>CAWUFW010007953.1:0-600000 GCA_963921515.1 Calotriton arnoldi | reverse complement strand
GGATATTCGCCAGAAGCAAACGGGGGAGCTGTTACCGAAAATGACCTCTCATGGAGAAATGAGGCAAGCCACTCCAGTGCCAAATCCGTAATTCCTACCTCCTCAAGGCGTCTCAACAGTATGTCGTGAGACACAGTATCAAACGCGGCGCTCAAGTCCAGCAGGATCAGCGCCGACGTTTGCCCCTCATCCATTGCTGACCAAAGATGTTCTGTCACGGCCAGGAGAGCTGACTCCGTGCTGTGACCTGGCTAAAGCCGTTCTGGGAGAAGTCCAGTATGTTATTCAAGGCCAGAAAATCAGACAGAAGGGAGTTCACATATGCTTCTGTGATCTTTGCCGCCCAGGGAAGCAGAGAGATGGGGCGGTAATTTTCTGATTTGGCTGTGTCAAGCGCAGGTTTTTTAAGTAATGGAATTACCTTGGCCTGTTTCCAAGCCCTGGGCATTACGGCCAGAGCTTCTGACCTTGGAACTGGGGAACCGGGTTTGAGTTTCGGCGCCAGCTCAACATCCTGTGATTCTGGGCAAATCACTTAATCTCTCTGTGCCTGTAAACATGTCTTTGTGTAATTTAACTGGCACTCATGTAAAGCACTCCAAGTCCTTCCAGTTGAATTTGCGCTATAGAAAAAAGCTATGAAGGAGGGCAGAAGGGAGGCAGCTAGCGACGGGGTGGGGAATGGGCATGCAGTGATGGGAGCAAGGTGGTGGGAGGGACAGGCCAGCAATGAATGGGAAAGGGGAATGTGCGGAGATGGCATGCAGCGACGGAAGTGAGGTGGTGGTAGGGACGGACAAGCAGCAAACAGAATGCTGATGCTAGAAAGTGAAAAAAACAATAATAATAAAGTATGTTACAAGTGCGCAGCCAGTGGAAGGACACTGGCCACCGGAAGCAGTACTTGGTCCAAGTTCCACAGCAAGGCTGAAGACGTGAAGCCGAGCAGGAGGCAGGAGGAGGTGCTAACCAACAGGAAGAAAGGAAACAAGAGTGACGTGGGAGCCAACTAATGGTAAGTAAAGGTAACTACTACGCGGGCTCTAAGCCCCTTTTAAGATTTTTTTCCGTTACAAGAGATTTCGCAAGCGTAGGCGAAACCTAAAAACTCAGTACATCAAGTGTGTACACCACAAGCTCCCTTTCCATGAAAATATCCACAACAGAGGCCTAGTACTTCCTTTCTAATGACAGGGGTACCACATAACTCCCCCTCCTGCTCCCCTTTCATATATATCCCACTACTACTGTACCATAGAGGCTTCAGCTATCAGCTTTCATCTCATTCCATTATTCCCATGCAGCATCCTTCCTTCAGGCAGCTGCCCCCCCCCCATCCTTCCTGCAAGACCTTACTTCCTCTTTCTCCTGCTACACTTCGGCTTTCATTCACACCCTTCACTGAAGGATTCAATGTGGTATCGCTGTGGTTTGTCTGTGTTCGATACTGTGGGGCAGATGTTTTCCCATGATGGCAAGTCACAGGTACTTTGCTCTTGCAAAGAGTAACCAGTGATTACATCTCACCCCTTTCCAACCTGTCACTTACCTTATGGAGATGTCATCTAAATAGGAAAAACTCCTGTGGTCCCCAACCCACTTGTAGTAACTTCCAGTTCTCAGAACCCCATACACATCCCCCTTTTACTGTCAGCGTCTTCTGGGTGCTTTCCGTCGCCTTTGCCTCTGCTCTTTTTTATCTCCTTTTTTCAAGAAATCGCAGGTCTCTCTACTTCTATGGGGCTGAGATACCCACGCTGGACAAACCCACCGCCTTAGGGGGATGGGCCACTACTATGCTGCAGATCTGTTTGGTTATCTCTTGTTCTGACTGAGGACGTTACCCTGAGGGTTTCATTTTATATATTTGTACATACTGTAACAATTACAAAATGTGAATAAAGAAATTCTAAGAGAAAAAATAAAATAAATCACGTCTCCTTCCAACCCATGAGACCTAAACTCCTAAGAGGCTGCTTTCAGGAATGCCAGAATTTCCATGATCCAAACATGAAAGTCTCCATTGCCCTACTCTAGTCATGGCCAACTTCAGTGTGGAGCTGGTTTGAACATTTTTGTCAGGGTTGATTTTGACTGCCTGTTGTTAGTCCATACTGTGTTGGTTTCATCTGCAAGGTTCAATGGATGCTAAAAGAACCTTGTCAAAACCAATATGGAAACGAGACAATGTCCCTTTCCAGGAATCAGCCACCCAGAATATTTCCCTCTTAATGCCTCCTTTAGTATCAGCAAGTCAGCCTAGAGCCTCAAGAGACGATTCAGAATGAAGTTGTACATGAGCCCAACCATCTCTTGAGATGGTGTACTGAATTGCCCCAAGGACCCAAATGAAACCATCAGATACTCCCGTTCCCTTACTCCCATTTAGAACTTCTCTGCTTGTGTGTTTGCTGGATAGCACCCGTGGACTTGCATAAACAAACTGTTATTTCTCATTTCTAGCAGGGCCCAAAGTTTAGCTCACCATGTGAATGCAACACAAGTAAGAAATTGTTTGAGTATGTAAGAGTGTTCTGTTCCTTGAACACAAAGACGGCGACGCAAAGCTCCATGGGAGGAAATAAGTGGAGACATTCATTATTGATAGCAGAGTCCCACAACCCCCCACATGAAGGAGTCTTCAATATTATGCTGCAATATCCTTCAAAATTTCCAAATAACTGCAGTGCTCCTGCAGGCTAAAACAGATGATTCCAACACGGTCACTGACTGGAACACATAGAAATCTAGTATTCCCTTTCCTGCTCCCACAATCTCAACACTGCTGGAGCTCCCACTGTGTATGGCGGATTATTTAACAACACCTTCATTCCCTCCTGATCCATGCCACTTCTGCTGCTCAACAGTGCTCCCTTTTGGTTAGGAATGCCAATAACCTGGTGCACCTCCTCCTACAGATACTTTCCGGTACCCCCAAGTCTACCAATGGATGCAAAAGAGCATTAGGTCACGTTTCTGACCACAGAATCCATTGACAACGAACGGACAGTCCACAACTTCACACATCTATTCAATATCAGAGCAAAGATGCTCAATGGTTCGGGCACATAACTACATCATCCCCTCTACCTACTCTAAGATGCGCCTATAAATACATTTTCCTGGCACACAACTGCTAATTGTTCGCAATCAATACAGTGCCCCTAGAACAGACAGCTTGCCTAAGTTTGATAGAATGCACCTCACTACCAGGCACATACTCTTAATTCTGAAAAAACAACTTTATTTCACAGTATTCAGCAGAAACCTTTCATTTGTCTAAAACATTATTGAATTAACAGAGGCACACATAAATAAAGGCCCTTTAATTTTGGGTCAATGGCATATCCTCAAGATGTTGCAGCAGTTCGGAGATGTGCATGAATGATAAAATTAACCAGTAGTGTCAAAATTATGTGAACACTAAGAACGGCAAATAACTTGCTTTCATGTGCTTCAAGTAGTCAAAATATGCTCAAATATGGCCTGTTGTAAGCAATGCTCTAACAGAAATCAAATAATAGAGGGCTTTTGTAAAACAATCATTCACATCACATCAGATAAATTGGATTCCCAGCATCTTTGGTAGTTTCCCTAGAGTGTATAACCAGATCAATGCTCGCTGCTCAGCCCATGTTTCTTATTTGCTCAAACAGAAACGCATAAGAATATTTTCTGATAATCTCTACGAAAAAGGCATACAGATGCAAGATGCACTGTACTGCCCGCTATGCTCACTAGAGTCCCAGAATTTTGGATTATAATTTAACCTGCTCGTAGGGACCAATCCAGTAGTCGGCAAGTTCCCGTAAAGAGTGGTACCTGCACTCAAACTCCTTATTAGTGCACTCAGCCATCAGTCGCATAAGTTCATCAGTAAGAAACTTGACTGTGAACAACTTGTCATCCGAGGCTTGCCAAGAGCTCTGCAGTATGTCAAGTAAGTCACTTTCAAGAGAGTTTGGGTCACAGGGAACTGAAGCTTCTTTGTACCACTTCTCATTCATCATTTCTTTCTGCAAGACCTTGTTATCCTGTTTAAGCGCAGCCAATACGTGACGGCAGGGTAGCTGGAAATTGCTACTGAAGAGGCAGGTGCAGAGCAGCAGTCTGTTCTTTGGGGCAACGCAACCACTATCTACAACCTGAACATGGATCTTGTCGCCGGAGGAGCCCACAATTTGCCCTTTGTTCAGGGCTACTGCCAATTCCTTCAAGCACAGCTTGGCTGCTGGCAAAGAGCACAAACTCTGCAAGGAGTGTAGAACTTGGTCCTCAGGATCTTGGCCTTCGACTAGCTGACCATCCACTTTAGTAAGAGTATTTTGGTTTGTAAACCAATATGCAATTCGAGGAACTAAGTCTGAGCTGTTTTGGGCTGTTGGCTTTTTCTGTACTGCGACATCCATGCTGCTGCAAGGGGTTTCATCGCTTTGAAGACCATTTAGAGCAAAAGATTTGACAAGGTTACTGGAGCTCACATTTAGTCGACAATCCCTCATATGCTTAGCCAACGAGGTGATACTAGATTCCAAAGTGGCATTACTGGTGAAAATCTGGTACAAATCTCGGCATACAATTTCCAGGCCCTGAAAGTACAGTGCACTCTCTGACGCACTCTTCCGACAATGCACATCCCATATTCCATCAGTCAACAGCCAGTGAGGATTCAGTTGAAGAAACAGCTCTGGTGAAAGAAATCTTTTCAGCTCATCATACATATTTTTGCGATTGCTTGGTGTTGGCGAGCACATGGTACCTTTTAAGAAATCAAGCAGCCTCGATTCATCTAGGTTATACAAATCCATTTGGTTAATCTTCTGTTGCATGCACTTGCAAATGTGAAAGGCAGACGGCACAACCTCAACTGATGGGAATGCCTGCATGAGGGTTGCATTCCCTGTAAAAAGGGGGTCTACTAGAATAGCCTTGATCTTGCACCAGTCGGGATTGAACCTTTTGAAGGTTGTATACATATGACTTAGTCCGTCAGCTAATTCATTTTTGGGCACGGCAAAATGAATCACTTTCATAAGATCCGCATCAGGCTGCACGTCTGGACCATCGACAAAAAAAGTGTAGAGGGCTTTGCCCTTGACATTGTGAGTTCTATCAAAAAGCAAAATATTTGGAAATTGGCTGAATGTGTTCCTCATGTGAGTGCTTTGAAAATACAAGGAGTCAAGCTCAGATTTTTCATTCAATCCAAAAACCACGAGGGATCCAGGCTCAAAGCCAGCCAGGTTTTTAATCACCACTCGCTCCATGACTAAAGGAAGATGAGAAACAAGCCAGTTTAAGTGAGTACAAGCATTAATTTCACAGGTTGACCGCTCATGTCACTTTAGGTTCCCTACCAGATGATCTCTCATTGGTACAGACTTAAAGAAAGTGGTTTCACATTGGCGGTGGTGCTCTTAGCACCTTTTCTGCAGATTCTAAAAGGCCACAACTGCATTCCTTTTTCACTTCCAGCATGGACAGTGGTAAGTCGTCAACAAGGGTGTATCTGTGTGGAGAAAAAAGAAAAGAAAAAAAAAACTTTAGCTTTCAAACTCACAAAAACATTAGGGCAGAATTTCTTAGGTGGAATGTTAAACTCGTGGCTCTATGCGGCTTAAGGAATTTGCAAATATGTACATAATAGTGATTTTTAAAAGACCAGTCAGGGAGAGCTCTGTCTTTCAGTGCAAAACATGCCAAATGGCTACAGTGAAATACACCAACACCAAGTTCTAATTTTAATGTGGAAATAATGAAAGTACAACTCCCAGCATGCTCAGTAGTATTGTTTTAAAAAAACAGGCCTGACTGAAAGTATCCTCAGGACATAGATGCACTTGACAGATGTGTTCTGGTCCCTGCTGTCCACAGCTGTAGACTAGTGTAAATTTCTGGTACATGGTCAGTGGAAGGGCAAGTTGAAGCCAGAGCTTAATGAGCTAGTTTTTTTGTACAACTTGCAAAACATCTCAGCCGTTTAATTGGCATGTTATACAACATAGTCATAGTGTAAATCTGTGGTCAGTACAAAATAAGTGTGCAGGGATGTGGATTTCCTATAGCCCCGTAGCCCAGGACATATTGTTTGGGGCCAAGGGCAACAAGTTTTCATGTGTATTTTGTCCTTGGGACAAGTAGGCCCAACCCTCTACAGCACAAACCCTTTGGCTGCCAGTTTACAGTACCACATTATGGATCAGGGAAGGGCATTGTCTGCAGTTAAGGTAATATTTGTGTCCATGTGTTAATGCTGTTCAAACTTGTATTTATGGTTCATTAACGCAAAGCCTTTAATATTAGAGTGAGCGCTCTAAGTAAATGTTGTAAGCTGGGACTGCACTTCTGACAGTATAAAAATGTGTACACATGTTTTCAAAGTTTAGCAATATGAGGCTATGCATAATGCTTCCAGAATGCTCTCTGATAAGATGCAAATATTTGCAGAAGCTTGAAAGCAAGATTGAGGAGCCTTTGCTTTCAAAATAAAATATTAGTAGGAAAAAAAACATTTAGATAAACTACTGTAAAATTTTAGGTACCATTTCTTTGCAGCATCATATAGTTGAATGTGTTGATGTATGCTAGTATTTCCCAAAGATATTCATAACGGAAAATCAGTGTAACCAGCTTCAATAAGATTATGGGAAACAAAAATAAACAAGCATTGGCTAAGCCGGCAGGTCTGAAATTGGTGGTCAACCTTTTGGTTTTGTCAATGTGTGACTTGTTTTGGCATGGTTTTTGTAAAAACCTTGTTGGTGTGGGAGCTGCCGGGCCCTCACCAGCAAAAATAGTTTTTGGTCTCAAAAAGCACACATTGCCACAGTAGTTCCTGGCACTGAACAAAACTACTTTGTGTGCTGGTATGATCCTTGTGAAAGAGCAGAATGCTGTCGCTCACAGTGAAGCCAGCGGATAGAGAGAGACAGAATTTTAATAAACACAAAAGGTCATGGTTAACGCCAGACCTAATTAGGGGCCCAATTATTAAAGAAAGTCTCAAAAGTGCACCCATGGTATATGTACTCGCATTAAGTGCAGAAATACAACTTTCGTGAATGCACTAGAATTTACAAAATTAGGCCAAGGAATAGTACTCTTAGAAAATATTTGTGAACTGCATTTTAGCATGAGCAAACATACATGTGTAGATTTGCTCATGCGAAACTCTGCGTGTTTTCAAGTTCACTTTCCCTTCAATCACTTTTTTCCCCAACCCTGGACAAAGTTTCACATCTGCCATTGTCAGGAGTACAGCTCCAGCCTTTCTCAGTATCAGAAAAGATTAAAGAAGAGTTGGTGAAAACCCATAAAACATGCAAGTTAGAAGGTTTGCACAGACTCAAAAGGGCATTCCAACCCTACCGCTACCGTCAGCCCCAGTATGTAGATCTGCGGAAATGTGGCAACATAAGGGAATTGATAGTATTCAAACCCTACTATGGTATGATCCCTGGCATAATCAGAGAGGCTAATATCCAAGCTTTTTAATAATGAGATTGTTACCATAATTTGTCACTGCATTACATGGCACAAAAGGGACAAGTAGATTTTATTACAGGACAAGTAGATTTATGAACCAACCTGCCCCATGGACAAGTGGATATTTTATTAAATTCCACATCCCTGAATTGCCCAGAAGGGATGTTGTGGTCCTGACTCAGAATGTCGAATGTGAGCATTTGGTGGTGGTCCTGGAATATGTTTTCTACGGTATCGATGGACTTGTCATGCGAAGCATTTAAGTCCTCTGCAGTGAATGACCCGGGGAATCTCGGCAAGCCTCGAAGGGGAATCGCCGAAGAACATGGTTGGATGCGACGTGTCAGTTGTAAATCTCTGGTTATCCACTTGCAGGCTACCCAGACGAGCAGGGACCACGAGCGCTAAAGTCTGACAGCTGGTATCAGAACCTTGTGAAGGTAGGGGCTCGTCTCCAGTGCTGGTCTCATAAAAGTTACTCCTGGCCTGTCAATGGGATACCCACTGAAGCTGGGCCGCTAGGTAATATGATTCAAAGGAGGTCACTCCCAACCCTCCCAGACCCATAGGCAGTTTTACTTTACTCAAGAGAGATGCAATGCCGCTTGTCATCCCAGAGAAGCTCCCCCAGCATAGAGCTCGAAAGAAGTGCATTGGCGGGTAGATCAGAACGTTGGAAAATAGTAAACGGGGAAGGATTACCATTTTGGAGAGGGCGATTTTTCCCGTAATGGCCAGAGGCAGGTGTTTCTCGAACTTGGTCTGGAATTTGAGGGCTGTGAGTGCCCGCTTCAGGTTCCTCTCAAACAGCTCGATCTGCAAGTGATATAACTGGATCCTGAGAAAGCGAACAGTTTCCCCGTCCCAGGTCAGTGGAGCATCGTTAAGTCTGAGCTCCCGCAGCGGTTCATCACGGCAGAAGGGGAAAACATGCAACTTGGTCCAGGTCATTCATAGACCCGCTGCCGCCTAACAATCATGAAGGGTTGCATATATTGCTTTGGTCCCTGCACCGACATCACGGAGATACAGCAGCAGGTTGTCGGCGTATAACGGCACTGCATAGGTCGTCCAGGCAAGTGGAATCCCCCCCACCTCTCCAGAGGCAGATAGCCAGGGGTTCCATAGCTATGGCAAAGAGTACCGGTGAGAGGGGGCAGCCCTGGAGGGTGCCCCTGCCAATCGGGAAGGGTGCAGAAATTTGACGCCAACTCCAACCCGCGAGGACAGCTAGGCGTACTGCAGTTTAGTGTATGTTAGGAGACGCATACCAATGCAGAGCTGGGCCAGCACCTTAAATAGGTAGTCCCAAGACAGAATATCGAATGCTTTCTCTAGGTCAAAAATGAGACTTGCAGCGTGAAGAACCGAAATAATGCCTGGTTCATCACATGGAGTAGATGTCTAATGTTGTTGGAGGAGCTATGGCTGGGGGCAAATCCATTTTGGTCAGGATGTATGATGTTAGGCAGTATCCGAAGGTAGCAGTCAGCAAGTATCTTACCCAATATTTTGTAATCAGCCTGCAGTATGGCTATGGGTCAGTTAGAAGACAAAGGGGTGGGGTCTCTAACGGGCTTAAGCTGGGAGAGGAGGAAAGACTCCTGAAGAGATTTTGGGAGCGTACCGGTGTAAAGTGCTTCATTACAGACGTTCGTCAATTTAGGAGCCAGGTGGACTAAAATACTATAGTAGTTCCAGGAGCGGGCCGTGTAGGCAAGAGTGGAGGGGCGGGTGTCGACAGGCGACGACGAGGTAAGTTAAATTTAAGAAAAAGAAAAACACTTACCTTGCGCTCACCAACTCATCGTCGTCTGTCGCCTCCCCCACCCCACTGCTCTTAACTGCTTGGGCCGCTCCTGCGTAGTACTCTAAGGGAGCCCGTCCATACCTTGGGGGCTTGTTCCTAGCTAAGTCATGGATTGCCTTTTTCACCTCTGCCACAGTGATAGGACCATTGAGTTCTTTGTACTCGATGGCTGAGATGAAGGGGGAGGTTCGCCAGGAACGACGATGATGCATCGACCTGTACTGTAGGGGGTGCTCTGTATAGATCAGAATAGTAATCATAGAATGCCTGTAATATAGCTTCCTACGAGAGTACGGGAGGACTGTGTGCCATCCAAGTGGCGTTCCACAAAGACATACCTGCCCTCACTGTCAACCACTGCGGCGAGTGCCTGAAAAGGTGTGCCAGGGCGCAGCCAAATCAGCACGGCTCATGCGTAGGCAGAGCCTACTGTGCCATATATGGTGCATCTTCAACGCTTCCGTAGCTGCTGGAGCTCCCCACTAATAAGATGGGTTTCTTGGAGGAAGCATATGTGTGCGTTTTGCCTTTTAAGATAGGAGTAGACTGAGCAGCGGCGGTGCGCTGTGTACATGCCCCTGAAGTTCAGGGTTAAAAAACGTGTCTGTAGAAGGTGCGTCATGCTACCGGGTTGTGTTGTTGTGGACCCTGACTTCGTGACCCTACCTGGTTTGCCTGGGTTCCACCCCGCTCATGTACTCAGGCATAGGACTTGAGATGCTCATGCTGCAAAGGAAAACGGTGTATCCGTAAGAACAAATTGGAACCATGACTGGGGCCTACAGCAAACAGCTGCACGCCCAAAAATTAGCTAGAAAAAGGGCGGGCGGGTTGTCCCGATCAGTGACTTCAGAGGGAGTAACAGGGAAATAGTGGTGTCTCTCTATCCATGTGCATTCTGGGGTATTACAGTCCGCTGGTGAGCTATTTGCTTGGGTTTCTCAGATCATTCATCTTACACAGTTGTGGATAGGTTGAAGAGAATGTCCATGGGGGCCACAGGGTCTCCCACGCCCAGCAGGGTTTGGGCCCCAGACCCCCCCCAACAATGTGCTAGTTACAATGGCAGATTCTGATCGATTTAGGTTGGGGTGCATCACAGTAAGTCGTTGGCAGGTTGTGGGATGACCCAAGGGCCAGAGGGCAGTCCAAAGTGGCAAAAGGGGTCCAAAGAGCTGTCATCTTCACTGCCGAAGCTTGTGGCTGAATCCGGTAGGTGCGTAGATTGGTGGGACGCCAAGGCCGCGGCTCTAGCTGAATCTTGTTCTTTCGTAGAACCTGTTGGGAGGGCACCACAGAACTCTCAGGAGGTGCAGCGGACCCAGTGTCAGTGCCTCAGTCGGTGTTGTGGCTCACCTGCAGCATCTGCTGGAAGAGGAGCACTGCCATCCGTGTGCTGGTCAATCCAGTCCTAGGCCGAAGAGGGTCCATAAAGCAATAGGTACAGTGGTCTTGGATGATCTTTAACTTCGCCTGGAGTAATAGAGAGTACTGAAGGTTTAGGTCACAAAGCCGGCACTTCAAGCCAAGAAAGAAGGAGTGCCGCTGCTGCACCATTATTGTAAAATCTGGTAATACGGAGAGCTTGATATTTTCTCTTTCTAGTAGGGCTGCCTGCCAGGCCGCTCTTAGGACGGCATCTCTGTCTTTGTAATGAAGGAGCCGTGCGGCAACAGGGCGAGTCTGCGAGCAATGTGGTGGGCCTGGACCTGGTGTGCTCACTCAAAGGAGAGTACAGAGACAGAACTTGTGCAGGGTGAAGGATCTCACCTAGTCCTCCAGGAAGGCTATCATCCTGCCAGAGTCTTCAGAGGCCCCTGGCAGACCCAATACCCGAATATTTCAGCTCTGCGTGCCCGCCCCTCTGCATCTGCCGCACGGTCTTCAAGTCGCTTCACCCTTTCAGCTGGGTCCCAGGTGCTCTTCTCCTGGTTGTTCAGTTGGGGCTTGATGTCTTGCAGTAAGCACTCAGTTTGTCACTCTGGAAGCCAGTTTTCACTGGTCATCACGGAGTGCACCGGAGTTCTGCAAAGAGCTCATCTATTTTAGTTTCCACTGAAGATCTAGAGGTCTCGATCCCTTATAGTATGGCATCCAGGTGTCTCTAGGCTCCGGGAGTCATGCAGTCTGCAGGTGGACCGGTCCAGCCTGCTCATTTTGGCTTGGAAGAGGGCAAGGGGGACCTAGAGGGACCCCGCAATGGTTTCTGACAGCCTATCCTAGGGTGAAGGCGTTGAGGCGGATACCCAGGGCGGTGGGTTATGTCCCCACTAGGTGTGCCGCGGTGTTCCGTCACTCAAGGTCACCCCAGGTGGGAAAAGCGCACCGCGGCCCGAATGTGGGGAGCCTCAGGTGTTCAATGGTATGTGGCGCTCAGGAGTGCAATTCGTCAGCAGAGCCACAGCATCACCCTGCTAGGGAAGGGTGCAGGTTGTGACTGTCACTTTTTTCTGTTGCGGCAACTGCAACATTTGTTGTCACTCTACAGCCCCCACAGGTAGTCTCTGCCTGGCTCACTGAGTGTCTCTGGGTCTGCAGGCAATGTCAACTGGAGTGGAGGAGGTGGGGAGGGACGGAGGCATGTAAAGTTGCTGAGGCATTGCTTCGATCCCTCATGTGCACTTGCCCTTGGAAATTGCCCTAATGTCTGTTCCGGTAACTGGGCAGCCCTTGGGCCAGTTAACAGTGGATGGGGTGAGGGGACAGAGGAGAAGACGAGCCCTAGTTTGCCTGTCCAGTAACAAACGAGGGTGCAGGGCCCTCCTGCTGTCAGTCTTTCTGTTGTGTGATGAGAAGCTCAATTCGGGGTGCTCTGGATAGCGCCCCCACACAGTAACCATGCGTTCCTTAGGTTTTCCAGGCCTCCTGTTTGCAGGCACTGCTTGGGATGGGGGTGGGGGGAGAGCAATTCCTCCTCCAGCTTACCTTAGTCTCCAGCCTTGAGTTGTGGTAGCGGGCCTGTGGGCCGTCCCCCCTCCTTAGCGCCTGCTCAGTTATGGTTTAAAAAAATCGGCTCCTCCATGCAGTTTTGGGCCGCCCGGGTCCAGTCCCCGCCAGTCCCTGATGGATTGCAACATCGATCTTGATTTGATCAGTGTAAGGAGTGACGTTGATGCCTGGCCCAAGGCCTCCATCAGTGGGAAAGGTGAGTGCCCCTCTCCCGCCCTCACTGCCAGTTGGTTCTTGGGCTCTTAGGCCAGGCGAGAGGCAGCATGCATGCTTGCAGCCCCAGTTGCCGGGCTCTCTCCACCACCGCGGCAGCCTGGCCATCACCAATACAGGGCCGTGTCCTTGGCAGGTGGCACCAGAACGAACCCTCGCCTCTGCAGGCACCGGACGCTTCTTTTTTTCCCCCCTTCGAAGGCCACTCGCTGTGCTTGTAGTGCGGAGGCCTCACGTCTCAGCCTCCCCCCTCCTGAAGGCGGCGGATGCGATCGCTCGAGCCACAAGGGAGCTATGGTGCAGTGAACTGTCTGAGGCCCGCCGGGGCCGTGTGGGCGCTGTTCACAGTCTCGCCAGTGGCTCTAACGGGAGCCCCAATGTGCCGCCTCTTCCATCCCCTGCAGTCTGCAAGTGGATGTGCAGGATACTTGACGATTCTGCCGCTCACTGCCTCAGAGCTCTGCTAGCCTCGGACCACTATCTTCAGCGGCTAAGCCAAGCCTCCCCTCCCCAGCTGCGCTGTTGGCAGTACTGGCTGAGCAAAGCAGAGTTGCAATGGACTGGACTAAGGGCCTTACACCAAAAACGAGTGACTGGCTCAGGGATGCTGCTATGGGCAATTACCTTACTGAAGCATTTGTTCAATTACAGCCCATCAGTGCCAGGTCTAGGGACATTCGGGGACCCCTTAGGGATTATCTACTTTAATCGGACACCTCTGCACTGACTCAATATATGAAACAATACGCTACATTTCCTTATGAAACCCTTACTGTTGCATTCGTTGGTGGTGGATGCGATTCCAGGCATAGCATCCACCCTGTTTCGCAATGCTGGGGCCAAGCTTGGAATGGCCGACTCATGGGTCTTTATATGTATGCCCGAAGCCGTGCCCTTGATTTGCTGTTCTAGATCAATGTACATTGCATTTGTAAATGTCCAATACTTTTGTGCATCATGAGCCTGCTCTGTTCTTGTTGCAATGTTAAATGAAAACCAATTAAAAGATATGAAAATAAATAAAATGGAGCAGATGAGATCATGCAACATAATACTTTCTTTGCCGTTAGCTAGCAACAAACAGGTGTCTGAACTCCCATCTTCAAAGAGAAGAGGCCGAGTAAAGGAAGCCTTCAGTCACGCATCCTAGCCAAATCCACTTGGCAGCTAGAAATAGCTATGAAACAAATAACTAAGTATTGTGAAAAGCCGACAACCAGCCAGCCATTCTCAACCAAATCAAGCTTCCATTAGGATAGAAGCACAGCACTGGTAACAGTACACATAAGACCTGGTTCTTAGGGATTTGCTGTTCCATATGAATATCACAGGAAAGAGGTACAGCATATGACCCAAGAGGGGAAGGATTGCAGCCTATTTCAACATGTGACCATTATCTGGTGACGAGCCTCATTTGTACAGACTTTGCCAATCACTGTTGGCATCTGGGATTGCTGCCATGTTCAGCGCCTGTAGCTGGCTAGGGATGAACAAGGTTCAGGGTATGATTACCATTAACCCTTTAGTAGGAAAAGCCAAAACATTCTGTGCCTCAAAATCGAGAGAATAATTACTTACTTTGTTAATGCAGTCCAAGTACTCCTACATCAAAGACGGAAAGGAACAATTCAGTGAGATAACAGACAGTAACCTTCTGCTTTCAGGTCTGAGAACAAGACTGAAGGCAGAGAAGCCAACAAGATTTGTAAGAGTTCCAATCTGGGCACAGGCACTGGCGAGACAGATGTGTTGAAATGTTCAAGAGAAAAACTGATTGTCGGCCAGGAATAAAATACTTCCTTTGCTATACGACTGGAAATTATGTATTCAAACACTTCATTTTATGGAGGTCTTGGATTCCTGGCTCATATGGCTGAGGTTTCTGGGATTTCTCTGAACTTAAAGGTGTGAATAACAAAATAAGTGAAGCATTGGTCAAAGAATCAACAGGGTGTGATTTAGGCCCTACACTGGTGTAGTCTAATAACAGAATGAGGGAATAAGGCTGAAAAGCACATCAACGTAGAACACACATTCTGCTGCTCTATGTCAGCCATTGGAAGTTTTGTGCTGCGCTGGCTTAGACTGGACTGTGCAAAATCTCTGTTTCCTGAAGAGTTGCTTTGTTGTCAGATGCCTGTAAGATTTGCGCAAACTGAGGACTAACCTTGCTGCTAGATGCCAAAACCTGCAGCCTAAATCTTTAGACTATCTGCAATCTCAAGACAGATTTGCTATCTGAAGGAAAAGCATGTAAGATCTGTGTAACCTGATGGTTAGGCCTTCTTTATGAGATTCTAGCATCTCAATCTCTGCAATTTAAAAGATAGGTTTTCTGTAAGACATGGACAACGTGTCTGAGGCTCTACTGTCTGAAGTCAGAAACCATGTAATTTATGGAACCATGAGGGATAGCTCAGAATTCCAGAGCCTATAAGAGGTCTGTGGCATGAGGGATTCTGGCCTCATTCTATAAGATGAGGGCCCCCTTATGGGCACCTTTCTTTGCTAAGCTTAAGAATTATTTAGTTTGTTACTCGCATAGAGATCTGCTTATTTTTGACAGCATGCATCTATAGGATTTGTGTGAACACAGTTTTGTAAAAGTCAGAGCACTGAAATGTGTTAATCAACACACAAATACTAAAATGTCTAGTCCAAAAAAGTGTTTCTTGCGTGGCAATGAAGCTGACAGAGCCTGCCCAAGGACTGGAAAGATTCAAACGCACTGACCGAAACCTTTTAAACAAGCATTTGCAATGCAATAGGTTTCGCATTCGTGTGAGTTGGAGCTATTGACGTCTTAAATGACAATGTCTTTTACCTATGAGTTTTTTGTTTGGAGTGGAGTGGATGCATGTGGCTACGTTGTTTTGGCTTACTCACTTAGATATGTAATTGATGGTGGTCGAGCAAAAGACGGCTTTGTAATTGGAAGAGCAGTTCTAAATGCATTTGGCATGGGCTGGGGCTTTGTCTTTAGGTGCTGTAATATTGTTAAGTATGATCAGCATTGTGCAAGCCAACTATTATTTAAACTTTGCTGCTCATATTCAAAATCTCACAATTTCGCAAGGGGCCCTGCAAGTAGTTAGTATAAATAACCTGAATAAACTTTTTCAAACATCCATTGAACATCTGCCAAGCAGTGGACAGATTTGCCAAATATTTGTATGCTCTATTCCCATTGGAATTTTGCTTCCTCGCAAATACATCGTTGCAATTACCTCTTCTTAAAGGTCTTTATGAATTGAGAGAAGTAGGGCTCTGCTGCCAGCATATGGTGCCAAGAAAGGTGTATGTGTTGAGTACGTGTGGTAGTTGCCTGCTTGGAATTTATGTGTTACACAGTGAGAGGGAGCAAGGCGGATGGATTAATAACTCATACTTTGAGGGTGTCTCAGGTGGAAATATTGTTCCTGGCAAGGACCCATGCAAAGCAAATATTTCCATTACTAATCCGACAAGCTTTCTGGCCAGATTTGTAGTAGTGCAGATAAATGATGTACGATTCCTGTAACGAATTTATATAGTGAATTGAATGATTTTTATAGTTATAATCGTGGTGTGTAGACTGTTTCCTCGTTAAAATGACAGCCAAAACGAGTGGTGAGCAGTGGCAGGCTGGGAATCAAGGAAAGCATTATCATTTCATGTTCTGCATAAAAATACACATTAAGGCTGTTCCAAGCAGAAGTTTCTGGCTTGTTGTGTAACTATTTCAGGAAGCATCTAAAATGGCGTCTAATTCCCAATCAATAGGAGAGACAAACAAAATGTATTTTGATACTTGCAGCCTCATAGGTTTTGTCTTCAAAGGGCGTTGATTGTCGTGTAAGAATTGGCAATGGGAAAGAAATAATTAATGCATCTTTCCAAATCCGTTTTACAGGTTTGTATATGCAGAACATTTGTATTCGTCCCTATGTTTTTTATTATTTTATAACAAATAGTATTAAGATTAATTAAAGATCAGGAAAGAAATTGGCACGAAAAAGATATTCAGCTTATCTGTTTACACAGCTACAGATTAGCACATAGGTCGTTGTATGTATATATAAATGTTTGTTTGTATACAAGCATACATGCGTGTGCGCGCACATATGATATTCTAGTATGATTGTACTTACCCATGGATATTTTGACAACACTTTTATACTAGAGTCTACCCATAGATAACTTGGCAATGACACATAATATCAAGTCTGCACCTATTTGAATGGGATGCATAATTAACTGGTATTTCCAGAATTTTCCTGTCTCTCTATTTCAGTTATTCGCCTGGATTCTGTCCCTTTATTTTGATGGGATGGATTGCACGTAGGTGGAAGGTTTTCATTTAGTCTGGAGTCTATATCATCTGTGAGCTGTAAATGCACATATGTGTGTACCATTAAAAATCAGACCGCTTTGTCCCACTCTGTACATGCAGATGTGTTAGCGCCGACTTTACTCAGTTCCCATGTGCTTTTTGTCGATTTGAAGATATGTCTTTGTGTTGAACGGTAAAAAATGTATTCTGTTAAGTTAGCCTCTACTCCTCTTTCATTTTGTCTACCAGCCCCCATTTTTGTGTTTCTGCGTGGACTTTCGTAAAGTCATAAGTTACATGTTCACTGGAAAGCTGGTTGTACTGATAATACTTGCGTTCTACAGTAAGGAGTCATGCCCTGCCGAAGGGCTTAAGTGCACAGATGTCTAATCTGTTAGCCCACCAACGCCTGTAACCTCCCTTTCCTATCTACAAAGATGACGTGGGTAGGGGTTTATCAGGATTCCACAGTTCAGCATGTAAGCATTGTGTAAGGGGTTGTGTAAGCGTTATGTAACAATGACAAAGGGGTTTTAGTACTTGTCTTACTGTACCAAAAATGTATAAAAGATAGGTTTGAAACCATGCTTATCAGTTCCCTCTCAGGCACTTGTAGTGTCTGTATGATGGGACTCCTCTCATGAGTGAAATAAAAGTGTCTTTTGTTTCCACTCCAGTGTTGATCCTCATTTTGTGAACCCTTAGACAAAAGGGTGGCCCTGCACCAGTGAGACAGATAGGATATCTCACTTCTACAACTGGCGCCGGCAACGTGGGGCCCCATTGAAGGACACAGCTGGACCAGACAGAGGTCGTTGCGACAGGACAGAAACACTAAGGGGCGCCCCGCAGACTGAGACTTGCTCTCGCGGCCAAGGTGATTTTCAGCTTATCGACCTGACCTTCGTGGCGGCTGTGTGTCTCAACTGGGGCTCTTCGGTTGGCATTTTGGAGGTGATCTATTGATCAGAGGATCGGCAGGTGGGAGTTGGAGTTCTGCAATCAGGTAGGATCAAATTGGTTGTCTTTTTTGGGTTTTTGTGTTTGTAAAAAAGGCTTTTGCAAAGGTTTTTGGCAGGTAATGTGAGAATTTTTTCTCATCCTTTGGTTTTGGTATAAGAGTCTCTTAACGCTATTGTTAAGAAGTATTTGGTAAACATGCCCGTTTTGAGCACACTTCGTGCATTATGTTGTTGTTGCAACACAAATAGTATTTTGGAAGAAAGACAGCCAGCGCCTCTAGAAGGCACTTTGAATTATGAAATGTACATTAAATACAGTATTTCTTCCATACTGTTTAGCACATTGTGGAACAAATATACGAAGGCAGATGCCAGTTTACAGTGGCCACTTAAATGGTACCTTTGATTTAAATAAATTGCAATATGTAGAAGATCAGCTCTTTAAGAGAAAAAGTAGGCAGAGTATGTTTGATGCCGTAGGGTTATGGGGAAAACAAATTAAACAAACAGATTAAAGAAAAGGATAGGAAGAAATTTGAAGAACAGACTATTGTACAGAAAATTAAAGAATTACAATTAAAAGCACAAGAAGAGAGTGTAGAAAGTGATGAGAGAAGGGTTAGACTTTAAATGCAAAAAGTATATATGGCCAGGGCACTCCCTGGTTGCCCGAAGGCTGTGGCAGCAACTGCCATTTCAATCAGACAATCAGAAGGACTTGTACTGGATCATAAATTGACGGTTTTTGTTCCCCATTCATTTGATGTATTATTGAAACAAACTAAGACACAACATTTGACGAGTGCTCGTCTTACCGGGTACGAACTCACTTTGTTAGCACCACACATTACACTTAAACGCTGCCTGACCTTGAATCCAGCTACTTTGTTTCCATTGCCCTCTGAACAGCCTAGTGATATACATGACGGTATTTTTACCACTGAAGAACAAACAAAGGGTCGAGTGGACCTGACTGACATGCCCCTGCCTGATGCTCAGGGTGAATTGTATGTAGATGGATCTTGTTTTAAGCTACCCGATGGCACCACGACTGCAGCTTATGGTATTACCACACTGCATACAATTGTGGAGACAGCATGGAGAGTTAGTTCAAAATTTGCTGACTGCATTAACACTACCAAAGCGAGTGGCTATTGTCAAGTGTAGTGCGCACCAGAAAGTAGTAGATGATGTTAATTATCAGATTCCTGATGAGGATGTACATTCTAAAATGGCCCAACAAGAGACAGCTATAGCAGAAATGACAGTTGAAAAATTACATTATGATTTGAAAGAAATAATAAACACAGAAGTAAGGGAGTTCACAGAGAAAGATGTCAGATTAATAAAACATGCAGAACATGTCTTATTCAAATGAGAACTAGATGACATGTGTTCAAGAACACCATCAGTTGCAGAAATATTACTAATAATTGGAGATAAACTCAGTAAAGGATTTTTGATGGAATTGATTGGAAGTTTATGTAACTTTCTGATCACAGGTTCACAGAAACTAAATGAAAAGAACAGAATAATGCAGGAGAGTAGAAGTATGACTTTGCTATGTTGTCCTATGGTACCGAATCCAGCCAATATATTTTTTCACATTCCATGTGCTGAAGAATGGCTTACTGTTATTGATTTTTGTCAAGTTCATGTCACAGTGCTATTGCATGAGAATAGTCAGGAATACTGTCAAAAAGAAGATGAATGTCTGGGACACATAATTAGAAAAGGAGCTAGAAAGGTGTCACCAGAGAGAGTGGAAATAATTCACCAGATGAATCCACCTCAAATTCAGAAAGAAGTCAGGATGTTTTTTGGAAATGGTTGGCTGCTGTAGTGAGTGGTTACCAAACCTTTACCTAGTGGCTAAGCCTTTACTGAGGCTGACACACAAGGATGTGTCTGATCCGCTTCCATTGGACAACAATTGCACAAAAGCATTCCTAGAGTTGAAAGAGAAAAAGTGTCGCGCCCAGGTACTAGGAGTGCAAGTTTATTTAAAAGAAAATACACCAATTTGCAGTGAGAGGGAGGGCTGCGCTCTCTCAGTGCCTGTTCAGAAACATGAATGCGTTCAAAGGTCTGTGATGTATTTCCCAATGACCCTCGACCCCAACGTCACAGAAATGCCCAGCTGCCTTAATTTAGTAGCTATGGTAAATGTCAGTCACAAAAAGAGTGAGAAAATAATGCCTTCCTTTGTAAAGTTGTTTTGGGATAATACTGTGACTAAGAAATGTCTGAATTCAAATGTATTGAGCTTACAGCCAACAAATCAAATTGTTTGTGATGAAACTGAATCTGAATGTCTAGGTGTCATGAATCTATGCGTAAAGCCAAGGTTAGATTTTAAGGATGAACGTCTGATTGAGCCCAACAATGTCCATTTTGTAGATTGCCCAGGTTTGAAAGGTAACAATGACAGATGAGGAGCAGCACATGCTGTGCTCCCTATATATTATGTTGTCAAAGCTTCATGGCTTTCAGTAGTTACATCAGCCCAAAATTCGAAATCGATTGCCCTTACCATAATATGCAGTATAACTGCTCAAATGGGAGTCATTATTGTCATGGGAGAGACAAATGCTAATTCAGTTGTACAATATTGTGTCCTGTTAGCATATACATTCAATGGAATTTTCACAGGTGAATATGAAAAGGATACTGTTTATTTAATGCTGATGTTAAGGACTTAAAGAGGAACAAGAAATGTTTTAGAAGCAGAACAAGGTTGTATCAGAACAGAATATGAGAAAAATGACAACTGTATAGTAGCAAATGTGTTATTCCAAAACTGATGCCCAGGTATAGATTGTCAGTTTCTCTGAAATAAGACCATAATGAGGTCTCAAAGATGATGTGTGCAGAACCACAGTTTGGACAAAGATTGGATTGTAGCTATCTGCCTGAAGTTTCAAGCACAATAAAGCAACACAAAGACAGCACAGAGTTACACTTTGCAAAAGACTGTTTCAGCATCACTGAAGTGGCTTGAATATGTACATGCAAATGCACTTGTGGAAAAAACACGGATGAAAAGACTAGCCATTGCTGTGAAGGTCTGGCTGATGTGGAGCGTGCAGTTTCTCACCAGATTGCAGCGGCTACACAAGGTCTGCATAATGGTTGGTGCCAAAACTTTGATCTTAGAGATGTTGTGAAATGGAAAGGCCTGTTCCAAATGATCCTGGCAAAGACTGTTGTGAAATGTGGTGGCCTTCCAAATTGGGTGTATGCCTCACACACTATGGTCCCGTGCCCCCCTGATAAAACAGCTCCTCTTCAAGAAAAGATGCCAGCAGTGGTCAAAAGCCAACAGAAGAGGGTCAGTCAAGCTGTAAGGGAACACACACAGTCTGAAGCAGCACTAAAGCAAACTGCACTGGAAAAGCAAAAAGTGAAAACTGACTCAGATGAAAGCGGTGTCAAAGAGGTAAATGAGTCAGGTGCAGCCTTTGAAGGAAAAATTAGTGCTGTGGGCCTACAAGTGGAGGAAGAAAAATGCTGGCTGAAAGGGTATCCAAAATGTCTGCAGTGGTCCCTTGAAAAATCATTTGCACCCATAGCTGAAACGTCTGAAACTGATCAAAGTGAAAATAAAAGTGAAAAGCTTGGATTGAAAACGTGCAAAGGATTGATGGTGCTCTGTCAGAGTTTCTCAGCTCCTGAGTGGTCAAATTGCATGGGAAAAGTACAGAATGCCACATTGAATGAACTGTGTAATGCAAAGTTTGAACTGTATGAGCCACCATGATGGCAAGCTGATAACAAAGAGTCAAGAAATGCTGAAATAAATAACTGAGAACTATCAAGAGCTGAAGAGAAAAGAATCTTTGAATGGAAAGAAGATTTGTGGTGCAGAAAACTGCTGATACTATCCGTGTGTACATTACTTTGCTCTGCCCAGGGTTGGAAATAGAATCTGAACTTTCCACCAGTTGGCCCAGAAATATTTCTTGAAAAAAAGGCAATCTATTTAACGATCCTTCAGGCTGTAGGGGATGAACTTGTGGACGATCTTTCTTGAATACTTGCTATATTGACTTTCTTTTTCATTACTATGGTTTTATTGAACTGCAAGTCTTCAACGATTTTTGTTTTTTTTTAGCTTGGACTTTGATTGAGGTGAAAATGCTGTTTGATTGTTTCAAATGTTTGCTTTCTTTCTGAAATTCCCCATTGACTGATGTATGCATTGGACATAAACTATAGACATTTTTGAAAAAGAACATTTTTGTGCAGCGTTTTTAAGAGACAATAGAGTTAAAGACATTGTTGATTTTTGGATGCCAAACATGGAGGAAGAACGCTCGGATATTCAACACCCTGCGTCGAGAGAGACTAAACATAAATGGAAATTAATTTATTTGGCAGCAAGTTTATCTAGTGTTATGAGTATTTGTGTAATAGCTTGGTTCCTACATGTGAAATTTCCTATGCATACACTTGTATGCCCAACACCTACACCTGAACATTATTATTTTACTCTTTCACTGTTAGATGAGAAACACAGAACAATTCATTTATTCAAATGTTGCATTATACACATAGTATTGCTAATATTTTTGATTGTTGGGTTTGTGGATTGTTGCCTACACACCAGGAAAAAGGGGGAACGCCTTTCATACAACTCCCATTCTCCCACAATGGCTCTTGCACGGCTTGGTTTGGAGTCTTGTGGGCAGCACATGCTAATAAGATTTTTAGCTTTGATATAGGAGGTCTTAATAAAGAGCTAAATATAGCATGTTATCCAGATAATGATGGTGACCCACAGGCAAAAGGATCAGATTTAGAAGTGGAGGAATATGGTGGTCAAGGTGATTATATCACTAAGTATATTAATATGTTCTCTTTTATGCTTTCTGTACTCATGAAGTTTTATGTATCTGGAATATATATTTTTTATTATTTAAATTAGACAAAATGTGTTTAGTATAGTCTAAAAGGAGGGACTGTTGAACGGTAAAAAATGTATTCTGTTAAGTTAGCCTCTACTCCTCTTCCATTTTGTCTACCAGCCCCCATTTTTGTGTTTCTGCGGGGACTTTCGTAAAGTCAGAAGTTACATGTTCACTGGAAAGCTGGTTGTACTGATAATACTTGCGTGCCACAGTAAGGAGTCATGCCCTGCCGAAGGGCTGCACAGATGTCTAATCTGTTAGCCCACCATCGCCTGTAACCTCCCTTGCCTATCTACAAAGATGACGTGGGTAGGGGTTTATCAGGATTCCACAGTTCAGCATGTAAGCATTGTGTAAGGGGTTGTGTAAGGGGTTGTGTAAGCGTTATGTAACAATGACAAAGGGGTTTCAGTACTTGTCTTACTGTACCAAAAATGTATAAACGATAGGTTTGAAACCATGCTTATCAGTTCCCTCTCAGGCACTTGTAGTGTCTGTATGATGGGACTCCTCTCATGAGTGAAATAAACTTGTCTTTTGTTTCCACTCCAGTGTTGATCCTCATTTTGTGAACCCGTAGACAAAAGGGTGGCCCTGCACCAGTGAGACAGATAAGATATCTCACTTCTACATTTGCACTGAGGGGACGCCGTGGGAGTAAAACTCTGGCCTTCAAAGCACTTCGGTGCGTGTTACTTGAACTTTATCTGCATTCAGAAAAGGTTTTTTCCTGTGTTATTAATAGAGCTGAACGGTCGATGGAGATGTCCTGCGCAATAACACACACTAACTTTACAAACCCAAATATTTGTCATCAGACTTCAGTTCCTCTTTTATAGTAGGGCAAACAAGAGAAAACAGCACCACACCCCTTTGCGCAACAAGCATTTCTACTTACCCACAGAAGTGAAATCTGACTCCAAACGAGACTGCTCGCAGCAGCTGGTTGCCACGAAGATGCCTTCTTCCGGTTTCAACAGCCATTGTACAGGAAAAGGTGGGGGGGAGGGGTTGTTGAAGAAAAAAAAAAGGCATGCATCCGCCAATGGCTGCTTCTCCAGGGGAAAAAAAAAAGGTGCGCAACAGCTACAGTAAAAGCGTGCCGCCTTGCAAAATAAATAAACAATGCGTATAAAAAGGGGCAAGTACAGAAGAAAATAAAGGTGGCAGCACAAATAGTAAAAGTGTGCAGTGCTTGCAAAATAAAACAGTGCATATAAAAAGGGGCAAGTTCTGAAGAAAATAAGGCACACTGCCGCTATAGTAAAAGCGTGCCACGCTGCCAAATAAAAAAGTAACGAAGATGAAAAGATGCAAGTTGGCCGCTATTAGTAATAAAAATGTAAAAGTGGGCGCCACGCTGAAACCGTAGCGCGGCTCCTGGAGGCAAAGCGGTCACCCTTGCAGGAAAGCACGTCGTGTCCGCAATAGGGGAAAATCATTAAAGGAAAAAGTGCTTACACACTGTAGATAAATCAGACTGTAACACAAGTAAAAGGGCCAGTCCTCAAGGGGGGTTACAAATGTAGAAAAGGCAGTACCAAGGAGAGAATACTAAGCCTTTTCATGAATCAAAAGCAACCATTTAGAAAGGAAAGTAACAGAAGCCAATTGAAAAGATGGGCGGAGCTCCAAATCCATACCTGAATACAGCACGACCAGACTCGACCTAAAAACATGGTAAACACATTATCCACTAACTGAAGGTTACCTGTTGCAGCTTACAGACCATCATGACTCGGACAACTAAAGCTTTTTGTGCCTTACTGAACAGTGACAGTGGAACGTGACCCTAGAAAAACAATTGCAATTCTTGGATCAGTGTTTAAGCCTCAATGGAGCACAGAATTCCATGTCTGCCTAATAATTTCAACTTTAACTTCACTGAAGGGGAGGTCCTCACCTAAAGGATCGAAACACCTTGCTTGCTTGCTTTATTGTTATTAGTTTATTGTCCTGCAATGACTTGACCGCCAACCAGTCGGTTCTATTCGTATTGCAAGGCGGTACGAGGTGTGTAATGGTGGCACTCGTGCCGCATAAGCGGATGCCTAGCGAGATTATCGGCCGTTAAGCTAGCACACTAATATGGTATCAGAGAAAGCGGCTGTTTTTAGGCTGGAGACCATTTGAGGGACCCGTTAGTAGTAACGGGTTGTGCGTAGAAGGAGAAGTGTAGTACATATCCAATGTGATTATGCGAAGGCACTTGGCCTTTTATGAGTAATTCACTGTTTGTGTGATTTCAGATGGAGACTTACAATTGCAGTCTTTAAGGAGGAACGCGACCATTTGGCCCAGGTTCCTTTACCGAAGGTGGTTGCAGGTACGCTGGACACAAGCAGCCACTCGCTAAATATGTTTGGAAGAAAAGGGGTTGTGAACTTTTATTGTACCTAGGGTTGTTCATGATTGGCATGTTCTTCTTTTTATTTTGTCAATAACCACAGATTTGGTGTGAAAAAGGACTAAGGTGAAGATTGGTTCCCCAACAGCCCTGACGAAGTTGCCTAGAGTGTTTGGCAACGAAACATGTTTGACTTTTGCAAGTGAAAATGGCCAGTTACATGCCTGCTTTTTAAATTGAGGACGCTCACAACATTGAATAAAGGATGTGCTGTATGTGAGTGATACCTCATTTTTAATTCGTGAGAACTTGGTTCTCTTTGCACGGTTGGGGACGAGTGAACACTGAGTGAGGCACAGAGTCTCAGTGCTGTCTGTCACACACTTTATGTTGTTTGACTTTCCACCTCTGTGGAATTCTAATACGCACCTCCTTTTCTTTATTCTTTTTTGAGGCTACGAAAGCAACCGATGATGATAACGTGGGCATACTGGCGAGTACCATCAAGCAGCTCTGTGGGTTTGCGTACGTGAGGTGCTTTCGAGCCTGTCTCACATCGTTTTCATTTTCTCATATTTTGAGTTTGGCATACACATTGATGTGAAGGTGTTGAACCACGGTGGTATGTGTATTTGATGTGGTTATTGACTAATCTTTTTTTAAATTTGAGCAGCAAGGACTAATCAGTTTATGGATTGTTGAACGGAACTAGACTGGGAAGGTTTTTCAAAGGTTATAATAACTCCCAGGAGTCTTAAAAGTTTGTGACTGACTGCTCTTGGAGGTCAGACCTAGCAGTGTTTATAATCATCATAGAATGTGACAAGCCCAATCGAATTGCTATATTACTTTTACTTGCACTGTGGGCATGCCACTCGTTGGAGCTACACCTCGGGCCATCGTATTTGTATAAGGTGAAGGGTTCGTGGCAGTGAGAGAATGCACCGCAGATCGCAGGCTGTTTGTATTGGTAGAATGAAAGGCTTTCAGTGCACTGCGGGCTACTCCTCTCCACTTGCTCTTGCCAAGGGGAAGGTATTCCATTTCATTCAGTTCCGTGAATGTGAAATGTTTGGAAGTGAAAGCATGCGCTACAGACACAGGAGTATTTAAACCACACTGCAGACTTTGCTTTTGGATTCTTTCCAGTCGCCATTTTCTGAAACAGCATTTCCAAAGTATGTTCGTCTTCAGATAATTTATGAGGTTTGGAAGATGTTCTAGAGTAGCCATCCATCCTCACCCCTTGCTGCTTCCCCCACACCAGTTTTCATTTAAAAAAACGTTTTTGCACTTTGGTTTCATTTTAGTTATAACTTTGATCAGTAATTAAAAAGAAAAAAAAGTTATTCACGGCACCCGCACTTTACCTTTAAACATGTTAAGCTAAAGCGCGGGTACCGTGATTGCTGCAAAAGTAAAGAAAGACATTTTTTTCTTTTTCTTTATTTTTGCAGCAATCGCGGCACTCGCGCTTTAGCTTAACATGTTTAAAGGTAAAGCGTGGGTACCGCAATTGTAGCAGGAGTAAACAAATAGAAAAAAAAAATGGCGGCTGCATGCTTTTTGTTTTGTTTACTTTTGTTACTATCACGGCACACACGCTTTACCTTTAAACATGGTAAGTAAGGCGCTGGTCCCGTGATTGTTGCAAAAGCAAAGAAATTGAAAAAATGATGTTTTTTCGATTTCTTTTGAAGCAATCACGCCACCTGCGTTTTAGCTTAACATGTTTAAAGATAAAGCGCGGTGCCACAAATAACTTTTTTTTTTTTTTTTTTTTTTTTTTAATTACTGATCCAAGTTGTAACTCAAATGAAACCAAAGTGCAAAACCGTTTTTTTAATGAAAACTGGTGTGTAAAGCACCCGCGCTCTAGCATAACATGTTTAAGGTAAAACACGGGTGCCGCCAATATGAAAAAACAAGCATTTGCAATGCAATAGTCCCGCATTTACGCGAGTTTCAGCTATTGGCATTGTAAAGGACAATGCCTTTTATTTAGGCTTTAAAACCAAAACAAAAATAAAAGGCATTTTCATTTACAATGCCAATAGCTCAAACTTGCGTCAATTCGAGACCCTTTCCATTGCAAAGGCTTCTTTTCACTCACTTCGATTGCCGCTAAGCTCCGCCCCCTCATGCGAGGGGAGGGAGGGTGCCAAAAGAGGAGGCAAGTGCGGACTGGCTGAGGGGAGGGAGTGGGCAGCAAAGAAGCCGAAGCTGCTCCTGGTTCAGCGCGATGTCCCTGAAACGGGCACCGCGCTTAATATGAAAGTTTAAAAAAAAAAAAGTGAGAGCGCGGCGCCCGCTTTAGGGACACTGCGCTCAGTATTAAAGTTAAAAAAAACAATGCAACCGAGCGCAGTGTCCCTTAAGCGGACGTTGCGCTCCGTATTAAAGTAAAAAAAAAAAAAATGCAACCAAGCGTGGTGTCCCTGAAGCGGGCACCGCACTTGGAACTAAAGTTAGCAAAACAAACAAAAAAACTGAGCGTGGTGTCCCTAAAGCGGGCACCGTGCTCAGCATGCAGATACAAAAAAAAGCAGCCGCCATTGTCCCCAGTGTCAATAAATAAAATAGTGCTCACCCACTTATAAGGCAGACCCTGTAACAAGCCAAGTAAAAGGTCCAGTCGCTATGGGTGGTAACTAAAGGAGAACAAGGAGGTACCGAGGAGGAACTAACAAGCCTTTCTACGAATCAGAAGCCAGCATTTAAGAAGTACAATGACACAAGCCAATGACATATGGGCGGAGAGTGGCCGGGGCTTCCACTACATACTCGATTACAGCATGCCTCGCAGAGCGAGCAGCGCATGCGCGTTGTCGCTTGGCTCAACCTAAAAAGGAGTAAATAAAAGGGAAAAAAGTGCATGCTGCCGCATTCGGGATCCCAAATAAGAAAAGAAAAGCGGGCCGGCATTATTAGCGCTCAGGCGTGCCGCGCTGGTTAAATTTTAAAAAAGCATTGCAGGAGAAAGTGTCCTGCAAGCAAAAGCAGGCAGAAGAAAGCCCTTTAAGAAAATAGTGCTTGGAGGCTGTAATTAAAACATTGCGAATAACACCACATTTAATAGGGGATGTCCTCATGGGTGGTTTCAAGAAGACTAATGGCGGTACCAAGGAGAGACTACTAAGCCTATAGACCAATGAAAAGACACCATTTACAAAGGACAGTGACAGTAGTCAATTAACCCCTTCCATGCTTATGACGAGCTGGACTCGTCATGGCACACAGTGCTCGTGTGCTCATGACGAGTCCAGCTCGTCATAAGACCACCCACGGGGAAGCGCTGGCGCTCCCCCGTGGGAATCCGATCGTCGGGGTTTTTTTTTAGGAGGCAGGGGAAGGACTTCCCCTGCCTCCCCCGCCCCGCCCCCCATCAATGACGTCAGCGCGCGAGGCGCGCTGACATCATTGAGGGTTTCCCTTTCTTCCGACGCGCTGGAAGCCATTTGCTTCCAGCGCGTCGGGGAAATAAGGTGAGTTTTGGCTCGGGGAGGGGGGTTTGATTCAAAAGAGACATCGAGGGAAAGGAAAGGGTTTTCCTTTCCCCGATGCCTCTTTTGTGCATTCCTGCTGCACGATCATGTGATCGTGCAGCAGGAATGCTCACGAGGGCGGGATTGTGAGCGTGGAGATGTGCCTTCTCTCCATTGCCACCCTGTAAAGTTAGCTGTAATCCTTGATGGAGGTCTCTGCACCCTTGATTTTCTTGAGCGCAATCCTTCTCCTCGTCTGCCGCTGCGATCCTGCAATTCTTCTGGTCCTTTACGCAGCTGTAGTGTAGGAAAGGCATTATACATTTACCCAACGAGGTAGCACTTACTGATTAGCCAGTAGAAAGTACTCCAGTTGAGTAGAGGTATTGCACAAAACGGTGGCATCTTCGTGAGCGTGGAGATGTACCTTCTCTCCATTGCCACCCTGTAAAGTTAGCTGTAATCCTTGATGGAGGTCTCTGCACCCTTGATTTTCTCGAGCGCAATCCTCGTGTAGTTCCTGTGACCAGGAGGTTCCTTCTCCTCGTCTGCCGCTGCGATCCTGCTCTGACCCTTTATAAACAAGAGGCATGTGAACGGGCCTAGAAGCCCCGCTCGTTTGGCCCCGCCACACATACACTAGCGGTATGCAACGTATGCCCGCCCTTTCCCTACTATGATGGACAGCTTACTCAAAGGATCCCGGCGATTTCGGCGCGGTGGCAAAGTTACAGACACACAGGTCACTGGAGACAATCCTTGATGGAGGTCTCTGCACCCTTGATTTTCTCGAGCGCAATCCTCGTGTAGTTCCTGTGACCAGGAGGTTCCTTCTCCTCGTCTGCCGCTGCGATCCTGCTCTGACCCTTTATAAACAAGAGGCATGTGAACGGGCCTAGAAGCCCCGCTCGTTTGGCCCCGCCACACATACACTAGCGGTATGCAACGTATGCCCGCCCTTTCCCTACTATGATGGACAGCTTACTCAAAGGATCCCGGCGCTTTCGGCGCGGTGGCAAAGTTACAGACACACAGGTCACTGGAGACAATTCTTCTGGTCCTTTACGCAGCTGTAGTGTAGGAAAGGCATTATACATTTACCCAACGAGGTAGCACTTACTGATTAGCCAGTAGAAAGTACTCCAGTTGAGTAGAGGTATTGCACAAAACGGTGGCATCTTCGTGAGCGTGGAGATGTACCTTCTCTCCATTGCCACCCTGTAAAGTTAGCTGTAATCCTTGATGGAGGTCTCTGCACCCTTGATTTTCTCGAGCGCAATCCTCGTGTAGTTCCTGTGACCAGGAGGTTCCTTCTCCTCGTCTGCCGCTGCGATCCTGCTCTGACCCTTTATAAACAAGAGGCATGTGAACGGGCCTAGAAGCCCCGCTCGTTTGGCCCCGCCACACATACACTAGCGGTATGCAACGTATGCCCGCCCTTTCCCTACTATGATGGACAGCTTACTCAAAGGATCCCGGCGATTTCGGCGCGGTGGCAAAGTTACAGACACACAGGTCACTGGAGACAATCCTTGATGGAGGTCTCTGCACCCTTGATTTTCTCGAGCGCAATCCTCGTGTAGTTCCTGTGACCAGGAGGTTCCTTCTCCTCGTCTGCCGCTGCGATCCTGCTCTGACCCTTTATAAACAAGAGGCATGTGAACGGGCCTAGAAGCCCCGCTTGTTTGGCCCCGCCACACATACACTAGCGGTATGCAACGTATGCCCGCCCTTTCCCTACTATGATGGACAGCTTACTCAAAGGATCCCGGCGCTTTCGGCGCGGTGGCAAAGTTACAGACACACAGGTCACTGGAGACAATTCTTCTGGTCCTTTACGCAGCTGTAGTGTAGGAAAGGCACTATACATTTACCCAACGAGGTAGCACTTACTGATTAGCCAGTAGAAAGCACTCCAGTTGAGTAGAGGTATTGCACAAAACGGTGGCATCTTCGTGGATAAATATGCAGGGCAGATGTGCCTTCTCTCCATTTACACCCTGAAAAGTTAGCTGTAATCCTTGATGGAGGTCTTTGCATCCTTGAATTTCTCGAGCGCAATGCTCGTGTAGTTCCTGTGACCAGGAGGTTCCTTCTCCTCGTCTGCCGCTGAGATCCTGCTCTGACCCTTTATCCCCTTCGGTGCTTATGACGAGCTGGACTCGTCATGGCACACAGTGCTCGTGACGAGTCCAGCTCGTCATAAGACCACCCACGGGGAAGCGCTGGCGCTCCCCGTGAGAATCTGATCGTTAGGTTTTTTGGGGGAGGCAGGGGAAGGGCTTCCCCTGCCTCCCCTCGCCCCATCAATGACGTCAGCGCGCTGACATCATTGAGGGTTTCCCTTTCTTCCCGACGCGCTGGAAGCCATTTGCTTCCAGCGCGTCGGGGAAATCAGGTGAGGTTTGGCTCGGGGAGGGGGGGTTTGTATCAAAAGAGGCATCGAGGGAAAGGAAATGGTTTTCCTTTCCCCCGATGCCTCTTTAGTGCATTCCTGCTGCACGATCATGTGATTGTGCAGCAGGAATGCCCACTAGGCACCAGGGTTTTTTTAATTTTTGTGTTGGGGAGTGGCCAAAAGGGCAAGGGTTGCTCCCCTTTTACGGGTGTGAATATTTTATTTATACTGTTAGGCCCAACTACTCCTTAGCTTGGCTGGTGGATTGTGTGTGGACTGGTGCATTATTTGCATATGTGATTGTAATGTTTTTTTCCCTCCTTTTTATTCTAGTGTAAAGCTTTTGATTCCTGTTTGCGGTTTCGGCAGTTGTGGTTCTGCAGTTTTGCGTAATTGCATTTATTTGGTAAGAAAAATATTTTTGTTGTGTGTACTCCAAATGAGTATTATTGTCATGCATGAATGAATTTTTTGTAAGTGGTGCCATAATGGCAGCATATTTGTTAGTGTTCAGAGCATGAAATTCTTTGCGATGTTTTGCATTGTCTTATGTGTAATTTTTCTTCTTCTTCTTTTTTAGTGGGATATTGTTGATCCTTACTGTGTCTGTGCAGAGTAGGTGGTGGTGAGTCTAGCTGCTTCTGTCACGTGAGTGGTATAGTGTTGGAGTATATAGGTCTTTGTGATAAAGCTACATTTTGTTTATTTCTTTTTTTTTTTTACAAAGGGTTTGTTGTTGTTGACTTGTTTGACAAGTAACCTTTATTAGTAAGCATTATGGCTAGCCGTAGAATTACTGCTCAGCAGGTGGTTGGTTTGCTTCTTGAATCTTCCTCTGAGCAGGATTATGAGACTGACAGTGCGTCTGAGGGAGAGGAGGGAGGGGAAGATTCAGGCAGTGAGTTTTCTCTCCACATGGAATCATCGGATGATGAAGGTACTCTCAGTGCAGATGAAGTGCCTGATTTAGAGGAGGATACTAATGTGCCGATGGTGCAAGAGGCATCTGGATTGCAGCCTGGGGCTGCTAGGCTTCCTACTGGAAGTGCTGGACTCTGGGTTGATCCAAACATGGTGCAGCCGGTGTTGCCTGCCTTTAGTGGTTATGCAGGGTGTAGAGTGGATTGTGAACATTATTTGCCTATACAGTATTTTCAGTTGTTTATGGATGATGTATTTTTGGGTGAGATTGTTGAGCAGACTAATTTGTATGCTGAACAGTTTTTGAGGGACAACAGTGCCAGACTTAGGCCCCATTCTAGAGCTACCCGGTGGAGTCCCACAAATCTGGAAGAGATGAAGAAGTTTTTGGGTTTGACTTTTTTGATGGGTTTGATAAGGAAGCCGTCCATGAGTTCATATTGGTCTACCAGTCCCTTGATGGCAACGGCCATATTTCCTGCAGTTATGACTCGTGATCGGTATTTACTTTTGCTTCGGATGCTGCATTTTGTTGATAATGGTTTGGCGTTGCCACGAGATCACCCTGAATGTGACTGTCTTTTTAAGATTCGGCCTGTTCTTGATCACTTTGTAGATCGATTTTCAGAGATCTATACTCCAGGGAAAGAAATATCTATTGATGAGTCTTTGGTGCTGTTCAAGGGCCGTTTGGTTTTAGGCAGTACATTCCTAGCAAGAGGGCACGCTATGGAATTAAGCTGTATATGTTGTCTGAGAGTAGGACAGGATATGTTTTTAATTTGCGTGTGTACACTGGTAGGGATTCCACTATTGACCCCCTGGTTGTCCGTCCACTTTAGTAGGAGTTTCAGAGAAAATTGTGTGGGAACTTGCTAGAGGACTGTTTAACAGAGGCCACCATTTGTACATTGATAACTTCTACACTGCTGTGCAATTGTTTAAGGAATTGTTCAAAGTGGACACTTTTGCTTGTGGCACAATCCGCTCTAACCGTAAAGGTTATCCAAAAGAGCTTGTTTGCAAAAAACTTCAGAGGGGACAGTGCAGTGCCTTGCGTAGTGAGGAACTGCTAGCTGTGAAATTTGTGGACAGGAGGGATGTGTACATGCTGACTACCATCCATGATGAGAGTACTTCACCTGTGGCTGTTTGGGGTCAGATTGCTGAAGTGCGCAAACCTGTGTGCATTTTAGACTACAATAAGCACATGGGTGGTGTTGATAGAGTAGATCAGAGGTTGGAACCTTACACTGCTATTCGTAAGTCTTACATTTGGTATAAGAAGTTGGCCATCCATCTCTTCAATTTAGCAACTTTCAATGCTTTTGTTGTGTTCAAGGAGTGTTCTCCTGCGTCAAAGTTGACTTTTGTTCAGTTTCAGGAGTCTGTCATAGGCAGCCTTGTTGTTGTGGAACAGGCAAGTGTTCCTAGAGTTGGAGTGGTGGAGGATGTGGCTCGATTGAAAGATCGCCACTTTCCTGATCACATTCCTCCTACATCCTCAAAAGACTTTCCCACTAGGAGATGTAGAGTCTGTTGGCGAAGAGGTACGCGGAAGGAGACTCGTATGTACTGCCCTGAGTGTCCTTCTAACCCTGGGCTGTGTGTGCCTGCTTGTTATAGAGCGTACCACAAGCAAAAGAATTATTGGGAGCAACCATGAGTGGTAAAGTGAACTGCCTGGTCTGTAATGTTTAAGAATTGTTGTTCTGTTTCAAGGTTGGCATTAGTGCAATGTTTCTGATTTTGTGTTAGTAGATTTGTATCTATTTGCAATTTGTTTGTGTTTTCTTTTTTGTATAAAAAAATCCTAAATGTGATGGTGGTGTGTGTAGGCTGGTGCTTGGCTGGCGGTGTGCGTGGAGTGGCGCTCGGCTGGCAGTGTGTGAGTAGTGACTTGCTGCTGGTCACTACACACACTGCTAGCCGAGCGACACTCCACGCAATCCATCAGGTTGTGTGGTTGCTGTGTTAGGAATGTGGGCGTGTGAAAGTGATGGGCCCTTGAATGGCGCTGTCTGCTGGTGTCAGTGTTGTAATGTGATGGGCCCGCGGCTGGTGGTGTGAATGGTTTTGTATTTGTCACACGTATGAAAGGTGTATGAATGGCCTGTAAAGAGGTTGGTGCCTTGTCGTGGCTTTACAGCTCACGAGCTGTGAGTCAATGGTTCAGTTTCTCGTCCTTTCAATTATTAACAGTGCATTTCATTTTTGTGAAATCACTTGTTAATACAATTGTATATACTGAACCATCACTCACCCTCGTGCCAAATCCAACCAGTATGTGTGTGTGTGCTTGAGGATTAGATGGTTGTGCAGTAATATTTTTTTTTGTCTTTCTCAAGCAGGGTGTACCTTGTCCCTTTTTGTGAATGTTGTAATGTGTTTGTTTCGTGCCTGGGGGTGTGAATGGTCTTGTGTGTATCACGTATGAAAGGTGTGTGAATGGCCTGTAAAGCGGTTGGGGCCTTGACGTGGCTTTACAGCTCACGAGCTGCGAGTCACTGGTTCCGTTTTTGTCCTTTCAATTATTGACAGTGCATTTCATTTTTGTGAAATCTCTTGTTAATAAAATTGTATATACTGAACCATCACTTGCCCTCGTGCCAAATCCAACCAGTATGTGTGTGTGTGCTTGAGGAATAGATGGCTGTGCAGTAATCTTTGTCTTTTTAGTCTGTCTGCCAAGGTGTACATTCCGTCTAAGAATAACCTACCAACTGTAGATATTGTCGTAAACGAAACACCCATGGGAGTACATGGTGATATCTCTCTTGTGGATCCCAACAAGTTATGGTACCCACAATGTCCTGCAAACCTCAAAATGTCTGTCACATTTTCCTTGCAATATTGTGCCAACATTTTCACGCTGCAGAAATAAACAACACATTATCTCATTATGACCTGGTTTTGCAAGGGGGTCACCTGGGTTTTGGCCCGGGGCTCGGCGGCCACATAGGGAAGCCTACCAAACCCACACATTTCTGAAAAGTAGACACCCGGGGCTTCCAGGGAGGTATGGCTTACGTGGATCCCCCAACGTTTCCTTACCCAGAATCCCCTGCAAACCTCACTTTTAGCTGAAAAAATCACTTTTTCACACATTTGTGTGTGGGAAAGTGTGGCATCACTGGCCTCACACAAATTTCCTACCACCCAGCGTTCCCCCAGGTCTCCCGATAAAAATGGTGCCTCACTTGTGTGGGAGGCCCAAGTACCCGCGACAGGCAAGGGCCCACAACGTATTGAGGCGACCTCAAAATGGCCTTTCACAAAACCACCTGGTTTTGCAAGGGGTCACCTGGGTTTTTGGCCCCGTGCTCGGCGGCCATCTAGGAAACCTACCAAACCCACACATTTCTGAAAAGTAGACACCCGGGGGCTTCCAGGGAGGTATGGCTTGCGTGGATCCCCCAACGTTTCCTTACCCAGAATCCCCTGCAAACCTCACTTTTAGCTGAAAAAATCACTTTTTCACACATTTGTGTGTGGGAAAGTGTGGCATCACTGGCCTCACACAAATTTCCTACCACCCAGCGTTCCCCAGGTCTCCCGATAAAAATGGTGCCTCACTTGTGTGGGAGGCCCAAGTACCAGCGACAGGCAAGGACACAAAACGTTTTGAGGCAACATCAACATTGCCTATCAAAAAATGTTTTGGGCCCTTGCCTGTCGCTGGTACTTGGGCCTCCCACACAAGTGAGGCACCATTTTTATCGGGAGACCTGGGGGAACGCTGGGTGGTAGGAAATTTGTGTGAGGCCAGTGATGCCACACTTTCCCACACACAAATGTGTGAAAAAGTGATTTTTTCAGCTAAAATTGAGGTTTGCAAGGGATTCTGGGTAAGGAAACGTTGGGGGATCCACGCAAGCCATACCTCCCTGGAAGCCCCCGGGTGTCTACTTTTCAGAAATGTGTGGTTTGGTAGGTTTCCTAGATGGCCGCCGAGCACGGGCCAAAAACCCAGGTGACTCCTTGCAAAACCAGGTGGTTTTGAGATAGGCAATTTGAGGTCGCCTCACTACGTTGTGGGCCCTTGCCTGTCGCGGGTACTTGGGCCTCCCACACAAGTGAGGCACCATTTTTATCGGGAGACCTGGGGGAACGCTGGGTGGTAGGAAATTTGTGTGAGGCCAGTGATGCCACACTTTCCCACACACAAATGTGTGAAAAAGTGATTTTTTCAGCTAAAATTGAGGTTTGCAAGGGATTCTGGGTAAGGAAACGTTGGGGATCCACGCAAGCCATACCTCCCTGGAAGCCCCGGGTGTCTACTTTTCAGAAATGTGTGGGTTTGGTAGGTTTCCCTAGATGGCCGCCGAGCACGGGACCAAAACCCAGGTGACTTCTGCAAAACCAGGTGGTTTTGAGATAGGCAATTTTGAGGTCGCCTCACTACGTTGTGGGCCCTTGCCTGTCGCGGGTACTTGGGCCTCCCACACAAGTGAGGCACCATTTTTATCGGGAGACCTGGGGGAACGCTGGGTGGTAGGAAATTTGTGTGAGGCCAGTGATGCCACACTTTCCCACACACAAATGTGTGAAAAAAGTGATTTTTTCCAGCTAAAAGTGAGGTTTGCAGGGGATTCTGGGTAAGGAAACGTTGGGGGATCCACGCAAGCCATACCTCCCTGGAAGCCCCCGGGTGTCTACTTTTCAGAAATGTGTGTGTTTGGTAGGTTTCCCTAGGTGCCGGCAGAGCTAGGGTTCACAAACTACAGCTAGGCATTTTGCCAAACAGGGTCATTTTTCACTGCGAAATTGAGGTGTGACTCACGTTGCGTTGTGCGCCGTTTCCTGTCGCAGGCACTAGGCCGACCCACACAAGTGAGGCACCATTTTTCTCGGTAGACTTTGGGGAACGCGGGGTGGGTGGAAATTTGTGGATCCACGCAGATTCCAGAACTTTCCACCACAGAAATGTGGGAAAAATGTGATTTTTTCGGACAATTTTTATGTTTGCAAGGGATTCTGGGTAACAGAACCTGGTGGGAGGCAGTCAAGTCACCCCATCCTGGATTCCCCTGGGTGTCTAGTTTTCAAAAATGTGTAGGTTTGCTAGGTTTCCCTAGGTGCCGGCAGAGCTAGGGTTCAAAAACTACAGCTAGGCACTTTGCCAAAAAAGGTCATTTTTCACTGCGAAATTGAGGTGTGACCGCGTTGCGTTTTGCGCCGTTTCCTGTCGCAGGCACTAGGCCGACCCACACAAGTGAGGTACCATTTTTCTCGTAAGACTTTGGGGAACGCGGGGTGGGTGGAAATTTGTGGATCCACGCAGATTCCAGAACTTTCCACCACAGAAATGTGGGGAAAATGTGTTTTTTTGGACAATTTTTTATGTTTGCAAGGGATTCTGGGTAACAGAACCTGGTGGGAGGCAGTCAAGTCACCCCATCCTGGATTCCCCTGGGTGTCTAGTTTTCAAAAATGTATAGGTTTGCTAGGTTTCCCTAGGTGCCGGCAGAGGTAGGGTTCAAAAACTACAGCTAGGCACTTTGCCAAAAAGGGTCATTTTTCACTGCGAAATTGAGGTGTGACCACGTTGCGTTTTGCGCCGTTTCCTGTCGCAGGCACTAGGCCGACCCACACAAGTGAGGTACCATTTTTCTCGTAAGACTTTGGGGAACGCGGGGTGGGTGGAAATTTGTGGATCCACGCAGATTCCAGAACTTTCCACCACAGAAATGTGGGGAAAATGTGTTTTTTGGACAATTTTTTATGTTTGCAAGGGATTCTGGGTAACAGAACCTGGTGGGAGGCAGTCAAGTCACCCCATCCTGGATTCCCCTGGGTGTCTAGTTTTCAAAAATGTATAGGTTTGCTAGGTTTCCCTAGGTGCCGGCAGAGGTAGGGTTCAAAAACTACACCTAGGCACTTTGCAAAAAAGGGTAATTTTTCATTGTGAAAATGTGGTACGTCCACGTTGCATTTTGAGCCATTTCCTGTTGTGGGCACAAGGGCTACCCACACAAGTGAGGTACCATTTTTATCGGGAGACTTAGGGTAACACAGAATTGTAGAGCAACTGTTATTACCTATTGACTTTCGATGCATTTCTGCCTTCCAAATGAAAGACAATGTGTAAAAAATAAGTCATTTTGAAAAATGACCTATAATTCTCATGCTAGTATGGGTACTCCCAATTTCGGAAATGTGCAAATATCTACTGTTTCTAAAATCTACATTTTGTTCCCATTTCAGAAATACATAGGTGTCTTTCATAACAATTTTTCCATGTATACATTTTCCCAAAATAATTGCTATATACCCGGTACTTAAAAAAAAATCATTGCAAGATGTTGCTCAATTATTGGCTCTGGGTTCGTCGGGTTCTTGGTGAACCTACAAGTCCTATATATCCCCACAACCAGAAAGGTCCAGCGGATATAACGGTATATTGCCTTCAAATAGCTGTCATAATTAGAAGAAGTTACAGGTGAAAACGTTGACACAAATGGCTGTTTTTTTCAACTAATTTTCAATTTTTCCTTTATTTAACTGTTAGTTTCTATAAGGAAAACTTTAAGGATCTACACAAATGACCCCTTGCTGAATTCAGAATTTTGTCTACTTTTCATAAATGTATGGCTTTCCAGGATCCATTATTGGTTTCATACCCATTTCTACCATTAACTGGAAGGAGGTTGAAAGCACAAAAAATAGCAAAAATAGGCTATGTCCCAGAAAAATGCCAAAACTGTGTAAAAAAGTTGGTTTTCTGACAAAAGTCTGCTTGTCCCTGAAAGCTGGGAAGATGGTGATTTCATCCCCACAACCCCTTTTTGATGCTATTTGCAGGGAAACATCAAGACACTTTCATCTGTAGCCCTTTTTTGCCTTTTTCCAAAAAAAACCAAAATTTAGCTGTATTTTGACTAATTTCTGGGTCCCCTCCAGGGGAACCCACAAACCCTGGGTACCTTTACAATCCCCATGATGTTAGAAAAAAGGACGCAAATTTGGCATGGATACCTTATGTGGTCAAAAAGTTACAGGGGCCTAAGCGCGCACTACCCCAAATAGCCAAAAAAAGGCTTAGCACAGGAGGGGAAAAGGCCTAGCAGCGAAGGGGTTAACAAGCATTTGCAATGCAATCAGTCTCGCCTTTGGGACCTTATATGTATTTAGCTATGCAGCACATTAGCCTGGGTGCTGAAACATCTACTGTTCTTTAACATGGAGGGAAAGTAAGTACCAAACTGCGTGACATGCCAGGTATGGTAACACATGGAGAGAAATATTGCCTTTCAGCGGGAATTGGTATAGTCCAAAGCTCTGTTTTAAATATAAAATTAGGGCCTTCGGTGGTCATATCACTGAAAATACAAGATTTGAAAAAGTATTGTCTACGAGTGCTCGTGGAAAACAATTTTTATGGACTGGAATCTAGATAATGCTAAAGTGATTCTGGTATTTTACTGACCTCTGCTGGTCGTTTTCTATCAAGAAAGTTAAATAGAGGCAGTTGCCAGAAAAATAAAAAAGAAAGTCCATCAGCAGAAAGCAATTGTGGTATTTCACTGACCTCTACTGGTCGTTTTCTATCAAGACAGTTAAATAGAGGCAGTTGAACAGAAAAAGAAGTCCCAAAGCGGAAGCAGACAAATCCTAGGCCTGATCTCCAGAGCCCACAAAGTACATACACACATAAGTATATACTAAGATATATACAAGAGGTCTCGAATGCTCGACCTAAAAAGATGGGCGGAAAGTGGGCGGAGCTTCATGTCCATATCCTGAAAAGAGCATTTCTCGAAGAGGCGAGACCCAAAAACGTTATTTCAGCTACTAGAGCAACCATAAAGGTACACCACAGAAATACCACAACACGCATTGGTAAAGCGAATAATCTCGCCTTTGGAATCTATTTATTTTGCTAATTATTTATTGTCTCACAAGGGGAGCGGGGGGACAGCATTATAAGTACCCGATAGTCGTTCTAGCGTGCTTCTAAGCACATTAGATATGCAAGCATAAACAGAAGTGTGGGTGACAGACAGATGATGGATAAAAGCGATTTAAGCAGGAGCATGTGCTCTTATGTAACGGGAAAGCCATTAAAAGAACTATGACGGGGGCGTGGCCTGGACTCCGATGGAATAGGACGCACGCTGTTCGTGCTCCGTCCTCCGGGGTCGGATTGAGGCATCGCCGGAGCGCTTTTGGGCACGGGGGGCACAGTCTGTGTCCCCCCCTCGACTGCAGACAGCCTGCGGCGACTCCGGATTTCCTGCGGGAGCCCTGACTGCTTGTGTGAGCCCCGGGAGCTGGCTTGAGGGCAGCGCGGCGGCTCGGTCCGCCATCTTGCAGAGCACCGCGAGGCGGCCCTCGGCGGTGAGGGGACTCGGAGGCTGAGCCGGGCTGCGTGGGCGGCTTGGAGCGGTGACCGCTGCTCCCCCGCACCTGTTTTGGACGGCAGCCCGCCGGAGGTGCTTTGGGGGGCCCTGGAGCTCGGAGGCGGATCTGAGCGGCGTTCTGCATTCCTGTCTGCACTGCCGTGGCATTCCGGAGGTGAGGAGGGGGAGGCGCTGGGGGTTGACGGAGCGGCCCTGAGATCCGGTGTTATCGCCCCCCGGGTTCAGCTCTACGCAACGGCGTTCTCCCCTTCCCCCAATCGGACGAGAGGGTGCGGGGGGGGAGCTGGCACATGAACTGGAACATTGCGGAGATCGCGGCCTACCCGGGCCTGTGCCCTCTGTCTCCCCGCGCCGGGCCTGCCTGCCTCCGGGCGCGGAGCTGCTGCAGCGGCGCTACCCGACGACTCCCTGGCCGAGTGGTGGGACCGGAGGCCTTTCTCCCTGAGCATATGCCCTGGGCCCTCGAGGATTCCCTGCCCGGGAAAAGACTCTGTTGTGAGGCCTTGCCTGGCGGACGTCCTGGAGGCACAGAAACAGCTGCGGAAGGCACCTTCCCCTGCGCGCTGCTGCGGCTCCCTGTGGGGCCTCCTGCTGGGCCGTCTAGATCGGGGGGGACTTGGAACCCCCGGGATAGGACCACCTTGCCTGAGCTCACAAGGTCCTGGGAGGCCGAGGATTTGGACCGCGTTCGGGGGCCGTTGCTGCGCGGTTGTCTGGGCCCGGGCCACAACTGCTCTCCTCCACACCCTCTCTGGTGGACTGTCCAACTGCCGGGGTCGTGGTCCTTGACTGGACGCGGGTGGGCGCTCGCGGGGGCCACACTTCTCCCCACACCAGCAGTATGACCAAACCTAGAACGGGGAAGGCAGCGGCGCAATCAGCATCTAAGGACGCCTCAGTGAAGGATCTGTGGAGTAAACGCGCCCCGACACCCCCACCAGAGACTTCTGAGATGGCCTCTAAGCTGGGGGCCCCTGAGCCGGGCACCATCACGCAGGAGTTCATGGCTAGTTTCCTCCAGGAAATAAAGTCGGAGATCTCCTCCCTCAAGACGGAGGTCAAAACCTACCTGACGGACGTTCGCCGTGATGTCACGGAAATTGGTAACAGAGTGGACGATTTGGAACGCACCCTAGACTCGCGTACGGAAGACCAGGAAGATCTTAGACGCAGGGTCATGGCACTCTAAGAACAAAATGTGGAGCTCCAGCTTAAGCAGGAAGACCTGGAAAATCGGAGCCGCCGGAACAACCTCCGAGTCCGGGGGGTGCCGCGGGGTGCGGAGGGGCAGGACATACTGACGTATGTCGCGGATCTCCTCCAGGCTGTCCGGGGTGACGACGATTCCTCCCCCCCAACATTAGACCGTGCGCACCGGGTTGCTTCCCCACGCGGCAACCCTAATCTGGTCCCTGACATCCTGACCAGAGTTCATTTCTATACGGAGAAAGAGGCGATACTCCGGGCTTCCAGGGCCAATGAGAAGCTGGAATACGAGGGCCATCATATCCAGATCTTTCAAGACCTCTCACCACTCACTTTGCGTCGTCGTCGAGATTTCCAGCCCGTGACGGCCAAGTTGAGGGCATCCAACATTAAATATCAATGGGGGCACCCCTTCGCCTTGATCTTCCAGTGGGAGGGGCAGCGACGGTCTCTGCGGGAGGCCCTCCGGCTGCTCCGTATTTCGCCGGGATCTCGGCCCACCTCCCCCTCTCCTGCGGACTCGGCCTCCCAGGTCTCTCTACGCCCTGAATGGTCAAAGGTGGGGCATTATGGTTCGAGATCTCCCGCGGCCAACTCGACAACCAGTCAAGCCAAGCAGGACATAATCCGACATCTGAAAGCGTTGGAGGGGTCGCAGTTGTCGACGGGGAGGGGGCCTGGGTCCAGCCCCCCTTGCCCCCGGGCTCTGGTACTGGAGACTGATCTCTGGCCATATGATTCTTCTTGCAGTGATGGACCCTCGCCCTTCGTTAGCGCACTCACTCTTAACCTTCCTCCTAGATGTTGCACCTGGTGACTGATGTTGATTCTTGGTATTACCTGCGGTCTAGACACTTGTTGGGACAGCTGCACTCTGAGAGCCCTGACCTCTCCAGGTTCTGCTCACATAACTCCCGAAATCAGCTGAGAGACACCTGTTCTTGCCCCTTTTTGAAAGTACTGTACCTCTATGACGCTTACTTGCTTAATGGTTATCAGCATGTACTCTCCAGGCGCCATGAGTCCTGTGTGCCTCTCCCTTCCCTCCCCATACCCCCGCTGCGCGACTTATTGCCCCCGGCCGCCTTGCTGCCCCTGGGGCTTGATGATCTTGGCGACTAATTTAAAGTGGGCCCCTGCTCTCCCCCGGTGCCCAGGGACCGGTCCGGCTGCCGGAGGACGTTTGTTCCTTGAACCTTCCATGGCCCACCCCACCCTTTCCTTAGTCCCTATGAGGAGTGACTTCCTCAGAGCCGCCCTGGTGTTTTCCGCTGGGCCGCTCCTTGACTGGAAAGGACTCTTTTGGCCCTGTTGGCCTCCTACTTACATGCTCCTCTCTCTGATCTCTGCCCTTTCTCTTGCTTTCCTCTCTTCTTTTTCTCTCCCTCTTTCTTCCGCTTACCTACCTGGACCTGGGGAGGGGGAGTACGCCTCTGACGACCCAACCTACATCTTGTCTGCCATTTTTTGGGCTCCACTGAAACCGTCCTTCGAACTCTGTGCATGGGTGGGGTCCCAAGCTGCTTGTACGCCCCACTATAGCCAATGCTCCGATTTGGGTCCACGACTCGGCCGGAGAGTGATGTGCCGATTTACGTCCCAGCCATTGCATGCCATTGAGAGTACCGATCAATGACGCAACTTAAATGTTTGTCCCTTAATGTCAAAGGCCTAAATGCCCCGAATAAGAGGAAACAGATTTGGCGGTATCTCCAACTCCAGGACCCCGATGTTATCTTCCTCCAGGAAACTCATCTTTTACGTGCTACTGTTCCCCGTATGTCCCACCCTAAATACCCCTTACAGTTCTGGGCCTCTGGGCCAACCAAGACGGCGGGGGTGGCTATCCTTTTTAGAGCGGGTCTTCCCGTGCATCTTAAGAGTACCGTGCGGGATAAGGAGGGTAGGTATCTTAAGCTCGTGCTGGAGCTGCGGGGTAAACCGCTTACCTTAATTAATGTATATGCCCCTAATCAGGCGCAGGATGCCTTTCTTCGCAACCTCCTTAAGGCTCTGCTCTCTCGGGAGTCTAACCCTATCATCCTTGGGGGACCTTAATTTAGTGTGGGACCCTAATGTGGATCGCACCTCCTCCGCCTTTCAGGGGACTGGGGCTATGTCTGCCGCTCTCAAGCGTGCTTTTGATGATTTGGACCTTATTGATGCGTGGCGATACAAGGAACCAGACACGCAGGACTACACTTTTTATTCTCTTGTCCACCGCTCACATTCCCGGATCGATTATTTTTTTTATCCCACGCGTTAATTCGCTCTCTGGATACAGTGGGAATCTCAGACATCTCCGTCTCAGATCATGCCCATTTGGAAATAACCCTGACCGGTATGGGGCGTAGCCCAAACTCTGTCCCGCGGTGGCGTTTGCCCCTGCATGTTCTGCGTGACCAGGTGGACGTGGCCGAACTCCGGCAGGCCATACAATCATACTTTCAGGCCAATGATCTGCCTGAGACTCCTGTGCATATCTTATGGGACGCCTGTAAGGCCACGATTCGGGGCACCATCACCTCTATTTCAATAGCCCGCAGGCGGGAATCCCGCCTGGTGGAAGATACCCTTACCCGCGATATTAAAGCCCTGGAGCAATCCACCCGTAATGCACCTACTTTAGCCACGCGTAAGAGACTCGCTTCACTTCGTGGCCAGCTTAAGGCTCTTCGGGTGAATAAGGCAGAGCACTCTCTCTTGGCTCTCAAGCAAAAATTCTATGGGGGAGGCAATAGAGTGGGCCCCATGCTGGCGCGTCGTCTTCGCCAGCAACTTTCTCGCGGCCACATTGCTAAGATTGCCTTGCCGACCGGGGGTTGGGCCACTTCTGAACAGGCTAAACAACGAGAATTCAGCAAATTTTTTACCGCCCTGTATAGCCCGGGTGGGACCTGTGGAGATCAGGTGGACGCCTTCTTGGCAGCGTGTCCCTGGGAGCCAATATCCCCCCTTTTTAGGGAACAGATGGAAGAGCCTATCACCGCAGCAGAACTCCGAAAAGCACTCAACAGTATGCCAGTGGGCAAATCGCCAGGACCTGATGGCCTAACACTGGCCTTTTACCGCTTATTCCTTTCAGAGCTCCAGGCCCCTCTGTTGCGCCTTTTCAACTCCTTTGTGCAGTCCGGGACTGTAACCCAGACGATGGCGGAGGCGGAGATCGTCCTCATCCCCAAAACGGGGAAGGACCCTACTGTCTGCTCCTCTTTTCGACCTATTTCACTATTAAATGTAGACGTCAAGCTGTATACAAAAATTCTTGCCCTGCGACTGGCCCAGCACCTCCCCGGTCTCATTGACCCGGATCAGGTGGGTTTCATACGGGAACGCCAGGGAGCGGACAATATTCGTCGCGTGGCCCATCTGGTGCAAAAGGCCCAACATAATAAGATACCGACCTTCCTCCTTTCCCTCGACGCCGAGAAGGCATTCGATCGGGTGGATTGGGCCTTTCTTCGGGCGGTCTTGCGCCGTGTGGGCCTTGGGCCGAGCATGATTGCTCGAATCATGGCTCCGTACGAGACTCCCTCAGCGCGCATTCGGGTCAATGGCCTTCTTACCCCCTCCTTCTCCATCTGTAGGGGCACACGCCAGGGGTGCCCGCTCTCGCCTTTGCTTTTTGCTCTCGTAGTGGAACCACTGGCGATTGCAATCCGGGGGTCGACGGATATCCGGGGCATTCGCGTAGGAGGGGTTGAACACAAACTAGCCCGCTTTGCTGATGATCTTCTTTTGACACTTACAGATCCTGCGTGTTCCCTCCCTGCGCTACTGGATATACTCTCACAATTTGAATTGGTGTCAGGTCTTAAGATCAACCTTTCCAAGTCGCAAGCACTCAATCTTACTCTCCCTCGTCAACAACTGGAGGCTCTGGGAAGCGTTAATCCCTTCCAATGGGCCCCACATTCCATCCGTTACCTTGGGCTAAATGTCACGGCTACCCTGGACACTTGGACGGGGGCGAATTGGCCGGCCTGCAGGGCTGTTATCCGCACTGAACTTACTCGATGGAAGGCGCTCCCCATTTCGTGGCTAGGCCGACTTAACGCGGTTAAAATGGCTATTTTACCAAAAGTTCTCTACCTTTTCCAGGTGCTCCCTACGCCGATTCCCCACAGGGACATTCTGAATCTCCAGCGGGACCTGATCACCTTTATTTGGGGAGGGAGAAGGCCGCGTTTTTCCGCGCGGGTCCTGATGTTGCCGCGAGACCGGGGGGGTTTGGCCTGTCCCGACCTGCTAGTATACTACTGGGCCTCGCACTTGCGTTACATATCGGAGTGGACGGTCCGCGAAAGTGAAAAGCACTGGTTCCACATGGATAGGGCAGTGGCTTGTCGCCCGTTATGGGATCTGGCTTGGATACGGAGTGGCGCTAGACACCGCAGTGCCTATATTGCCATTCCGACGAAGTCTGTCCTAGAAATCTGGGATAGGATCGCTGTCCCCCGGGGTCTCACTACATTTCCCTCCCCCAACACATCGTTGGCGCTTAACCCGGACTTCCCGCCAGCTCTGGCCCCAACGTCTTTTTCGGCATGGTCGGCGGACGAATGCCGGGTGATAGAACAACTGTTTGATGAAGGACTTTTTAAATCATTCGACCGGTGTAGACAGGATTTCAACCTCCCTAAAACTGCACACCTGGAGTACTTCCAGGTTCGCCACTGGCTTCGAGCCCCCTCCTACACAGAGGGCGCTACGAGGCAACTTACGTCGTTCGAATCCCTGGTTCGAGCATTTGATGGGTCCCGTGGGTTGATCTCTCGGACGTACAAAGTCCTTCAGCATTCGCCTGCGGTGCCCCCACACACCTATCAACGCCAATGGCAGGCGGACATTGCGGAGGATATCCTCCCAGAGCGCTGGGAACAGCTGTGGCAGGATATTCCACGCATCTTTAGAAGCATAGCCCAGCAGGAGTCAACATATAAAATCATGACCCGTTGGTACTATACTCCCTTGAGGCTCCAGAAGATGTTCCCTGGCTTCGCCCCCTTTGTTGGCGCTGTCAAGCGGCCCAGGGCTCCTTCCTGCACATATGGTGGACGTGCCCGCTCATCCTCACTTACTGGCGCGAGGTTTTGACTCACGTTGAGGAAGTATTGGGGTTCCCCTGCCAAGTGACCCGGGAGTGATCATTCTGGGACTTCGTCCAACCTCTCTTAAAGCATTGACGCATACAGATTGGCGCCTAGTCTTCCATATGCTTACTGCGGCGAAACAGGTTATCGCCCTCCATTGGAAAAACCGTGCCCCCCTCGTCCTTGGTCTGGCTTATGCGACTTTGGCATGTTATGGCAATGGAACTTCTATCTCATAGGCTGGCATGTACTGACGCTAAATTTGAGCGCATCTGGCAGCCCTTGGTCACACATCTCTCCCGGCTGGAGCACGCACGGTCTGTTCCCCCCGCCTGAGGGCCCTTCAGCTTTTCGATGATCCTATACTTCCAAGGGGCGAAACTTACGACACCGAACCGTGATACGGTTATGGGGGTGCAACATTTAGCAACCTGCCTAATCCTGTGCAGATGCGGTTCCTTGCGGGTGGGGTACACCCTGCCCCCAGAGGCTGATCTATCATGCTCTCTTCCCCTCCCCTCCCCTCTCCTTGCTTCTCCCCCTTCTACTCTTTTTCTGTTCTCCTCTCTGAGCTTTCAATCTTTCTCTGGCTCTATCTTGGTTTTAGGGGCTTAGTGTTTCCCCCTGGTTACAGGCCGTAGAGGTCGCTGTTACCGCCACAGATGAATGGCCATTATCGGAACCTGTACCATTGGCACATCATATCACTAGGGCAATCTATACGATTTCTTGCTGTCTTTCGCATGCGAGTTCTGCTGAGGCCCTTAAGCGTTATATAGCGGTACCCCAACTGGGTGTCTAGTGTTAGAGGACTTTGCTTTCTCATCCTTTGTCCCCACCAAGCTAAGAAACATGCTTAGAGACTTTGACTGTAGACACGCACATGATGTGAAAAGCCCAGCCTTTATTATGGCAGTGTCTTTGATTATTTGCTGGGAGCCATGCCTCCCTGTTGTGTGGCGTGTGATTGTTCTCCGGGGTTAAACCCGGTCTTTAGACTCTCTTAGCGGCTTCAGGCCCAAAGTTTCTTTTTTGGTTCATTGACGAATGTCATGTGCTTTGTTCATTCTGTGTTTCCAAATGTTGCTTACAGTGTGGCGACTTCTATGGTGATTTTTTGGTTGTGTATAAAATCAATAAAAGAGATTTGAACAAAAAAAAAAAAGTCACAGGAAACATGGAAACTATGTTTAGATGCTGCAAAATTATGTCAACGCAAGGAGGAATGGCTAGGTGTCCAAGGTCATACAAAGAATTATCTACATGACACTTAGAGTTAACTGTTTTCAAAATCAGAAATAAAGAAGTTAAAAAATAATTGACACTGACCTACTAGAGGTAAATCTTGGTGCTGATATACCAGAGGTAATAATTGGTATATGGCTCAGCCATGGCAAAATGCTGGTGCTGGCATACAGGAGGTTATTCTTGGCTTAGGGAAACAGTATAGGGCACCAGTAGCAGAATGGTGGCACTGGCCCATTGGAGGACTACCAATTTGTGTGGGAGGGAAGGCAATGACAACAAAATACAAGACCTGACAATGGTAATGGACAGCAGTCATAGCAAAATTCTGGCACTGTTATGTGGTATATAACTTTTGGCCTAGGTGGGATCAACCTTGGCATATGGGGGGCACCCAAGACAAAATGCTGGCCCTGGTGCAAGGGAGGTGATGTTTTACATATGTGGGCTACTCTAGCACATTTTGAAAAGAATGAGGTCAACTTCTGGGGAGTGTCATGTTTCATTGGCTTGGCACATCATGAAAGAACTTAATGAGTGCTCTTTTAGATTTTAAGGCTTTTGAGAAAATGTATGTAAAACTTGGGCTTTGAAATGCCCTATTGGAGCCCATTTTTTCAATATTTTCTCAGGAAGAACACCCCAATTTTCCTCTAGAAGAGGCGGGGCTCACTTGCTTCACTCACTACAATTCAGGGCAAGTATTACTTCCCACCACCTTCAAAGATCACCAGCTTCCACTACAAGAACAGAAGATAAACTGTCTTCATGAGAACTGGTTACTTTCTGTAGCTCCCACTGGGTTCTGAACATTATGCTTTAGGTTTTTAAAGAATAAATTCAGCAGTGCAATGCACGCCCTTCTTTTTCAATATAAAAAAGAGCTAAAAAAATAAACACATTTTTAAAAGAACTATGACACCCCTGTTTAACAGCCAACTACTTTTACTAAGCACCTTAAAGCGGTGGTGCTGGGCGCTTTATGAAATAAAACACTTTTTGATGGCCTGGGTCTAGGACAAAAGGCAGCTCTGTCGCATTGCAAACTCACCACGGCACAATATAAAGTACATATATAAACAAGTTGTGGCAATTCATCGAGGATTACAACATGGAAGCAACTGGAAAGTCCTAACTCGATTGGCATCCATAATTAAATGCACGTACCTCATGGAATGAAAAGTGAGGGAAAGATTAGGGCATACATTAGTTGTTTAAAGGTCTCAGTCTTTTTCCACTGCCCAAGAATTACAATTTATATCATACAATTCAATTAACCAAGACTCATTTAATCAAAAGTAACAATTCGAAATATACACATGATGAATAATAAGCAGATCAGAATATCCAAGTACCCAAGCCTTTGTCACAATTGTTCATTCTGTTTAGTCAGTCTATTTTTTTAGTTCCACTTGATGCAAACTACGTTGCCAATATGTAAAACAGTTTAACAAAAAAAAAAAAAAAAAGGTTTTACCAGTTGACCAGTCACCAGACAACATATGTAATCACAGCAATATTAGAAATGACAATGACTGTATGAAGGTCTACAGTTGTGTTTTTGTGCTGCCTAGCCACCATTTAATATTGCTTCATTTCACTTAATAGGTATCACGCCATCTTTACAATATTGTAGTCTGCTATGACAAAACTGGTTGGGGGGTCATATGAATCATGTGGAATGGATATTGCTAGTCTTCAAAGTGAGAGTATAAGAAAAATGTGTTGCTTTTAAAAACCCTTCCAGCTATAGATTTATCGCTATTCACTGTGCTAGCTGAACATGCAGTATTTGGCACAAACCATCACACCAGCCAGGTCGTCACTAAGTCAGCTATTAGTTGAGTTGCCCTATCCACCACTGCAAAAGCAGTATCTATTATTCTGGGTCACTAGAGTCAACACGCAGCATCACATCTAGGAGAGCGACGTTCTACCTACTAACTATACCATAACAAACATTAGCTTAACACGTAAAATTAAATGTTTAACCAGAATGAAAATTCTGGATTATATGCATAACTCTGATTGCCTTTAGGGTGATTAAGTATTTGCTCCTTGTCTTTACAAGTCGTTTGCCAGCAAAGTGATCATATATTCCTTCAGGTCAACTGCAATCTTGCCGTAACCTTGCTTGACAGCTATTCCACTATCACAAGATAACTTCGCTGCCATCAGAAGACTCTTATTTCCTGAGATTAAGAATCATAAAAGATGACAAGTTATCTGATATGTACTGATGGACGAAGACGGCCCACCGATTATGTCAGAAATATAGACCTTCCTCTGTGTGGGTGGAGGTCGCTGAGGGATCGGCAGATTACTAACTGTTGGCATAGGGTTCCTGCCAGTGGCCCAACAGAAGACGGTCCGAATAAAAGGCCCGATTTGAAAACTTTTTTTGCGAGTAGTCGTGTCAAATTCCTAAACTAGGCATTACTAACCAATAGACTTTCAGAACATACAAGCTCACACAAATATAGCTGCGCGAATCGGGCAAATGGTTATCTAGCTTTGGTGCCCCAGCAACTGCAATTTATAGTGCTTCTTGACTTTCGGGGTGCAAGTTCAGCCTATCGGGCAATAACTGAAATTGTCTTTTCCACAAGGCTGCGTACACACCTTGTCTTGAGTAACGACTAGATTTTAGATTTTTTGCGTGTATCAAGTTAATGCTGCCATACACTTAAACTGTTGGTGCTACATCTGTCTATGTTAACAAAAGTAGCATGTGCCATGAGAGTGCCATCCACCCAGAGATGAATTCTCGATTTACCATGAAGTTAAATGTCGGCTATCATGCAATGAATCCGAAGCTACCTGTCGCATGGTTATACGGGTGCCTGACCCAAAAAAAAAAAAAAGAGAGAGTGGTCTTATATAGCCACATATCCTAATTTTTTTCTAAACCAATGGATTATGTTGCAAGAAATATATTTTGTATCAAAGGTAACCACCTGTCTGCTACTTACACTGACACTCCATGAATTCAGTCAGGTCGAATACAACCAATCCCACAACTGAACATATTGTAGGAAATCCTATGGGAGTCGGCGGTACTGCTAACGTGACAGGTGACCTATGATTGGAGTACTGACAGCACCCCAGCCAATCCCAGTGCGCAGCTCAGAATTCAGAAGTGCTGACAGGCTATGAAGTCGCATGTGTGGTTGACTGAGTCGTTCTCTTGACTATCAGAGGGTGTCTCCCAGGTTGAGGCACTCCTGCAGTCGAATGAGTTAGTCATCAAAGACCCGGTAATTATGCCCTTTCTAGGTCAGAACACCGACAGTAACCAGACTGCACTCGCATTCCAGTTCCTTGGCTGTTCATACGCAAGGACTGCAGGTGCGCGTCGCAGCTCGTTCCCACAGTAATACTCCAGGGGAGTTAACTTTTTTAAAAAGGTTAGACATGCACCAACCATTAGCCATTTGGAGGCTACGATTTTTAAATGACACAGGAAAAAAGCCAATCCAAAGTGTGGTAGGAGTCAGATCCCACAAAGTACAGATAGCAGATCGGCTAACACGCAAGCGTGGGTAGGCTCGACCTACAAACTCTCAAAACATGCCAATAATCAATATGCACCTTAACACAAAGATAGATTAAAAACAGTACTTTTTTTTGTTCGATCTGTTTATTGTGAGTTTTACATAATATTGTTACACCATGCGAATCGATAATGTTATAATAGAGGGCTATTCGCATATGGTTCTGCAATAAAAACATTAGAGTAGCCTAAGTCTCCACATCGCATTTGCATTGCCACGGAGTATGGGTTTGTGAGCTTATTCAACTCGTGTTGGCCATAGAGTACACTTCAGCAGTCTCATACTTATGGAACAATAGAAGAGGGATTACCTTGTTATCTGCCGTACAAAGTGTCAATAACATCAAACATGCATCTGATTTTCAAGATTCCGAATGACCAAGTCATTCAGGAGGGAAGATAAATAATTAGTTCCAACTCTAATCAAACATAGGGAAGAATTAGGGGTAGAAACAAGGGAGTAAACAAAGATAGGTTCGCTATCACTCAATGCATTATCTTCGCATTAGATGGTAAGTACCAATATTGCACTGTAGAGCTGTTTTTTCCCCTCTGCATATACATCTCAATATATTCATTCATAAACATTGCATCTATTAAGATTGTGGTCTAGATATTTATTCTTGTTCGGGTACCTGTTCCCTATCAGAAGAATCATCTGTTTCCACTTCGGGGAGTAATGCTATTTGGAGGGCCGTTTGGGTCGCATCCCAACTCAATGAAATAAGAAATTTACGCAAACCAAGAGTGTCCTCTCTGCGAAGAGATACTCCCTCTCCTCTCGCCCAATTGAGTATGGAGTGTGACCAGGCCAGTAGGGGCGGCGGTTCGCTAGATTTCCAGCGTTTTGTAATGAGAGGCTTAGCCACTACGAGGCCAAGATCTATGAATCGATTTGTGGCTCTGTGTTTCTGGTCTCTTATGAATATCCTCAACATGCAGACTTCCCATGAGTTGGGAAGTTTACAGTCAGTACACTCGAACAGGTGATGTGTTACCCCATCCCAATAGTGCCGCAATTTAGGTCACGACCATAACATATGTATAATGTCCGCATTGCGATGAGTGCATCGGGGACAACCCGCATTTTGCCTGTGAAAGTAGTGATTAATTTTTTCTGGTATGCCCATTGAATTATGTAATACTGATTTTTTTTAATCTGGCATTACGAGGGACATGTGATGGACTCGCGAGAATCTTATTCCATTCGGTGGGTGTGCATGGGCGATCTAGGTCTGTTTCTCACGAGTTCCCAAAGGAGTCAAATTTGTTGCAGTGAGCAAGCAAAGTGCATCTGCAAACCAATGAGTAAGGGAGCGGCCCTACCCCATAACATGTATGTATTGAAGTAAGAGATGTGTTTGTAATTCTTGCGTGATGTGCCCCCATTGGCGGGGCAACACGCCAACCCAAGAGGCGTGACTAAGGAAATGCCCCGGCGGCACTCCCTCTTCAAGTGTTATGGTTTCGTAGGGCATAAGTGTGCCATCCCGATAGAGGTCGCCTAATGGCCGGCAGTGTGCCAAGCTGCGAGTTCAGCCAGCAGCGTTTTCCTGTTTCCTCTAGGCATCCCTAACAATGGGATCGCCAGAGCGTATGGCTTAATGTTTCTGGTGAGAAATAGACAGCGGCAAAAGCAGCGGTTGGCCACATGCAACAATAAAGGAAGTGACCAAGACATTTTAGCGCAGGGGTGGAACAGGTGGAGAAGATTAACAAGTGTTTAAAAACAACAGTCATAACAAGATGTAGGTATGATAAATAGGTGATTAATAAAAGTCCAGCAACAATAAAGAGACCAAGCCAGAACAATTCCAGGCCCTCATACTCGGCCCTTAGGACAATAAAGTGCACTTGCAGAATAACAAGGATTAACACATACATCAAAAGAAAATAAAAATACTAGAACAAAATGTAATCGTTAAAATTTGTCAAGCCCTCTAAAAACGTAACTAAGGTGAAAAACTACCTTGGTGACCTTTTGTGGCTAAAATGCTAATAGCTACAATAACATAATTATATTATCATCTTATTATAGGAATTAAAAACCTTTTAGTGTAAGTAGAGTAAAACTGGCAGAAAAAAATTAAATGAAGCAAACTCTGGGAAGTGGGAAAGGGGGAGGAATCATGCCATGAGCAAATTAAAATTTTAGTTAATTCGCACTGGCCGAGGGGGATACCGAGCCTGAATCTAGTTAACAGCAATCTGTCCCAGCTACTATCAACCCAATCTAGATATGACTTCCTTGACTAAGATAACCCCTTCAGTGGTTAACTCTGTTTAAAATGATGGACATCCCCTTCTATACTTTTATTTTTTTTAAAGGGTGTGGGTCGTAACTATCTGAATTTTCTCAAGTACCCACAATGCCTGTAAAATACTAGGACTGATGTTGAAAGACGGAGTTTCCCTTCATAAAAGTATCTTGTGAATCTTTTGCTCTGTATATCTGATGCACTGGTGTGGGATTGAATTATCAAGCACCGTGTTTGATAGTCACCATGTGGGTACAGCCGCAGTTGACAAACCGGTTTATGTACACCCAAAAAATGGGTTAGATTATTGTAGTTTTTGTTGTTTTGATTACGCAATTCCTTATGTTGCTTTCATTAAATCAGTTGCAGTATTTGCACCTGATCAGTTGATGTTTGAACCAAATAAGATGTCCGTACACAATGAAACAGAACATCTGATTAAAAATACATTATCATGCATGTACAGTAGATTGAGGGTTACTGTATATTTTGAACTAATTTATGAATATATACCGGGAAGGCATCTTTAAGTGTTTATAGTGCTGTGGCCTAACCTCTCTTCCGCCTCTAAAGGGCTCAACCCTATTTCGTTTCATACAGTTCAGAAATGGGTGCAAAACAGCTGTGCTATGCAGGCGACTACCAAACTCCTAGTGTTAAGACCTGCCTAACTACATGCCTGTATGTTATGTACAAACAAATAAAGAATTGGTATTTTGGATATATTAATGAACTACAAGGTTGTTTAATGTTACAATAATAGCCCCAACAAATAAACAGGATGTGTGTACTGCTGTAGCACCAAAAACCAACTGAATTCAGGGATGAACACTGAAAAAATGAACAAATATACTAACTGGAATTTGTTGAGTATTCTATAAGTGAATAAGAGATACAGTGAAACAAAGCTTAAAAATATCATACATTTTGCTGAAATTAACCAAATTAAGTACAGCTGTCATTTAGTGTTTCTTCTATGGGTGTGGCTTGCCATTTCAGTTTGGCTTTTATGTCTGTGCCATTTCTACCATGTATGACGTATTTGGATGAAACACCTCTGCCGTACAAGGGAACGAAAGTCCAACTGCCTTGAACTTTCCTGCCATGGTGACTCCTGCCCCAGCCCAAGACTACTTCTGCCACTTTGGCTGCAGCAATCTTGGGGGTTAAAACTCTAAACCAGCAATTCCACAGTGTCCAAGCGGCATGGCGAAAATGACACCTTATGGGCAATATACATCAACTTCCAAAGTTAAGTACATTTTCACCATGCCGAGACGTATTCCTGCCAAGTTGGGAGGTTTTTCTTAGCACATTGGGGACTTCGCAGTTTAGTTAAAGACAGTTGTAATGTGCATGCCATGCTTGCATGGAGTAACTGCTGTCATAAATTATGTTGCACCTGCAAGCCTAAGTTTGACAGCTGGTGCATTACCATTTTCAGTTGTGTCTGCGTCACAAAACATCTGTGGGTCCTTCAATGCTCACCAACTACAGACCGATCTGCCTGCTACCATTCCCAGCAAAGGTCTTGGAAGAAATCATCAAAAGACACCTCAATGAATACCTCAAAACCCACCAACTCCTTAACACTACTCAGTTTGGTTTCAGACTCAGCCCTAGCACGGAACCTGCCCTCATCGCTTCAAAGACTATCTGCACAACTCTGGACAGAGGAGACACAGCAGCCTTCCTCTCCTGGACCTCTCTGCAGCCTTTGACACGATTTCCCACCACATCCAATGCCTATTTGACATTAGAATCCAAGGACACACATCCTGACTTGAAGGACCCTGCGACCTCAACTGCGGAGTTCCACAAGGATTCTCCCGGAGCCTGGCCCTCTTCAACGCAAACATGATCTCTCTCATCGGCATCATCCACTCTCACAACATTGTCTTCTCCTATGCTGATAACACTCAACTCATTCTCTCCCTCAAGGACGAGCCACCCAGTACCCAAATCAAGTTCAATGCCTACACGGCTGACATTCTCAACTGGATGAAGGCCAACTGTCTGAAGCTGAACAACGACAAGACGGAATTAGTGATCCTCGGAAAAAGCACTTCACCGTGGGACGCCACCTGGTATTCAACAGAGCTAGAACTGACACACACCATCACCACCCATGCCAAGAATCTCAGGATGGTCATCGACAAACTCATCATGACCATCAAAGTCAACGCAGTCACAGCCTCCTGCTTCCATACACTGAAGATGCTGAGGAAGATTTCCACATGGCTACACATCAGAACCTGGAAAACCGTCATACACGCTCTCCTTACAAGCAAGTTCAACTACGAAAGCACCCTCTATGCCAGGATCAACAAAAAAACTCACCAGAAGGCTGCACACAATTCAGAACTCGGCAGCCACAATCACTCTCAACTTCCCATGTCAAACTTGCATCACACCACATCTGAAGGACGGTTGTGTGATGGAACAACGTATACCTCAACAACACACATGCCTGAACCACGCCGTCTCAACCAACATCGAGTCTTTACCAGGCATGCCTTTACCACGCAATTTCGTGGTAAAGACATGATTGGTACAGGGACATATGTGATAAAGATCACACTCCGGCCCCTCTGCTCTGAGCCCTAAAATTCGTAGATCATGCAGTCTATTCTATCTGCCCCAGCCCTATAAACTTCCCCGACCCCCTATCCTGAACCTTAATGCTCGTCCCCCCAGCCCCTAAAAACTACTCTGACAACAGCGCCCCCTCCCTGAGCACTAAAACCAGCTCCAACCCCCACTTCCCCCTGTCCAATTGCCCCCTCGACCTGAAAAGTCCCCCTTTCCTGTCCCCTGCCCCCTAAAACTCCCGACCCTCCCAGCCCCCAAAACTACCCCGAACCCAAACAAACTACCCCCACCCCTGTCCCCTGCCCTGGGCCCTTAAACTCCCGACCCCCAGCCCAAAAAACTACCCCGACCCCCCAACCCAAACAAACTACCCCCCACCCGGGTCCCCTGCCTGAGCTCTAAAACTCCCGACCCCCTCCAAGACCTGAAAACTACCCCAACACCTACAAGCTACCCCCACCCCACCTAAAACCCCACTTACCTCACCGCCTTGTCCCGATCTTTTCTAATCCTGCTTATTGCTCTTCCGCCAACCTGCAGCCAGCAACTACACCTCGCATATGCTTTAACCACGCATATGCGTGGTTAAGGAAAGCATGGTTATGCTTGCGATGTCGGAACACGCGTGGCTGAGGGCGCGGTGTACCGACTGTTTCCCTTGAAGGACATTGGCTGGCTCCCCATACACAAACGAGCATAATTGAAACTTCTCACTCAGACTTTCAAGGCATTACATAACACTGGCCAAGCATACCGCAACAATAGCATCTGCTTTCCCAAACCTTCCAGACACCTCTGCCTCCTAGGACTGACTTGTTACCTTTTCGTATAGCTTTCCTTTCCCTATAGGGGACTAACCTTGTTCTATCCGGATGACGAACCCAGAGGTTTTGTCCATTTAGGGGTTTGAACGTCGACTTACCTCACACCCACCGCGGACATCCATTGTTGGATATTTAAACTCTAATGCGTTGAACATAGGGTTCTCAATTGCACAACTAAAATATCCTAGGGGTTTGGGTGATCATTGTATATATATTTATTGCAAATATTGATCCATCAATGTCACTTTGCTAGGAGTCACTGATAATCACTTTTCACTGCTCCGTCACTTGGAGCTCCTTTTTGGATTTGGTTATACACAACAAAATGATCGTTCTCTTGCATGAATGATTTAAAATAGAGAATTGAAACATCTACATCGTGGTTGTAAGAAATCTTTTTCCGGAAAACACAAAATTGATTAATACTACAGGCTGATATAAAATCTGTTTTTTTTTTTAAAACAAGTTCTGTTTTAAATTGTCCTCCCGGTACAACACTTGTTTGCATGTGTAAGTCTATAAGACAACTCTGAACCCTGCATCTATCACAACCACCTGTCGGAAAGTGCCCCTTTTTGCATGGTTACCCCCCACTTTTTGCCCGATTCTGATGCACTTTGATTGTACACTGGGTTCCTGCTAACCAGGTTTCTAGTGCCTATGTACTTTCCCAAAACTATACCTTTGTTTCCACAATTGCCACACCTCCGTTCCACATATAAGTCCCTTGTAAAACGTACCAGTGGTACCAAGGGCATTGTGACTAGAGGGGGTTTCTAAGGGTTGCAGCACGCTTTACGCCACCCTAAGAGACCCCTCACCAAACACGGTCACACTGCCATTGCGGCCTGCGTGTTTTGGTATAGATAAAAGTGAAGAGTCGACCCGGCACACGTCCCTGTGTGTCAGGCCTGCCACAACTGCAAGAGGCATAGGTAAGTCACCCCTACAGCAGGCCTTACAGCCCTAAGGCAGGGTGCACAATACTTCTTGTGAGGGTATAGCTGCATGAACAGATATGCCCCTATAGTGTTTAAGTCCATTCTTACACATTATAAGTGCCTAGTGAAGCACTACTGAGTACATGGGCTGGGAGCTTGTCAATACGAGTTCCACAGCCCCGTGATGGCTTCACTGAATCCCAAGATGTTTGGTACCAAGCATCTCAGATTTTTGAGCCCACATGGATGCCAGTGTGGGATTCATTAATAAATGCACTCAGAGGGCACCTCAGAGGTGCCCCCTGAAAACCTACCAAACCACTAGTGTGTGGCTGACTGGTTTGCACCAGCCTGCTACCTCCAGACATGTTTCTGGCAACCTGAGGTGGGAGCCTTGTGCTCTTGTGAGTCAGAAACAAAGCTGCTCGGGGAGGGGGGGACAGGTACTTCACACCTACCCCCAAGCAGGAACAGCATTCAAGGGAGGTGAGCCTCAAAGGCTTCCAGCCCTTTTGTTATGCTAGCCAGGGCATCTCCAGCTAGTGGAGATGCCTACCCCCCCTGACCCAGCCCCACTTTTGGCGGCAAGGTTGGTGGGGAAATTAGTAACCAGGAAAGGTGTGACCCCTCTCAGCCAGGACCACCCCTAAGGTGTCCTGAGCTTTCTTTGAAAATTCTCCATACTGTTTTTGAGGATTTCAGCCAATAGGTTTTGGGGTATTCCCCCTCCCCAAAGGAAGTGGACATACAAAGGGTGTGCTCACCCTAAAGGTAAGTAGCCCATTGCAACGCCCCTAAATTATTTAGGGGCACCCCTGAACCTTAATCCTTAATTCCCGATGACCTACGAAGGAAGAGCACAAAGAAGAGCTGTGCAGTAGAAGAAGGCTAAAGACACACACTGGCTTGGCACCAGCCCTCCCGGCCTGTCTGCGGCACTCAAGATCCTGCGAAACTCGTTCCGCAGCCCAGCAGCCTTCAAAAACCTTTGGAAGGTCTACTACCTTCAAAAAAGCCTAGAACTCCCAAAAACAGCAGCCCTGTTCAAGAAGAAACTCCAAGAAAGGCTGTTGGGACCTGTGGAACCGCGAAACCTTGCCTTCGGATCTACTACTGCACTCGACGCCTCCGGCAAGAGTCCAAGTGGCCCACCGATCCCAGTGAGGTTCCCCAGCGATCCAGAGCCTGAGTCCATCGTGGGCTGACCCCCCCAGCCTCAAGACAAAGGACCCCCTGACCACGACCAGCAAGGATTTTCCAACGTCCAAAGACACTCCTTCACCCACAGCCCCCAGATCTTAAGGGCCCCGGCTGACGGTGTATGTTTGGGGGCTGCCTCGTGACCTCCCCTCCTCCCTCATGTGCTCGTCCTAACCCCTGAAGGTTTACCTCCAACTCCGCTTTACTTACCTGTAATTGGCACGACTTCGAGTGCCTCCGAGCTCCATTGGGCACCCAAATCCAAATCAGACCTCTGCACTAGGCCACCCTAGTGCCGCTGGTGGTGCAGTCTTGGTGCTCACTTGAACCCTGCCCTGTGTTGACCTTAACCCCCGAAGACTAGGTTGGTGATTAAAGCACTTACCTGTAAAACTGCATTTCTGTTTTCTTTCCATAGAATAACATTGCTCATTTGAAATATTGTGTATTTTTCTTGAAATGCAAAGTGTTGCTATTTCTAAAGACTATCTAACTCCTGAACTGGTGTCCTGCACGAAGTATTGATTTACTGCATTGAAGAGTATTGCCAGTTTGACAACTTTACTTACCCGCAACTAAGTTTCTTTGGTTCTAGTAAAAAATATTTCTACAAACCATTGGTCTGGATGTAGTCATTGATTGTGTGTAATCATTTCTTGCCTGAGTGTGTACAACAAATGCTTAACACAGCCCTCTGACAAGCCTAACTGCTCACCCACACTACCATAAAAGAGAGCACTGGTATAATCTACTTTATCCTCTGTAAATCCTCTAGGGATCACTGGACTCTGTGCACACTATACCTTACTTTGGTATAGTATATACAGAGCCAGCTTCCTACATTTTTGGATCAGCGGTGAGGTCTACGACTTTGCATTTGCTGGACCACTCCGACAAAAAGCGACCACAGGACTACAATCCACAATTGCCTTCAGATTCAACTGTATTTTTGAATTGACAATGTTTCTAATTTAAAAAAAGTCTTGTTAGTGCCTTAGTTAAGTCCCTTTAGTATTTTTATAAGTTTAAAAGCCTACTTTAGTTAGGAGTAAAACTGCCTAGAAGTTTTTTTGTCCTTTTAAAAAGGCCACAACTTTAGTAAAATAATGGGAGATACAGAGAATGTAGTTGTGGAACTCAACTTGACCCCTTGCTTCCATCTTGGCATGCAGGATCAAAGAAAGGACTCTCTGTAGACTTAAAAAAATTAAAACTGGTTGCACTACTACCAAGGTCAACCTCTAAGAGCTCTTGACAGAGTATGCTAAGGAACACCCTTCTGAAGAGTAGGACCTCCTTCCAGAAGGAGAAAGTGGTGATGAGGATTCCAGAAGGAGAAAGTGATGATGAGAACAATTGCGAACCCCCTCAGGTTAAAGATGTGGTACCTGCACACATCTTTCCAAAAGTAGTGCCAATGATATCTAGCTCCCACACAGGTGGGACAGGCACCCCAAGCAACATGGTGAACAGTCTCAAAGAGGAGGACGTCCTTTTAGCAAGGTTAATTTGCATGCTAGCCCTGGAGGATACATTTCTGGCTATAGAAATAGAAAGAGCAAAAATGAGCCTAGCAGCCATAAATGGGGGACATAGAGAACTCTTACTAGCCTAAAATCCCCAAAGGGATTGTCCTCAAGAATGAGGAAGGTGATGACATTATAAAATGGTTCACAGCCGTCGAGAGGGCCTGTGGAACAGGAAAGGTGAAGAAGTCACACTGGGGAGCATTGCTTTGGGAGCTATTCACTGGTAAGTGCAGGTATAGACTCCTGACACTCACTGAGGCAGATGCTGAGTCCTATGACCTCATGAAGGGTACCAGGATTGCGGGCTTTGGAGTCACCATTGAGGAATATAGAATTAGATTTGGGGGGCGGGACGGAAAAGAACCTGAGTCAGTCTTGGGTTGACTTCATAGACTACTCCGTGAAAACACTAAATGGCTGGTTAACAAGAAGTAAAGTGCATGACTATGATGGGCTTTATAATCTGTTTATCAAAAAACACATTTTAAGTAATTGCATTAATGAAAAGTTGCATCAGTATCTGGTAGACCTAGGTCCAATTTCTCCCCATGAATTAGGAAAGAAGGCAGACCACTGGGGAAACATGTCTCTTCTGCAATCCCAGCTGAATGTCTTCTAGGGAATGATCTAGAGACCTCAGCATGGGCTGAGGCAGAACAGAAAACCCATGCAGAGATGCTGGGAATTCCTGAGTTGGTGTGTAAACAGAGCCGAGCACAGGGTGAAAAAGAAGTGTTGGAGATTGGAATAATGGCCCAATCTTCCAAGAGAAAAGGTAAGAAGACTGGGGGGCCAGATTCTGTACAGCAAAAAGCCCAGGACCCCTCTCGTCAGGGAAAGGCCCTGTCTATGGAACTTGAACCTTATCAGGTTGAGCTTAAGAGCCAAGGGGAACCCTCTAGGGAACAGCTGTGTCAAGGACAGAGGACCTGTCCTACTCTGGAAAGCCTACAACAGCAAGCTGCTGCACAGGAAAATGGAGATGTCAATGTCTCCCAAAGGACCTATTGGGAGGAGGGACTCCATTACATGGAGCCAGAAACCCCAAAGCTGGTACCACTAGGAGCGTGGTAGTGTCTCAGTAGTTTAAAGAATTCCTCCTCACATTTGCCAAAGACATCCCCCCCTAGCTGGGCAACTTGGTCAGATTAAAACTTGGAATAGGCTAGTTAGCCATTTCTACTGGCCAAACATGTCCCAGAATTTTGCAGCTCCTGTTTCACCTGTCAAGCCAGTGGCAAGACAGGTGGCCACCCAAAGGACCCCTTAATCGCAATACCAGTGGTTGGAGTTCCCTCTGAAAGGGTAGGTGTGGACGTACTTGGTCCACTTAAACCTCACCTAGCATCAGGAAATAAATTCATACTGGTAGTAGTGGATCATGCTATCAGGTATCCTGAGGCAATTCCCTTTAGGAATACTGCAGCCCCTGCAGTAGCCAAGGCCCTCATTGGTATCTTTACCAAGGCACGGTTTCCTAAGGAGGTGTCAAACAGAGGTACAAACTTCATGTCTTGTTACCTGAAGCACATGTGGAATGAGTGTGGAGTGACCTATAGGTTAACTACACCTCATCAATCACAAACCAGTGGACCTGTTGAAAGGTTCAACAAGACATTGAAAGGTTTGATCATGGGACTCCCTGAAAAACTCAAAAGGAAATGGGGTGTACTTTTGCTATGCCTGTTTTTCGCCTACAGAGAGGTGCCTCAGAAGAGAGCAGGGTTTCCCCCTTTGAACTTCTGTTTGGCCATCCTGTTAGGGGACCACTTTGTCTTGTGAAGGAGGGTTGGGAGAAGCCTCTCTGAGAACCTAAGCAAGATATTGCGGACTATGTACTAGGCCTATGTTCCAGGATGGCAGACTACATGGAGAAAACATTGAAAACTCTTGAGGCCAGCCAAGAGCTCCAGAAGCTCTTGTATGACCAAAAGGCTGCACTAGTGGCAAATGGACCAGGACTGGACCCTGCTGTGCACCTTGTCCTGCCCGACACCCTGAGAGTCTCCAAGTGCCTCCCCTGAGGTCCTCAGGGGGGCTCTAGAAGTGTACTCCTGTGGTGGATTGGGACTTAAAGTACTAAACATAAGGTAAACTCATTGACCAGGATGAGCCTGGTTACTGTATTTGTCCCGCGCTCCATTGCAGTCAGCATCAAATGTGTCTAGGTCCTGTTCTACTGCGACCAATGACGCAAGGTTTAAAAATGTATAGCTCTGGTTCCAATTATTGGATTTTTGGTGTCATTTTGTTTATTGAATTTTACTCTGTTTGCAATTCTTTGTGGAATTTTTAATAGCTTGTATTTCAACATTACTACTGTTTTAGAACTGAATAAGTAGGTTACACCTTGCCTCTACGATAAGCCTGTCTGCTCTGTGCCGTAGTTACCAGGGGATTGAGCTCAGGTTTACTTAGTGACTATAGTAGTCCACCATGATAGGGACGGTGATTATTACTTGAGGTGGGGGGGTTTGGGCGCGGAGCTTGCCTGGGCTCAAGATGGCCGCTACCTAGGAGGGCTCCGTTAGCCCTCCTACAATCCGACAGGAATCTTACATCATGGGCATAGTAAAACCCTATTCTAGCTACTGCCCCGGGGAGTGCTGGAGAAGAGCTGCACAGCGGTGTGCTGATCGTGCCTGAAGGAGCCACTAGCAGTCAGAAAACAACTGCGGCCGAGTGGGGCCTGGAAGAAGCGTGAACTGCGGCCTTGGCCCGACAGGAGTGCGGTGGCGCGAGCGGTGTCGGCTACGCACCTGGAGACTTGCCCTTACCGCTACTGCAGAATGCTACGAGTACCTGCCTTGATGGGTGGACGCCGGAGATTGGAGCGGCTGCTTCCCGGGGCGCTGTGCTGAGCGACGCCTGCCTGCGCTGAGAAACGCGGCCTCATCGGGCCGTAGTGCAGAGGTGCTGAGCCCTGAAATTGAGACCCTCCGTGTGTGAGGAGAAAGAGCTGGCTGAGCGCCTCGCAGCAGAGCGAGAAACTCCGATGCTGGTCAGCGACGGCTGCCTGCGACCTAGCGGCGAAGCCACGGGGCGGTGCGAGGCCTATATCAGCTGGGGCATGGCGCCATTGTAAAGCGAGACGCAGACTGAGGGCTGCGAGGGACAAGAAGTCGGCGGCCCCTCCTGGGCGCATGGAGAAGACAGAGCTTTGAAATTGTAAACATCGTCCCCCGTGATCTCGAGGTGAAGGGCGAATTGAGACCGATTGGGCCTGCTGGAGCCGGTGAGTGCTATCGCTACCTGTTGCTCTGTGGACTGGGGGCTCCCCTTAACAGAACCGCTTTAGGGAGAGAGAATCGTCATCTGGTGCCCTGATACAGGAATACAATGTGGGGAGCCCACAGACCTGCTATCAGAACTGATAAAGACTAATGTGAGCTGCGTACGCTTCTGGGGACTGGCCTCTTCCCCCCCCCCCTCCCCTCGGTGCTCCCCTGCTGGACTACATACTGAGAAGAAATATCCGCATTCACGAGACCAAATTTACATGAACTGCAAAGAATGCAATTTATTATCAAAGTGGTTGGCAATTAATGCAATTATAATTCAAAGCATTGATCGCACAAGGCAACACAGTTGCTCATACGTCTGGAGATATAATTGTATTTATAGTGCTCTTGGTGTTGGAAAGGGAAGGTAAGTGGGTTCTGGGTTCAAGTTAGTGAGGGTGGTGGACAGGGAAGAGGTAGTGTGACATATATACATCAATTATACATGGTATGAACTTACCGGCCTATATCAGGTCAACTGTTCCCATATGTACACATAGCCATGAAGGACATCAAATAATGAGGATTCAGTCGTCCGAGCTTGTGGGGTGGGTATGTATAGTCAACGTTTCAACCCCTGGGGAGCACGGTGGGTTCAGTCCTCAAGGTGGGGTCTTCATCAGGACAAAACTGAGAAGAGCACTCAGGTCAACAGCACGTGGGCTCGGCTGTGCAGTCGGAAGAAGTAGGCTCAACAGAGCTCTAATTGGCGGGAAAAAATGCGGCCAACAATGCACGCATCCTCATCCATTATGCAGCCTGTGGGTCACAATATCCCTCGCAGTCGAAAGACAAATCTTATTCACTCCGTCGTGGCACTCGCTCGGAGTGCCACGACGGAGTGAATAAGATTTGCCTTTTATAATTGATGTATATATGTCACGCTACCTCTTCCCTGTCCACCACCCTCACTCACTCGAACCCAGAACCCACTTACCTTCCCTTTCCTACACCAAGAGCACTGTAAATACAATTATATTTCCAGACGTATGAGCAACTGTGTTGCCTTATGTGATCAATGCTTTGAATTATAATTGCATTAATTGCCAACCACTTTGATAATAAATTGCATTCTTTGCAGTTCATGTAAATTTGGTCTCGTGAATGTGGATATTTCTTCTCTTTTGAAACTGTTGCTATTGCGACCATTTGCTTATTGTACTGTAACTTTGACCCAGGTCGGGTAGCTTTTTGGGTAACCCCTTTAATACTTAACGGACTACATACTGGGCCTCCCCGCAAATTGGAGTTAAGCTGGGGATCCCCTGCCCGGCTTGGCGATCAGTCTTGTGCGCAGCCGGGATTGAGCTGTAGCCCCATACTGTAGCAAAACGTGAAGCGCGTGGCGGGGTGACCCGAAGCAGGAGAGGTGGTGTTTGGACGCCTACGAATCATGCACAAGGTAGATAAATCGCAGCCCAAGCTGCAGTTTGAACAACGCAAGACAGAAGGAGGGCAGCGCCGATAAGGCCACCGCAGATCAGAATGATATGGTAGAGGAGGCGGAGGGGGACAGTCGACAAATCCTGGTGGCGATGCAGAGGAGCATGTCTACCATAGATGGCAAAATCGACTCATTGGCCTACCGTATGTCGGAACGGTTAGACAAACACGTTGAGCGCCTTGATATGGCAGAGAGGCGGGTGACTGAGGTCGAGGAGGCTCAGATGGAAACGAGCAGCGCCCAGAGACAGATGGGGAAGCTGCTGAACGCCCTGCAAGACAAGGCAAAGGATTTGGAGGCCAGGTCGAGGAGATGCAATATTCGCATCACGGGCCTTCCCGAATCTACGGCTATGGGTAACATGGAGATATTCGTGGAACAGCTTCTGGTAACACTCCTAGGCCACGATACTTTTTCTGCCATGTTTGTCGTTGAGCGCGCCCACCGCTCTCTTGGTCCTAGGCCTCCGCCGGGATCTCCCTGCGCCCTGTGATTGCCAAGTTATTGAATTACAGGGACAGGGATGCGGCGCTGCACCAGGCTAGGGAGAAACGCGACTTACAGTTTGAGGGCTCATCGATTTCACTCTTCCCGGACTTCACCATGAGGGTACAGGAAGCACGGCGACAGTTTGCCCCATTGCAGCGCCAGCTGAGAGAGAATAGCATGGAATATGCAATGCTGTACCCGGCTAGATGGAGTGTCACCATGGACGGCAAATCAAAAATTTTCACCGACCCGAAATTATTGCAGAAGGCCCTCAAGGAGTACATCAAAGCTGGCGAGCGGTAAAGAGCTGCTGGGGAGCGAGTCGGCGCGGCTGGCGGAGACTTGGAGGAGCAGGACTAATATGGTTGTATTTTGGAGGTTGTTTTATACTTTTTTGCTGAACAGATACGATTAATATGAACTGCTGTTTGAAGATTGTTCAAGGGGAGATATGGATACCTGCTGTCCTTTAATGGTGGAAATAACTTTATATGCATATCTGGAGCTGAGAGCAGCGCGGACCAAGACAGAGATTAAGACTGTAGAACAGTCGCTGCTAGCTCCTGGCTCGCTCCGATCTGGTGGGAGGGTTCCTGAGGGGGCGGCAGCGGGATTGTTTCAATCCTAATTGGAGGCTAGTGAATTGATGCCTGATGATTGTTAGAATAAGGCGCGGATGGCTAAGTCTTTACTCTGTTTCAGTGGTACTCTAAGCGGTGAGCAGGTAACATCCGCCCCTGGGTGTTGCCCACTGTATGGCAGTTTGCCAGAAATGCTCTTTATTAGATGTTGTAATCTTTTCTGGAGTTCTTTTCAATAATTGGGGACGCGGGCAATTTCGACTATGCTAAGTTGGGGTGTGCATAGCGGGGGAGGGTCTCTCTGGGGTTTTGTTTTTTTGTTGGCAGTATGCATACGCTATCTACCAGATTCACGAGCAGTGCATTGTAATGTTGCAGTTTGGGGGAATCGCATGGCGGCAAGTAGCAGCGTAGAGATAGTCAAGGAAGTCTGGAATGACAAAGGGACAGGGCAATAGAATCCGCTTCTTAACATGGAATGTCAGGGGCCTTAATAATTTTGGAAAGATGCGAAAGGTGCACGCATATCTTATAAGACACAAGATTGATATCGCTCTACTGCAAGAGACACTTGCCCACAGACAGTAGAATGCTCACGCGTCGGCGCTTGCATGGGGCCTTTCACGTAGCGGGGTTCACCACACATGCCAGGGGCATACTCATGTGGGTTAACCCCAAGTCGGGAATACAACTGGAAGCAATTGAGGCAGACCCAGAAGGCAGGTTTGTAATCTCTAGATGTCGTGGGCAGGGAATGGACTGGATTATAGTTAATATTTATGGTCCTAACTACGACAATCCACAGTTCTACCACGGATTGTTCGGGCACCTGGGAGGGTTGTCCACTTTACCGCAGGTGTGGGGTGGGAATTTCAATTGCGCACTAGAGCCGGCAGTGGACCACTCCGGGGGCCCGACTCGGTGCCCTTCGGCTGCTGTTAGGGCCATTATAGATGCAGCAATCCAGTTAAATATGATATATGTCTGGAGAACGCGGTCTCCAGCTGCGGGGGGCTTCACCCACTAATCCGCTCCGTATGACCTTCACACCAGCATTGTTTCCAGTCTTATGTACCCGCAGACCTGAGCTTGCTCGACTCACCCCGATCCTTTTCTTATCATTCCCCAATAATGATGGAGGTTGAAAGCCCGCAGAAGAGGCCAGCTCCTTTTACGTGGCTGTTTCCAATGTATGCGCTGCTGGACAGCGTATTCAAATAAGAGATGGCTGAGGCCATAGAAAACTTCTTCGACAAACATTGGCTCTGTCCGTCAGTTTTCTACAGTATGGGAGACTTTTAAAGTGTATATAAGGGGGATAGCAATGTCCAAACACTCTGGGGTCACTCAGGGGAAGGTTGGCTCTTCTGGAGGGTCACTTGGATGAGCGGGACGCTCTCGTGGGCGGAGGAGATCGAGCAGCAGAAGAATTGAAAACTGTACTGAAGGATACCACAAAACAGCGGACAGCGAAGTGAAGTTCATGGGGAAATATGCGGTCGCCAAAACATGTGGGGAGGGCGAGAGACCGGGTTCAGTCTTAGCAGCTCTGCTGAGAAGCAGGAGGGAATCGGGTTGTGTGTCTGAACTGCGAGCAGCGAGTTGTTGAGGGACCCTTCCGCAATAGCGGATAGGTTCAAACAGTATTATTCTGATCTATACCCCTCCAGAGTGATAGCGGATGATGCTGTGATCCTAGACTACTTAGAACATATTCAGATGCCGTGGTTGGCAGATGAACATAAGGAGCATCTTATGAAGCCATTGAAGTACTAGCGGCGCTCAATTCCATGCGCGCTGGTAGCACCCCGGGGCAAGACAGCCTTACAGTCGCATTTTATAAAGAATTTAAGGAGCTGCTCATCCCGCACCTAATCACATTATTTGAGGAAATGGGCGAGGAAGGCAGAATGCCACCCTCTATGAGGGAAGCTCTGATAGTTAAAATATTAAAACCAGATAAACCCACTAACGAATGTTCATCGTTTAGGCCTCTATCTCTTCTCAACGTCGACACCAAACTATTTGCTAAAAGTTTGGCTAACCGCCGCTAGTCCCGCTGTTGTTGAGTCCGGAGCAATCGGGGTTTGTCCCCGAGTGAAACCTGGCATATAATTTGCAGTCAGTGTTTGGAGCAATACAGCATACTAAACCAGAAATCAAAGCTGCTGCGGTCTTCCTCGATGCAGAGAAGGCCTTTGATTCGGCGGAGTGGCCCTTCATGCGAGCTGTGTTGAGGCAACTGGGAGTGGGAGAGGTTTTTCTGCAGTTAGTGGCGGTTCTATACAATTCCCACAGGGCCAGGCTAAGGGTTGGGGACATAGTGACAGCCCCTATCAAGATATCACGGGGAACTGGCCAGGGGTGCCCCTCATCGCCTTTACTATACGCCTTGGTAGCGGAGCCCTTGGAGTGTGCCTTAAGGGCGTACCATGGACATAGGGGGATTCGCTTTCCGAAATATAATCTTGTGTCATCTTATGCAGATGACACTCTCCTGTATATTAGGGACCCGGTGTCCAATCTGTCCCCAGTGTTGAATGAGGTGGTAAGATATGGCGAACTCTCAGGCCTTAAAATTAATTGGACTAAGTCAGCTATCTTCCCATTGTCTTTGGCCATGGAGACTGTTGAATTAGATTACCCCTTAGCATGGACCACTGACCCTGTGCGCTACTTAGGAGTGAAGATGCACACAGACTATGAGCTGGTTCTCAGTGAGAACTATGGTAAAGCTATTACTAAATTAGAAGAAGATGTGGAGCGCTGGATACGATTGCCCTTGTCTCTATTGGGGCATGTATCACTTATGAAGATGGCAGTGCTCCCAAGATTTTTATTTCTGTTTGTCAATGTTCCGATGGTGCTCCCGGCGCACATATTTAGGGTCATCCGCTCATTATTGGCTGGGAAGCACTCGCGTGTTAGGTGGGACACTCTCACGCTACCCTACTCCATAGGTGGTCTGGGAGCCCCGGATTTAGAATTATATTATCGTGCGGCGCAAAGTTCACACGCCTACCACTGGGTTCACGAGCAGGCTGGCCTCCCGCATCTACAGATTGAAAGGGTTGCGGCTGCACCTTCTTCCCTCCCAGTATTGGCGTTTCATGCCCCTACTAGACGAGCGAGGATATTAGACTGTCAACTCTTTCACTCACGCGTGGCAAAATCTGTTAAAAAAGGAAGGAGCGGTCCTGTACTCCCCCTTGACACCGGTAGAGTGGTGCCCCTGGCTGCCGATTTGTCGTGAAAGAGAGGTGGTGCGTGCGCTGGAATCAATCAACATCACAAAAATTGGGGGATCTCTTCTCTGAGGGTAAGGCTTGTGAGTAGGCTGATGTTGAGACAGAAGGCCATGAATATACACCGCTGGTGTGATTCCACTTTCACAGAGTGAGACATGCCCTTCGTGAGATGCTTGGGGAAGATATGATGGAACCACCTGGAGGTAGTAGCCTTATCTTTTCTTTTACGCGCTGATTCTCCTAGGAAGATAGTATATAGTATTTATAACATAACACAAGAATATCGCAGAAATCATTACACTAAAGCTAGGCTGGAATGGTAAAATGACCTGGGGTGACGCTGGATGACACCACCTGGCAATATTGCTGCAAAATCACGCAGAGTGGTCTCCTTGAACAGGAGACATCGTCTCATACATTTTACGTTTCTCAACACAGTCTATTATATACCCGAGAGGCTACACCGATATGGCCTCCGCGACGCCGCAGAACACGAGCGGTGTCGAGCTAATCCTGCTGGGTTTTTACATATTGCCTGGTTGTGCCCGGTGGTAGCCAGATAGCGGGAGTTAATCTTCGCGCGCTGAGTGACATCACAGGAATACCAGTGGAATGCGACCCATTATAGGCCCTACTGGGTTATACGACGAAAATGAGTAAAGAAGCTCGACGTTTAATTGACATGGGTTTATTGCTTGCAAAACGCAGGGTGGCTATGCGTTGGGCTCGAGGACCAACACCTACGATTGAAGACTGGTCGAAGGATATGGTATATTGCAACACGCAATCGGAATTATACAGTGAACTGCTACCTCCTCAGAACCGCCCTAAAAGTTTTTAGGGTCTGTATCAGAGTTACTTAGCTGGAAAAGAGACGGAAGCGACTGAAAGGAATGGCTCACCTTGATTGCGCTGCCTAGATTAAAGTCTTTGCATCATGGCTTATTCTACGCAGCATTTTTCCTGGGTGTCGTGTGCCAACATCATGTATTTGCCTGAGTGCGCTGATTGCTATCTAACCACGGTGCGCAGTAAATTTATGTATCTTGTGTCCCTCTGATTGTATAATTTTTCTTTATACAATGCCCTGAGACAATACTGTGTATTTTATGTGTAATTGCAATGTACGCTCATTATTTTTGCTGCCACCTTTTGTTATTGACATGAAAATCCAATAAATACATTTAATTAAAATTAAAAAAAAAAAAAAATTTAAAAGGGATTACTTGAGGTGGATACTTACCGCCTCTACATATAACCCAATTTCTAAGACACACAGTACTTCAGAGGCAGCCCACATAAAGGGGTACAATACAACAGAGGCGTACCAGAAGTGGGCACAGTACTTTTGGCGATGCCCCTCAAAGAAGGAACAACATGCAATAGAACGTATCTAGAGCAAATGACAACATCTCAATGAAGCCAAAAGAGCCCGACAAGATACGCCGCCACGCCAATGAACACACACAACTGTGCATCATAGGCCAAATGAAGCCTACCGAACCGGACCTCGCCACAGAGAGGGACTCCAGAATGGGAAACCTTCGGAACTCAACACAGCATTGAATATGAGGCCCACAGATCAACATGAAAAATAATATGGTTCTTCACAAATCAGTAGCAATACTCCTACTATGGCTTCAGGTAATGGACACAAGACTCGTCTATCTAGAAAGAAACAAAAAAAACTCTAGCTAAGAGGTTCCTGAGCCCAGTACAAGTCTTAAAAGTATTCCTATTGAGGTAGAATAGGGTTTTTCCAGCTGAGGTGCACAAAACTGTACTGAAAAAACTAAGAGGTAGGCAAAAAAAACACCTCAGATAAGGGGTCCTAGATCTAAGCACAATATTTACACGAGGCCTTACCAGATATGCTTACTTAGAATAGGGTGACCACAAGTCCGCCAATCCCAGCGAAAAGTCAGACGGCACATTCAGCGTGATATTCGCCGTAAACTGGAGATGTTTTAACGGATTTATCTTGTCCGTGATTCAACCACTTCCGGCTCGTATAAATAACAATCCACGCCTCGTGAGAATGGTATTGGAGTGGACGGGACTGATAGTGTGTAAAATGACCCAGGATTGGGGCATTGAGAGCACCATAGCCAATCCTAGTACGCACACTGAATTCCGAAGTGTTGATTGGTCGCGATCCTCACTTGTGCTACAGTCTCGCCTGTCCTCACCAATCGGAGAGTTCCACTCAAGTTAGGATGTGGTTGGAGTTGATCTGCGCTGAGTTTAAGTTGTGAGTTAGGCAGACTAGTTTGTGATACAACTTCTTGGACCGTGACTGCAGCCTAGCATATCGGGCTTGGTTGTTGCTGTCTGCTGTTTCAGATTTTAAGCTCCTTCGGATTTTAGGCGGCGCGGATAGGTCAGAAAAAAGCACCAGCGCTCCCAACAGAGCTACTGTTGCTTTAGACCAGAGCTACTATTGCTTTAGACATATGTTGCGGGACGGGGAGTTCTGGTTTCTTCCACCGAAGTGCGCACAAAGAGCCTCACGGGCGATTGGCAGCATAGCCCAAACCGTGTTAGCAGGCGGAATGGGTTTATTAGCGTCACTCTATCACACTCGATCTATATACCATATGTGCGGTGGGGCGGATCTTCCTCGTATAAGACGCTACACACCTAATGTTTAGACCAACAGGAAAAAAAAAGCCAGCCACTGGGAGAGATGTTAAGGAGGCTATACCAGTGCAAAGACAAACGCAAGATGGGCAAGGAAAGCCATCAAAGAAGAAGCAAGCAAATGAGATTGACCATAAAGCCAACTAATAGCAAGCAGTAGGCTGGATGTGAACCCCTGCAACTACTTCAAATACCAATGTGTTGCACACAAAATAAGAGATCATCCCCAAGAGCTTTTAGAGTTGCTGATTAACTAACTGAATACATTTACTTTACAGGTAACCGGTACACTGGAGAGGCTTGTTTCTTCTTTAGCTGTCTGTTTCTTCTTCTCGCTGCACAGTTCAGGAGACCTCTCCCTTTCAACCCGAGTTTACTCAAGACCAGCATTAACTGTTCAGGAGCGGCTGTTTTTCCTAACCAATTCGGCTTTTGGGCAGGATTCTCAAGAAGAGCTCTACACAGAAAATCAACAACATGAGCACTATCCCTCTCAGCTCTCTTAACAAAGTTTGCTGTTGGAATTGAAATCTGTGACCTGCAAGTTACAATTTGTACAAATGCATAATCTCTATGTTCACACTCCTTTGAACCTCTTTCTCTCTCACTTTTCTCTATTTGCTTCTTCTACTCTTGCCATTAGACTCTCCCTCTCTACCACATTTTCTCTACCTCACCTTTTGTGTGCCTTCTACCTATTTCTTCTTCGTCCTTCTCTCTGTACCCTCATCATCTTTCTGTATCTTTTTTGCTCCTTTCTGTGATTCTTTTCACCAGCCGGCGGACCCTCACTTGCTTTTCTCAGTGTTCACTCTCTAGTTCCAACCTTCTGTCTCACCCTCTTTGTGTATATATCCCTCTCCTTCTTTCCCACCACCATGTCGCTCTCTGTTTCACAGACTGAAGTAAAACTACTGCCTATGAACTGTAAGTCTACGTTCAGCAACAGAGCACTGCTTCTGTTATTTATGGTATGGGATTGGAATTGTGAAAACTATACCCGATGTTGGCTGTCAATCAATAAGGCCTTATTCCACAAAAAACGGTCATAAAAGCACATACATTAAAAACCATAATCACATTTAAAAGTACATAACAGCACCAAAAATACAATAGATAAAATGTATAACCGTCTTTCCACAGACTAAGAAAACAGTAAAATAATTTTTATAACAAAAAAATTTCATATGTTCACTAGCAGCAAGATATGGTTGTGCAAAATACTAGGCAGTTCATAAGATCAATGTGGCCTAAACCATCCATACAGTGGGTAGATTAAAATACAATGCACAGTTGGGATAGCAAAACAGTTTGCTAAGGTTAATAAAATAAGTCAAATATTTGGTATTCCTATAAGAAGATAAAAAACCAGAATGTAAACTTTTACATTGCATCATGTTTCCTAAGTTTTATAGCAGCAGTGATCTAATTAAGTGAGGCCATACAGATTTCAGGTGAGGCTAAAGATTGGATGTATCCAAGGCCTTCTTTATGTGAGGAAAAGTGCTTTTTGCAGAAGGCTAGGGCGTAAAAAATGAACCCTTACCTTGAGATACAATGTTCAAAATAGTATAAAATGTACAGTTGTTTGGGTTGAAACCACATCACACATACATTTAGAAAAAGAAGTAACCCAAGAACCAGCCATGGGAAAGGCAACTAAATGATAAATTACATTTCATCTCAGCCTTGACAAGTAGAATCTATGCTGGAACTTGAATCAAGCGATTTATTATCCTGCCCTCTTCACAGTATGAAAAAAAGGTTCTCACCCTTTCCTTTGTCTAAGGTCCTATTTTTTCAGGGAGATTAAAACGATCAGTCAGACCCAATGTGTAAAAGTTTTTTTACATAAGCCAGCCATGGGATAGCATTCACATTTATAAGATTTAAAGAATCAATCAGAACTTCCCTTGATAGAGCAGCACCGGGGGTACTCCAGAGTTTTAACCACAATAGCAGCGGAGCTAAATTGATAGAGTCCACCACAAAACCAACCCCCGTTTCCGCATGTGTAATGAGAGTTGAGGTCAATTTTGGTAAAGCTAAAAGTCTAGCTAAAAACATGTTTTCCATCGTCAAACATATAGAGATAGGATTGTGGGCACTAAAGGGGAGCAGAGAAACCTCATATTTCAAGAGTTAGCGAGCCAAGTCAGCAATTAAAAGGAAAACATCTATAGTCCTCCCTCTAGCTATAAATGTTGGATGGCTTTTATTGTTGTTAGGGCAATAATCAGAAGCAAAGATTACATTCTGAGATAAAATTATCTGATTTAGATAGTCACCATATGCGGAGTGTTTAAAATGGTTGAAGTAATATTATAATCTGCTCAGATAACTGAACAATCGCTCCTATTTTGTCTATCCCTAAAATCTGACAACTTCCCCAGATCTTGGACAATCTCTACCAGTTGTGCGGGGAAAAAATAAAATTAATAACAACCACATTTAGCAGATGTTTCACCCACAAATTTACAACTTGGTAGTATGGACTCAACACTATTACAGTTACCCTCTCATTCTTAATGGAACATGACATAAAAATGGCCAAACCTCCCTTCCCCCTCCCCGCAGTTGAGGAAATCGTGTGAGCTATATGTTTTATAGCCATTTATACTTATGGGATAAATAGCCCATGTTTCTTGACAGCATACAACATCTTAATTGTGCAGATAGGCCGACCGGTCTTCATTGTTTGCTTTGTACCTAAAACCTGCAATGTGCCAAGATAAAAAATGGAAACCCTGCCCTCTATTGGTGTTGGTCATTGGGTTACTTACACAACATATCTGGGGGGCTGAAGGAGAATGGGTATTCACACCCCCTAGTGGCTAATTTCTTGCACACTGCTCGTCAAGGTTAGATGTCAATCATTTTCTGTAAGCTTTGAGAGCATTTAAAATCTGTTAGGATGAATAAAATGATCCAAACAGGGCTGGGGGTAGTAAGGGTTATGTGTACGCTTATACTGCCTATAAGAGCCTTCGTTAAGCGTTAGTGGATAAAAGAACCCCAATTGGGTAACTCAATTTACTGGATACTAGGTTGCCAGATGTCAGATGGGACTATAAAAACCATACCCACTGGGGTCTCTAAAAGATTGGACTATGCAATCTCCATCAGATTTCACTGTGGGGCCAAACCATTTAACTCTACAGGCCATTACAATTTGTTCAGTAGCGACAGACTGCGTTACTCCTGCACCAGTGACCAGCTTTATTAATAAGACTATCACAGGACTCTTGAGTTCCTTTGGCTAAAGGAGGGACTCCCATTATAATCTTTGTATAAGGAGTACATTCTGGTGGAAGATGTAAGTTATCAGAAGTGGCTAGGCCCTGTGAAACCGAACCATGATCAGGTTTTTTTGTGTTTTCCGGCATTCACCAATCCTAAGGAAGGTAAGACTGCAGTATCCCGGGGGCATCCGGACGAAATGAGTAAACCATCAGTCTGCGGTTTTTGAATGCTAAAACCCCTATTAACACCCCTATCAGAAATAGAGCCAGATAATTGGAGAGGTTGACCAGCATCAGTGGGAAGTAACCCAGGGACAAATGCTACACCATTAAGCCAGTTTACTGGGGTCTGAGTAGCCAAAGACTCATGATTCTCCTTTGTAGGTTTTAAGCGACAATCAGGCTTAGCAGATTCCACAAAAGACATGAGTTTGTCCTCGATCATCCCTAAGCGTGCCAAAATAGGTTTCAGAGCATCCCCATAAAATTCGTTAAACTAGAATAGAAACAGTCCAAAAAAGATTGAAGCCTGCCATCGTCCAAAGGATTTTCATTAGGGGAGACTTGCTGATCAACATTTTGAGAGCATCGTGTAGGAGCAGGGTCCATCCCTTTCCTGCTTTGGTTTTCAAACCATCAGTCCCCTCTATACACCAAGCGGTATCCTGGAGGTGGCCAACAGGTTGACTGCAACCAGCAATGTGGGGAGGGACAAGACGATCAAGGCTGGCTGACTCACCTAAGGAGTCTCACCTCCTCCCTCCAATGATACAAGGGGCAGTGGGAGTGAGGAGAGGGATAGCCTACGTTCAGCCACCTCAATCTCTTTGTTTATGGCTCCAACAGCCTGTTGGAGGAACCCATCAAGATTAGCAGACCTCTGTGTCGGAAGGACAGGATTTGGCTTCCGTTTCCCCATTTCAATAAAATAGCAGAACAGAATAATGTGTAATTACCAATTAATACCCACAAGTTCGGGCTGCTGGACAGAGTCAAAAGAACAGCGGTCCTATGCTACGCACAACGTCAAGCAGCCGACATACTACTGCTCCAAGAAACCAACCTTATAGGCAACAACTGCCCCTTCCTGGCGCGATACGGCTACGACAGGGTCTGGCACTCGGGATTTACCCGAGGGTCCAGAGGCGAAGCTATTCTCATGCAGCGCACTCTCCCATTTGTATTGACCAAAGCCACCAGTGATCCCTTCGGTTGCTTCCTAGCCCTAGAGGGTACCATAGGAGACCGTACCTTTAACCTAATGTCTATCTACTCCCCGCCATCGCTGCTAACCTCCACCCTTAAACGCACTGCGGAACAGATCACCGCTTTACCCTCCAGGATGACAATAATTGGGGGCGACTTTAACGCAGTCATGAACCCAGCCCTCGACACTGCAAATACCCCATCGGCCGCCAGAACCGCCCACGCTAATCTCTTGATGAACTGGGCAAGCACCCTGGGGGTCTGCGACACCTGGAGGATCTGGCACCCGCAGACCAAACAATACACACACACACCTCGGCTGCGCACCACACACACGCGAGATTAGATCACATTTTTATGCCCGCCCTTGACTGTCGGGAAATCAGAGACATTGCCATCCTCCCTAGGGGTATATCTGACCACTCGCCCCTGGCGATGGGGGGTGGGGGATCTCCCAGACACACCGTGTCCAGTCTGGAGACTAAATGCGTGGTTCCTCCAAGACAAAGACTTTAAGAAATCGGTTGGGGACGAACTCAAACAGTACTTCACCACCAACCAGGGCTCCGTCTCCTCCCCAGGTACCTTGTGGGAAGCTGGTAAGGCCACCATCCGCGGTTTTGCTAAGGGCCAGCTCAAACTGAAACGGCTTGCGCAGGACTCCCAGATCACCCTCTTGGAGACCCAAGCAACCCTCCTTGAGAACCAAACCCCAGAACAGAGAACCGACTCCCAGGACAGACGGCTAGTATTTCTGAGAGGCGAGATTAGGCAGGCTTCCTTAGAGGTCCTCCGTAGCTAGAGTGTACGGGTGGGGGGACAAAAATGGGAAGATCCTTCACCGGCTGGCCACATATCCACTGGCCAATCGCATAATCCCAGAAGTTATAGCCCCAGACGGCGCGACTCAGCGCTCGGCAGTGGCGATTGCCCAATGCTTTGCCACTTATTACTCTAAGCTTTACCCCGCACAGCCTCCCAGCCTTTCACTCCTGGAACTGCTCCACCGGGAACAGATCTCTCTCCCGCGGCTTAAGGCGGCAGACGCGGTGGCCTTGGAAGTCCCCATTGCTCCGGAGATCAACAATGCCATATCCCGCCTTGCGTCTGGCAAGACCCCGGGCCCGGACGGACTCCCACAGGAGTTTTACGCGGCCTATCGGGATATGTTGGTTCCCCACCTCCTGGATGTGTACGCCAAAGCGGCTGACAAGGGCTCATTCCGGTCAGAAACTGACACCGCCACTATCGTGGTGATCCCTAAGTCCCAGCCCCCCTCTGCGCACTGCTCCGAATACCGCCCCATCTCTCTCATTAACTCAGAGGTCAAAGTGTTCGCGTCGGTCTTAGCCAACCGCCTGCGGCCGCATCTGGCCAATCTGGTCCACCCCGACCAGTGCTGCTTTATGGCGTCCAGGGGTACCAGACACTGCCTCAGACGTCTCCATCTAGCCCTAGCGAACCGCCAATTGCTGACCCCATAACTGCCGCTCCTTCTCATCGATTTTGAGAAAGCCTTTGACTTCATAGACTGGCGGTATCTGGAGGCGGTGCTGACGGGACTGGGGCAACACTTCTGCAAATTAGTGAGGGTTTTATATAATAGACCGCAGGCTCGGGTGCTTGTCAATGGGGCACTGTCAAGACCCTTCCCTATCAGGAGAGGCACGAGGCAGGGATGCCCCCTCTCACCGATCCTATTCGCCTTAGCGATGGAGCCCTTGGCTTGCCTTATACGGTCTGACAAGCAGATCATGGGATGGAAATGGCCCGGACTGGACGAGGACAAAATCGCTCTCTATGCGGACGACGTTCTGCTCTTCCTGGCCGAGCCGGCCCAATCCGCACCCCGGTGCCTCCGAGCGTTACATCTCTTCGGACAGACCTCAGGCCTGCGGTTGAAGTCCACCAAGTCGGTCCTAGTCCCCCTCCACATTTCAAGAGACTGCTTCGACTGGCAAACCACGATACCCATCCGGAGACAGTCTTTTAAATACCTTGGGATCTGGATTGCCCTACTCCCTGACCTCGCTTGGTCACTTAACGTGACCCCACTCGTGAAGAGGGCCCGTGCTGACCTCCACAGGTGGCAGGTGCTGCCACTGAACCCCCTGGGCAGCATAGCCTTATTCAAAATGATGATACTACCCAGGTTCTTATGTGTACTTTAAAACACACCTTTTCTCTTTTTGCGAACCTGGTTCAGGGAGCTGGACAGTCTGGCTACCAAATTCCTTTTGGGGGGTAGGAGGCCTCGGCTGGCTCTTGCCCAATGTCAGATCCCACCCTTCGATGGAGGACTCGGCATGACTAACCTGTACCTATACTATTTAGCAACCCGACTTCTCACCATACACGACTAGTTCAACGGAGGCTGGTCAGACCCAGCATACAGAGTAGAATTACATTCCCTGGGCCTACCTAGAATCCAAGGGATGCTGTATGGAGCAGCTAATCCCAGATCCCTGCCCACAGTTACCCAAGGGGTTCTCCTAGCTTGGCATGCCTCTCTGCGCCACACCCACTGGTCAAGTAAGTTGACTCAATATACCCCACTCTGGCAGGGCACTTTGCTCCAGGAGGTTACCAATCTAACGGGATTCAGAGCTTGGGACCTCATTGGCATCTCGCAACTCGGAGACATATGGGGGGGGGGGGTGACCACATACGTACTTTCAAAGACCTCCAAGCCTGGTATTCCTTGCACTCCTCACAGTTTTATCTGTACTTACAATTGCGTCACGCCCTCCGCTCCCATATCTCAGATGGTACCTCACTGCCTGAATACAGCTCACCAGAAGCCCAAATCATGACTGGTGACCTGGGGAGAGGGGATTTCACGAATTTACCGCTCCTTAACGAATAACACTCCCACCACACTGCACCGACTCAGGGACCAATGGGAGGGATGGATTGGGCCCCTGGAGGAAGAGGACTGGAGGGACCCACTGATGACACCCAAAACAATCACCACCTCCGCAAGACTCCGTCTAGTCCAAATATACTACCTGCATGCCGCCTATCTCACGCTGAGGTGCCTCCACAGCGCAGGGCTGGGACCAGACGCATCGTGCCCCCGTTGTAACCAACAAGCTGATTTCTTCCACATGGTATGGCTCTGCCCAGCTATTACACGATTTTGGAACTCCATAGAAAGAGAGCTTACCGAGGTCCTGGGCTGGGAGGTCCCACACAACCCACTGAACGTGCTCCTGGGGGTTACCGAGGGTTTAGACGGGTCCAGAGCAGACAAGCTCTTTCTAAATACTGCCATGATGGTGGCCAAGAGAGACATTGCGGCTAGGTGGTTGAACCCGGCCGCGCCCACCATGGCAAGGTGGCATAGAGGAGTAAACTGGTGCGCGACACAAGAAAAACCCATGTATGAAGCCAGGGGATGCCCAGCGAAATATCGCAAAGTATGGGGCAAATGGGTGGGGGTATTAGACGAATGACACTCCGCCTCTGCGTCTGTAACCTCAATGTACGAACTCACTTTATCCTTCCTCTCATCTCCTGTTCCCTCGGGGGGGGGGGTTGGTCGAAGCTGCGATGATGCCATACATTTGCTGTATATTGATGTCTCTACTTACTGCTGGTCATATGTTTCTTTCTGTTTTCACAAAATCAATAAAATTGATTATCAAAAAAATACCCACAAGCTCAAATAGATTTTCCTTTACAGCAGAAATAAAATCCACAGTACCTTAGGTTGTCCAAAATCTCTTTTAAAAACCCCTGCTGAGAAAACCAAAGAGGGTGGGCCCACCCCGACCTCAAACGGCCACGGACCGGCGCAAACGGGTCCGCCCTTGTCCCTGCCTGGGCGCATATGGGCCCGTCCTTGGCCCGGGCACGCCTGCGCTGCGGGAGAAATGCAGTGCCTTTATGGCAACGGGAGGGCTGTCCCTGCCTCTCGCCCTACTCCGCCTGGAATGCCGGGGGACCGAGTCCCACCCCAGCCAGCCACCAGAAAAGAAGGTAGGAAGAAAGGGCCTCAAACGGCCCAGTTCAGCAGGCCCGTGCTGCGGGAGAAATGCATTGCCTTTATGGCAATGGGAGGGCTGTCCCTGCCTCCTGCGCTGCGCCGCCTGGAATGCTGGGGGACCGAGTCCCACCCCAGCCATCCGCCGGAAGAGAAGGTAGGAAGAAAGGACCTCGGACGGCCCGGTTCAGCAGTCAAATTGTGCTTGGGGTGTTAAATACACAGCTATATGTGAATGTTTGCTCAATACTCCTATGTGTTATACAAACCAAAGAATATAAACATATTTTGACTTGAAGTTCTGCCGGCCGTCTGTTTTAGCTTTGCGTAACCTCTTCAGATCTATCCGAAAAAAATGATCTTTTGTCCAGAATTTTTGTTCTTAATTTTGACCCTTTGTCCTGAATTTTTACACACACTGTTCATAATTTGCTTTCTTGCCAGGTTGTGACCCTATTCCACTTAACTTCTACAATTTATAATCCGCAGGGATTAAAATGTGATTTGTTCTTGCTGCTTCATCAGAAGTATGGCATCGCCAGGGATTTCTTATCTGTGTTTTGCTTCCTGCCGTTTACTCTTAGTCTTGTTGTTCTTCTTCAGCAGTTTCACTATATCTTCGTCTGGTTCAAATGAAGCTACTTAAAAGGGTTGACTTCGGATGATATCTGCTGTAACTATCCTGAACATCAGGTTTGCTGGTAAATTCTTCTTTGATGCGTTTACAGTGTTCCTGTAGTCACGGAGGAATTTGTAGATTGACCATGACTAAATTTTCTCCTTCAACATCTACAATGCAAAGCACTTTGTTTAGGGTTCCTGTGAACCTTTCTGCATCCAAGTTGGACTGCGGCTATCTTGGTGTTCTCTTGCAGTGGTTTATGCTGTGAGTTGCAAAGTAGTCGGTTATTTCTTGGCTTTGAAATGATGGTCTTTTATCTGTCATGACGTCTCGCGGAAACACAAGTGATGCAAATATTTTCTCCTATTTCGGGATGACCTTTTCAGCCAATGTCATGTCCATTTCCACTTCTGGGGATTGGCTGTAGTCATCTCCCACAACTAGTAGGTGTGGTTGTTTGGCAACGTCGTGAAGACAAACGACTCAGGGCTGGGTTGGGAGGTCTTCTGATCGAATGGGTGCTGGCAGGTCAGGTTGCCTTACTGCTTGCAAAGGCAGGCACATGTTGATGGTTTGTTCTAGTAGTACATTGAGATTCTGGGACCAGATTTTATTTCTTAGCCTCTTTTTTGTTTTTACAATTCCTTGATCTGTCTGGTGTACCGTTTTCAGCAGCTGAGGGTCGACTTTCAGCATGACTCCCTCTTCAGCTAGTGACAGTTCATTACGGAGATTGTGGAATGCTTGGATTAGTGACTTCACCTTTGGTGCACGGTCCACTTACTCCTTGAGCACAGCCAAACAGTAGTTGTGTTTCAGGGCTTCTTTGATTAGAATAAGGCAGGCTTCTTCTTTTGTTGCTCAAGCTGTTTTGTCAATAGTAAGCGGTTTGGAGCTAGTGTTGGTCACTATCAGCTTGACATATTCTTTTGTAACTTGAGCTTGCGCTGTCGTTCGATGATGCTATGCAAATTAGTCTGCAGGCCTCATTTGTCCTGGACGATATACCAGTTCAAAAGAGTATTCCTTCAGCTGCAGAATCCAACTTTTTTTTAGGTGGCTTGGACTTGAACCCTTGTAAAAGAGTTAACTAGCAGCTTATAATCTGTGCAGACATGGAACTGATTCCTATACAGATAGATGTGGAAGTGTGGAGAGCCCCACAATACAGCTATGGCTTCTCTTTTAATTTGAGGGTAGTGTTCTGTGTCGGTTAGTACCCTACTGGCATAGGGACTTGTGCCCACTGTTTGTTTTATTGACACTGTAATAACACTGCTCCTAGTCCTGTTGGGCCTGGATCAACCACCAACTCTGTGGTATTTGTTGGATAAGAGTTTCTGTGCAGTTTCTGCGGACATCGCTCCTTCAAATGCATTCTTTTTTTCTTCGGTCTACTCCCAGGTGGTGTTCACTTTCAAAAAGGTTGTGCAGTGGTTTGGCAAGGGCTGTTAGGTTAAGGATGAACTGGCCACAGAATGTAACCATACAGAGAAAACTGTGAACTTCAGGCACATTGTTAGGGGGATTGGGCTGTCTGAATGTCCATCGCTTTCTGGGGGTTTAGAGTGATTCCTTCTGCCTAGAAACAATACCAAAACATGCTATGGTATCTGAAAGGAACTCACACATAGCTTTATGGAGCATGAGGCCGCTACTCTGCATCCATTCCAGAAAATCTCGGAGTATCTTGTTAATCTGGTCTGTAAATGTGGCGTATACCAAGATGTCGTCTCTTACGCTGAGCAAGTGGCTCGACCTGGACATTACCTCTCTTAGGCAATTTGGGAACATCTTGGCGATGCTGGAGGTACTGAAGTTCAGGCGACTATAGCATCTTAAACCAACATGGATGGAGAATGTTGAGAAGTGCCTGGACCCTTTATGAAGCTTGATCTGGGGATATCCCTACTTTAAATTGAGTTTAGTGTTGGCAATAAATCTTCCAACCCTCCTTAGAGTGACGCAAAGAAAACATAGACACCAGGCAGGCTCTGAAATAGATGAAATGTGTTTGCAGCTTCCTTGTTTATTGGCATGCCAAGGCAGAAGGCAGACGCACATCCCAGTGTTACGTCTTGGAACACGCTTCTTCTGCCCTGGTCTGACTTTGTGGGGAGCTTATTTATGTAAGAAAGTGCTGTCACCAGTGAAAACCCCAGAAGAGGCTGAAGTCCATATATAGATATATAGAAAATAGATTTGCCATTCAAGCACAAGACAGAGCAAAATATACTTGTTGCAGTATAAGCAAACAAGGGAACACAAAATAGGCTGAGCTAAACTTGTAAGAAACAGAGGCCTCAGAGTGTGTATGTTGACAACTGTTAACCAAGGACGTGTCAAAGAAGGCATAAAGGCCCTTGGGTCAGGCTGGAATAGATTTGTAAAGGAGGGGGGGCTTTTGGAGCACAGAGCAAGCAGTTTGGTCAGAGACAGACATAGCTAGCTCAATGGGTCTGAGATAGTGCGGGGGAGAATTGGAATTGATTTCTCTATCTGGGTGATGCATACATACGTATATATTTTTTTCTCCACAGTATCCCCCCTTTATGATAGCAATATTATATACCATTGCAAGAAATATATATATATATATATATATATATATATATATATATATATATATATGGTAGAAATAGAAAAGTATCAATAAAGTACATATCTTTGAATGGCACTACACAGTGTTTAAATAACATGCATATATTGGAGCGTAGACACATCTAAGAGGTATTCATTATTCAACATAGACAAAATGATAAACAAGTACTCAATGCATTTATGGAATAAATCTATAGCGATTAATTTAAGTGTTTCTTTGTGTGCTTTCTCTACGTCCTGTTGTATTTTAAGATATCTGCAGGCTAGCTCCTGCTGTGTAGGAGGTAGAATTTTAACTGCAGAAATTGAATGGATGCTTTTACTACACAATTACTGTCCCATGGCGCAACAACACTGAAAAAAATACAATAGTATCACTATTGCTATAAAGATACCCAGTAGTTCTAGTACTATGTTCTTTAACCATCCTGTTGGTAGTCATGACCATAGCCAGGACCAATCATCAGAATCTGTCATTTTCTCTGCTCCACAGAATATTTGAACCGTATGCTTAATTTGTGCCACATCCCTTGCTATGTTTCCACTATTATTGAAAAAATAACAGCAAGAGGAATTCAATAAAACAAACAGTCCTCCTTCTTGTAGTGTCAGGAGGTCAAGTGCAATTCTATGCTGAATTGTCATAGCAGCCACTGAATTAATTTCCATCTGCAACTTTTGAAGTGCCTCTTGTTGCATTGAATGCTATAGCTAGCTCAGCAGACATGTTAACAAGGGCCAATTCTAAATCATATTCCCCATATCCAGGATTCAAAATACGCATTCGCTCAAAGAATAGACCTTGTCTAGCCTCCAGAATAGGTGCATGTATATCTCTTTTATATCTGTGAGCGAAACTCAGAGACCGACATAGCTAGCTCTATGGGTCTGAGAGAGGGGAATCAATTCCAATTCTCCCCCGCACTATCTGGGTGATGCATACATATGGATATATATTTTTCTCCACATTTAGAGACCCATCTGGTGCCATTGTTTTCAGTAATATTATCTATGGTTGGTATGGTGTGACATCACATTTCATCGCTTTATTTGGCACTCTCAAATCTACACATATGCCTACTTTGTCAGGCTACTTTGGTTTTCTGGCGACTACTATTGGAGATACACAGGATGTGGGACCTTCAACCCACTCAGTTTTTTCCATCTGCCTCCAATTTGGTCAGTTCCTCTTCCATTTTGCTCCTGATGTGGAACAGTAGGCTTATGTGTCGTAGAGAAACTGGCAGCACTGATGAGTTCACATGCAATTTTACTGTTTTCCTTTGAGGCAGCCAACTTCTTTAAAAGTTTATTACTATTCATCTAGTAGGAATGCAACTTTTTCAACACTCCGAATACAAAAGCGATGAGTTGGTGCTTCTGCCACTCTGCAGCTAATTGTGTCGTCCCGTTTGATTTGGTGAGAAGGAATTGGGCATCTATGGAATAGCCTTAGTGTGTTTGCTATTTAAACACATCTGCTAGTTCAGTGGGAGGGGAACAACCATATGCATAAACACAGGTATTGGTGTATTTTAAGGCTGTTTGCGATTTCCTCAACATAACGCATACAGTAGCACCGTTATCAATGAGGCTCGTAACTCGCCGCCAATGGATGATTAGCTCGCCCAGGGGTGTGGAATTTAACAAAATATCTACTTGTCCGTGGGATAGTTTGCTTTATGAATTGAATTGTCCTGTAAAAAAATCAACTTGTTCCTTTGGTGCCATGTAGTGCGGTAACACATTATGGCAGCAATTTAATTATATAAGAGCTCTGATTACAGCCTCTCTGATTATGCCAGGGCTAATATTGTAGGAGGGTTTGAATACTAGCAATTTCCTTAATTTGCCACCTTTCCACAGATCTACATACCGGGACTGGAGGAAGCAGTAAGCAATAGTTCCAGGTTTGGAATGCCCTTTTGAGTCTGTGGATGTCTTGGATGTTTTAAGGGTTTTCACTAGCTCTTCTCTAATCTTTTCCCATACTGAGAATGGTTGGAAATTTGCTCTTGACAAGAGCAGAAGTAAAACTTCTTCCAGGGTTGGGGGAAAAGTGGTTGGAGAGAAAGTGAACTTGTAATAGCTCAATAGATTTCCGCATGAGCAAATCAATGTGCATATTTGCTTGTGCTAAAATACAGTTCACAAATATTTTATAGGAGTATGATTTTCTGGTCTACTTCCGTAAATTCTTGTGGATTAATGAACTCCGTAAATCTGAAGTAATGCGAAGACGTATACCATGGGAGCACTTTTGCGACTTTCTTTAAGAATTCTGCCTCTAGGTTGGGCGTCGACCAAGACCTTTTGTTTTTATTAAAATTCTATCCCTCTATCGGCTGGCTTAACTGTGAGTGATAGCATTCTGCTCTTTCACAAAGGAGCTTATCGGCACACAAAGTAGTGTTGTTCAGTGCCTGGAGCTACTGTGTGCTTTTTTAGACAAAAAATATTTTTTGCTTTTAGCCAATGTTTATTACAATGGTGAGGGCCCGGCAGCTCCCACAACAATAAAGTTTTACAAAAACCATGTCAAAACAAGACGCATATTGAAAAAGCCAAGAGACTGACTACCAATGTCAGACCTATTGGCTTTGCCAAAACTTGTTTATTTTCGTGTTTCTCATAATCGGTTTGAAACTGGTTACACTGATTTTTCATTCTGAATATTTTTTGGAGCTACTAGCATGCATCAACGCATTTTATCAAATGATGCTTGTAAGAAATGGTACCTAAAATTTCACAGTTTAGTGAAAAAGTTTTTTCCTAGATGCATTTTTGTGTGAAAATTTTATTTTGAAAGCAACTAAATATTTGCATCTAATCCGAGCACGTTCTGGGAAAATTATACATATTCTCATATTGTTAAATTTTGCAAAAATATGTACACATTTTTTTTACTGGAGCCACTGTCAGTAGTGCAGTCCAACCTATCAACATTTACATAGAGCACTCACCCTAATAAAAGGCTTTGTATAACCATAAGTACATGTTCGAACGGCATTAACTTATGGACACAAATATAATCTCAACTGCAGACAATTCCCTTCCCTGCTGCATAATGTGATACTGGAAACTAGCAGCCAAAGGGTTTGTGCTGCAGGGGGTTGGGGCCACTTGTCCTAAACACAAAATAAACATAAAAGCATATTGTCCTTGACCCTAAACAATGTGCCCTTGGCGTCGGGCTAGAGGAATTCCACACCTCTGTCGCAGTGAGGTTGACTGTTTTACTCGTTGCTGTATTGTCTGCTGCTGATATTAGGTGATCAAGTTTGTGATCTGACGACTTGGTGTCATCTGAATTTTCAAACTTTCAAGCACTTCTCGACATGTCGTGAGTTTGCACCTGTCAGACCTGCCTTTTCAGTTAGGGTGTTTTTTTTTCACCAGGGAGGGCGATTTCTTTGGTGCCACAGGCAGCACTCATTTTCCTTTGGCTGGGCACTGGCTGCCCTTGTGATGCTGGTTTCCACAGTATCCACAGCGCATCAGATTTCTTGTAATGGTTTTTCTGGACAACTGTGTATACATCAGGTCCCATTTCATTCAGTTCGACCTTCATGAGCTTAGTAGACAGGGACAATTGTATGTGGGCTGCTAAGGCATTTGCTAGTTGGTGCTATTGCCCTAAGGTAAGAATGTCTGTCAATAAGATTCTAGCAGTTAGTAAAATGACTTCCCACCAGTGGAATGAGTGGCACCCTTGAATTATTTGAGTTCTGATTTCTTGATAGATATTTGGAAACTAACATATACTTGCCAGGTCACGCAGCAGGGCATAAAATGTGTTGATGGATTCCATCAAGTTTTGGTTTTCTTGGCATAGCACAAAGTGCTCAAAATCTGCGTTTGCTTGGTTCATTCAGAGCTGTTATGGCCACTTTGTAGCCTGTGTCGAGGCCCTTGTTGAGCAGTGTCGGGAGCATTTATGTACTTCTTTACCAACCAAGTATAAAAGGAAGGATCTCTACACTACTACGTCGGTATCTTTGGTGGAAAGGGGTCGTTTTTAAAGCGAGTCACCCACATTGTCCATCTTTAAGCAACCCAGAATGGTGCTGTAACTGTCGAATGGCTGGATTGAGCAGACAGCATAATGAATCATGATTGCCATCTGTTAGCTCTCGGAGGCGTGACGAGTCAGTAGGATACAGGCCACTGGGAGAGCTATGTTTAGCAGGTGGGGATTTCAGTCACTGGTGTCTCCAACACTCCAGGCTTGTCATGTGGTATGACACCTGGTTTCTTTCACACTTCGACCTGGAAACATTTCACTATGCCTTGGTAGTGTCTGTAGTAGGTCTGTCGTAGGGAAATGTACTGTAGACCACCCAGGGGCATGATTTGGAGAGAGCAGGGCTTATTGGGTTAAACTATTGTCGGTCTCTGGCAGGTGTTTTTGGGCAGAGAGCACTGCAGAAATGCACCTTTGACGTTCCTGTTTGGCCAGGATGCGAGTAAAGTGCTGAAGGAATTGAGTCGGTTTACTTTGACGTCACATATTACAGCCTCAAGTTACATACTACTAAATATAGATAATAAAACCTAAACTAAACATACAAATTAAACGGAAAACACACAACAGAAGGGAAAAGAAAATACATGGGGAAACGGGAAGAACTAAACACATCAGGAAGAGAAGAAAAGTAGGAGGGAAACAAGGGCAGTGATGGAAAGAAAAAGGAAATGCAACAAGAGTGTAAAACAAGAAATTAGGTGGAAATAAGACAATGGGGGAGAAAGCAAGAAAGGAAACTAGAAAGAAAACGCTTTGGTTTGTCAATAAAAATATTTTTTGTAAGCTTTATTACAGCACTGCACAGGTACAACATGGACAGCGGCAGCCCAATCTTCCCTTTTTTTGAACAGCAGCAAATGTGCCTAGGTAGCATCACACCTGTCAGTCCTTTTTAGGTCGAGCCTCGAGTAGCGCGCAAGCGCTGCTTAGAGGCGAAGACTTTTAGTAGCGAGTTTCAAAAACAGTCCCAAAACGCTCGTGCGTCGTGGCTGGCCTTTTGGGATGGGTACGCGCAGCAAACATGTGTTTCCAATTATCGTGCCCAGACGCGGGCGCGATAATTGTAAACACATGCCGGCAAAAGGCCATGACGCACGAGCGTCTGGTCAGCTGAGCAGGCTGCCGCGCTCCTCCTCCCCCCTCCGCTCCTCTGTTGTTTCCTACTGGAGGCAGGACGACGTGCGCAGCCCGGACAATGGCGGCTGCTTCTTGCATTTGGAGAGCGCCCAGACTGGACAATGGTGGCCGCTTTTCACATTGAGCGCTATGCTGCTCTAACCATAAAAGTTACACAATGGCAATGTTTTTTTGTATTTTATTATTTTTTAGATGAACGCTGCGTCCGCTTCAGGGACACAGCGCTTTCTCTCAGCTTTTATATATATTTTTAAATAAAATTGCATGCTGAGCGCGGCACCTGCTTTAGGAACACCGCGCTCATTTTCATTTTTTTATTTTAACTTTATTGGTGAGCGCGACACCGCGCTCTGCAAGACAGTCTCACTGACGGCCCCGTTCCGGAATTGGAGTCACCCAGGACAGCTCGATCATTATGGAGGTAATAATAATTGGGCTGCGGGAGGATGAGAACGGGGAAGTGGATGTATCTCTCCAGCAAATGATCTCTACCATCGTGGAGGAGAGGTACCGTAGCAACATACGACACGAGACCAGCGGGCTGGGTTAGATACTTTTGAGAGAGTGACATCATTAAAGAGAGACTGTCGGGTTCTGAGCGAGTGACTAACAAGAGAGTGACTGTCGACAGATCCTCGGTGTGAGAAATGGCGAAAGGTTCCTGAGTGGCGACAGAGACAGTGTCTTCCTATAGAGTGAATGGTGCAAGACGGGGAAAGTGACTGCCAAGTAACTTAGTGAGTGCCGGGAAAGTGACTGGTATGAGACGATGGTATTGAGTAAGCATAACTTAACAGAGTAACTACCGAAAGAGTTACGATTGAGACCTTTGTTGGTGAGTGTTGTGGGACTAGCTGATCAACAAAGTGACGGCTCGGGGAGTGAATGCTGCCAGTTCAGGCTCTCGTCTAGTGACTGCTGTGTAACTGCTGACTGAAGGGAGTACTCCTTTAGAGAGCGGAATCCTTGATGGCTGATTATTAGGAGATCAGGTGGATGTTGGTTAGAGACTACTGAGACAGAGTTGATGCTTTTAAGAGATGTTTTTACCGGCTAGGTGACTGCAAGGACAGTTCCATGTGGTAGAGTTATAATCCATTTTTAAGACGCTGTTTTATTAATGTCGTAGGTCGATGTCACATCAAATGGAACACTGGACCAGACTAAAAGTAACTTATTTGACTAATTAGAGCAATCAATGGGTGTAATCATAACATTCATGCTAGTCGCTTAAGATTTGACCTTTTGGGGGGCATTGATGGACAATTCTCTGTACTCTGGCTACACCCAGTAACATATATCTTTACGGGAATATCCGGAGAAAGCCGTGCACCACTCAGCATTGCTTGTGAGAGCAGAGATCTGAAGTCTGAAAGAGGGAAAGGCATCATTAACAATCATTGCGGAAACGTCCAAACATGGCAGCCGTGGTTAATTTGTAAAAATAAGTGCCGGGGCTCTTGTCAGGAGGGAGCTTCGACCAGCCCTTTTCTCCACAGAACCAACAGACCTTACAAGTGGGGAGAGGAAATTGCATAATGGCCAGAGCTGCCGACCCAGGTTCGAGTCTGGGCTTTGGCTCAACATCCTGTGATTCTGGGCGAATCACTTAATCGACCTCTGCCTACCAAAAACAAGCATTGGCATAGCCAATAGGTCTCGCTTTGGGACTTTATAACTATTTAGTTATGCACCACAATATCCTTGTTGCAACAACATCAGCAACAGTTGATGTTGTTGCACCAAGGATATTGTGCTGCATAACTAAATAGTTATAAGGTCCCAAAAGCGAGACCTATTGGCTATGCCAATGCTTGTTAGATCTTGGTTCTAGACCACGCATGCGCGGTCTCAAAGAGACATGTTGTATATACTTTGTGGGCTTCAGCCCACCCATAGGCTTCCCATTTATTGGCTTCATCGTCGCTCTTATATTCTTTCACCCTATTTATCCATGGCATGCAAACGTCATGCCTCTTCCTGTGTTTAGCCCTCTCCGAGAGCATGGACTAATTACTACTAGCCATCCACTGCTTCCATTTTAGTATGTGTTTTAGGAACTACTTTTTTGGTTGTTTTGAACACTTCAACACAAGAACTCGTGTTTTCAGTCGCTCAGAGTTCTGTTTCTCTCAACACGCCTGTAAATCTTGTTCTCATCTCGTCACATTTGCTCCAACTACAAAGTGAGAGGTTTTTTTTGGCTTATTATATGTCTCGGTGTTGGTTGCCCATCCCCCAACCCCATCCTGCTTCTCTGCTTGAGCCGCCCCATCCCCTCCCTGGAATCACTTTAGATATGGAAACTACGTCCTCCTCTAGGCATGTTAAAACAGTGTGAATATCCATAACCAATCATAACCCAGACAGCGGGTGTAAATTAAGACTGCTTCCATTTAGCGATAAGTGCAGGAGTCAGAGCTAGGTTTAGGTTCTGCATTAGAAGTGGATTTTTTTTGCTGTAACAATACCTGCCAGAAATGCATGAGACATTGACTAACAAAAAACTTTGCCAAGTGCGCCATCATCATTGCTGTTTAGAGTCACTGTTTCTGCTCCATGGTAATGTTTCTCTATTATTATGGTGGCCATTGTTGTGTCCCCTGTAAATACAGCGCTAGTCAACTGTAACCCGAGGTATACCCACATCTGTACACCATAAAACTAGAGAGCGGACTTTTACAGAATCCTGCAAGGAAGTGGCTGTCTTTTGAAAGCAATGTTTCTCACAAATTCTTAGAAACCAGTGTTGATAATGTGCACCTGAAATTATGCAGAAAAAAACAATATTAGCTTGTGTAATATAATGTTATTTTCAATTTAACTGCATGCAATTTTGAAACCCAATACTTCCATTTCTTTCATGACAGTTTCTGAAAAATAACCGAAAATCTCCAGTGTAGTGTAAAATATCCTTCACATTCTAAATGCAATGCAGAGCAGTGCCACATTCGGCTTTTTCTCTTTCAGAGTGCGGTCTGAGCATTGAAATCGTTTCCGTTCACGATGGCCTAGGTATGGTCAGATCAATGGATGAACCTTGACCCTTCCTGACCCACGTTGCATACAATGCCCACACTGTCGGATTAGCAGGATGAAGGTGCTGTGTCGAAACCCAGATGATTATATGTCCTCGTCCTGATTTGTGAACGTGTTTGCACTGTGCAATTGTCTCAGAGGTTGTTGTGCTTTACCACTGCCTCCACTTTACAAGGATTCTCCCTGGCAGGCATGTACCTTAAATACAGTACAGAATTAGCTATTTGTGAAGCTGTCATTATTGAGCACCATGCCCTTTCTTTGTGTGCGCCTCTGTTTAACTTTACTTAGCGAATTTTGCTATCCCTGTGCTTGGAGAGCTTTGCATGTTTACTTAAAATTAATCAGTAAGGTTATTCAAGGGAATCAACGTGATTTGTGCTTACTTATTGCCCTTCACACACAAGGTGCCAAATTAGTGTTGGTTCAGTTTTTAAATTTTTACGTTGTATGCTTCAACATGTGTTTGAGGCATCCACTTTATTTCAGTAGAATAGGGTGAGGCAGGCAATTACTACGGTTGCTTCAGAGACCCCACCCAGGTTCTGACATTGTATTTTATTAGTATATGTATACTGCTTTCCTACTCATTGCGTGGCCCAAAGCACCTTCTGAGTGGTTACGGAAGGTAGCAATGCAGTTTGTATCATCTACAGGCGTTTCCAACGAGTAGCTTGTGAGCTACCAGTAGCTCTTCAGCTCCCTGTGAGTAGCTCTCCTGTGTGCAGCCCAGCCTACTAATACAGAAGCTTTAGCTTGGTTGAATTATTATATGTATACCAAGATTTAAAAGTACACATTCAAAATGAGTGTGCATTTTCAGAACTCAAAAGCTGATGTTTGGAGAAAAATATTTGAATTTTTAAAATGTATTTAAAGCAATTATTTGAGCTGGAGAGACTTCTTACTCACATAATTTTTTTGGTTTGCAAACTGCTGTTGAAATCACAATTGTAAAGTAGCCAATATCATACATGCCTCAGGTTAACAGAGTTCTGCTACATGTTTTGTTAGTATTAGAATCAGCATCTATATCACCCAGATGCCTTGTGTTAATACCCTAGGCTTAAGGAATCAGTATATTTTGGTACTTATGCTCTCAGTTTAGTTTAGTTGAAAGGGAAAGTAACTGGCGATTTTTAGACCCTTTGTGTTGTTAAATAACTATTTGCACCAGGATGCTGGGAGTATATTAAAGCACAGTGGTTCGATGTTCTCCATTCACTTGCTCTATCCCCTTAGTGTAAAGGCTGATGGGGTTCCAGTGAGCACCATGTTGCGAGGTCATTTACGTCCAAAAATAGCATTTCCCTTTCCTTGTGCGAGAATGTGTACTACATCTAGACACATACTTTCCCTCAATTTGGTGTATGGGCCATGTGTTGTTAAATCCTCAGTATAGGTCTCAGCTACACAGCGACATTGACAATGCCAATAGCTCTCAGATTGCCGAGAACTATTGGCTTTGCCAATACTTGTTTTTTTAAGCCTAGGGCTTTCCATTGCGGTACTTACATTCGTTTTCCTTTAAACGTGGAAAGGATAGGCTCGAAGATTCCAGTGCTCCAGGTTAAAAAGCTACTGCTGGCTGAAGGTTGAGGTGGGCAAGTAAGGCTTGGTCGTAATGTCGGACTTTGTTCCATGTGGACAGACGAGCCAAAGAAGCGCGGTGCCCAACATTCCAGATACTACTCTTTTCTAACCACAATGCAATAAAAAAAACTAAAAAAAAAAAACTACTAAACACAAACATGACAGATGAACATATGATCTGAAACAGTGCTTTCGTAATATTTGGCTGCAGTAAGGCTGAGCCCCAATTTATGCGTCTCACCGCAGACCTGTAATTCTCAGCAGGATGTTGGTGTATTTTTTTGCTAATTGTTGTAATTGCCGTCAGTGTGGTGCTGACCAGTTCTCTTTACTGTTTGTTAAGCCAGAGAAAAGCAATGAGATTAACATAAAAATTGTTTCCAGCATTCGCTTATATTGAACTTCGTACCTTTTTCAGGAAAGAAATTGAGTTATGTATGTATATTGTGTGATACTTTTACCCACCCCTCTCAAATAATAATGCTCGTACCGACACCTGTCATATGTGTTTATATTGTAATTTGAAATTCTGGTATATTCTCTGCTGTGATACATATTGTGCATATTTTATTTTTCTTTTGTAACACATTTTTCATGCTAATGCTCTTAAGAGTTGAACGCAATAAAATTGAAATATCTTGCACTTTGGGCTAATCATGGCCGATTATCTGCGCTCCTCTGGTGCTGTCCACTTAGTCCTGTTCCCCGGGTCTGTACATTGGTTGCTTGCCTGTGACGTTGTTGCACCGATCTTTTAATTCCTGCTTGATGTAGGAGCAGATCGTTTCCTTCTCTGTAACTAATAATTACAGATTATGTACATAAAATCAGGACTCAAAACATGCCAACATGCTTTTCGCCTCTAGCTTCATCAGGGAAGTCTGAATCGGTTATGGTCCTCGCTTTTAGGTATTATTTTGTTAATTTTCCAATCTTCTTTCATGTACACATTTAACTCAATTATAATAACAGTCTATGGCAGGTAGAAAAGAAAACAACTGTATCACAAACACCGTGAATTATGAATGTCCAATTGTTATTAGCCATTTTTCAAATATTAACTTTTCTTCCTACGGTTATTCTGGTAGCTCTTTAAAATTCACAATGGATATCCTTTATACAATACAATCCATTTGTAGAGCGCACGGCTACCTCTGAGGAGGCGTCCCAGCGATAGCGAAAAGGATCACCCATAATGTATTATAAACCGGAGGAACTAAGAATGCACGTGTTTTCTATTTCATTCCTATATAGTTATTAGTACCAAATCCTGTAGATATCTTGCTGGGGGGAATGTGCCCCCCCAAGTCTCAGGGTGTCTTTCTCAGTGACTCTGGGCATTTGACAGAAGTAACACAAGATTAGTGATGGTTTCCCATTTATGTGTTTGCTTGGGATTATGTAATATTTGCTAAAGTTTACAATGATACAGGCGGCCTCATCCTAACTACGTATACCCCGCTTTCTCCAGTTTCCTGTGTTGTTGATATCCCTCTACACAATGGTACAGGCTAATATTCGTCTTTTTTCCCTATATTTACTTAAAGGTTACCTGATATTCTTTTTCATAATCTATTTTGACTCGTTGGGGAGCTGTATGTTGCGCAGCAGTATTATGCATGCACTCTCCACCTACAGAATAAAAGCATTTATTTATTTGATTTCATAGATTATTGTGACCTCAACTATTAAGTTGTACTGATACTATTAAAGGCAGGCGAAGGAATGGTATTTAACATTGTCAAAGCCCAGGAGAAAGTGATCTGCAAACTAAAGAACAACTTTCGAACTTTTGTCAACACTGCTAAATTGAGTACTAGTATCCTTGCTCAAAGTAAACAGTATATTTGTTGTGCCACACAGACAATTATTACTCTGAGCGATCTAACAAAGGAAAGGCACGTAAAGCCAATTAGCATCAAAAGCCCACAGTATAAAAACAAAAATAAAAAAAGGGGCAACAATACAGTTTCCCAAGATCTTGTAGGCCTACATCCAACAAGTCAGACCACACAGCACCACTCCCCTACTCTTTACGGAAGAGTTCAAAAAATAAAAAGTGGCCAACCTTTGAATCCGAAAGTCATTGAAGTTTGTCCCACTGAAGGGGCTGTGAAACTAAAAAGGTAATACGCCTCGGTTAAGAGAAAAGAAAAATGAACTAATACAGAATAAAATGAATGTTATTTGTGATGCTCACGTGAAGTGCTGAAGTGGAAAGTTGATGCCACTCAAAAGTGTACAATTCCCTGGTAAATCATCACATATAGTGCTGCAGTAGTTTTGTTTAAGGAATATCTGAATATGTTCAGTTGCAGGATCCTCATTTTATAGTGTCCAGATTTGGGTGCCTCATCTAGAGCAATGTGTTTCTATCAAAATCAGGTGTGTTGTGTCCAGTTCTGAAGGTCTCATATGGAGTATTGTGTCCAAATCTGAAGGTCTCATATGAAGTATTGTGTCCAGTTCTGAAGGTCTCATGTGGAGTATCGTGTCCAGGTCTGAAGGTTTCATATGGACTATTATGTCCAATCCTTGAGGTCATATCTGTCAGAGTATTGTATCTAGTTCTGGAGGCCACATCTGGGGTTCTTTCTCATGTGCCCGAGGTCACATCAGGAGTACTCTGTCTAGTTCTTAATGCCTTAATTGGAGTTTTGTTTCTACCGATGGAAACATGTCATTGTGTACCATATATGAAGTTTTGCATTTACTCCTGTTAGTCTTATCCGAGGTAGAGTCAAATGTTTGAAGCTTTATCTAGCCTCTTGAGCAGTTTGTAATGCCTCATTTGTACTATTGCCACTACTTTTAGAGAGTTAATACATGGAGCATATCAGTTTCTGAAAGCAATAGCTTAGAAGTTGTGTGTGAGACTATATTTGAGGCTCAGGTTGCAAAAAAAGTTAGTTTTTTTTTTCTCCAACATGTGTGACCTGGGCTTAATTTTGCAATACACTGCAAAATGTACATTATTTGGATGCAAAATCTCCTGCCTCAGTAACATTTAAGAAGCAGGAGTCATTTTGCAACCTCATACGAATGCTCACTGAGTTCATATTCCTGACAAACGAGGCTCTGTGCCTTTAAAAACAAAAATGTTCACATATAACATTTGACACTGGTGGGAGCATGTAGTGATCCTCTAGAACATGGATTTATCCCCGGGAGCAGCTCTTCAGCATTCACAAAGTGAAAGTTAGCCTACTTGACAAATTCCACTTCGCAAATGGATTTCTTCCCCATCTCGGGCTTCTGTAATCATTCAATGGTATGTGGTTCTCAAGCCAGTCATAAACCATTGATTCATAGCATTACAATTCACAAATAAAAGAAAGTCGTTTTTACACAACGTTCTATTTGTGAGTCAGATTTGGTCACAAAAGCAGTTTTCTGAATTTCACAAATTAATTTTTATACACTTTGCAGTTGCAAAGCCAGCAAGTAGTTCTTTGGTCAGGGTTCTTTCTGCAAAGGTCCTTCTATTTGTCCCAAAGTTCCGTTGGTGGGTTTTGAGGCACACCTAAAGAGTCCTTGGTCTGGCTGGAGGGTGCTAAACAAGTGCGCACCAGACTGATGCAGGACGTAGATGGTGTAGGAAAGTGCCCCTTTTTGACATTGTGACCCCCACCTTTTGCCTGATATTCGATGCAAGTTGGACAAAAAAAAAAAAAAAGCACTGGGTTCCTGCAAACCAGGTCCCCAGCGACAGATCTCTTTCCCTAAAACTGTACAATTGTTCCCCAATTGACCATACCTTTAGCACCCCTGTACGTCCCTAATAAATGGTACTACGAGTTGTAGTGCTAGAGGCACTCTTATGGTCTGACACCACGTGATGTCCTTTGACTACCATCATTTTAATTGACTTTGGTGTTTTACTTTACCCTAGCATGAATGTACGACATCCTGCATATGCCTTGTTTCTCTTGAAGGTTTCTTTCTTGTAATCTTGCAGTCTTATAGTGGGAGCTGTCACAGAGTAGAACAGCCTTGCCAAGAACAGAACGTGTGGGATGTGCATTTAAAAGCATGAGAGAGAGGTGTGGAATGTACTTTTTGGTCTCGAAGTGCAGTGTTATGAGCAGTGGTGCACAAATGTGCATTGGTTGTACATTGAGAGATGATGTATAGGCAGTGGTGCACAAATGTGCATTGTGTTGTACATTGGGAAGTATTATGAAGTTCTTACTATTGGTTTTGACATATGTCATCCTGAATTCTGACTCTGCCTTGCTTGAGCTTTTCTGCGCGCGCAGACAGGCCCCCAGAATGTTTGCAAGTTGTTAGGGTTAATCACGTACAAGGTTGTTTTGTGAGAGATTTTTTTAATGTACCCTGGAAGGCTTTCTTAAGCTTCGTTAGGATAAAGACTGGAACATGTGAGAATGTAGAGGGAACGTGGGAACGCCTTTTGCCCTGGAATGCTTGCATGGAAGGTGGCCAATTCCAGTAAGTTTCCTTGGCGCAGAGGGAAATACTCTCAAACCTTCTAGTGTGTTTTGAGACTATAAAGCCGAAGAATCTGGGCAGCCAGCTTAGGAGCTCACTTGTGGAGTAGACGTACTGTCACAAGACAAACAGAACTTGAGTCCCAGTTGAGAGTCCATTCCCTGGCTGTTAAGGGGCTCCTCCAGCTTAAGTTGGCAAGGACATCGAGTGAACGATCGGGTGAGGTGATTTGTTTCGGACTATTGCGATTGTGATGTGTGGCCAGTGGCTGTGGTCATTTGAGATGTTTTCTTTGTGATGTGTGAGTGAGTCAGAGTGCACATCCAAAGTAATCATTTGATGTATTTAGTGTATATATCTTTCTGATTTCTGCTAGGACGTCCAGTATTATATGCTGCTTGTTTATTCATTATTATTATTCATGCATTTAACTGTTGCATTTACTAAGTGTGTTATTATTGCTTGCATATAAATATATATCTTTATATACATTTGAATGTTACTTATTTGATATCTGGGAAAGCCTTTCTGTTAGAGAGCATTGCATAAATAAAACCCCAAGCCTCATTCTAAAAAGAGTGTGTTTGATGTGTGTTTCATTTTATAAAGTGAAACCCCTTTGTAGGTGCTGTTGTGTTTTATGTCTCCTGCTTCGTCGTGTTTAGGCCATCGCGTGAGAGTGGTATTATTATTATTATAGAGGGCGAGGCAAGACATTTTGGCGTCACTCACAGGATTTACGAAAAGTGCAATTTTAAAAGGGAAAGATGGTCCCTAAAATGTCCCTGATTTCAGTTGCAGATTTCCAGATGCCAACTGAGTTATTTGGGGGGAGATTGCCTCTAATGCATGTTTAAAATATAAGGGTCAAACACAGATATTTAAATGTGTACATGACTTTTCTCTTAAAGAGGGCAAACAACTTGTTATTTCACACAGAAATAGTGGTGTCATTTTGAATGCATTGCTTATGCTTAGCATGAATCAAAAATGTGGGCAGTTGGAAAAAGAACTTAATGAGCTGAAAAGAGAGTTAGCTGACGCTCAGTTTGAAAATAAATCTATGAAAAAGGAGTTGAAAATGTACCAAGCACTGAAGCTGTTTATTTTGCCAAGCTGTGTAGATAGCCAGAGTGATTCATTTGTGAAAAATGTGGGTGCAGAGAAGCTGCAGGTTAATTTACGGTGCTCACAGGAGGTTTAATTAATTCTTTTGAGGACGTTCCCCAGCCAGAAATGAATGTCATCTTGGTTGAATTTGAAGCTTCCGAAGTAACGTTGATCCGAGAAAATATAAACGTGCAGGAAGATAAAAAAAAAAAAAAACAGCCTGTTAGAACTAGCGATCGTTGGTTGCAGTTACAAATCAGACTGGTCAGTGAATGACAAACCTTGCTTTACATGGAGCGATGTTATGAAAAATCCAATTTTAAAACATGAGTCTGAATTTGAAGAGGAGCAGCAATGTGCTTTTGAATCTGCAAAAGAGATTATGCAATGTGTTTTAAACATGTGGCCAATACAGAAAGGAGACACTGAGTTACATGTGACAGTTCAGGGGCAGTGTGCCACTTTGAGTATGCGCAAAAAACAAGTAAAGAAGAGGGTGCTTTTGGACCGAAACGTTTTCAAATGCTAGAGAATGTTTTGCTTGCACTGTGACAGACACAGGGCAGACACAGTTGTGTGTGTTTTTGTGCTCTGATAGATACAGGACAGACACTGTTGATTTTGAGTTGTGTTTTGACAGACACTATGCAGACACAATTGTTTGTGTGGTTATGTGCTGTGACAGACACAGGGCAGATACAGATGCTTTTGCACGCTGACAGACACTGGGCAGATGACAATAAGACAATGTGATTTTGACTTTTGAAATTTCTCTAATGCGATGGTTAAAGATTTTCCCTGAGTTATACAGAACAGATAATGCAAAAGAAGCAAATGTGATCAAATGGTACATACAGACAGAAACTGCAGTCTTGCATGAACAGTTGGTGCAGGTCCCAATAGAAAGTCCAGGGGTGGTGTTTGGGGTGCCTGAGATACAGGATCCCCCAGTGAAGTGGCAAATGTTACTGCAAAGTGCAGCTTCTGTGTATCATGTAGATGCTCATTGTCCTATACATTCACTAGACAGAACCTTTAATTCCCTCACAAATGAAAAGGCTAAAATCAGGAAACAGATGGTGACACACGATTCTGATTTGGTGAGCATGACTAAGTGCGAGCACCTAGGAGAGAAAGACACTACAAACAGGTGGGCAGAGAATGAAGGGATGCCTCTCCCCCTAGACTTACTTAGAACTGTGATTCCTATGTATCAGTATGCACAGTGCAGACCAGTCTCACAGATGGTGAAGGGTCAGTTGGAGAAAGGAAAATTACCAGAGCAGATAGGGCAGATGGATTGCCTTGGGCTCATGCCAAATGATCAAAGTTCTTCTCGGTGAATAAGTCTGTCCCTAGCCTATAGCAGTTGGTGTATTATTTGTCTCACTCCTTGGAAGCATCAGTGTCTAAAAAGACAATTACCATTGAATGGATGCCGACACTGAAGACAGATTTGGCTCCCTCGCTCATACAGTCTGTCCGTTGTAGTGCCTAGCTGCGCCCATCTTGGCATTTCACGGCACACAAACAGGAAATGCTCCTTCAGGCTCCCCCGTCTTTGCTCTCACAGACACAGCTCACTAGTTCCTCGTGTCACTTTAGCAAGACACACCTGTCCCCTTCCTGTATATGCGACTGTGAACATTTCACTACATTACAAACTGCATCTTTTTCTACGTTTACACAGAGAGGCTGGGCACTGACAAAGCCAATAGGTATCGCTCTTTTCATGATAATATGAATTGTCAACTTGGTGTAGCCGCAGGGATAATTATTCCTGTACAATTGGTATCATGTGCTCACTGCATACATAAAATAAACTCTGTAAATAGTGCATTTTGATCTCAGTGCAGCAAGACACAGAATATCTCTCTCTCTCTCTTTACAGCACACAGTATAATGTGCTGCATGACCACACACTTATACGGTCTAAAAAGCAAGACCTATTGGCTATGCCAATGCTTGTTATTGTTTTATGACACAGAGAAGTGGAACAGCTTTGACTGAGTGAGTGAAGGGGAGCAAGTCCTCCTTCTGGAAGGCAAAGCAAGACTAACTTTTCATGGAAGCAGTCATGAGTTTAGCTTCCCTTTCTTTAATGGCCTTAGACTTTTTTAAGGCAGACCGTGCCTCACATTTTCAGCTCAAGTGGGGCTGCAAACCCCCCCACAAACACTGCTCGTGGAAATTCGCAATATATAGCTAAAATTGAGTAATTACACAGGGCTTTAAGTCCAATGACTTGAAAAGAGACATGCTCCCCAATTTTAAAGAAACGTTTCCAAGGGTACTGTGTGCCTTTCTCTGGACTCTGTGTGGTGCCAACTAGCACAGGTGACCAAGTATGGCTGAAAAAAATGACAGATCCAGTCTGCCATAATATAAATTTAACAAAAAGTTATCCATTAGAAACCCATCATACGAAAGGCTTGTAAATTCTAATCTTCAACAGAACAAGACACGGCAGAAAGAAATAATTTCTGTACTTCATTTTAAATCACTTGCTGGCACATCACATGCAGAAAAATGGGACACAGCGATGAATGTAAGACAAATCAGAAAGATCAAGTGAATGAACAATGGGGATGATTTACCACCGTCACAGCCCAGTCCTAGGGAGGGCAAACATTCTACTGTTACTCCACCTATTTCTTCCGAAGCTGCTCATCCTGCAGTCTCTTGGCATGGTGCCATGCCCACAACCCCAACTGGCCCATTTCTCTGAAATTAATGCACAGGTGTCAGCCAACAGTTAATAAATGTTACATTATTTTAAATATACTTTGCAATATTTAAAACTTTGCTTACCAACAGTTCCAAAATACATGGTTTGGTTAGCATATAAGACTTGCCGTAGCCTAGTCCCCTAGGCAAAGAATATGGCTTTTCCATATCCTTCACTATATTTAATAAAGATACAGTGTACAAAAACACATAATTGTACTTTTATCCATGGGTATGACACAAGCTCACCAGCACTAATTTTCAGCAGGAACACTCTTTCTGAAAAATAACTGAAGACTTGTGTGGAGGGCCCTCCCCGTCTGAGATGCACATCAGGCACCATATGGGAATCCATTTTTAAAGCAGAACAGTAGGATTTCACAGTCATATGCAAAGTCAAAGTGCTGGATTTCAAAATGAGGAACTACACATCGGTAAAGCTATGCAAAACTGTGTGGGAGGAAAGCAGAGCTGCAAGTTAAAAACCTGTGAATAGAAAGCACAGTTCTGGTGTTTAGTTTTCGGTGTATGGAGTCAGAGAGATCACCGACATAATCTATAGAAACCATGTTGTGATGCACCCCTAATTTTAATTCAAAATCTTCTGAAAAACAAGTCTTTGCAAGTGTGTCTATATAGAAACAGTGAGAACGGCAGTGAAAGGGGTTAGAGTGTAACAGCACATTTTCAGGGGGATTGGGATGGGGAATAAAATATGGTCCATCTAATAGGCAGGGAGCCGTAAGAGTAAAAAAAGGGCTAAGACTTGCCACCCCTTAGGTGCCATGGCCCACGCATCATTGCTTGTCTAACAAATAACCTCACAGATCCATTCTAGTTGAGTCTTTATATTCAAGATGTGAACGCCACGTCTCCTCCTTGGCATTTATGGAACATGTACTGTAGATCTGAAGGCATGTTTATCTTTCCCCACCAGTGCCTACTAGAAGAAATAAAACAGGCTCACCACTTCAGTGAGGAGATTTCCGCCCCTATTTAGGCCTGACCTGCAGGTCATTACCCAAACTTTCCATAATCCTGTATCCTCCAGAGCAGAGGTAGCTCCCCAAGATTGTTCATCTTCTCCTCCTCCACCACAACACCATTTTCTACTGGTTTCTGGGTTTTCTTCCACATGGCCACTATTGAATGAAGGGTGGAGCACCTTTCCTTTAGCTCAGGTCCCTCACATTGCATCAGCAGGTTTTCTAGCTCCTTACTCAAGCTCTTAATCTTGGAAAAACGTGCCTCACCTGCCTTTTGACTGATGGCAGAACATCTGATGTGGCCTAGAATATCCTCGTCCGCCAAAGTGGGATGCTGATACTTTCTCTGCCATCGTGGGCATACCATATCATCTTCCACTGGACGATTATGAACATGCAGGATGGTCAGAATATGGCGGCAGGGAAGTCTATAACGTTTGTTGAAGTAGCAGCTGCATGTTTGACAGTCACGGCTAACCTCATGTATGTCCTCGACAAGCTTTACAGAAGTGGCGGCATCGTACATTTTAATAACCCGACTGGACGTCTTCACCACCTCCCACTCACTTAGACAGAGTTGGTATGCCACCTCTGTGCAGGTTTCCTTTAGGGCATTAAGCACAGAATCATCATCTTTGAGCAATTGTTGATGCGGAAAGTGAGAGGGTACGGGGCTATGCAGCAGTTTTGGTTGATGGCATTCTGGTTCGGGCAACTGGGTGTCCAGTTTTAGCTGCATTGATTCTGGTTCTGGTAGCAAGGGTTCCTGTCTGGGATGAAGAGGTTCCCATTCAGGTGGCATCAGTTCTTGTTGAGGCAGCATAGGTTCTGGTTTGGACAGGAATTTTCCCAGCAGGGGATCCCAATCGTTCAGTGGTGGCTCTAGTTTGGGTAACAAGGGTTCTGGCTGGGGCAGAGGATCTGATTTCGGCAGCCGAGTGCTTGATTTAGGCAGATAGGGGTCAAATTTGCTTAAGGAAGGTTCCAGTTTATGGAGCGAGTCGGCAAGGTAGTGCACTTTGCATTCAGATAGTAACGGTTCTATTTTGGGCAGCAAAGGTTCCAGTAGCAGGGATTCTCTTTTCGGCTGCAGGGAATTGGTCTCAGGTAGAACAAGTTCTTGCTTCACTAGAACGGTGGGTTCTGATTCTGCAAGCGTGGGGGAATCTTGTTCGGGCTGCAGGGTGGATTCTGGTTCAGGCTGCACTGAGGTTTGTGATTTAGGCTGCAGTGGCTGTTCTGGTCTGGAAATTGATGGTGCAGATTTTGGCAACAGCTGTGCCAGTTTAGGCAGCAGCACAGAAGAGGAAGGCAAAGAGGAAATTCTCGTGCTAGACTTTGGTGGCAGGACATCTGGGGAAGGGGAAGGTGAAGATGTTGTGGTTGTACTACTGTCCTTGGGTTTCCGGCCTACTTTCTTGGGAACTACTTTTCTAGGAATTAATTTTGTACTGTATAATGAACCCTGATTAAGATTCTCTAAGCCTCTGGAGTTGAAGCAATCTGCATATTCCACGATGTATAAGATACTGTTTTCCAGGGATTGTTGTTTGCTGTAGACACTAGTGATTTTGTGAGTGATCATCTGCAGACTGTCCATGTAGGTGCTGCAAGAATGGAGTCCCTTCTTGACATGCATGTACCAGAGCATTTCACATGAGATCCAATGAGTCTCTATGAACTGGTGAAACTGAGGATCTAACAACTGTTTTAGCATCCTAGATAGGCTCTGTCGGTTCTCAGTCGAGGGAGAGAAGACTACATCTCTCAGAGTTATCTCTAGGTATTCCCGGAAACCTGACAGTGCCCTGACCTTCTTCTCAATAAGCTGCACTGTGTGATAAACTGAAAGCAGAACTTGTGATGCTGGGAATATTTCTTGTAAAGTAGATTTGTGAGCAAAGGATGCATCTGTAAAGATAACTTTTACTTTCCAATACTCCGGGTTGAATTGAGCGAAGACATTTAGCATTTTGGACATACTTTCTGCAGTCTCTTCTTTGAGCACTGCAAAGTGCACTACCTTGCCGACTCGCTCCTTACTCTCCACTAAGAATGCATAAAGTATGTAGCCACACTTACTGTGAACACGGTGCAGCAGTAGGCTCTCTGGAAATTTTGTGAAAAGGGCACACATTTTGCTGGTCTGGAAGCTAAGCATGTCAAGGTTTTCCATGGTATCCATACTAAATGAGGCAAGGGAGCCTCTGTCAATTCGCAATAATTCTTTAATGCCATTTGTTACCCGTTCAAGCGAGAAGTCAGATACCTTTTCCTTTGAAGACAAAGAGACAGTATTTGATTCAACAGGAGACGCTGGACGGTTACCAGATGGAAGAAGCTTTACTTTTTGCTCATTACAAGTGGCTTCCAAACATAGGTTTTGCCCATGCCTCTTCCTCAGTAGTCTTTGAGGTGGGCTTTTGTCTGGCCCCAGTGCACACTCCCATAAAGGAGAAGATGCACTTCCATTTAGGGACTCCTTATGATCAATAGGAGCATGAATGCTGTTGTGCTCTTTGTTCACCTGGTTGTCCACAGACCCAGGTGACCGCTCTTGTATTGAAGAAAAAATACTGGTTTCAAAAAGGTCATCACCTAAGTCCACGTATGTGCTGTTGCACTTAAGTTCTTTGATCGCTAGAGGGTCCACATGCTCCTTCGGCAGAAGTTCCCTTTTAGTTGATTTTTGAGAAAAGGTGGAGTTGCGTCTTGATGTACTTTCTTCAGTTGCAGAAGTAGCTGTTTTCCTGATCTGCAACACTGCTAAACCTGCATGAATACCAATGCGATTACGTTTTTTGAGAAGACAATGGTTCACATGTGGTCTTTGTCGCAGCCTCTGAATGGGTAATTTCCGAGGTGGGCTGTTGTGGAGCTGGTGTGAAATGTTACCTACTTTTGAAGTCGCTTCTTTTCCTTTGTGAGAATCCTTCAGGCCAAGGTGGACATGGTTGCTGTTCTGTTCCTTGATCACCAGACGGTCCAATTCCTCACTGTACTCCAGAACAAGATAAGCTGGACAGCCATTAGAGAGCTGCTTTTTCTTCTTACTGCTGCTCTGTGGCTCAACACATATGAATTTCACATGAGTAAACCTGTAGGACAAACCAAAAGAAGGATTAAAAATGCTGATTTGTAGCATATAAACCTACAACTTGCTTAAGTGATGCTTTGCATAGCCCTCCCATCGCTTCCCAGTACATGAAACAATACTACACCTATGACATACCTCACAAAGCAATTGCACCTGATGGAGCAGGGGAAACAAAATATTTTTGTACCCCTTGGAAATTAATTACCTCATAACCAATAATAATACTAACTGTTTGACATGCATGTACTAAATCAACAAGATACACTTTTTCCTTATAAAAGTAATTGAGGGTAATACGCTTATTTGTGCAAAAATCTAATTTACTTACAAATGTGAAATTGTTTAATGTTAGTATTGCAATTTGCGTAGTAAATAGAATAAAATGCATGATTATGTTGCATAGTAGAATTGTATTGTGGCAAAGAATCCGGATGGTGAGTAAACTGGCTTTAAATGTTGCTTCTGCTAGGTAACATCCAACATGGGTTATTAGAATGGTGGGTGGTAAACAGAAGGCTTATTTTCTTTGTTTTAATTTTGGTTGTGTTTGTTCTTGTGATAGTTCGTTCGGGCCTGCTAGGCCATGCTTCGAAAATGGCTGCTGGAGAAGATGAGGTCACGTGAGACAAGCAAAGATGGCCTCTGTGCAGAATCTGTGTAAAGATCCCAAGTCACGTGGGTGCAGCCTGTATTTGGAGTGAGAAGAGTCAAGGACAACTTGACCTGTGACAAGGATTGTGTCAAGAGGTCAGCCTGGGAACCGGATGGGAACAGCGTGCGAAAGAAGGGATGGACCGATGTGTGACCATCAGAGTTGTTACAAAAAGGACAAATAAATTGAACTATGTTCGGAGGGTTAAACACGAGACTAAATGTGTGTGCTATTGTCCCCCAAACCGGTTAGAACAAGGAGAGCGATGAGGTGACCATCACCATCCCTCGAATGGACCAATTAGCGTGATTCCTGCCCCTAAGGATTGCAACTTTTTGGGATTAGTGAGCCAGAGAATAGGGTATAAGAGAGCTTGTTTTTACGTTATGAAAAAAGCTTGTTTTTCATTTTTCACCTGGATGCTGCGAGAGAGACTGTCATTTTTGACTCTGAACTTTGACTGGGGAAGGAACGAGATCGTTGCGGGAATTTCCCGGGCGGTGCGTCCGAGGAGGTATTAGCGGGACAGTCAGTCAGTTTGGGAGTCCTATCCTGTGATCTGCAGTTCATCTCTCTATGGTGAACTATTCTTGTCATCGCCCTAAGGCCGAGGGTAATGAGTATTTCTAATTTTTCTTAAATCATTTTTCCTTGAATGTTTATTGAAATTTCTATATGTTTGATTTTAATAAAAGTTCACTTATTTTGCTTGAAGTAATTTTAGATAAAATATATTGTAACTCTAAAATGAGTCTGTGGTTCTTTTAAAAAGAATTGTGATTTATAAAATGTTAAAGGTTCTAATTGTGATTAAGCTGGTCTTGATCACCATCAACTGAGTCCTACTAGTTGGTCCATCGACCAAATAGTGGAGTGCCTTGATGTTTAGAACGGACAGGATCCACAGTTATTGTATATAATGTATAAGATAAAATTCTGTCAAAATTAATAAGGTACCCCGTTTATCCAGCTGCTCGGAATCCCTTGAAGCGCTCCTGATCCAGAGGATTGAGTCATTGTATGTATGCGGTGCTATGGGCCCCACCGACATCAGGTTTTATGCTAGGGAAGAGTAAGTGTTTCTGGGTCAGTGGCGTAAGGGTAACAGTTTTGTTTTAGCCGCGCTGGATCAGATTTCTTGGTTGCAGAGATATGGTTGCTATAGATTAGTTTGGTGATAGACATATAAATCAATAAATATATATATATAACACTATATGTTGAGTTTGTATTATGTTATGTGTAGTCGAAAATTTTGAAGCTTCCGGGAAGTAGGAAGTGGACACGTTGTGGCAAGAGAAGTCACACGGAACTGTGCATTGTCTGATTTCAAATTGGTGATAGCACAGGACTGTGTTATGTTAGGGAAATTTCATGTACGAATTGCATATGAGTGATATAGCAACAGGTTTTCTTATGAAACGTTGGCCATAATTCTCAGGAGCAGTATAGTCTCCACATGTGTTTTATCCCCAAAGAAACGGGTTTACTTCTTGCTTGAAAGAAGGGTAAGGTAGAGGGAAGTGCTACACTTATCAAACGAAATCTTATTTCTTGTGAGATTGAAATAGACTGTCCTTTTGTTTAGAGAAACAGACAATGGAAAGGTGTTTTACGTTGTAACTAATCAATTTCGTTGAAAAGAAAAGGTTAAGAAAAGTGCCGATAATTTTTGTAAAGGAGGGGTCAGTAGAAGCAGGAGTAGAACTGACGTCAACAAAACCGCGCTGGTATTGGCCAGTTGTGGGAGAACGAAGAGTTTTCTGGTTGGTGTGTTGGTGTGAGACGCGCTGAGATAGGTTGAATAGCCGAACCGTAGAAAGGATCAAGTAGTGAAGTGTGTGATTTTATTTGGGAGAAAGAACAGTGAAATATGGCTTATTATTATGATGAATGTGATAGAAGGAAACCAACAGGGTTTGGAAAAATTAAAAAAAAGATTCAAGAAAGAAGGTTGTGACGAGAGGAGAAGTACTTCCTCCACCGAAAACGCCAGCATCTTATATGATGTTAAAATATGGCTATCATACTTGCATCTGGTTGGAAAATTGGGCGAAATACACCAAAAGTGACGGAGTATTGGCTTTTCCAGAAAATGGTTCGTTTAGCACGGCTGTGATTCGAAATTTGAGAGAGAAAATGATGAAACTTGAACCGAAACCTAGACCAACACAGTTCGAAGCTTTAGGTGAATGGGAAGACGAAATGTAGGAAAGGGAAAGACACAGAGGTGCAAAGAATTATAGTTTGGTTCATGGAAGAGTATGGGGATTGAATCATGAGGACAGGATGAGACTATGGCGTTATGCTAACATGACGGATGGTATGTTTCCGGCCAGAACAGGTGAAGAAAGTACAGGGAGAAAATGTGCAGAGAAAAAGAAACATGTGGTATCCGAGAGATATGGATATGGAGTTAGCGACACAGAAGATGAGTTGCTGGAGGACATTTTGAATAAAAGACCCCCTCCGTATCAACAGGATTCTGCGGTGGTGACTCCAAATGCACCGCCAATGGAAACTGTTAGAAATCAAAGCCCTGAACGAAATTTTGAAATAAATAGGTCAATTGAAAGATTAGAAACACCGCAGACTGTGAAGCATGATAATGATAATACAGATGAATTAGCTAGAACCACAAGAGAGTTGACTGAAAAGATAAGAGAACTAACAAAGAATATGGAAGCTGTGACTGTGCCAGTGACGATAGGGCCAGTAAATCCAGTATTTGAAAATCTAAGAATAAATGAACATTCCCTGACAATTCCATTAAACTCCAGAATGCAACAAGTAAGAGAAGGGATAATTTCAGAAAATAGAGAGGCAAGAGATTCTGCTGGTTCATTTAGGTCAAGTCCACCTATAAATTTGACAGTTAATGAGAGTCAGATAAACAAGACTCCTATGGGAGCTGAGTCAGCAACCGAAACTCCGGAGAGAAGTGCGAATTGGGCGGAAATAAATAAAACCCCTGTAGGTCCGACTGCAGAAGAATTAAATGATTGGGTGAGGAACCTGCAGAAGAAAGATACTGAACCACAACCTTTGGATGTAATCAGATTAAAAATAGATATGGAGGAATTGATCCTAGAAACTATTGGTACAGATCGATTGAAGTCCTATCAAGATGAAGAGCTGATGTTTATGTGTAAAAGCATAACTTGGAGAGCTAGGAACTTGCATGAAAAATTAGAAGAGACAGCGAGTGAACTAGGAGTAGAATTTGGAAAGATTAGAGGATTGCAGAAACCGTACAGAGTAGATTTCAGTGAAAAAGTCATAGAAAATCTGAACACTTCAGGACGCCTAACTCAGATAATGGAACTGATTGTGTTATTGAGAAAACGGGGAGATGTGGATAAGTGGAGAAGTAGGTGGATAAGGAGAAAAGAAGGAACAATTGATAAAGCATCATTGGCTTTTCCAGTGAAAGAGAAAGAATCGACAGTAATGGAGTATCAGATGAGAGAAACTCCAGGAGGGAGTTCTGTACATGTCCCATGGTCCAGACAGGATATATTGTCATTTACAAATGACTTTCCAAGGTTGAGAGAAAAGCCTGTAGAGTGGTACCGACAGGTAGAAAGATTTGTAAAGGTTTCAAAAGTATTATGGGAAGATTTGGATGGTTTGTTTGAAATTGTTGTTCCTGCAGATTTATGGACGGAATGTAAAATTACGATTGATTGGCCGAAGGAAGAGTATCCTAGAGATGCAAAAACAGGAGCGCCAGGTCCAGAAGTAATGAGGAAATATGAACAGGCAATTATATTTTTGAAAAATAAGATTCCCCCAAAATAAACGGACTGGGTAAAAATTGATAGAACGACTCAGGAAAGTAAAGAGTCTGTACACGCATACTATGAGAGATTATTGTTGGTATTTAAGCAGTATAGTGGATACGAAAATTTGAGTGAAAAAGACACGAGTCATTTTGTGTATAGGTTTGTGTATGGATTGAGACCTGAGATAAGTGAAATGATTAAACAGCATATGTTGTGTTGGCAGAATAGTACTGTGGATGAGGTATTACAGTATGCAAAATATTGCAGTGATGATATTGAATGTAGACAGCGTAAACTCAAGGAAAAGGCAATGTGGGCACAAGTAAAGGTTGCAGAAAAGCAAGAAGCTCAATTGAATAGTCAGTCTAGTGATGCAGGGCAGATTAAGTCTAAACCGAATATTGGTAAGGGAAAAGGTCAAATGAGTATAGAAGAGGCTAAAAAGAAATGGCCATGTCATAATTGCGGAAAATTAGGGCACTGGAGAAACGAGTGTAAATTGACTCCGAAAGCTAACACAGACAATCAACCCTTGAATCCACAGGTGCAGGTTGAGTTACCAACCTCCGCAACAACCGCAGGTAGTTACCCAACAGTGTCAGGTGCCACAACCACCTCTTCCAAAGAGTGTAAATCCTCAAAGATACAGTGCAGAGACAGGATTCTACGGAGGAGAGCAGGTAACGAAATTGCCGCGCGCAGCTGCTGTTTCACAGTATTGGTATTGGCTACGGCAGGATGGAAATGAATCGGATGAGAGTTCATGACGGTGCCTAGAAGAGGAGTGCGTGCTTGGCGCAACTCTAGAGGTAGATCAGTCAGGTCCATTTGTGGATGGAAAAGTGGATGGTGTAAATGTTACATTCTTAGTGGACACTGGTGCTACCCGTTCTACTGTTAGATCAGTGGAAATTCCAAAACTTCCTCTCTCAGGAGAACATATCCAAGTGGTAGGTGTTTCAAACAGGCAAATTAAAACCCCTCTTACGAAACCAATAGAGGTGGAAATTGGTCCATTCAAAGACATGCATCGCTTTGTGGTGTGTGATTGTAGTCCAGTAAATTTATTGGGACGCGATCTACTTTGTAAAATGAATTCTACCATCTATTGTACACCGGATGGAATTGCTTTCCAGACACCAGATGAGGATGTTCTGTATAAAATGACAATGGCAGAACTCGAACCAGGAATGAATTAAATGTTTCCTGTGTTCGATGCAGAGAAAATCCCTATTGAATTGAAAGAAACAGTCAGGTCTGAAGTATGGGATTTTACGGGTGAAGACATTGGATTAATGAGAGAAGTTGATCCTGTAAAGATCACTGTAAAAGAAGGAGTAAATTACCCAAATACCCCGCAGTATAAATTGACACCAGAAATTATTGAGGGTATAACACCAGTAATTAATAAGATGATTGAACAAGGAATTTTGAGAGAAATAATGAGCAGTTCATGTAATTCTCTTATTATGGGATTGAAAAAGCCAAATGGAACGTTTAGAATAGTACAAGATCTGAGAAAGGTGAACAAGATTGTTATACCTTGCTGCCCAATTGTGCCGAACCCTGCTGTAATACTATATCAGATTCCTCATGATGCAGAATGGTACACGGTTATTGATTTGTGCCATGCATTTTTTTCTATTCCATTGCACCCTGACAGCCAGCCATTATTTGCGTTCCGGTTCGGAGAGCGTATTTTAGCATGGTGTCGTATTCCTCAAGGGTATACTGAAAGTCCTTCTATATTTAATCAGATTCTGAAAAAGTCTTTAGAAAGTTTGAAAATGCCTGAAAAATCTGTGATGGTCCAATATATTGATGACCTACTGATGGCATCAAGGACCAAAGAAGCATGTGTTACGGACACAATTGCTTTGCTGAATCATTTGGCAGAAGGAGGACATAAAGTGTCCCCATCAAAGCTACAATTTTGTCAGCAAGAAGTACAGTACCTAGGTCATAAGATTGAGAAAGGGGGGGGCGTGGCCTGGACTCGGATGGAGTAGGACGCACGCTGCTGGTGCTCCGTCTCCCGGGGTCGGCCTAAAGCGATTTGGGGGCGATCTACAGCACGGGGGACACAGGCGGTGTCCCCAGATATCATTAGCAGTGCTCCGGCGGCGGTCCTGGGCCGGAGGTGGGAGCCCTTTGCCTGAGTGTCGCCCACCGGGGACGGCGTCGGGGAGCTCACGGCCGCCATTTTGGGGACACTGGGCGCTGGAGGCCCGGTGGCCGAGGGGATACAGGCGGACGGACCCGCGGGGCGGCCACGGCGCCGGGAGAGGAGTGACGCGCTGAGAGCGCTGGCACCACTGCAGCGGGGGCTCCGGACAGAGGCGGCAGAGCGGGAGCCTGGAGAGAGGGCAGACGGACGAGGCCGAGGTCCGGCCCGCCATTTTATGGGAAGAGTGCGGCGGAACTCCGGGACCCGGAGGGATTGAGACGGGCTGCCCCCGAGTTCCTGAATCAGGTACGGCGAGCGCCTGGACTGGGGTGGCCCCGTGTTGGTAGGGGGTGCCCGCTGTGATCCGGGGGCTTGAGGCCTGGTGATAGTCCCCCCCATTGACGGAGATCCAGGGGCCGGGGCGGGCCCTGCACCCGGGTGTGAGTGGTGGAGATCGGCGGAGGGGGACGCCAGCTGCTATCCCGGTGGAACCCTGAAATACCTTGAGCCCCCACGGATCGGTGAGGGGGGGGGGGCGAGGACCCTGAAGCAGCGGGCTAGACACGGGAGAGGATCGGAGAGAAATTAGGCCACGGCCATCCACCTCCAGGGCTACCTGATGGCCCTCCTCGTCCATGCTTGGAGGCCCACCGCTTCCCGGCCGGTGTAGCAGCCTCCACTCATTAGCGGCACACTACCTCGGAGAGGCTGGCTGGGAGAGCGCGGTTAGGGGGGCAGTGGCCCCGGTGGTAGCAGTGGCCCATTGAGCAGTGGCCGATCTACTTGGACTGCGCAGGAGCTAAGCTCTGGGGGACCCGGCAGTGAGACACAACAGTGGACGTCCTCTATGGTGAACGGACCCAGGTGGCCCTGCCCTGATCACTCGCAAACCTTCAGCGCTCCGGGGGGCGGGTTCGGGCGCTGGGGGGGAGCCCGGTGCTGGCCGGAGACCGCCCAGGCTGCACCAAGACCTGCGCTAGCAACATGACCAAACCTAGAGGGACGAAGCCCGCGGCGCATACCACCACCAAAGACACCTCGGTTAAAGAGCTGTGGATCAAAGGCGCCTCGTCGTCTCGGCCGGAGTCCCCTACGATGGCATCTAACCTGACAGACCCTGAACAGGGCAGCATCATGCAGGCAGTATTGGCTACCTTCCTACAGGAGATAAAATCTGAGATCTCATCCCTAAAGACGGAGGTTAAGACCTACATGACGGATGTGCGCCGGGACGTCACTGAACTGGGTAACCGCGTTGATGATATTGAGCGCACGGTAGACTCCCGCACGGAAGACCTTGAAGATCTCCGGCGAAGGGTCATGTCGCTTGAAAAACAGAACGTGGAGCTCCAGGCTAAACAGGAGGATTTAGAAAACCGGAGCCGCCGTAACAACCTCCGCATACGAGGGGTACCGCAGGGGGCGGAGGGAGCGGACATACTTACCTACGTTGCAGACCTCCTCCACGCTGTCCGGGGGGATGAGGACATTTCCCCCCCGACGCTAGACCGGGCCCACCGACTCGCTCCCCCGCGAGGCAACCCTAACCTGGTCCCTGACATCCTGACCAGAGTGCATTTTTATGCGGAGAAGGAGGCGATTCTCGGGGCCTCCAGGGCGGCTGGAAAACTGGAGTACGCGGGCCACAGTATCCAGATCTACCAGGATCTTTCGCCTCTCACCCTTCGCCGCCGTCCGGACTTCCGACCAGTGACGGCCAAACTGAAGGCAGCCAACGTCAGGTACCAATGGGGACACCCCTTCGCGATAATCTTTCACTGGGAGGGAAGACGGAGGTATCTACGTTCACTGAGGGAGGCACTTCAACTACTCCACATCTCGCAGGATTCCCGACCCGCCTCTCCCACCCCTGCAGATTCGGCCTCACAGATATCACTGCGCCCTGAGTGGTCCAGGGTGAAGTGCCAGGGCTCTGGATCCTCGGTGGCCAACTCGAACTCCAGTCAGGCTAAACAAGACATAATCCGCCACTTGAGAGCATTAGAGGAATCCCAGCGGCCGTCGGAGAGGACCCTTACGCCAGGGCACGCAGTGGCCTCGGACCCCGGGGCCGGGAAATAACTCTTGACCAGTGGCCAGGTGTCTCATTTTGTCCGGAAGAATGTCTGCGTGTATTAGTATCCTTCTGATGGAGAGCTGCAGCTGTTGTGTTCCTGAAGCCGCTCAGACACATTGTAGGTCCGGGAGGTGGATGGCCCGCCTATGCCCGAGGCGCAGAACTATCTGCAGGAAAGTACTTGCCGCTCTGGCCTCTTGCCTTTTATGGGTGAGTCCACTCTTGCCTCTCCCCATGAAAATTGCCATTGGCGCCTGGGTTGGTCCTCGGTTAACGAGGGTGAACTGTACGATTTCGGACACGCCTGCACCTGGATTACCATGGCTCTCCGGGCTCTGCCCCCGTGCCCGGGGCGGCCCACTGGGAGACGCCTTGCTTGGCCTCCTGCGAGTGGGCCTACTGAAGACCCTATGAACTTTCGGGGACGCCCGGACGGGCCTCTCCTGATGACCCAGCTCTTGGACGACAGCTAAGTGCCAAAACGATGTTGCTAAGTTTTATGTTATATGCACTGTTTGTTTTCAGGTGTCCTTGATGACTACGAGGCTGCATTCTCGTTGTTTGAGTGTTATTGTTTGTTCTTTTAGCATTTCCCCCTTGACCCCGCCTTGCCAGAGGGAGACACCCCGGGCGCCCGCTGAATGCCATGGGCCTGCGCTACTTCCCCTCCTCTCCCTTTTTGGAACCTGTACAAGTGCCTGGTCTTCTCCTGACCTCTCTCCCGGGCCGCGGAGCCCTGAACACATTGGCGTGGGCTGAGTACGCACGCCTGATCCGCTCTCCCCCGGCCCCTGGGCCTTTGGACTCTCCTTCCGCTATTGAACTTGGGTGGGGAGGCAGTCTTCATATTGGGCCCCGGTGGTGCTGGACCTTGCTCCCCATGCCGTTCCTTGCTCCTGAGATTGGCTGGGTCTCTGCGGAGCCCCTGTCGGGGGCTCGGGCCGTGCTCGGCCCGGGATGCCCGCTGCGGTCGCCCTTTCAAGTGCGGGCCCCGGACTGGGTTTCTGGTGGGCTCCCGCGCCCTCTCCATGATGAGGTGAATGGGTCGATCCCCGGGGAGGGCTGCGAACCCTCCTTCTTGAACTCCACGGTCCCCCTCACCATGTCCTTAGTCCCCAAGAGGAGTGACTTCCTCAGAGCCGCCCTGGTTCTTACCACTGGGCCGCTCCAGGACTGGACTGGATTCTTTGGGCCCTGTTGGCCAATTGGTTGCTGGTTATTGTTTACACTCCCTGCCTCCTTTTCTTGCTTCCCTCACTCTTTCTTTTTCTTAACTCTCTGGCCCTGGGGGGGGGGGGCTCTGTTTGCGGGGAGTTGGTCTGGCCTTCTGGCATGAGTCCCTGGGAATGATGGATACAACGCATGCCCGCGCGGGGGGGTTGGGGCGGAATACGATCCGCAACGCCTAGCCACATACCCATCCACAGGGAGCTACATATCTACAGTATGGAAGGGGGGAGGGGGCGTGACTGTACTCGAGCGTGCTCCATCCTACCTGATCAATGACATCTTAAATGTTTGTCCCTTAATGTTCGGGGCTTAAACTCACCGAACAAGAGGCGACAAATCTGGAGGTATCTCCTCTTAAACGATCCCGATGTTATCTTCTTGCAGGAGACCCATCTTCTCCGCGGGGACTCTCCCTGCATGCAACACCCTAAGTACCCCCTGCAGGCATGGGCCTGCGCGCAGACAAAGACTGCGGGAGTGGCTATTATGGTTAAGGCTGGTCTTCCGGTGCAGATAGTCCGCACCAAGCGCGATGGAGAGGGAGATACCTTAAACTGGCGGTCACAATGCAGGGCAAACCCCTTATCCTATTCAACGTCTACGCCCCTAATCACGCACAGGACACCTTCCTTAGGGATCTTCTCCGGCTTCACCTCTCCCAGGAGGCAGACCCCGTCATTCTTGGGGGCGATTTTAATTTGGTGTGGGACCCGGGACTAGACCGCACTACCTCTCTGTATCAGGAGTACGGGGGCCATGTCGGCATCACTTAAGCATGATATCACTGCCCTGGGGCTAGTGGACGCTTGGCGTTACCGGGAGCCCGATGCACGGGATTACTCCTTTTACTCCCATGTACACCGGTCTTACTCCCGTATTGACTTCTTTTTTATCTCCCAATCGCTTGCTCGTTCTTTAGAAGATGCGGCAATCTCGGACATCTCGGTTTCGGATCACGCGCACCTAGAAATTAACTTGTCTGGAATAGGCAGACCTCCGGGGTCTACTCCCCGATGGCGTTTTCCCCCCCAGGTTCTGCGTGACCCAGTAGACGTGGCGGAATTGAAACAAGCCATCCAAACCTACTTTACTCACAATGACCTCCCGGAAACCCCGGCCCCCTTTTATGGGATGCTTTTAAGGCAACGATCCGGGGCACTATCACCTCTATTTCCATAGCCCGTAGGCGGGAGGCCCGATTAGTGGAGGACAACCTTGGACGAGACATTAAAGCACTAGAGAGACAAACGCACTCAGCGCCTTCCCTGTCTGCAAAAAAGAAGCTCGCATCTCTCCGGGGCCAACTGAAAGCCATCCGGGTGAATAAGGCGGAAAGCTCACTCCTTGCGCTGAAACAGAAGTTCTACGGAGGGGGTAATAAGGTGGGCTCCATGTTGGCGCGTCGGCTCCGCCTTCAGATCTCCCGTAACCACATTGCCCGAATTGCCAGACCAGGGGGAGGGTGGGCTATCTCAGAGCGAGATAAACAGATGGAATTTAGGGCGTTCTTCTCTACTTTATACGGCGAGGGCGATACCTGCCCCGATCGCGTGGCACCTTTCCTGGATTCATGCGACTGGATGCCGTTAGCCCCCCACCATCGGGATCAATTGGAAGAACGCATCACAGCGGACGAGCTTTCGAAAGCTTTGAAGAGTATGCCGACTGGGAAAACCCCGGGTCCGGATGGGATCACGCTGGCATTCTACCGTCTCTTTCTTCCGGAGCTTCAGGGCCCCCTGCTACGCCTTTTTAACTCATTTGCTGAGGCGGGATCCGTTACCCCAACCATGGCTGAAGCAGAGATTGTGCTGATCCCGAAGCCCGGGAAGGATCCCTCCGTCTGCGCATCATTTCACCCCATATCCCTACTTCATGTAGATGCCAAACTCTACACTAAGATACTGGCACAACGTCTGGCGCCCTTGCTGCCGGACCTGATAGACCCCGACCAGGTGGGCTTTATCCACGAGCGGCAGGGGGCGGATAACCTGCGCCGGGTGGCTCACCTGGTACAGAAGGTCCGCCACCAGGGAATCCCCGCCTTCCTTCTCTCCCTGGACGCGGAGAAAGCCTTCGACCGGGTCGACTGGTCTTTTCTTCGGGCGGTCCTCCTCCGCATAGGCCTAGGGCCTCTTATGGTTGCCCGCAAAATTGGCACCATATGCAGCCCCCTCAGCGCGCATCCGCGTCAATGGCGCCTTGACTCCGTCGTTCCTCATCCGCAGGGGCACCCGCCAGGGATGCCCACTCTCACCGCTGCTCTTCGCTTTGACGGTGGAACCCTTGGCGATTGCTATCAGACAATCGGCAGATATCCGGGGTATCCGCATGGGGGGGGTGGACCACAAGATAGCCCTTTTTGCGGATGACCTTCTGTTGACGCTCACGGAGCCCGCGACCTCTCTCCCGACACTCCTGGAACTTCTCTCTCAGTTCGAGCTGACGTCGGGTCTACGAGTCAACCTTCCTAAATCAAGTGCGCTTAATCTCACGCTTCCCCCACGGGTGTTGGAAGACCTACGGACCATTAATCCCTTCAGGTGGGCCCCCACTTTCATACGCTACCTGGGCATCAACATCACAGCCAACCTTTCCACCTGGACGCAGGCTAACTGGCCGGTCTGTAGAACTTCCATACGAACGGACCTCCGCCGGTGGAAGTCACTACCCCTGTCCTGGCTAGGACGCCTCAATGCGATCAAGATGACCCTTCTGCCAAAGGTCCTCTACCTCTTTCAGGCACTCCCCACACCAATCCCGCACAAGGATATTCTGGGCCTCCAGAGAGAAATGGTTACCTTCATCTGGGGCGGGGGAAGACCACGACTGTCGACCAGGGTTCTGATGCTGCCGAGAGACCGGGGGGGTTTAGCATGCCCGGACCTTATGACCTATTATTGGGCCTCCCATCTGAGGTACGTCTCGGAGTGGTCGGTGCGAGCTAGTGAAAAGCACTGGTTCCACATGGACCGGGCCGCGGCGGGCCGTCCACTCTGGGACTTGGCCTGGCTGGGTAGATCTGCTAGACACCCAAGTGCTTATATCGCTATCCCCACGCGCACGGTGTTGGAGATCTGGGACAGAGTCGCGGACCCCCGAGGCCTTACTACCTTTCCCTCCCCCCTCACGCCGGTGCTGCTTAACGCAGATTTCCAGCCAGCTTCTCGCCCACCAGACTTTCCGACCTGGGCAAAAGGCGAATGTCGCAGCATAGAACAGCTCTTTGAAGATGGATCCTTCAAATCTTTTGAACAATGTCGAGAAGATTTTAATCTCCCCACGACGGCGCGGCTTGAGTACTTTCAAATCCGCCACTGGTTGCGGGCCCCATCGTATATGGAGGGCGCCACGCGTCAGCTTACGCCTTTTGAACTCCTGGTTCGGTCGTTCGACGGATCCAGGGGACTGATCTCCGGACCTACAAGGCCCTTCAAACCTCACAGACGATACCACCCCACACGTACCAAACCCAGTGGCAAAGAGATCTTGAGACGGATATTCCTCCCGACCGGTGGAGGCAGCTCTGGCGGGACATACAGCGTAATTTTAAATCGTTAACACAGCAGGAGTCCGCGTACAAAATTATGACGCGCTGGTACTATACACCTCTTCGACTCCAACGAATGTTCCCTGGATATGCTCCTGCTTGTTGGCGATGCTTAAATTCTCTGGGTTCATTCCTCCACGTTTGGTGGGCCTGACCGCTAATTGTGCCGTACTGGGCAGAAATTCTTGATCATGTTAAAGCAGTAGTGGGCTACCCCCTGCCTAATGAACCGGGAGTTGTTATCCTGGGCCTCCGTCCTACCTCTCTTAAAGCCATGAAACCTGCGGACTGGCGCCTGATTTTCCACATGCTCACTGCTGCAAAGCAGGTCATCGCATTGCATTGGAAAAAGGTCTGTACTCCTCCGGTCCCGGTATGGATCACGCGCCTATGGCAGGTCATAGCAATGGAACTCTTAACCCACAGACTGGCACATACGGACGCCAAATTTCAGCGTACCTGGCAACCTCTGATCCAATACCTAACACGGCTGGAGCACGCTCGCTATGTACCTCCTCGCCTACGCGCCCTGCAACTTTTGCGGACCCACTACTGCCTAGAGGGGCACACCCGACATTGACCACGACTGATAAGACCTGCTCCTGACCCTCTCCGACCGTGCCGCTCATCAAGGTCAGGGCTGACTGCTCCATGGTGAGCCTTTCGCTCCTCCCGGGCCCTCCTTTCCCTTCCCACCAGCTGGCCAGAGAACTGTTCTTTCTCTTCTTCCTTCTCCCTTTCTTTCTTTCTCTCTTTCTCTTCTTGGTCACGCCACTTTTCAAGTTCCCCGCAGATCAGCGCTCACGCCAACTCCCAGGGTACTTCTCGTCCGGCGTCGGGGGCTCTTGCCGACCGAGGCGGTCTAGGGTGGTCGGCTCCCAACCAGCCAGTGCCCATTTAAAGCGCGCAGCGCATGGCCCTCAATATCGATAGGGTACGGCCCCCCCCACCCCTATCCACCACTCACGTGAAGCGGGAAGAATGAGTGAGACTAGCCACATGACCCTCCCAGCACTTACCTATTGCACGTCCGGCCATGTCAGCTCCAGACCATCGGGGCCTACTACCCTTCCCAATCGTTAGCGATCGGCCATATACCGCACAACATAGGACACCGCTTCGCCTGAACTCCCCCGCAAAGATACAGCACTCCACTAGCGGGCTCAGTGCCGCTTTCCAGGCCAGAACAACGGTTTCCTTACACTGACAAAGATGATGCATATTACACAGTTACAGGGTGCTATGTTTTGTTAGCAGATGCGCTGTTGCCCCATCACTGATGATTTCCCCAACGCGGCCGGCCCGAAGTGGTTGTAGGCGGCATGCTGTGTGCTTCTTCACCCGGTCTAGCCCTTGGCTGGCATTGACAACCGCGCTGCCGGCCCGACTGGGATGTAGGCAGAACGCTGTGGATGTGACCTTTCTATCCCTCAATAAAGGTTTTTGAAACTTTAAAAAAAAAAAAAAAAAAAAAGATTGAGAAAGGGATGAGAAAGATGACAACAGAAAGGATAAGAATTATCAAAGGAATGAGAGCCCCAATGACACAAAGAGAAGTAAGAATGTTCCTTGGAATGGTTGGATATTGTCGACAGTGGATAAGTGGATTTTCGCTAATTGCAAAACCTTTACAGCGACTGACCAAGAGTGATGTAAAAGATCCAATTGAGTTGAATGAGGAAGAAATGAAAGCTTTTGAGCAACTGAGAACAAGTTTGTGTGAGGCACCAGCATTGGGAATGCCTGATTATGAAAAAGAATTTGAGCTATATTGTAGTGAGAGAGACGGATGTGCACTTTCTGTATTGGTGCAGAGGCATGGAAAAATGAGACGACCAATAGCCTATTTTTCAGCTGTTTTAGACCCAGTAGCAAAGGCTTTGCCAGGATGTTTGAAAGCCGTGGCTGCAACTTGTGTGAGTCTGGAACAGAGTGAGGGCATTGTAATGGGATATCCTTTGAGAGTATATGTTCCACATCCTGTTGAGATTCTTTTAACAAGAACGAAAACCCAATTCATGACACATAGTCGGCTGACTAGATATGAAAAGGTGATTTTGGGTGCAGACAATGTAACTATTGAAAGATGTACAAGTGTGAATCCTTCCACTTCACTGCCAGATGAAATAAATGCAGACGTCAAGGATGATGTTGATCATAAGTGTTTGGATGTGCTTGAATTTTATACAAAGCGTCGCCCAGATATCAGGGACGAGCCATTAAGAGAGTCAGATTATGTGATGTTTGTGGACGGATCTTGCTTGAGTACAGATGGAGGAGTTTTAAGTGCTGCATATGCTGTGTGTACGGTGGCTACTATAATGGAAGCATCCTGTTTGAAAGGAATACGTTCAGCCCAAGTTGCTGAGCTGATTGCTTTGATTCGAGCGTGCAAATTGGGAAAAAATTTCCGAATCACTGTGATCACAGATAGCCAGTATGGCTTCGGAGTGGTCCATGATTTTGGACAAATCTGGTCCCAAAGGGGATTCCTGACTTCTTCGGGGTTTCCTATTAGAAATGGTGAATTTGTGAGGAAGTTGCTTGAGGCGATACAGCTGCCTAGACAGATTGCGGTGGTAAAATGCACTGCTCACAAAAATGGAACCGACTACATTTCGGTGGGTAATAAATTCGCCGATGAATTGGCTCAATATTGTGCTAGAAATATGGCTTCATTGAATAGAAGAAGGGAAAAAGAAGTTGTTTCATGTCCATTGCTGTTTACTAACGTGATTGAAACATGGGATGAAGTGAAACAGTTGCAGGAAGAGGCAGACAATGAAGAAAAAGATGTTTGGATAAAAGCAGGTTGCAGACAAAGAGAGGAAGATGAAGTGTGGGTTTACAGAGATGAAAGACCAGTTATGCCTGATAGCATGATCTCTAACATGGCACGGATGTACCATGGACAGGCACACATTGGTAGGGATGCCATGATCAGACTTTTCAGACAAACCTGGTACAACCCAAAGTTTAGGGCTATAGCTGAAAGTCTTTGCCAAAGATGTATTATATGCCAACAGATAAATCCTGGAAGGAAAACAGTAGTGAGTTTGGGAACTATAGGACGTGAAGGAGGTCCTTTTACTAGAATGCAACTGGATTTTATAGAAATGCCCCCGAGTAACAGATTGAGGTATGTGTTGGTGGTTGTCTGTTTGTTTTCTCGTTGGGTGGAAGCCTATCCGACAAGAAGGAATGATGGAGTTACTGTAGCCAAGCTCCTATTGAGAGAGTTCATTCCTAGGTACGGTTTTCCAGTAACGATTGAAACAGATAGAGGAACGCATTTTCAGAATTAAATCATTCAGTTAATATGTGAAGCACTAAACATTCAACAAAAGCTGCATTGTGCCTACAGACCAGAGGCTTCTGGAGTGGTAGAGCAAGTAAATGGCACCATAAAGAATAGGTTAGGGAAAATGTGTCAAGCCACAGGACTCAAATGGCCCGATGCCCTACCATTGGTGTTAATGACCTGTCACGATGTCCCCGGGTGGGCCCCACGCTCCGAACAGGGCATTGACGATTTATGCCTCCTTCGCAAACAGGACTGGCCTGGCCCTTTAACTCCGACTTGGGAGCCGGCGGAGGTTGGGTCCGGAGGCGGGTCATCGGATTCTCCCCGCCTATCAGGTGACTCCATCACGGATATACGGAAAGGACAGGAACCCAGAAGGCGCGCAGAGACTGGAGATCCAGAGGAGGAGGACAACGGAGAAAGAGAGCCGGAGGAGCCGTCACGGAGGTCTGCACCACCCGGAGGTCGGGAAGCGGAGGAGACGACTACGGACACCGGACCAGTGCCAGGAGGCCAACGACACCGTGCAGCGCCCCGCCACGCTCCAGGAGGAGTGTGGCTGGAGCAGGTACGTCAGCGTCTACGGGGGTTTTCTTTAACACGGGGCGGGAACGGGTAGCTAATTAGGGAGGGTACCGCACTCTCTCTTTCACCGTTCAATTGGTGGCAGTCTGGGTGACCCCTCGCACCGACCCTTCCCTCTTGCCGTGTCCCTTCGTGACACACCCCAGTGACCTGTGGCTCTGTTTTGTTTCCCCCCCCCTCCTTCCTACGGACCAACGCGACGCTTTGCTGCTGGAGCTGGAAGGAAGCCGCAGCTGTCCTTGCCGTCCGGAAGCCACAGAGGCACAAAAGACGGTTTTCCTTTATCCCTGCGCCATTCCATGGCCCGTGAAGACTTCGTGACTCCTATTATACTTGTGTACAACATTAAAGCGGGCCTCCCCAACCCCATCACTATTGCCTCCTCCTGTTTCTATACGTGGGTCAGTGTCGGTTAGCCGAGCATCCAGGGATCCTGGGACATGACCATAAGAAGCATTCCGGACAGGAAAACAGGTCTGAGACCTCACGAAATAATTATCGGACGAGCAATGAGACAAGCTCATGTACCTGTTAACAAACTGATGACTACAACTGATGATCTCGTATTGGACTATTGCAAAGGATTAGCTGATGTGGTGCATTCTGTGTTTCATCAGGTTGGACCGGATGCGACCACTCTCGAAAGAAAACCAGCTCATGATTTGAGTCCAGGAGACTGGGTCCGCACTAAAGTCCACAGAAGAATAAACTGCTTGGTTCCTTGCTGGGATAAGCCACGTCAAGTGATCCTGGTGACAACAACTGCTGTAAAGTGTGCAGGTGTGAAAAATTGGGTTCATGCCAGTCATACCATCAGAGTTCCAGATCCTGAAGCTCGACCTGTAAGTCGACATCTGGAAATATCAGATACCAGTTCAGCATCTGAAGCAGAGGCTGAAGCCATTGAAGTTCCAGATCTTGAAGCTCGACCTGTAAGTCGACATCTGGAAGGAACAGATACCAGTTTGATAACAGAAGAAGAAACTGAAACGGTCAGAGTTCCAGATCTTGAAGCTCGACCTATAAGTCGACATCTGGAAATATCAGATACTAGTTCGGCATCTGAAACAGACCAATCTGAATCCAGTGAAAGACAAAGGGAAAAATCAAGAAACAAAAGAACTGACATTGAAACTGGAGAAACCGAACTAAGAAACAGTGACAGTGAACAGCCAAGTACAAGCTTTGGGAAAATTCCTCCAGAGATCGTTAAGGTAACTGAAGAAAATTTAGATTTAGATAGAGATTAGAGAAAGTGCGGAAGAAAAACGAGGAGTAGTAGGGTCAGAACTACAAGCAGAAGAAACACAGGGAAATTTAGATTCAGATAGAGAGATTGGAGAAAGTGCGGAAGAAACACGAGGAGGGTTAGAATCAAATTTTCAAACAGAAGAATCGCAAGAAGATTCGGATTCAGACAAAGAAGCTGAAATCATAAAATTCTAAATTAGAGAAAGTGAAGTGAGATCTGAAACAGAATCTGAAGAAAGTGAAGAGGAAAGAAAGCAAAGAATCGGACCAAGAAAGAGAACTTGGAGAACGGAACGAGAAGAAAAAGAAAGTGAACTGAAAAGGCCAAGAAAAGGAGACAATTGGCCCAACGAAACCAAAAGACTAAAATATAAGATAATAAATTTGAACCAAGATCATGCAGAACAAGTAAATGAGATAAGTCAGAAAAGACAAAAGGAAACAAATAAAAGACTGTTGCAGAGACCAAAAAGAGTGAAGAGACCCAATTTGAAATACAAGTCACCTGAATGGGTATACATAGCACTGTCCGATATTAGCGAAGTGGATAGTAGTCACGAAAACCCAGACAAAGACTGTGAACAAGTGGGTGAGAGTGAGCTGTATCCATCTTGAAGAGGTGAAAAGAAAAACCGGACTGGACACAAACTGGAAAAGACAAGAAAAAGTTCTTAAAAGGAACTGGAAAAAGCACCAAAAAAGACTGATTAAAGGGTAGAGCGGCTGAAAAGTCATTCTGAGGTGTGGAAACACATTTCCTGTACATATATATAGTTAGATTATCTTTGAACATGGTAGACCCTGAGAGTAGAAGAGTTAGATGTGAGTCTTTCAGTAGATGGTGTAGAATGTGTTTTTACTGTACAGGTTTTCTGATGTTGATTTGGTTCATTCTGACAATAGTAATTCCACTTAGATTAATTGAAAAAGATACACCGGAAATTACAAAAGACAAATAGTGACAAGAAATCTAACATAGAGAACACTGCAACCATAATAGATAGTACGGACTTTCACAGGGACAAGTCAATAAATGATTTTTCAAAGAATGTTTTCACAAAACTTGTATATGAATATGTAGAAACCATGGATGTCCGAGATTGTTATGTATGTATGCAGTTACCTGCGTCTGTGACAGAAGGTATAACATATCATCACCTTCCTTTGACGTATGGAATAACATGTAGTGTTTTAGCTAGTTTATTTTATAGAACAGGTAAATTAGAATATTATTATATTGATATAGATGCTGTTTTTGCCAAAGTTCCCATAGTCCCTGAACTAAATAAGGTGAAACATGCAGAAATTTTGGGAGAATTTTTCTTAGAAGTGAAAGAACTAACATTAGACTATGCATTTAGACACAATCTCACTTGTAGGTTAAGGAAGGAAGAAAAGGTTTTCTTAGACATGGTAGAAGACAGAAGGGTAAAGTTTCAAAGAAAAGCAACAGAAGAAAAGGGAAAAACACCATCTTGGGCGTTTGAGGAGGAAAGTTATGATAAGAGTGAAAAAATTGCAGCCATGAGTTTAGTTAGATAGGCCCCAACAGGGAAAATTGTGTATTAGTAGAGATAACACTATGTATGATAACTATTTCGTGGGATCCAGTGAGTGTCAAGATGCATACAAAATTTTAGGTGGATGGGGATTCAAAGGAGGAAAAGATCCAGTATTTCCAGGGATCTATTATATTTGTGGGAATAGAGCATACTACAGGTTGCCGGACCATTGGTACGGAACATGTTATTAGGCATGGTCTTTCCAAAGATTTTTCATGTGGAGAGAGGAACGAAAGGAATTCACGAGATAGGTAAAACATTATCGCGTAGGGAAAGCTTCTCAGAGATAATAGGTGATATTTTTGAAGCATTGATACCAGCAGTGGGTATATCTTTGAATGCATACAAGATTCGGAAATTGTCTACAGTAGTAGATCGTTTGTCAACGAATACTGCTGGAGGGTTCTTGATGGTAAATACCGAAATGGTTGCCATGAAAGCTATGGTGATGCAAAACAGACTTGTCCTTGATATTCTTTTGGCAAAAGAGGGTGGAGTCTGTGGAATGCTGAAAGTACAACATTGTTGCACTTACATTCCAGACAAAAGTGAGAATATACAGAAGTATATAAAAAATATTACTGATTTGCATAAAGAAATTGTCCCACTGGAGGTTGAAGGTGCTTGGGAGAAACTTGGTAAGAGTTTTTCCTCAATAAAGAAGTGGTTCACAGAAATAGGTAGTTCCCTTATCGGAAAAATACTAATTCCAGTAACTATAATAATAGTAATAATATTATTTTTGAGATTAGCATATGTTTGCATTAAAAGGAGAAAAAGACAAAATAAAGTAAAAAGAGAAAATGAGAAAAATGAAGAAAGAAAACGAGAGATGGGAGAGATAGAGTTGGAAGAGTTTAAAGAGAACATGTACAAAAGGTCTAAAAGACAAAATGAAAAGAACACGGTTGTCTAAATTAACAAATGCAAATGGACAAGAAACAATTTTCCTGAGAAATTTAATTTAGTAGGGATAGGTTTTAGTGGTGATATTAAAAATCACCAAAGGGGGGAATTGATGGAGCAGGGGAAACAAAATATTTTTGTACCCTATGGAAATTAATGACCTCATAACCAATAATAATACTAACTGTTTGACATGCATGTACTAAACCAACAAGATACACTTTTTCCTTATAAAAGTAATTGAGGGTAATACGCTTATTTGTGCAAAAATCTAATTTACTTACAAATGTGAAATTGTTTAATGTTAGTATTGCAATTTGCGTAGTAAATAGAATAAAATGCATGATTATGTTGCATAGTAGAATTGTATTGTGGCAAAGAATCTGGATGGTGAGTAAACTGGCTTTAAATTTTGCTTCTGCTAGGTAACATCTAACATGGGTTATTAGAATGGTGGGTGGTAAACAGAAAGGCTTATTTTCTTTGTTTTAATTTTGGTTGTGTTTGTTCTTGTGATAGTTCGTTCGGGCCTGCTAGGCCATGCTTCGAAAATGGCTGCTGGAGAAGATGAGGTCACGTGAGACAAGCAAAGATGGCCTCTGTGCAGAATCTGTGTAAAGATCCCAAGTCATGTGGGTGCAGCCTGTATTTGGAGTGAGAAGAATCGAGGACAACTTGACCTGTGACAAGGATTGTGCCAAGAGTTCAGCCTGGGAACCGGATGGGAACAGCGTGCGAAAGAAGGGATGGACCGATGTGTGACCATCAGAGTTGTTACAAAAAGGACAAATAAATTAAACTATGTTCGCAGGGTTAAACACGAGACTAAATGTGTGTGCTATTGTCCCCCAAACCGGTTAGAACAAGGAGAGCGATGAGGTGACCATCACCACCCCTAGAATGGACCAATTAGCGTGATTCCTGCCCCTAAGGATTGCAACTTTTTGGGAGTAGTGAGCCAGAGAATAGGGTATAAGAGAGCTTGTTTTTATGTTATGAAAAAAGCTTGTTTTTCATTTTTCACCTGGATGCTGTGAGAGAGACTGTCATTTTTGACTTTGACTGGGGAAGGAACGAGATCGTTGCGGGAATTTCCCGGGAGGTGGGTCCGAGGAGGTATTAGCGGGACAGTCAGTCAATTTGGGAGTCCTATCCTGTGATCTGCGGTTCATCTCTCTATGGTGAACTATTCTTGTCATCGCCCTAAGGCCGAAAGTAATGAGTATTTCTAATTTTTCTTAAATCATTTTTCCTTGAATGTTTATTGAAATTTCTATATGTTTGATTTTAATAAAAGTTCACTTATTTTGCTTGAAGTAATTTTAGATAAAATATATTCCAACTCTAAAATGAGTCTGTGGTTCTTTTAAAAAGAATTGTGATTTATAAAATGTTAAAAGGTTCCAATTGTGATTAAGCTGGTCTTGATCACCATCAACTGAGTCCTACTAGTTGGTCCATCGACCAAATAGCGGAGTGCCTTGATGTTTAGAACTGACAGGATTTACAGTTATTGTATATAATGTATAGGATAAAATTCTGTCAAAATTAATAAGGTACTCCGTTTATCCAGCTGCTCGGAATCCCTTGAAGCGCTCCTGATCCAGAGGATTGAGTCATTGTATGTATGCGGTGCTATGGGCCCCACCGACATCAGGTTTTATGCTAGGGAAGAGTAAGTGTTTCTGGGTCAGTGGCGTAAGGGTAACAGTTTTGTTTTAGCTGCGCTGGATCACACCTTTCGACTCCGACATTGAAAAGTGAAAAATATGGCAAGTAGAATGTTGACACGTGGAATTCTCTTTTTATTAAGCCAATAATGTAACATTGTTACCCAGAATTCTGATATACACAGGAATTCTACTGTGCGGGGGAGTGGATTTTCTAGTATACATGCTATGATGTTATGACAGGAAATGGTGATTAGACCCTTCTGCTGCTACCAGGAAGGACACATTTCTATTTGTGGAAAAAATGGCACACAACACTTTGCTAGGAAAAGTTTGAGCTAAGGTTGTAAAACTAGTAACACGTTTATCCAGCTGCTCGGAATCCCTTGAAGCGCTCCTGATCCAGAGGATTGAGTCATTGTATGTATGCGGTGCTATGGGCCCCACCGACATCAGGTTTTATGCTAGGGAAGAGTAAGTGTTTCTGGGTCAGTGGCGTAAGGGTAACAGTTTTGTTTTAGCTGCGCTGGATCACACCTTTCGACTCCGACATTGAAAAGTGAAAAATATGGCAAGTAGAATGTTGACACGTGGAATTCTCTTTTTATTAAGCCAATAATGTAACATTGTTACCCAGAATTCTGATATACACAGGAATTCTACTGTGCGGGGGAGTGGATTTTCTAGTATACATGCTATGATGTTATGACAGGAAATGGTGATTAGACCCTTCTGCTGCTACCAGGAAGGACACATTTCTATTTGTGGAAAAAATGGCACACAACACTTTGCTAGGAAAAGTTTGAGCTAAGGTTGTAAAACTAGTAACACTTCTTAGTGCGCTTAATACCAATCTGCTCTGTTTTGCATTTTGTCTTTGTTGCCTCTGGCTTCCATCAATGGTTGCTCTAGTTGCGGAGTAAGGGGCAGAGGAATAAGGACTAATGGGTGCGATAAGAGTATGGTCGCGCACCACAGTAGCCCCTCACCCAAACGTTATACCACGATGGAGCCAATAGAAAGTCTGCCTGTGCCCATCTGGGCTAGGAATGGCCCCTATTTATACAGTTAGACCTATCTATGACTGGAATTTGTAGCATTATGGTTAATCTTAGTCTTTAGATATTTCAGAGGACTGCAAGATTCAACTAGCTACGGTTCACGAGCATTTACACACCAGAACAGGTGAAATAAATAAAAACTAACTGTCCCCAAAGGGGAACAGCCCATCATATTCTTTTCCAGCGTTTCCATTTTGTTGACTGCCAAGCCTAAAGAACTTGACCACTCAGCCAAGTAAGTAACCCTTTTATAATACATTTCAACACCTGCAGGTGTACTTTTTAAGCAAGCCTTTTTGAACATTGAACACAACAGTCTTGCTGTGTATAAACAGTTCGGAACATGTACATCAACTGCCTCCCTAATCTTGTCACAGAGATGTGCAATTGTGTCTCACTGGAAGTTTGGAGGCATATACTTTCGACCTGAAGGCTAGGGGAACCAAATAGCCTAAAATCCAAAAGTAAATTATGGATTTTGCAGTGAACTTTGAGCCTATAAACGGCTGCCTAACCGTAGGCGTAAAAGTTCAAGGTATATTTACTACTGTTTTTTCCTTTTAAATTTCCACCAAAATATCAGTTAAGTAATAGGAATCTTTCACAGGATTACTAAAGTACATCTTGGAGATGCCAAATGGAGGGGTGTATATATGTGTGTCTATTACCCAGTGGCGATTGCCACTGGATAGTTATAGTTAAGATCGTTTCCAAAGGAAAAGCATTGTTTTCCTAATAACTTTGGCGCTGTTTGACAAATCTTCACAAAACCTTCCAAAAAACATGTTCTTCTACCTCAGGTCCATCCGGGAAAGTTGCAGCGTGATCAGCATTGGCCAAGAAAAAGCGTGGATGGGGTGTGTGTCCCTAAATACGTTTTTCTGATTCATTTTCCCGTAGAAAATTATGAACCGCTACAGCCCACACTGCTGAATGGATTTGCACCACATTTGGCAGAAAGCTTGACCTTGATCCATACAGCATGCTTTATGTGATTTGATGTAAATCCTTTAGTAGTTTGAGCAATAAAGGCCCAAAAACGTTGCATATTTCATGCCCCTGTAGACATGCAGAGCCAATCTAAAGCCGAGATCTGATTAGCTGCCACCACATAAACAACGATGTGCCGTGAGCCATCTCAGGACCTAGTCCCAAGTCCTAAAAAACCCGCAAATAATAGATATGTGGGGGCTCGGCGTTGGGTCGAAACTTTTTTTTCTTCAATTCATTACGAATTTATGGAGGATCCGCAAATCTGCAGCAAGATTTTTTTTTTTTAAACAGGGCTTCTACACAGCCTTCTCTCCCTGAGCATAAAAAAGCCCCAAGGACGCTCAGGGTCAGCTCACTACCTGGCCTGGGGAGCCTAATCTTGGGGCACAGTAGCTTCCCTGCCCGCAGGAGCACAGACAGGGAAGGCATGTCTGCCCCCATCCGGGGGAGCTTTAAAAATGCTTCCCACAGAGTGAGACCAGAAATGCGTTTCCCTGCCTGCAAAGCTTTGCAGACAGGGAAACTCAGATTGTTCCCACCCGGAAGGAGCTGTGAAAAACACCTTCTCCCGCCAAACGGGAGCAATGCTGGCAACCACGAAGGATGCATGCATGGAGCCAGAGGGCTGCATGGGCCCGGGGGCTCCCACCTAAGCCCCAAATGGTGTATAGTGTGGGTGCCCCCCATGTAAAGCCCTGGGGATGTGGTCCCCGGCCCACTACTGGTTCAGGGAGGGAGGCCCACGCCCTCCTCAAATTAAACAAGCATTGGCATAGCCAATAGGTCTCGCCTATGGGATCTTAAAAGTATTTAGCCATGCAGCACATTACTCTGGGTGCTACATCCTCTACTGTTCTTTAACGTGGACGCTTTGGCACTAATAGGTACATTATAGCACTGCATTGAGAAGTACTTAAAGTGTTATTGTTGTACAACTGGTACTCTAAACTCACATATCTGTAAGTGCTTTCATATGAGATAATGAAGAAAAAAAGATTTTTAGTTAAATAAATAATTTGCTTGATAACACAATTTAAGTGAGGAAGGCACAATGTGTCCAGGTTTTCTGGTTTAACTTTGTACAAATCAGCTAATAAATGGGTATCAATGTGTCTAAACTGCTGAATCCTGGCTCTAAAAGTGAGTGCAGTTGGCTCTGATCTGCGATTCTACAAACACAGTCTGAACTCTTGCTCACTGAAAGTATAGCTTTACACACAAGGCCGTGGGAGCGCCGGGGTGGTAAGTTGACCAGATGCCGAGGGTGCTCCAGTTTCACTGGCTGCTGGGAGTGCTCAGAGGTAGCTCCTGGTCCAGAGTGTGAAGTTGCTCCAGAGTGCACTACTGCTTCAAGGGGCAAGTATTCTAGTATTTGTGGTTCCTTCAGATTGGATTGGTGATAGGGGAGAAGAGGCGTAATATTTGCGGGTACATAGAGGGGGTGCAAACAGAGGGGCATACAGAGAGGTCAGGGGAACAGAGACAGACCGAGGAAAAGATATACAAGGGGCATAAAGCGCAATAAAGAAGGTGGTACGGAAATCAAGACGGGAAGACGGACAAGAGCAAACCACGCGACAGAGACAGTGGTACTGTACATGCATCTTCTATACTTTAACTGCATGAAAATGCACACACCGGGACAGGTCTCATGGAAACGTTGGTGTTTTTTTTTTTGTTTTGTTTTTTTAGAGAGTTTTATATAGCGCAAACTTGACCCAAAGGTATCGGGTATCAGAGCGCTTTACAAGAGCACCAGTAACGTTACATGAGGCACATTCATTTTTATTAGGCATGGGGAGATTAAGTGATTTGCCCAGAATCACAGGATGTTGCGCGTCCTTGCCGAGATGTGTTAATTCCTGCTGTGTGTAATTTAGCGGGTGGTTATAATGATTAACATTCTGTAAACACGGCTCATTCTGTGAGGCAGAGGCTGCTGCAGAGCAGTCTGGATTTGTTGACCGCGCCAAGACACACACAGGAATGAACAGATGAGCTTGGGGGTTGACAGACACACCACCGGCACAAGCTAGATCCTCAAAGAGATGAACACACACACACACAGATGAAGACAGGTAATCAGTGTGAAGGTGTGACTCACGGAAACAGGCAAACAATAAACAGACAATTCTCTAGACGTGAAAAGGAAACAAAGAGGCACATGGAGACACACACAACACATGGGCAAACAGCTAAGTGTGAGTGGCAGAGAAATGCCGCTGCAAACGGAACCAGCGACAGAGATATACATTAAGCACACAGCAGACAATACAAGTAAAAGCCAGTGCGCACTGACAGACAATTTTAAACAGACACAGTGACTCACAGCGATACGCGCAAACACCAAAACTGGAGAAGCTTGGCTGCTGATGAGATTGCTTACGGGAGATCTTTAATTAATGTCGCTGTCACTTGGGTTCGCACTGCCTCTGATGCAACCACACCTCTTGTTACACACGAGGCGCAGCTCTACCAAGAGTGGAATGAGATTGCTTACGGAAGATCTTTAATTAAAGTCGCGGTCACTTGGGTTCGCCCTGCCTCTGATGCGCACACCCCTCTTGTCACACACGAGGCGCAGCTCTACCAAGAGTGGAGGGCATGGAGAACGTAGTGTAATATAGCTGTAGCAGCGCCACATCAGCATGTACATGTGTGCTGAGAACCCCAAAGCTGCGTTTGTGCTTGGAGGGTGGGAGAAGGGCTCCTAACGTGAAGCGGAAAGCCAAAATTAAAAAGAAGCAGCGACGGAAGGGAAATGCTGCGTTTGTACTATTTTTACTTGCAACAATTATAAAAAAAAGAAATGTACATATGCTCCCTGATGCCCCTCGGCGATGTCTGTGCTGTAGGAGATTAGAGCACACATCCGTCAGTAAACATCCCAGCGGGCGACTGAGCACCGTGAAAGTGATCCGAGGCTGAGTGGGTGCCCGGGCCTCTTGCTGCCAAACTTGATGCACTCGGAAAGGGTGGGGGAAGGGAAACGATGCATTTGTGCTCGAAAGGTGGGAGGGCGAAAGCAACAAATAAAACAAGGGACTGCGTTTGTGCTTGGAGGGTAGGAGGAGGGCTCCTAACGTAAAGCGGAAAGAAGGAAAGTCAAAATCAAAAAGAAGCAGCGACGGAAGGGAAATGCTGCGTTTGTTGCAAGTGAAAATAGTACAATTACAAAAACAATTTTTTTTAAAAGCGCGCCCGCGAAAGTGAAAGCGACCGCACTGTAACATGAGCCACGATAAGGAGGAATGCAACTGGCACAATGCGCGCTGCTGCTCGCTCCCGAGACCCAAAGGCCGTGGGATGGAATCTTTAGAGAAAAGGTGGGACATGCACCCGCTTTGGCCAATTGCGTGCTTTCATTTTTGAAAGCCACACGCAAAGGCCAATACAATGTGTGGAAAATCTAAAGCCACACGCACAAGTTTTCAGAAAGTCTGGAGTGATTCCAAGAGGCCCTCTCCAAGAGCAGCGCATGCGCGCTGCTCGACCTAAAAAGGAAAGGCCATATGGAATGGGTTCCCAAGGCAACTATTGGCTGAGGGAGGAGGGTCGCCCGCACACCTCAGATTAAAAATCAAATGCAAGAAAAAGAAAGGAAATAAAAGCCAATGGATGGGTGCTTGGGGGCCCGTAGAGGTTCATGGAGGGGGCTGTGCACCCCCTTCCCAATATATAAATATATATATTTTAAGTTACCAGTTCTAGCAAGCACCCATGATGAGTGCTGCCAGGGGTGTCAGCAGAGCCCATAGGAACCACAACGCCTCCCCCGAAAAGAAACCTAATTTATTATTAAATGCTCCTAGGAAGGAGCGCTCCATAATGCCCTGGGAAATTTTTAAATTGCATATTTTCATGCTTGTGGGGTCCCTACAAAATGCAGGGGCACCACCAAGCATTATCTGTAACGTTGAGGGGTTCTGCAGGGAGTGCAGTAGTCCCCAACAACATAAGAAAGTGGGGGGGGGGGCCCCAACAGTCTACTGGGTCATTAAATCCATGACCCAAGAAGAACTTACCATGTTTTTACAGCACTCCAGCTGAGGAGCATAGAGCTCCAGCTGAAGGGCATAGAGATCCAGCTCAGAGCGCATGGCCCTCTTGTGGTTGTTTTTAGGATTGCATGTTGTAGGCTGAAAAATGTTAAACAATTCAGAGACATGTGGTTTTATTACATAAGAAATTAAAATAGCACGTCCGAGTCTTAACATTTTTCAACCCACATAATGCAATCATAAAAACAATGTTAAAGTACTCTGACATGTTGATTTCTTTTATTAAACATTTTACAAGAATCACTATTAAACACTGAGAATTATTAAAATATATATTTGATTTAAAATTTTGGTGATTTTTGGTGAAGATGATAGATCTGCTTTATATATAATGATATGCTCACCCGTTGAAAAAAACCAATAGGCCTACTTTTCATGTTTGGGTGTTGTGACTTTGACAAAGTCAGTAAAAGTGCCTGAGCGGGGACAGGACCTGTCAGACCAACAGCACGCTCTGCATGTCTTCGGCCATGTGCAGCAGGGTGATTGGCTGCCTGCAGGGAGTTGGACAAAGGCCAGGCCCTGCTGCCAACCCCACGCCATGTGCAGCAGGGGCGGCGGCTTTATAGTATGGTATTAAAATATTACTTTACGTAAAAAAAATAAAAAATAAAATATATATATATATATATATATATATATATATAACCTACTGGCGGCCTCCAATAGGTAGTTATAGTTAGAACCTATTTTCCATAGGAAAAGCATTTTTTGTTTTCCCAATAACTTTAGCGTCGTTTGATGAATCTTCGCGAAATTTTCAAAACTAGTGGGGCGCTCCGGTCAGCTCCTGTCTTGAAAGTTTCGGGGTGATTCGGCAAGCGGGGGGCGAGAAAAAAGGGGGGTCCCAAAACGTGTTTTCTCCATGTTATTTTCCACAGGAAACTTTAGCCACGGCTACAGCCTAGAAACACCCTGACCCCCTAGGCCTGCTCAGGGCCCAAAAAGCATTTATTTATTTATTTATTTTTAAACACGGCGAAATTTGCGTAGGATCCGCGAATCCCGCCGTGAAGAAAAAAAAAAACGAAGCGCGGACTCCCGCGCTTCGTTAATATTTAGCCCCCGGGTGGGCCAGGGGCATATTTAACATAATTGCGGGGGCCCCCCCGAAGCCCCGGGGACCGCCACCCCCCCGGGGCTTTTCTGAAGTATTTGCGGGGGGCACACAGCCCCCCCGCAGCCCATGGGCCACCACCCCCAGGGCTTGGTTTTTTTAATGTTGGGGGGCCTCCAAAGCCCCCCCAAGCCCCGGGGACCGCCACCCCCGGGGCTTGTTTTAAAAAAAAAAAAAATACCTGTGTGGGGGGCTCGAGCCCCCCCACATGCCCCGGGGACCGCCACCTCCCCGGGGCACTAAATATTTAAATATGGGGGTCCGTTACGGACCCCAGAGCCCGGGGACCACCACCTCCCGGGGCTTTGAAAATGTTGGGAGGGGGCCGCGTGGCCCCACTCCTGGAGCCTGTGATGGCCCTGGGGACCGCCACCCCCAGGGCCAGCTCCTGCAGTGTCCCGGGTGCCCTCCCCCGGGACACTGCTGTTTGCAATGACAGGGCGGGAGCCTCGCGGCTCCCGCCCTGTCAGTACAAACTGCTGCTTCATTGAAGCGAGAGCAGGAAACCTGCTCTCGCTTCAATGAAGCAAAGCAGACTGCTTTCCACACGGGGAGCTGCATGTCAGCAGCTCCCCATGTGGAAAAGCAATGCCGGCTCCCGCAGGAGGCGGGGAGCCGGCGGGACCGTGGGGGAATTAGGGACCCCCCCACGGTCCCCAACGAGAGGCCAGGCCCCGGTGGATGGGGTCCCCGGGGCCATGAGTGGCCCGGGAGGGGGGCCACGCGGCCCCCCTCCCCCATTATAAAAAAAAAAAAAAACACGGAAAGGCCGGCCCGGGGGATGGGGTCCCCGGGGCCATAAATGGCCTGAGGAGGGGGGCCACGCAGCCCCCCTCCAATAATTTAATAAAAAATAAAAACATTGGCCATGCCCCGGGGGATGGGGTCCCCGGGGCCGAATATGGCCTCGGGAGGGGGGACACGCGGCCCCCTCCCATTTTTTTGTAACTTTTTTTTTAAAATAGGGGTGAGGCCCTGGGGGATGGGGTCCCCAGGGCCAATAAAATACGAAAGGAAGGGGGGCCACACAGCTCCCCTTCTTAAAATTATTATTATTATTATTTTTTTTTTTAAAAGAACGGCATCGCGCCGGAGGCCCCGCCCCCTCCCTGCAGCACTCTGCAAACGCGCCCCCTGGCGCGTTGTAAGATGGGGAACTAATTCCCCTTGAATACTGGGGGTCCCTGGGGGTCAACTAGCCCACCAGGTACCTCCAGTATGCACCAGGGAGCTGCGTTGCAGAGAGGTGTTCAGAGGCCACGCCCCTTTTTACACCTCTCTGCAACGCAGCTCTGTGGCGCTTACTGGAGGTACCTGGTGGGATAGTTGGACCCCAGGGACCCTCAGGATTCAAGGGACTTTATCCCCAAACTTAAAACGCGCCACGGGCGCGTTTGCACAGTGGTGAAGGGGAGGCGGGACCTGAGGTGACATGTGTGCAAACACGCCCTGTGGCGTGTTTTAAGTTGGGGAATTAAGTCCCCTTCAATCCTGAGGGCCAACTAGCCCACCAGGTATCTCCAGTAAGCGCCACAGGCCTGCGTTGCAGAGGGGTGGTCCAGGCCACGCCCCTTTTTACACCTCTCTGCAACGCAGCTCTGTGGCGCTTACTGGAGGTCCCTAGTGGGCTAGTTGGACCCCAGGGACCCTCAGGATTCAATGGGACTTAATCTCCCAACTTAAAACGGCCACAGGGCGTGTTTGCACACGTCACCTCAGGCCCCCCCTGCCTTCACCACTGTGCAAACGCGCCCCGTGGCACGTTTTAAGAGGTAGTTTTAATCCCCCTGCCCGATTATGTACTAGGGCCTTACAGAGGAGGTCATGCTAATCGCAGGGGTACCCCAACGCATAGTGTTCCCTAGTGTATGTAGGTGTTTTCACTGTATTCGAAGTGTCTTTTAGCATAGCACTGGCTCTGGTTAGTCAGAGTCAGTTACCACCAGTACCCGTCTGAAAAAGTTGTGGGCACAGGATGATTTTGCAACAAGGCCTCTTTCTGCTCCTCTGTTGGTTCTTTTTGCACATGTCTTGCTTTTTCCTGCACTTTTCTTCGTCTTTGTGGACTTCTCTTGCTTCTTTCTGCATTTCTTTTGCTTCTTTCTCTGCGTTTTTTCTTCTTTCTTCACATGTCCTACCTCTGTAGGCATACTTAGAAACTAGCATTTAAAAAACCTTTGAAATTCACTTAAAAAAACCATAGGTTTCAGGCACGTTATAGTTAGAAATTAGCATTTAAAAATCTTAGAAATTCAGTGAAAAAACCATAGGTTTTAGGGAAAGTTATAGTTAGTTGGACATTTCACTCATACAAAACCCGTGAAATTCCCCCGTTATAGTTAGTTCAGCTAACTATAACTCGCGCCCAGGCAAAGCACTGCTGATGACGTCACATATTACATCACTCATGACATGGTCAGTGACATCACTGATGACATCTCAAATGACATCACTGATGACATCATCCATGTGATAATTTCATGCATCTTCTCACACCCGAATATAACTTTTGATACACCCACTCTAAATTACAGACTGCCATTCTCAAAACCATAGACACTCCAACACCAATAACTACATACCCACTCACTGATTCTTAGGTCTACACACACATCCACTCACTCACCCGTACAGTCACTCATACTTACGGTCACTCAGTACAGGACTATCATATGCACTCATACACCTATATAGACACTCACACACCGCCACTCATCCATAGAGGTACTCACACACCTAGTCAGTCATGCAAATAATTAATCACACTCCCATTTACTCACCTATACAGTTATACACACACACCAGCTCACTTACTCATACAAATACTAGCACATTCTTACGCTCTTATACAATCACTGATACAAGCACACACTCATCCATACAGCCACTCTCACAATCCCACTCTCACTTATAGCCATTTAAATACTCTAACACACATATATACTGCCTTTCACATATGTAGTTACTCACACATGTACCACTGAGATATACATTCACTCACTAACACACCCATACACAGACTCACCCACCCATACAGTCCATCACAGATGCACTCTTATTACCATGCACCCAGTGAATCACCCACTCACACATCTATGCACAGTCACACACACCCCACCCACACAAACACTCAGGCACCCATACAGATACTCAGACAACCAATCAATAACTCATATAGACACTTATGTAGCTACTCACAAACCCATGCAGCCGCTTACACACCAACAGACAGACGGATACAGACATTCACACAGTTTAGTCACTAACCCATGCATTCACTAAGATACGTTTAATCACTCACTTATAGACTCAGTCACGCACCTACTAAATCATCCATTCAGACACTTATACACCCACTCATTCTTCAATACGCCTTTCCCTATATATATTAAACATATTTAAACTTTACAGAAACACACAGTCACTGGATGATGTCATGAGTGATGTCACTGATCATGTCATGAGTGATGTAATATGTGACGTCATCAGCAGTGCATTGAGGGGGCGCGAGTTATAGTTAGCTGAACTAACTATAACGGGGGAATTTCACTGGTTTTGTACGAGTGAAATGTCCAACTAACTATAACTTTCCCTAAAACCTATGGTTTTTTCAGTGAATTTCTAAGGTTTTTTAAATGCTAATTTCTAACTATAACGTGCCTGAAACCTATGGTTTTTTCAGTGAATTTCAAAGTTTTTTAAATGCTAATTTCTAACTATAACGTGCCTGAAACCTATGGTTTTTTAAATATATATATATATATATATATATATATATATATATATATATATATATATATATATCGCAATAAAAAAAAAAAAAAGTCAATATAACGTTATAGTAGGTGAAAATGTAAGTTAAAACATCTTGTTTTAAATTAACAAAACTGCTGAAATTCACCAGTTCTAGTTATCTCAAGTATGTATAACTAGTGCCCTCGCCATGCACTGCTAATTACCCCATATATTAATTTACTCATGACATGATCCATTACATCATTGATAGCATGACTGCATAATCAGAAATAACATAATTAATGACAAGACCTTGCATGCGGAGGTACGAGTTATAGTTACTTTAGAGCACAAGCTACAGCTACTTGAGAGAATTATAATTGGTGAGATTAAATGGCTTTGTTAGCTTAAAAGGGTATGTTTTAACAGATATTTTCACATAAATATAATGCTACTTTAACCTTTGATTTTTTAAGTGAGGGGATTTGTTGTATAAAAAAAACTAATTTGACTGAAAAGATAACGGTTAAAGTGGAGTTATACGTGGTGAATAAAGAAAAATCACAGAAACCAAAAAGCAACCCACTGACATTTGCCTATCACAAGTAACTTACAAAAGTAAAACTTCCGCTGCCGAGATGTACTGCTTATGACCTCACATATTTCTTCACTGATTATCTGAAATCTATAGCAGTGCAAGTTATACTTATGTCAGATTTTCTTCTTCCAGCTTCTTTTCTTCTTCCTGGTTAATTGGAGATTGATAATATTCCCAAACACCACGCCTCTTACATACAGATAATGTGATAATATGTTTATAACAATGCGTCTAGTGAACCAAGTTGCTTATGGGCTATGATACACAATAGAAATTTAAGTTCAGAGATGAGGCACTGGTAAAGAGTCTCACCGGGTTATTCTATGAAGCTAATCGCGGTTAGGGTGGAGGCAATTGCTTAGACATTTGACTCTTACAACCCAATCGCCTTCTGGGACTGGTTGTGGTAAAATGCAATTCGCTGGAAAGATGTTAGAGATTTCCCACCACACGGTTGTGTACCTGCTGACTCATCTTTAGTTAGAGAGTTTCATTACCCTCCAAGAGCACTCTTCCCTCTACTACGTTCATACTTTTCTTAGTTATTCTCTCAGTGAACATGTGGGGTAACTTTAGTTCATGTTTTGTTTTCTACAGATGACACTTATTGTGGTGCATTTTAATTGTGGGGCGTTAGATAGTATTATTAAACCAGGATCTCTAAGCCTCCATCCCCGACCCCTTGAACTATTCATAGGAGCTTAACAATACTCACAGGGTGTACTTGTTACTTTCGTTAGAACATGGTCTCCTTAATCTACAGAACCCATCTGATCGGCCTCTACCAGGTTATCAATATTTTCTTTTGTTAATTTCACAGGATCAAGTCTTCTGGACTACCACGTTTTCCATTTGAGTAAGTCAGAACAATGCCGCTTAATGTTTTCAGAACACAGGTCGTCTGCTGCATAAGCAGTTTTAAGGTCTTGAAAACAGATCTTAACTAATGGACTTCACATTTGTTTAAGTGTTGATTAAATTAGAGACAGAATGTGTACAACAGTGCTCTTTGCTGCCAATATCAGAAAAGAAAGTAATCTTTGCTTAACCAAAAATTTGTTTGCTAAAATCCTCTTTCATTCAATCTTCATAATGAGCTTTATTTTTCAAATCTAGGTTAGTAGATAACAGTGTCTCAACCTCCGTCTACAAATCATGAGAGCCAATAGAACTGTCTGACAAAGGTGGAGGTTGTGTGTGTTGGTTACGGAATCCCCTTTACTGTAAATTGAATTGCTTTGTCTTCCATTTATCTTTTATGAAATTGAACATAATTGGAGCAAGATCACTGCAAGCTAGCATCTCATTTTCATCCTTACCTGCAAAGTAATTCTAAATCTTATTATGCTTACTTACCACATTATGGGAAGGGTGAGCATCAACGTTGTTTATAGATTTGCCCCCTAACGTTTTCAAAAGCTATCTTCAGCACTGGCTTTACTAGAAGAAGTCTTCATTGTTGACCATAATGTTTAAACATAGTAAATTCAAAAACAAGGAAATCTTACGTTAATCATTTCTCAGCTTACTCCCCATTCAGTAATACAATGCCCTTGGACCTGGACCCAGTAACTTTTTGTTACTGGGCCAGGGGCATTGGAAAAATGAATGCACTTTGCAGGACTTGCCATGTTGCTCTGACAGTAGGGTACACTACAAGCAGGAACAGTCAGCTCAGCTCTTGCCACGTTCAAGAAACCTGTCCAGATCTGCATGGCCTGCCGGTAGTGACATGTCGCTCATTTATGTTTTGCAACAGATCCACAAATGTGACACATGAATCAGCAGTGAGGTGATTGCAGCAAAGAGGATGTCTTGTTAAGCCAGAGACTCACATAAGGTATCCTAGGAGGAAGGTCTTTAAACTCCTCTTTGCATGCCTCAAGTGAAAATGCTTCCTACTTTTAGTACTATGGCTTATGATATGCGCTTATTAATATCTGCTCCTTACTTACAGTTGAAGTGCGAGAAGAGATTCAACCTCAACTTTTTTCAGCCATTACCAACAGCTGACTTCGGGCACAATTAATCCCTGAACCATAGTATTTTTCTCTGCTCCTAGCAAATACTCAGTGGAAATTGTTTTACTTTTCCCAATTTAAGAACTTTGTAGCAGTTCTTCATCACTTCTCTTTCCTATCCATTTTGCGAATTCATCTCTCTCCAGTATGTCACTGTGAGCAAAGAAATTATATTGGTTGATTTTGCGGACTGGATCAGTATGACAGAAAATACCAAAATGGTCACCAAAAATGCTTGTTAGAACCTTATACAGCTCAACTACTTACACTAAACATTCCTCTCCCTGAAAAGGCTGTTTAAGATGCTGCTCAAAATGTGACCGATTGGAGGCCGATCTTTACCACTTAGTGTGGGACTGTCCGATGAGAATACAATTTTGGGGCGTTATAGCATCATTGGTATCAGAAATAATGATTAAGAGATAAGAAGCAACTCCAGAAGTACACCTGTTGGTTCTAATGCAAAGATTTTTAAAAACAAGCATTGGCATAGCCAATAGGTCTCGCCTTTGGGACCTTATAAGTGTTTAGCCATGCAACAGTTGATGTTGTTGCACCAAGGAAATTGTGCTGCATAACTAAATACTTATAAGGTCCCAAAGCGCAGACCTATTGGCTATGCCAATGCTTGTTGTAGAATGGATGCACAATGGCTCTGTTAGAGAATTTGATGAGAAAAGGCAGGCCCGTAGATTGTAGTATTACCATGCAAATCAACACCCCAATGGCAGTCAGACAATTGCAGGGACCTGCATTCACAATCACAATGTCATTTACAGCACAAAACCTACACCATGGCCAATCAGAGTGCAATAATTACCTGGTGTCTATCAAACTGAATGTGATGTAGGATCGCTCCATTGATGAATGCAAGATGCAGCTGTTGTGTAAGTGCCTAGAACCAGAGTCAGCATGGCTTTGCTGAAGGTGCCAGAAGCAGCAAAGGAGACATTGAGTAAAAAATGGCTTTTGTTGATGTGCAGATTTGTAGTGTGCCCACATGTGTGTGCATGTGCGTTTGTGTGAAGCAGACTGAGCATGGGACTTGTCTTGTGCTCCTCTAGCCTGGAAGCGTAATCTTCCCCCTGGCATCTTGGGACCCACTGTGGCATCTGTTGGTCCTGAGACAACATACAAGGGATATATCTAGCGCATCGACAGAAATACATTGCATTCTATATTCATCCCATGCATGGTGGAGCCCATCCCTGGCTTAAGGTTCGCACTGGAAATGGTGGCTATTCTTGACGTATTCTGAGCATCTTTCATATGATGGTGCCTGCACCTGGCATAATGCTGGCCATCCATGCATCCTGTGACCATACCTGACATTTGGACTCTGTCCTTGGCAAGCTTGTGGATTATGGCATTAAGGTGCCTGCCATGGCATATTTTAGGCATTCTCTGGGGGCAGTCGTGGCAAAATCGTGGGAATCCCTCTTTTATTATGGTGAAACATAAGCATGGAAGTCAGTGTGTTTGTGTGGCAGTAGGCTATGATACCTTGTCTGTGTTGTGGCACGGATAAGGCGTGTATGGGCACATTGATGCATGATAGCGTGCCAAATGTTTCACGTTAAGTTAAGATGAGTCACCCACTATGCAAACTCCCATCCATATAAAATAGTTAATCTCCTTTGACTTGAAAGGGAGCATATGCGCCAAAAATCTGACTTCGGCCCTCTTGGAGTCTCAACAGCTTAAAATGTATTTTGATAACTGTGTGGGGGGGAACTTGAGCACTTAAATAAACACGCACTTTTTACATGTGGGTGACATGTCATGGGACGCATTTGTAATTTGGGGCATACCTGCTAAGTGCCCCGCAGGTCATGTGCGAAACCATCAACCAGTCCAGCTTTTAGGCCAACATCATGCTGGGATATTTATTAGAGCGCCACTAGAAAACTTCATATCCCAGAATGCAACGGGTCCTTAGCTAAAAACCTAGGACTTTCTGTAGGTGTCAGCCATGTCATGGGGGCACGCCCGACCCCTCGGAGTGATGTGCAGTGCATCACACAACGTTCCCCAGTGTGCTCCCCACCGCAGGGTAGCAGGAGGTCACGGTGTCACTGTAGGGTTTGATGAGAGGTCCGGGGCCGCGGCCCCTCCCTCCGTCACGCACAGCTCTCCGCCCACTGACAGCCAAGATGGCGGCGGAAGAGTGCAAGAGCATTACTACACCCCCTTGCCCGCGAGCAGCGGTGGATGACTATGGTCGGTCTAACGAGTTCCGATCTCCTGACAGGAAGAAAGAACATACACTCCAGGAAGCTATGGTTGGGGGAGGAGAGTGACTAGGGGACGAGTGTCTACTGGCCCCCAAAAGAGGTGCTACAGGTGGTCCGTGTTTAGAGAGTGTTGGCGTCCCCACACAGTGTGAAACAGAGAAGCCAGGGAGGAGCAAGTCAGACTAGAGTGCCAAGCGTCTAGGGGTGTGGGTAAGAGAAGAGGGGAGCGCAGCCGTGGGATGTAAGTGATGGGGTCGCTAGCAGGATTTAGAGGTAGCGAGAGACAGCATGAGGAACGCAGCCGGAATGGGAAAGGTGTAAAACAGTAACAGGGACCTGGGTGAGAAACTACCCAAGGACTGAGTGATAGCAAAGGGGCGCAGCTGCATGGGAATGAAACAAGCAGGGAAAGGATGAGGTAGTGACAGGTGAGATAGCAGAGAAAGAAAGGGATCAGACAAACAAGGAAGAGAAACGAGGGGAAGCAGTAAGAGCGACAAAAATCTCCTAGCAAGACAGCTAAGTTAGAGACATCCTTGGTGGATGTGGTTCAGCTGACAATACCATAGAATAAGAGTGGCTTGGAGAGAGAGAGACTGCTAGAGAACACCCGAGATCTACATCGTTCTGACGCACTTTAATGCACCACTGTTCGCCGCTACTATACGAGTTCAGTTCACAAAATGAACAGAGTTATTGACAAAGCATCAGTGAGAGCCGGAGACAGGGGCAGTGTCAACGCAAGTGAGATTTCTAATAAACATGACCGCGGACCCACAGAAAGTGGTGTTTGTAACATAACAAGCGTACACTGGTTAGGAAGTGACACTACGATAAAGTACCAGTGACGACTACATAGAAAGATTATGTTTAACTCTTCACAGCATAGACGAGAACCATAGAGACCCTGCCACGCAGCACTAAAGATGAGAGCTTTAGGAAGGACTGTATACAGAGAGTACAGTAAAGAAGCACTGAAATACGAAAGTGACGCGGCCGTGAAAGTGATCGCGAGGGTGCCCGCGAGCGATGCGCTTGAGCGATGCCCTTAATGAGGAAAAGATAGGAAAGTCAGATGGCGGCTCTGCGCGTACCTGTGCGCGTAACCGCACGCTCTAGGCCAGACGAAAAACGTGTGGTCGGATTTTTAAATCCCACTCACTAAATGTCTCGCCAGAGCATCGCATGCGCTGGCTCAGGCGAGACCTAAAAAAAAAAGTCCGGAAGTAGATTGGTGTACCTTGCATTTATGATTTATGTTAGGGGAGAATAGTAATGAAGTGGAAAGCGATGGCGGCATAGAGTATAACAAGCATTTGCAATGCAATAGGTCTCGCATTGACAAGAGTTTAAGCTATTGGCAATGCAATAGCTTAAACTCTCGCAAATGCAAGACCTATTGCATCACTAGCGCCCATGAGGCTCTTTCACAGTCATGAGGACTACGCCCCTTTCTTTAGACAAGCCACGTCTAAAGAAAAGGGCGTGCCAGACATTAAAGTGAAACTGCGGCATGGGGGCTTGAACCAAAAAAAATCATCTGTTTGTCAAGTTCACAAACAGATGTTTTTTTTTGGTAAAAGCGCCCACCTTTCTTTAGACGCGACTTGTCTAAAGAAAGCCGCGAAGCCTTCATGAATGGCGTGGGCGCTCGTAAACACAAAATAAAAAGTAAATAAATAAGTAAGCGCGGCTGCTATACTTAAAGCGAACAGCGCTACTAGAATAAATTTTTTAAAAATCGCGCGCGCCCGCCAATAGTACATTAAATAAAAGTTAGCGGTGTGCTGCGAGTTAGTGGGTGGAATGGAGCCAAATCATTTAATAAAATAGTATCTCACAGCCAAAACAAAGCAGACCTTGTAACAAGACAAGTAAATGGTCCAGTCGTTATGAGAGGTAACAAATGCAGACAAGGTGGTACCAAGGAGGGACTAACAAGTCTAATAATGAATCTTAAGACAGCATTTAGGAAAGACAATGACACAAGCCAATTAAAAATGTGGGCGGAGCGTCAAGACCATACTCTACTACTGCATGCCTCGCTGCAGCGCATGCGCTGCCCAGGCTCGACCTAAAAATATAGCTTTCAGATTATAAACAAGCATTGGAAATTCAATAGGTCTCGCATTTGCTTAATTTAGAGATATTGACGTAGTAAATGGCGTTGTAAATGACAATATCTTTTACCCCCTGTTGACCCCCGTAAAGCTGATCAGCTTGTGGCAGTCATAAAAGGAATATCAAAATTTAGGATTGCGCGAAACTACAGCTGTTATACGAAATACATCATCAGCATTTGTTTGAAACAATTACGCCTGTGACAGTTTTACAAAGCTATTTTTGTTTTTACCCTCACTGCTGATAAAGTTTTCAAAATTTATGAAATTGTGAAGTTTCTTGAAGAATCGAACATGTGAGTTTCAGTAATTTCGCACACCCATTCATATAGCCCTGCAAAATTCCAGAATCGTGTATGAAGACGCTGCTGTCAGCCTGTACACCACACACCTACAGGGCAGGTGTGGCAGGGCACCGCCCGGACTCACTGCTTTGAAGGTGGGGCAGGTGAAGGAGCAGTTAACTGTATTTCGGAACATTGCTAACGCTGAGCTTTCCTCCCACCCTTCTCTCTCACCTTAGAGACCCTCGTAGGCTCCTGCTCAGAATGTGAGACAAGCAGGTATTCAAGGTAATGTGGCGCTTTAGGGCGCGTACGGTTTCAGTTTATCTTTTCTCCTGTACAAAGTAATTCTAGCCAGGGATATATGTGGATTCCAACAAAAGTTGGAAGGCATGCTCATCAGGGCGAGGGCTCAACACCGATCAACGAATGCAAATTGTGCAATGATACATGGCGAGTGGGATCCACGTACCAGAAGAAAGATAGCACAGCAAGGCACAACCGTAATTGTGTAGGACTGACCTACCATGGGACACAAAACTGCCCTTTATAGATACTTGCAGTCAGGTAGATTAAGGCTCTTTTGATGCATAGAGATTAAGTTTTTATTAACCAATTACACTTGATGAAGGGATAGAAACTTTTTGTAGGATAACTAACTGCTCTAATAGCAGCAACCCACAATGACATACAATTTGTTGTAATGGTTCTACTCAACTAATGAGCATTAGATTCTCAAGTAGTAATCAAACAAATGTATGCTTATGAATCACGTGTACAAACATCCATATCCAGCTCTTCAATCCACGACACCTTAAGAGAGGATTTGTTAAAGCGAGAAAATGACACGTTACAGGTTTCATACGACAACTATGTATGCAATTAAGCGTATTCAATGATCTTAGTGTTGCGCCGTGGAAAATCTGCGGAGTAGAACATCGTCCTGTAAATTTAACTGGTATACTGGATTGTTGTGGAAAGCCCCCCCCCCCCCCAAAAAAACACTCATGTATGCGGCCTGTAAACCAGCCCGCTGTAGTACCAAAGCCCAGGTCTAAAACTCTGCCTTGGCAACATCATATCAAGCACTACTACTGCTGGCGGAAAGCCACCACCATATCGCAATTCAGAAAAACTTCATCTCCCACTTTCACAATACAAACCACGTGTCAGAACCCTTGTTTCACGCTATAGGTCGATCGTACTACCTCACCAACCTGGTCCCCCGCAAGACAGCCTACAGTAGACAACGAGCTTCAGTTCCGTCACACTACGAGCCTCCTCGCGTGTCTGCTCCCAGCCTTTCATCATGTTGAAGCTTTACACTCCAGTTCAAATGGGACTCCATCCACCCAGATTACAATTAATATCACATTTTGTTACGTGTGAACTGCCTCCTTGTTCTAGAAACTCCCACCCTGCCTCTCCTCAAATGGCACGGAGCCTGGGGCCTTGTACGCCCCGTAGTGGCATTTATGGTGGGCACGTAAGAGATCAGTGTGTCCACAAGGTGCCGCAAATAAGGCGCCTGGGGAACAAGATAGCACAGTCCTAGCCAGCCATATTTCGAGTTTAAGACAGGAAGCTCTTTCTGTGACGGCGCCATTATGCCCTAGGAAGGGCAGGCTTGACTACGGGTAGAGTGGGATATACTCTGATTAATAGACACCCCGCGCTACCATCATTGGAAACGTGAAAGCCGGTGTGCACACGAAAGTGTGCTGAGGTGAAAGAGAGGGGAAATAAGCCTGCTTGGTATATACAGTTTAATACACACTAGAACCTCAGGACTCCTACCGGCTTCATGCAAGGTCTGTCGGACACGCACGCATACGAAATACAGTTTAATACACACTAGAACTTCTGGACTCCTACCGGCTTCATGCAAGGTCTGTTGGACACGCACGCATACGAAATACAGTTGAATACACACTAGAACCTCAGGACTCCTACCGGCTTCATGCAAGGTCTGTCAGACACGCACGCATACGAAATACAGTTGAATACACACTAGAACCTCTGGACTCCTACCAGCTTCATGCAAGGTCTGTCAGACACGCACGCATACGAAATACAGTTTAATACACAGTAGAACCTCAGGACTCCTACCGGCTTCATGCAAGGTCTGTCCGACACGCACGCATACGAAAATCAAGCCATGTGACTAGTACCAAGGAAAAGGAAGGGGTGGTTAAAGGCCTTGGAAACGCGGAATGACTTTGGTCCGATTCAAACCGGAATACAGCAAACTGCAGAAATAGGCGCGACGAGGGGGTATCAGAGTGCGGAGGAGACGGAGGGCTGGACGGGACTGACTGAAAAAACATAGTGCCTAATGACTAATGAAGCCCACTGTGTAACGCCGCAAGTGAAAGATCCAGTCCGGGTGGGCGGGGCCAAAAGTGGACAGGGCGGTAACCAGGAGGGACTAAGAAGCCTCCTTTACAATGAGAAGCCTGCGTTTACCATGCCCTATGACGTAAGCCAATAGGAATCATGGGCGGGGCTTCAAGTCCCCTTCTAAAACTGTATCGATCACAATAAGACTCGCAGAGCGAGGAGCGCATGCGCGCTCCAGCGCTAGGTCTGCGATACCTAAAAATGGGCTGAGACAGAGGCTGGCTATCGTGCCACACCAAAGTAGCATACAGGTGCAGTCTTCCATGTTTAATTGGATGAGATCATGCTATTGTTAGGAACAAAACTAGATTAATATTTCTCTGGAGGTGGAGAGGTCTACACTTCTTCCACATAGGTAAGCTCAAGAGTGAACTACTGTGAGATATATTGGTCTCCAAATCTGTGGGAAGATATACGGACGTGAAATGTATGTGTTGGCATCACGTTAATTACATGCAAGACTGGGTCATTTTTCAGGAGGTTGCTAAAGCGGCCAATCATCGCTGCAAAAAATATACAAGATATAAAATTAAATTTGAGTGCCTTAGGCTCTCATCCAGGGTTATTATAATACGGTATAGTATAGAAATTAATAGGAACTGGAATACGTTGACATCTGTATAAATTTATGTTATGTATGTGTAATGTGAAAATACTCTACCAAGCCTAACCTACTTGTGGGGCTTGATGTAAACATTTTTGGACCAGGTTATAACAGATGTCAACCATAATTTTAAAATTATTAGATCTATTTAAAAAATTGTAGCGGCTGATATTTGTCTTCTGGTTGGAGAGATCCCATCACTGCTCAACACTTACTATCCCATTTGGAGATCTTAGGATTTACTTAGTAAGTTCAGGACCCTTCTTGAACAGAAAATGTTGCTGTACCCAATTTATTTCTACCAACCTAAATTCACACATTATCAGATGTTATTTGTTATGTTCAGATATTTTGTTCGCTTCTATGCAATTATCCGGTCATCTTTGAGGCGTCAAGCTAACAATTTGTAATTTAGCCAAAATTAACATGGATGCTCAGCTCGTGCATAGATTTGGCCCTTATACTTGTTCTGGATATTGGCAGTTCCCCTCCACCTTAAAGCCTACTCCTTTTAGGTACCTAATACCTTTGAACTGGCTGCTTCATCCTACATTTTGTTCCTATTTTGCACCTTAGCAAGAAACTTAAAGGCAATAAACTTTGGGGGAAATCTAGATGCCTTTTTTATGATGGAAACTGTTTTTCTTGGATTAAACCAAGTCATCTGTTCAAAGGTATCGGGTAACTAAAAGGAGTAGGCTTTTGTTTGTGACAAGTCACTTTTATCCCCTATTCTCCTTTCTGCTCTTCCCACTGCACCGCCTCTCCATTACCATTGTGTACCTTCTCTCTATCATCTTGTCTCCTCCACCTCAGTTTTATCTACCCTCCCTTACCCATTTCTCCTGGTTTCTCTCTCACTATTCTATCTGTGCCCCAGATTTATCCACCTTCCTTGCTTTGCAGCCTACCATTACTTAAACCTGATTTGTCATGTTTTTTCCGCCTCTTTTACCCTGTACTTCTCCCTAGTTTCTTGCCTCTGCTCACCCCCACCCCCATGCTGCCAGTCCCTTGATTTCCTAAGCCTCTTCTTGCTCTATTTTCCATCTTATCTGTACTCTGGTTCCTTTTGTCATGCCCCATTGCTCTCTCCATATCCCCAACCCCACCTTCACTCGCTCTCCCTTCTATGCCATAAATAGTTAACTCTTCTTTACTTCTCAGCTCTCTATTGCTGTTTGCATTTATCTCAATCTCACTGGTGCTGGCTCAGAACTTTTTTTTAAATCCACTACGAAGAGAAATTGTCAAGCAGTGTTTAACACCAGAATGAACCCATCACCAAGCTCACTAAATGTTGGCACAGAACTGAATCACAGGGAGATGGAGCAACTTGCCAAGAATCAGACAATGTTGATCAAGTTCAAACAATGTGGCCAAGTGGAAAACCTTAACTAATTTTCACGAGTGTCATTTTAACTTGTAGACAAGTGCATTTCTCAGACTTCAGCAGTGGACCCCGACACGCAAAGGCTTTCAGTGGGCAGTGGGAGACAGATGTGACTTTAGTGAGAAGTTTACTCAATTCAGTTGAACAGATCCAGTTTGAGGAGGAAGGGGGGGGGGTTGCATGGTGGGGATACAAGCGTCTGTTTCAAGTAAACAATAAGCACCAGATGTGTGTCTGAGGGCAAGTGGAGGTAGGAGGAGGTAGACAAAATAAATAAATAAATAAATAAATAAATAGAGTGACCCCAGGTATGCACCCTACCCTCACAAACAAGCATTGGCAAAGCCAACTGGTCTCGTCTATGCGAAAACTATTGGCTTTGCCAATGCCTTTTAGCCATGTTGTACAGCAGTGTGGCTGCTGTGCAACATGGCTAAAAGTTAGTAAAAAGGAGCGATGATGCAGCCAGTGCTGGCTAAATCACAGCACATTATTTTCTCTCTGGGCGGGTGGGGAAGGGTGACAGGGACAGCTGGGGTTGAGAGAAGGGGCAACACAGAAAACGGGAGGGTGGTGGCGAGGGGGGGGAAGCAATACAGACAACAGGAGGGTGGGGGCTGGAGGGAAGAAGCAATACGCACAAGGGGGATAGAGGATGCAAGGAAAGAGGCAACAAGCAAAGACAAGCATAGGCAAAGCCAATGGGTCTCACCAATGCAAGAGCTATTGTCTTTGCCAATATGACTTAGCCATGTTATACACCAGCGTGGCTGCTGTTAAGCCATGGCGTAAAGGAGAGTGGCGTCGAGTGGAAGGGCGTAGAGTGTTGTGGAACCTTGTGGAGTGCATAGAGGGTGTTGAGTGGAGTAGAGTGTTTTAGAGTAGAGTGGCACAGAACTGAGTAAATTGTTGTAGAGTGGAGAGATGCATACAGTGGAGCAGAGTGGCATAGAGTGGAGTGGCATAGAGGGGAGAAGTGTGTTGTACAATAAAGTGGAGTAAAGAGGCACAGAGGGAGTTGTGTAGAGCATGGTCGAGTGGAGTAGTGTTGTGGAGCAAGAGGTTAATCGAGGAGAGCATCAGAGTGGAGTGTCGTAGAGTGGAGTGGCGTAGAGTACAGTGGTGCAGAGTAGATTGGCATACGGTGCCGTGTCGTAGAGTGGCGCAGAGTAGATTGTTTCAAAGTAGAGTGAGTTGGAGTGGTGCAGGGTAGAGTGGCATGTGTAGAGTAGCAGAGTGAGCAATGTTGTCGAGTTGAGCAGCTTCCAGTGGTGCAAAGTAAAGTAGAGTGGTGTAGAGTGCAGTGACGCAGAGCGCAATGGTGTAGAGTGGTGTAGTGTGCAGACGTACAGAGTACGTGGCGTAGAGTGCACTGGTGTAGAGTGCAGTCGTTTAGAGTAGAGTGGGGTAGAGCACAGTGGCGTGGAGTAGAGTGGTGCAGGGTAGAGTGATGTAGAATGCAGTGGGGTAGAATGGAGTGGTGCAAAGTGGAGTACAGTGGCGCAGAGTGGAGCGGCGAAGAGTGGAGGGGAGCGGCAAAGAGTGCAGTGTTGCAGAGTAGAGTGGCATATAGGGGAGTGGTGTGGTGCAGAGTGGAATGGCGTGAAGTGGTGCAGCGGCGGTTCAGCCCAAGAGACCACACTAAGGCTGACCTGTCTAACACGTGTCCCAACCATACCCCCCAGCTTGAAGTGGGGGGGGGGGGGATCTACTCAACCTCTCATCACTGAGGCAGAAGAACCTGGAGAGACCATCAGCATTGGCATGGTCTGACCAGGGCGGTGTTCCGCTGTAAAATTCATTCCCTGTAGGGAGATTGGCCCCCTCAACAGCTTGGAATTCTCACCCCTCCTTCGCATGAGCCAGCTGAGAGGCTTGTGGCCCGCCTGAACCCAGAAGTGAGTCCCAAACAGGTATGATCGTAGCTTCTTCAGTGCCCAGATGACAGCAAAGGCCTCCCTCTCAATAGCACTCCACCTCTGTTCCGGGGAACCTCCTTCTAATGATGGCTATCGGTTGGCCTGGGCCCTCCTCTAACTGTGCTAAGACAGCCCCCATGCCATGCTCTGAAGCGTCCGACTGCACAATAAAATTGTTTTCAATGTAGACCGTTACATCCAGAAATTGTACTGATGTTACACTGGTATTACAAGTGAATTCAAGACCAACATCATTGTAATTTAATTTTTCAAAGTATTCCATGAATTCTTCCAAATCAGGATTAAATCATCTATAAATATCGCCAACAGGGCTATTTTGTCAGTTACTCCTCGTTTTCTTCTCCCCAAGCTATGGTTTTCTACCACCAGCCCATGGTGAGATTTGCATAGCTTGGAGAGAAGGAAATTCCCATGGCTGTACCACAGGTTTGTGAGTATATGTGATGGTTAAATAAAAAATTGTTATTGTGGAGACATAGTTCTATCATTGCTATAAGCATCCTTGACTGCTTACAATTTTGGACATTTCTTTGTTGGAGACAGTATTTGACTGATTTTAGTCCCACCTCATGATTGATGTATACAACGAGGTGAAATAAATTGTGACAGATATCCTTCCTGCCATCCTGTATCTGCAAGGACTCTCGAAATCACCTGTGTCTTTGATGTACAAGCTTAGTGATGTTACAATTGGGGCTAAAAAGTGGTCAACACATATGGATAAATTCTCATATAGAGACCCACAACTGGATATAATGGGTTTAACAGGAGGGTTGTCAAGTGCCTTGTGTATCTTGGGGAGGAAGTATATTGTTGGAATTATTGGACTTTCATTTTGCAAAAATCTTGCTTCACCCTCGCTCAACAGATCCTCCGCTTGCCATTTTTTGATTTTATCCTTCAAAGTTAGTGTAAGATCATTAATAGGATTATTTTTCAATCTTATATAGTTGGTGTGGTCACATTTAGTTGTCTCATTGCCTCCTTCATATATTGTGTTTTGTCCATAATCACTATACTTCCTCCTTTTTCTGCGGGTTTTATTTCAATCTGGTCAATCTCCATTAAATCCTGCAATGCTTTCAGTTCTTATTTACTTAGATTATCAATTTTTTTTTCCTGGATTCAGTGTTGGACAGAACTTCTATTTGAGTTTAAAGTTGGTATGTTTATGACTGTTTCAATCCCCAATTCTTCCATTATTTGTGTTTTGGACATTTCATCATCTTCCAGATTGTACATCAGATCGTACACTGTTATCACATCTGGTATTTGTCTGATGTGTAGGTTAGTGCTATGTCTAGCACAGCTGGTGTTCATTGTTGGTTTCACATTCTTTCTTGCAAAGACTTTTCCTAATTTTAGTTTCCGTATGAATTTATAAATATCTATCTTTGTCTTTACATAGTCATGATGTTTTTCAGGACAGAATGTTAGACCTTTGTTTAGGAGACTGGTTTGATGTTGGTTAAGTTTGTAGTTTGATTAATTTATGATGAGGTTATCTTCCGTGGTTGTGTGGGATGATTTCATTATTTTTTCCTGACAATTGCATAAGGGATATTGGTTTGTTTTTTCTACCTCCCCTCCTTGTTTTTCTGTTCTTGTATGACTTGGTAATCGTCCTATTCCTCGTCCCTTTCCACAGCCTCTCCCTCTTCCCCATACTCTATCTGGTCTGATCTATGTACATCAACTTCATCTCTAAAAAAAAAAAAGATGTTTTATACACTGGTCGTGAGGTTCCCTCTCCTTCGCTTAAGTTGGTGTCTGATTCACTAATAGTGGCATCTGATTTATTCTCATTTGCTCGCTGTGTATATATAAATATACACACACACTAAAAAAAAAAACAAAGATTACAGGGCCGTTATAGTTAGGCTCAGATTTCACTCGTACAAAACCAGTGAATTTCAGCAGTTAGAGGCACCTGAGCGAATTACAAATTGCGCCCCCGCAATGCACTGCTTAGCCTCACATATTACATCACTCGTGACATGGACAGGGGACATCACTGATTACATCTCAAATTACATCACTGATGACATCATCAAGTAAGGGTTTTTAAGAGTTTGGGTGTCAAACATATATGCTAAACTACTACAAAATTTACATTGGTATACTAGGTGCACTACTACTGAGTGATTCTACGTCTAACGTATATTATGTGAATGGCTGTGTGACTATGTATCCTTGTGTGTATGGGTGCATGAGTGACTGTATGGGGCTATAAGTGGGTGGGTGAGTAGCTATGTGGGCGAGTGAGATGCTGTGCGAGTGGCTATATTGGTGAGTGGGTGTGTCAGTGGCTGTATGGGTGAACGAGTGGCGGTGGGAGTGGCTCTATGGGTGCGTAACTGGGTCTGTAGTGATTATATGGCTGTATGAGTGAGTGACTGGGTAAGTGGCTGTAAAGGTGAGTGAGTGGCTGTTTCAGTGGGTGTTTGGTTAAGTGATTCTGTGTGTGTGTGGCTGTATTGGAGAGTGAGTATATGTGAATGGGTGGGTGAGTGGATGTGTGAGTGCTTGTTAGGATGTGTGAATAGGTATTAAGTGATTGCGTGGGTGTGTGTGAGAGGCTGTGTTGAGAGGCTGTATGGGTGAGTGGCTGAGTGACACTGCAGGTGAATAAGTGGGTGTGTGAGTAGCTGTATGGCTGAGTGTGTGACTGTGTGAGTGGCTGGTTGGGTGAGAAGGGATGTGGAATTCCTATAGCCCTACGCCCGGGACATATTGTTTGGGGTCAAGTGCAACAAGTTTATGTGTATTTTGTCCTTGAGACAAGTAGGCCCAACCCACTACAGCACAAACCCTTTGGCTGCCAGTTTACAGTACCACATTATGGATCAGGGAAGGGCACTGTCTACAGTTAAGGCAATATGTGTGTCTATGTGTTAATGCTGTTCAAACCTGTATTTATGGTTCATTAACGCAAAGCCTTTATTATTAGGGTGAGAACTAAAAGTAAATGTTGCAAGCTCGGCCTGCACTACTGACGGTGGTTCCAGCATAAATGTCTACACACGTTTTCAAAGGTTAGTAATATGAGGCTATGTATAATGCTCCCAGAATGCTCTCTGATTATATGCAAATATTTGCAGAAGCTTGAAAGCAAGAGTGATGATTCTTTGCTTTCAAAATAAAATGTTCACAAAAAAATGCAAGTAGGAAAAAAACATTTTGCAAAACTACTGTAAGATTTTAGGTACCATATCTTTGCAGCATCATTTAGTAACATGCTTATGTATGCTTGTATTTCCCAAAAATATTCATAATGGAAAATCAGTGTAACCAGTTTAAATACGATTAAGGGATACAAAAATAAACAAGCATTGGCAAAGCCAGCAGGTATGAGATTGGTGATCAGCCTTTTGGTTTTGTCAATGCCTGACTTGTTTAGGCATGGTTTTTGTAAAACCTTATCGGTGTGGGAGCTGCTAGGCCCACACCATTCTAAAAAGCATTGGCAAAAGCAAAAATTGTTTTTGGTCTCAAAAAGCACACATTGCCACAGCAGTTCCGGGCACTGAACAAAACTACTTTGTGCGCCAATATGCTCCTTGTAAAAGAGCAGAATACTGTCACTCGCAGTGAAGCCAGCTGATAGACCGAGAGAAAGAGAGACAGAATTTTATTAAACACAAAAGGTCATGGTCAAGGCCTAATTAGAGGCCAATTATTAAAGAAAGTCTCAAAAGTGCATCCATGGTATATATCCTTGCATTAAGTGCATAGATACAGTTTCCGTGAATTCACGAAAAATTACAGAAGTATGGGAAAAGATTAGAAAAGAGTTGGTGAAAACCCTTAAAACATGCAAGTTAGTAGGTTTGCATAGACTCAAAAGGGCATTCCAACCCTTGAACTATTGCTTACCACTACCTTCAGCCCCAGTATGTAGACCTGCAGAAATGTAGCAACATAAGGGTATTGCAAGTATTCAAACCCTACTATGGTATGAGCCCTCTCATAATTAGAGAGGCTCCATCATAACTCTTATATAATGAGATTGCTGCCGTAATTTGTCGCCGCATTACATGGCAAAAAAGGGACAAGTGGATTTTGTTACAGGACAAGTAGATTTATGAAGCAACCTGCCCCATGGACAAGTAGATATTTTATTAAATTCCACACCCCTAGGTGAGTGACTGGTTGTGCAATTGCTGTATGGGCGAGTGACTGGTTGTGCGAGTGGCTGTATGGGCGAGTGACTGGTTGTGCGAGTAGCTGTATGGGTGAGTGACTGGTTGTGCGAGTGACTGGTTGTGCGAGTGGCTGTATGGGTGAGTGGCTGTATGGGTGAGTGACTGGTTGGGTGAGTGACTGGTTGGGTGAGTGACTGGTGGTTGTGCGAGTGGCTGGTTGGGTGAGTGACTGGTTGGGTGAGTGACTGGTTGGGTGAGTGACTGGTTGGGTGAGTGACTGGTTGGGTGAGTGACTGGTTGGGTGAGTGACTGGTTGGGTGAGTGACTGGTTGGGTGAGTGACTGGTTGGGTGAGTGACTGGTTGTGCGAGTGGCTGTATGGGTGAGTGACTGGTTGTGCAAGTGGCTGTATGGGTGAGTGACTGGTTGTGCAAGTGGCTGTATGGGTGAGTGACTGGTTGTGCAAGTGGCTGTATGGGTGAGTGGCTGTATGGGAGAGTGACTGGTTGTGCGAGTGACTGGTTGTGCGAGTGACTGGTTGTGCGAGTGACTGGTTGTGCGAGTGACTGGTTGTGCGAGTGACTGGTTGTGCGAGTGACTGGTTGTGCGAGTGACTGGTTGTGCGAGTGACTGGTTGTGCGAGTGACTGGTTGTGCGAAAGTGACTGGTTGTGCGAGTGACTGGTTGTGCGAGTGACTGGTTGTGCGAGTGACTGGTTGTGCGAGTGACTGGTTGTGCGAGTGACTGGTTGTGCGAGTGACTGGTTGTGCGAGTGACTGGTTGTGCGAGTGACTGGTTGTGCGAGTGACTGGTTGTGCGAGTGACTGGTTGTGCGAGTGGCTGTATGGACGAGACTGGTTGTGCGAGTGGCTGTATGGGTGGGTGAGTGACTGGTTGTGCGAGTGGCTGTATGGGTGGGTGACTGGTTGTGCGAGTGGCTGTATGGGTGGGTGACTGGTTGTGTGAGTAGCTGTATGGGTGAGTGACTGGTTGTGCGAGTAGCTGTATGGGTGAGTGACTGGTTGTGCGAGTAGCTGTATGGGTGAGTGACTGGTTGTGCGAGTAGCTGTATGGGTGAGTGACTGGTTGTGCGAGTAGCTGTATGGGTGAGTGACTGGTTGTGCGAGTGGCTGTATGGGTGAGTGACTGGTTGTGCGAGTGGCTCTATGGGTGAGTGACTGGTTGTGCGAGTGGCTCTATGGGTGAGTGACTGGTTGTACGAGTGGCTCTATGGGCGAGTGACTGGTTGTACGAGTGGCTCTATGGGTGAGTGACTGGTTGTACGAGTGGCTCTATGGGTGAGTGACTGGTTGTGCGAGTGGCTCTATGGGTGAGTGACTGGTTGCGAGAGTGGCTGTATGGGCAAGTGACTGGTTGTGAGAGTGGCTGTATGGGTGAGTGACTGGTTGTGTGAGTGGCAGTATGGGTGAGTGACTGTACGAGTGAGTGGCGGTATGGGTGAGTGGCTGTACGAGTGAGTGAGTGGGTATGTGAGTGGCTCTATGGAGGAGTGAGTGTGCGAGTACGGGTATGGGTCTGTAAAAGGGTGAGTGGTTGGGAGTGGACATACGAAAGGTTGAATGGGAGTGTGAGTGCTTCTGTGGATGATGTCATTTGAGAAGTCATCAATGATGTCACTGAAAATGTCATGAGTGATGCAATATGTGAGGTCATAAGTAGTGCTTTGCGGAAGCGCAAGTTATAGTTAGCTCAGGTAGCTATAAATGCTGATTTACACTGGTTTTGCATGACTATAAAGTCCCTGTAACCTTTGGTTTTCAGAGAATTTCTAAGGTTTTTCCCATTCCATTTTCCGACTATAACTACGCAGTAACCTTTATGTTTTTAAGCAAATTTCTATGGTTTTTAGGTCTCGCCCTGAAAACCAGCGCTTCAGCGCTGGCTCTGGGCAAGACATTTTGTAGTGTGGGCTTTTAGAAATGCGACGACTCTTTGGCTGGCCTAGAGCATGCGAGTACGCGCACAGTAACGTGCATTCCTCGCATGCTCCAGGCCATCTGCCTTTGATGTTACTTGCTCCTCCCCCTCCCCCGAGCGCTTCTCGGGCCGCGCGGCCGTGTCACTTTCACGGCCGCGCGTCACTTGCTCTCCCGCACCTCCCCCACCACAGAGCGCGTCTCGCACGGCCGCGCGGCCAATGCTTGTTGTCCCTGTCATGAAGCGTACACCACAACCTGCATTGCCCCTTGGCACTGCAAACAACTGATGGCGCTATCGCTTAACGCAAAGGCACTCATTTTATCGACCGTAAAAAGATGGAGACCTGGATGACTTGCAGGTTACTCAAATCCTTCTTCAGAATGTTCATTATTCCACTCATGTCTTTCTGGAATACACACATGACCCACAGATTAAACATCCATCTCTCGAGCAGGTACTTTAAACCACTGAGCAACCTCATTTATAACCAATATCTTTATTCTAAGATCTGATTCTAAGTGCTGTATATAGCATAAATTATTACTGCTGCTTAATTGATGGCACTTAATGTACTTATCTCAGAAGGATGAACGGCTGACTGTCAGCATTCAGCACCATAGCCTTCAGAAACCGCGGTTGTCAGCAGCGAGCGCTCGACGCACTGAGCCACCCTGCCAGTGATAACGTGGCAGTGAGTCGAGCTTGTGGTCTGTGGATTACACAGGACCCCTGTGTAAAGAACATTAATCCTGAACATGGTTTGGGGTGTGGGCGAGCACGTTTAGCTCAGATTTCTGCCGAAGGTGTTCAGTCCATAAAGCCATTAGCAGCATACAGTGTTCACCAATCTCTAGGCGCTGTGAAAGCGGCCTTGCCAGTTGTCTGCTGCTGTGATATGCAGCGCCAGGAACGGGCCCGCAGGTTTGCGGATATAGCGCTTCGAACCATCCGTTGCTGCGGCTTCTCGGAGCCGGCGCACAGATGCCAGTCAGCGCGGGTCTGTGAGTTCCCTGAGTGCGTCTACCGCCGCTGCGCCGGGTAGCACGCTGACGGCTTCTTTCTGAGCAGGAATGATTGCAGGTATTATGCTGCAGAACAAGGTTTATCGTGCCGATAATCCTCCCTGAAAATAGTGGTTATTGCAGGTAATGTCTGTCTGTCAGTGCGTTAACCTTCCCGGGCGCTGACTCGCGCCATTAAACCACCAACCATTCGTTAAACGCCGGCAACGACCAATTACAAGTGATTACTGCCAATCCAATCTCAATTGCAAGAGGAACAGGAAGGGGCGAGGGGGAGGGGCGCACGTGCAGAGGGATCCAAGGCAAGGGAAACAAGCGCTGAAGCAAGCATTGGCATAGCCAATAGGTCTCGCCTTTGGGGCCTTATAAGTATTTAGTTATGCAGCACAATATCCTTCGTGCAACAATATCAACTGTTGCATGGCTAAACACTTATAAGGTCCCAAAGGCGAGACCTATTGGCTATGCCAATGCTTGTTTAAATAGTAGTCGCGTTTGCAAGATAGTGGAGAAAAAGGGACGGGGCATCTGACCATCTCTCAGGTATCTTACTGTGTCTGACTTACTAGGTGTAACAAGAGGGCTTCTGGGCCCCCTCCCACCCCAAGAACTCTCAGCATCCAAGAGGACTTTATCCCCAACCAGCAGTGCACCAGGTGGTGCATTTGCAGAGTGGTGGAGAAAGGGGGGCATGGCCTCCGAAGACCTATCAGCAATCCCGCTGAATGGGACTTCCTGGAGGTAACAAGAGTGCTTGCTGACGGCCAAGGAACCTCTGGAGCCAAGGGGACTTCAAACCCCAACCAGTAGTATACCAGGAGGCACGTTTGTAGAGTGGTGGAGAAAGGGGGTGGGGCCTCCAGACGCATTGCTGTCGGTTTTCTTTTAATTAATGTATTTATTTGTTTGGGGAGAGGGGGTTGCATGGCCCCCCTTCCCTGGCCCAATTTCAGCCCCAGGGACCTCATCCCTGGGGCCCAGCCCCTTTAAAAAAAAAAAAAAAATAAGGCTAGGGGGGGCGTGCAGCCCTCGTCGCGGGCAGATTTCGGCCCTGGGGCACAGCCTCTATTGTGGGTGTCCTGGTCCCACCAAAGGCTCTTGTTTAAAAGTGTTGGATACCGCAGGGGGAACCACAAGGTCCCTGCCGGCTCCCCGCCTCCTGTGGGAGCCGGCATTGCTTTGACGAAGCGGGAGATGCTGAACATGCATCTCCGTCTCTGTCAAAGCAATTTTGCTCAGCTTCCAGCAAGCGAGAGCATTCTTAATGCTCTCGCTTGCTGGAAGCGGAGCACAGTTTGCTATGGCTTGGCAGAAGCAGTAAAGCTCCTGCCAAGCCATAGCAAACAGCTATGTCCCGGGGTGGGCAACACGGGACATAGCAGGAGCCAGCCCTGGGGTAGTGGTGGTCCCCGGGGCCATCTATGACTCCAGGAGGGGGGCTGCGTGGCACCCCTCCTTGCTTCAATTTTGCCCCTGGGAGGTAATGCCCCCCCCAGGGCTGCAGGGGTGGGGGGGGGCGAGGGCACCCCTCCTCCCACATTCAATTTGGCAAAAGCCCCAGGGAGGTGGTGGTCCATGGGGCTGCGGGGTCCCAGTGCCCGCAATATTTAAAATTAAAGCTCCGGGGAGGTGGTGCTCCCGGGGCAGAGAGGGAGGCCGTACAGGCCTCCCCCCGCATTCATTTAAAAAGAAGCACCGGGGAGGTGGTGGTCCCTGGGGCACTGGTAAGCCCCAGGAGCTCCGATAATATGCAAATGTCCCCAGGACCTGGCCCACCCGGGGGCCAATTAATAACGAAGTGCAGGACTTCCTGGTTTGAAGTGCTGACAGCCAATCAGATCTCAGCACAAGATCGGGAGGGGTCACAGTTCCATTGTGTGCCCAGATATACACATTTAGATTTCGGTTAATATCTCTAAAACTACTGAACGGATCTACAACAAATAACGAAAAGGCACTTCCCTGGACCAACATCTACCTACCTGTCAAATTTGTGTAATTCTGTTCAGCAGTACGGGCTGTAGCAGTGTCTAAAGGTCCTATGGGAATTACCATGGGAAAACCTGTTTTGGAACCCCCCATTTTCTCATTCCCACTTGACAGATCACCCTGAAACTTTCAAGCCACCAGCTGCAGTGAGCGTCGTATTAGTTTTGAAAATTTCATTTGGATTCGTCAAATGGTGCCAAAGTTATTGGCAAATGACAAATCGCTCTTTCTATGGAAACTAGGTACCAACTATAACTACCTACTGGTGACTACCAGTAGGTAATATTTATATATATATATATATATATATATATATTCACAGAAAAAAACCAAAGATTACAGGGACGTTATAGTTAGGCTCAGATTTCACTTGCACAAAACCAGTGAAATCCTGCAGTTATAGTTAGTGACCCAACTACCTCGCGCCTCCGCAATGCACTGCTGAAGACCTCACATTTTACATCACTCATGACACAGTCAGCGACATCTCAATTGACATCACTGATGACTGAGTGTTTTTAAAAAGTTTATGAGTGTTAAATATATATACCAAGATGTACTAGTGAATCAGTGGGCATATGAGTGCCTGTATGGATGATTCAATGGGTGCATGACTGACTGTATAAGTGAGTGATTAGGTGTCTCCGTGAATGTATGGGAGTGACACTGGTTGTGTTAATGTCTGTATCAGTCTGTCAGTTGTATCTAAGTGGGTGTGTGAGTGGGTACACAAGTGGGTGTATGGGTGATTGATTGGTTGCCAGAGTACCTGTTCGGGTGTCTGTGTGGGTGGGCGAGGGGGTGCGTGACTGCCTGGATGGATGAGTGAGTCAGTGGCTGTATGGGTTAGTGAGTGCGTGTGTGAGGGGCAGTATGGGTGACAGTGTGTGTATAGATGTGTCGGTGAGTGAGTACAAGTGTCAGTGGTATATGGATGAGTAACTGCATATGTGAAAGGCAGTATAGGTGAGTTGGAGTATATGAGTGTCTATGGGTGAGTAAGTGATTCTGAGAGTAGCTGTATGGGAGAGTGTGTGCTTGTGTCAGTGATTGTATTGGTGAGTGAGTAAGTGTTAGTATCTGTATGAGTAAGTGTGTGTAACTGTATGGGTGAGTGTATAGGTGTGCGAGTAGCTCTATGGGTGACTGAGTGTGTGAGTGGCTGTATGGGTGGATATGTCAGTGGCTGTATTAGTGATTGAGTGGGTGTATGAGTGGCTGTATGGGTGAGTGAGTGAATGTGTGTGTAGACCTTATGAATCAGTGAGTGGCTGTGTAAATACTGGTATGGGTGTGTGAATGGGTTTGAGAGTGGTAGTGTGGAAGTTGGAGGGGGGGTATGAAACGTTATATGGAGGTGTGAGTCAGTGCATCAGATTCTGTGGATGATGTCAGTGATGCCACTGACCATGTCATGAGTGATGTAATATGTGAGGTCATAAGCAGTGCATTGCGGGGCGCGAGTTATAGTTAGCTGATAAACTATAACTGCAGAATTTCACTGGTGTACAAGTGAAATCTGAGCCTAACTATATTGTCCCTGTAACCTTTCGTTTTTTCAGTGAATTTTTAAGGTTTTTCAAGTTGTAGTCACGTTTGCAGAGTCATGGAGAAAGGGGCTGGGCATCCGACCAGCTCTCATGAATCCCGCTGTGTAGGACTTACAGGAGGTACCAGGAGGGCGTCTTGTCCCCCAAGGTCTTGCAAGAGTAAAGTGGACTTCATCCTCCAACCAGTAGTGCGCTAGGTGGTGTGTCTTCGGAGTGGTGGAGAAAGGGGGCATGGGTGCCAAACACCTCTCAGCAATCCCGCTGTGTGAGACTTACTGGAGGTAACAGGAGGGGCAGTTGACCCCCCCAGGACGTCCTTTGGGGCCAACTACCCCTCCTGTTACCTCCACTAAGTCCCACACAGCAGCACTGCTGAGAGGCTGTCAGAGGCCATGCCCAGTTTCTCCACCACTCTGAAAACGCGCCTCCAGGTGCACTACTGGGAAGAAGTCCACTTTAGTCCTGAGGCCCTCAGGAATAAAGTAGAATTCATTCCTCAATCAGCAGGAGGCGCCTTTGCAGAGTGGCGTAGAAAGGGGGCATGGCCTCCAAATCCTCTCAGCAATCCCGCTGTCTGGGACTTACTGGAGGTAACAGAAGGGGTTAATGGACCCCAAGGACCCTCCGCATCCATGGGGACTTCATCCCCGAACCACCATTGCGCCAGGAGGTGAAGGGGGCGTGGCCTCCGGCGACTTGCCGGTGTTTTTATTAAATTATTTTATTATCAAGTGGGGTTTGCGTGCCCCCCCCCCTTTTCTGGACCAAATCCCTCGGGCCAAGCTTTTATATAATTTTTTTTTTAAAACATATATAATTTATAAGGAGGGGGGGGGTCGATCTGCCCCCTCTCTGGCTGATTTAGGCAATAGGACCTCTGCCTTTTTATTATTTTAACCAATGGGGGTGTGTGTATGTGCAGTCCCCCGATTTCGGCCCCGGGGACCACATCCCCAGGGCCTGGTCTGCAGTGTGTGCGCCCTGGTCTGTAGTGTGGGTGCCCTGGTTGATGGGGACAGCGGGGAAAGCCTGAAGTTCCCCACAGTCCTTGCCGAGGCCCCACGTCCTGCGGGAGCGGGCATACACCCTGTGTGTAAAAGCAAATTGTGCTCTGCTTTGAGCAAGCGAGAGCAAACTCCTCTCACTTGCTTTAAGCGGAGCACTGTTTGCTATGAGGGTGGTGGGCACCATGGGACATTGCTGGAGCAGGCCCTGGGGCGTGGCGGTCCACAGGGCCACCTAGGGCTCTGCAACGGACCACCTGCATATATAAAATTTGAGCCCCGTGGAGGTGGTGGTCCTGTAGCTGTGGAGGGGGGGGGCTAGCAGGCCCCCGCATTTCTATTAGTGATTGCCCTGGGGAAGTGGCGGTCCCCAGGGCTGTGGGGGAGGCCATACGGGCCTCCCCAGCAATAATTTTGTTCAATAGCCCCGGGGAAGCATGGACACCCCCCTCATTACTATGAAAACTGCCCCCGGGAGCTGGCTCAGCCAGGGCCCTTATTTGGTGAAGCGTTGGGAGTCTGCGCTTCATTTTTGTTTTATTTCGGCTGAAGTTGCAAATCCAGTGCGATTCCTGCCGGGTCAGGGTGTTTCTACCCAGCTCCCTTTTCTTTTTAATTAATTTTTCGGTGACAACCAAGTCACAAGATGGCTGCCAACACACACACATATATATATATATGCATACATTTAAACACATACACACAACTGGAAAGATCTTTAAATTTCCCCACAATAACTGAACGTATTTACACCAAATCACAAAATGGCACTCTCTTGGAACATCTAACTTCCTGCCAAATTTGTTATAATTCAGTTCAACAGTTCGAGCTGTAGCAGTGTCTAAATGTACTATGGGAATTAACATGTGAACATGAGCTTTAAAGCACCCCCCGATTCTCGACCCCCGCATGACGGATCACCCCGAATGTTTCAAGACAGCAGTTGAAGTGAGAGTCATATCAGTTTTGAAAATTTCGTGAACATTTATCAAACGGTGTCAAAGTTATTAGCAAAGGGAAAAATGCTCTTCCTATGGAAACCCGGTCCTAACTATAACTACCTACTGGTGACCACCAGTAGGTAATATTATATATATTTACAAAATTCCTCTCCAAAAAAAGAAAGCATCCGCACTCCCGATATGGCTCTAGCAATCCTTTATTTTTCAATTGAATCAGCCACTGCAGCCTCCTGGCGAGTTTCAGTCTGAAAAGCCTTGTTCACAGGTATAAGCAATTACGCACTTACCTTATATTAAACACTATGGACAAGTTTTAGATTTTGGCAGACGTGTACTCTTGTCACAATCGTGACGGGATATCTTTTCCACCTAATTACAAGTGCACTAGTATCACTGCACTCGTAATAAGGCGGACCAGATAGTCTTGGCTTTTGAGACAGATTAACCGTCTTTCAAACTCTAAATCAGACCGAAGCATCTTTGCACATTTTTTTGGAGCATCTAATACCGTGTGACATAATTTTAACATACTGACTTGCATGTTCATAGTGCTTTCTGTCACAGGATGGAACTTCGCAGCACAATGAAAACACGTCACTATTCTCCACTGCACCAACCAGAATTAAATTAACAGCATCATTTTCAACAACTCAAACAGTATTGATTCTAACATGCATTTATTTTTCATTTATGGTCTCTGGGTTATATTTTATATGCGTTTACACAAAAGGTGAAAGGACAACAAAATAGTTGCGTCCCTGCTCCCACTGCACTCAGGATCGCAGTTCACATACTTTTTTCTAAAGCACTTCCATGTCTGGGTGAACTGCAAAATACGTTGCAAGAGGTAATCATTGAGGCCCCATCTCAAGGGGAAATAGGCACACAATAGCTAACAAGTGTGTGTGACCTGAATGCGGCATCAGCCCTGCTAGGGAACTCGACGTGGGCGAGAAAGTGTAGCTTTTAAAATGATGTGAAACATATAAGAAAGTACTTACGTGATTTCGTCCCTGATGTAGGTTCCATTTTTTCTGTTGTAGTATCTCACTGTTACACAGTTTCGTAAACCATACTGGCATTTTGATTCCTTCTTGAAAGACACGAAGCTTTCTTTAAAGTCGTCGTAGTCACGGAAACAGTTGCCAACTTCCATAACAAAACGTATTCAGTGTTCCATGTACCACCACCTCATGGAGGCCAAGGCACAGAGAGCGTATTGTGAGTTAGCATAGCAACACTTAGAGACGACCATTCAGCCCGCTACTTTCGGACATCCGCAAAGACCTGCCCAGCTTCTGTAATCTTTCTCTCTTATTGGACACCATTGGTCCTTAATATCAATACTTCCGGGTCGTATAACAGCCAACCCGACGGTTGAACATATTCTATTTTTCATTGGCACTCTGTGGACTTGTAATGTGTAAGAACATATAGGATTGGCAGATTGCTGCCACCTCAACCAATCAAAGAGCTCAATAGTACTCATTGGCTATTGAAGTCTGCACGTGTCGCTGAGGTTTTAATAAATACCCCAGCAGTCATGTTCCCGCAGGTGGTGGGCGTATACAGTTTGATCTGGAGTCAACTCGCTCTAGGAGACCGAGTAACGCAAGCGATATTAAAACGGGTGATAACATCTGATCGCGGCCCAGGCATGCATTCCTGTTCGCAATTCTAATGACGGGGGAGGGTCATGAACGCAGCAGCCGAGAGAAAGGCTGCTCCTCATTGTGCACATGGAGGGAGGTGTTTGTAATGGGTTTCCCGCGGCGGCTTCCCGAATGGCTGAGTGGGCAGTTCACAGCTTACAGCCGGCCAATCACTGCTGAGGGAGGTGTTTGTTAGGGGTTTCCCGCGGCGGCTTCTCGAATGGCTGAGTGGGCAGTTCACAGCTTACAGCCGGCCAATCACTGCTGTCTGCAGTGCTACTAAATTATCCAGGGCTCGGGGCATCTGTGGCCTTTTGAGAATATGACGGTTCTGGGTAGTGGAGGTGAGCACGCTTAAAAATTACAAGGGAGATGTGAGCTGAGTAAGAATACAGTAACTGCATGCATTATTAAAATATAACACACCTGCTTCCCTTATAAACAAAACAACATTTACATTAAATTACAAAAGATGATCAAGAAAAAAAAATCGAAACACTAAAATTAAGATCACTCATTTCAAGGTGGATGATCATTCCCTTCCCCGTCCTCACATACATAATCAGCAAGCCATTTTGGTTTACGGCCTCAGCCTACGGTCATCTTAGCCTACTATGTTACTCTAAGTACATTGATTTTGTGGATCACATTCCAGATGAGTTCTCCAACATCTTGTTCAGCTCCCTCTTGTAGACCTTCCTCCCCCCTTGCAGAGTTCTACATCAATTCTCCCTTGTTCGGTGAACACACTCTTGAGGAATTTCCATTTCTCCCCTGAATACTCCATCAATTCCACAGAAATGTTGTTCCCTTGTTGTCCCTGTGGTGCAATACATTATACCATATTCCAATCCACACTCATTTTTTCCTTCCTATACACACTAGTTTCACCCTTTAGGCTATCCTTTTGAGATTCCACACTTTTCTACCACTTAACTGGACAGCATTACGAAGGATTTTGACAATCCTCAAAGGATCGGAAAACTGACTATCCATACTCTCCATGGTTTCTTAACCTTCACCCACATTCCTACCTTTTTATTGACTAAGGAAGAGCTTCTCTTGGAATTATAATGTTCTTTATACCTGTTGTGAGTACTGACAATTCTGTTTCTTACTTTATCTGAAGATATATTACCCGTCAAATCTCCCAACCAGTCAGAATTACTCTTGGTACTGGCTCCCTTTTCCATGCATGACTTCAAAAGAGGTTACTCCTGACACATTATTGACCGTAGTCCTGTAAGTCCACACTGTTTTCTTCATCTGTAACTCCCAATCCTCATGATTGCTAATGACAAGCTTTATAGCGTCCGTGAGCACTCTATTAAAGCGCGCAATCATTCCATTTTCTCTAGGATTATAGATGCATGTAGTGTAGTGTTCAATACCAACTCTCGAAAAATGAATTTTTTGCTTTACTAAATGTGAACTGTACTCCTCTGTCACTGATTACCTGCATAGGTAGACCCTTATCAACAAGCCCTTCATCAAACTTTTCATACAGCATCTGTGTCCACCATAATTACTTCTTTGACTACAGGCCATCTTGAAAAAGCATAAATTAGAGCAATAATATACTTAGCTTGAACTCCTACTGAACCCATGATGTCAATTTCCACAGTGTCACATGGTTTCCAGGGGACGATACGTTTTCACATGTTTGGTTTCAAGGTAGACAAAGATTTGTCTGCATTAGCACAAACTACACAATTCCTTACCAACCTTTCTATACTCACATCCATTCTAGGCCATCAAAACCTTTTCACATCCTGTTCTGTTTTAACAACTTTAAAATGCCCTTCGTGGCATAACTTAATATATATAAATAATATTTTCCCCTAAGTGCCTGCGTCTGCCCAGTTATCCGCTTCAGTGCTGGGATGCTCCCAGGTAGCCATGCGCTATACAAGTGTTGTTTCATTCATTCATTCAATAGTTACTTTCAAGGTATCTGGGGGTACCACCTTATCTCTTCTTTTCAGCCAAAAACTATTAACTGTTAATTCATTCCTATCTTCCCATGTGTTTCAAGGTGGGGGTGTGGAATTTAATAAAATATCTACTTGTCCATTGGGCAGGTTGCTTCATAAATCTACTTGTCCTGTAACAAAATCCACTTGTCCCTTTTGGTGCCATGTAGTGCGGCGACAAATTATGACAGCAATCTCATTATATAAGAGCTCTGATATAGCCTCTCTGATTATGCCATGGCTCATACCATAGTAGTGTTTGAATTCTTGCAATCCCCTTATGTTGCCACGTTTCCGCAGATCTACATAATGGGGCTGAAGGTAGTGGTAAGCAATAGTTCTAGGGTTAGAATGCCCTTTTGAGTCTGTGCAAACCTAATAACTTGTGTGTTTTAAGGGTTTTCAACAACTCATCTCTAATCTTTTCCCATACAGAGAAATTTGGAAATTTACTCCGGACAATGGCAGACGTAGACCTTCTTCCAGAGTTGGGAAAAAAGTGGTTAGAGGGAAAGTGAACTTGCAAAGACTCAGATTTTTGCATGAGCAAATCTACACATGCATATTTGCTCATGCTAAAATGCAGTTTACAAATATTTTCTAGGAGTACTATTTCTTGTCCTACTTCTGTAATTTCTTGAGAATTCACGAAAGCCGTATAGCTGTACTTAATGCAAGGACATATACCATGGGTGCACTTTTAAGACCGTCTTTAATAATTGGGCCCCTAATTTGGTCTGGCGAAGACCATGACCTTTTGCGTTTAATAAAATTCTGTTTCTCTCTCTGTATCGGCTGGCTTCACTGTGAGTGACAGCATTCTGCTCTGTCACAAGGAGCATATCGGCACACAAAGTAGTTTTGTTCAGTGCCAGTAACTACTGTGACAGTGTGTGCTTTTTGAGACCAAAAACAATTTTTGGATATGCCAATGTATGTTATAATGGCGAGGGCCCGGCAGCTCCCACACCAATAAGGTTTTACAAAAACCATGCCAAAACAAGTCACACATTGACAAAACTAAAAAGCTGACCACCAATTTTAGATCTACTAGCTTTGCCAATGTTTGTTTATTTCTGTTTCCCATAATCTTATTGAAACTGGTTACACTGATTTTCCATTAGGAATATTTTTGGGAAATACTAGCATGCATCAACAAATGTTACTAAATGATGCTGCAAAGAAATGGTACCTGAAATTTTACAGTAGTTTAGCTAAATGTTTTTTTCCTGCTTTCATTTTTTTATGAACATTTTATTTTGAAAGCAAAGAATCATCAATCTTGCTTTCAAGCTTCTGCAATTATTTGCATCAAATCAGAGAGCATTCTGGGAGCATTATACATAGCCTCATATTGCTAAACTTTGAAAAAGTGTGTACACATTTTTATACTGGAACCACTGTCAGTAGTGTAGTCAGAGCTTACAACATTTACTTAAAGCACTCACCCTAATAATAAAGACTTTTAATTAATGAAGCATAAATACAAGTTTGAACAGCATTAACATATGGACAAAAATATTAACTTAACTGCAGACAGTGCCCTTCCCGGTACAATAATGTGGTACTGCAAACTGTCAGCCAGACGGTTTGTGCTGCAGGGGGTTGGGCTTACTTGTCCCCAGGACAAAATACACATGAAAACTTGTTACCCTTGACCCCAAACAATATGTCCTGGGCGTCAGGCTATAGGAATTCCACATCAGATAAGCTCAAGAAGGACTTTATCTCATCCTTATTCTGGTTTAATGCCCTTTTCACATAGGACATGTCCTAAATAGGTTACAGATTGCATAGCTAATTTACACTTGGAATATTGGACTGTTAACCCTTTATCCTCCAGAGTGTTCAAAACGTTCTACAACATATCATCATGTTCTTCCTTGTCCCTACCATATATCAGAATGTCATCTTGGAAACAGTTAAAAACTTTAATTTGCCAAACAATTGATATATTTATTTTGAAAAACTGCAGCAGCTGCTGCTAGACAAAAAGACATCCTTTTGTATTGAAAGCATCCTATCGGGATAATAAAGGCTGTACATTGTTTTCTATCTTCATGCAGTGAAATCTGGTGGTACACCGCTCATAAATCTATTGTTGTAAACTATTTGGCACCCTTCACTAAAGCTAAACTTTTGGAAATTTAAGGAAGCGGAAATTTACTAACAAAGACGTTATTATTCAAATGGCGCAAATTTATGCATAGTCTTATTTTACCATTGCTGCGTCTTGTCATTACTACATGAGAAATCCATTCTAAAGACTCTATGGTTTCTATTATGTCAGCATTAACCAATTTTTCAAGTTCCTTCTTAACTTCCTCCCACTAGAGAATTGGGATATTCCTCACTTTGTGAACCTTAAGGATTGCGCCATCCTTCAGTACAATTCTATGCTGAAAAATTTAGCAGATTACCAATTTTACCACTAAAAACCTTCAGAAATGTCGTAAGCATCAAATTGCTAGTATCTTCCCCCTAATCCACAATCATAACTGGCTCTGGTAGTTGGGGTTCAATGCAATATGCAGGTTTCCTTGGCCATGCCAACCCGAGAACCGAAGGACCTTTCTTAGATACATGTAATTTACCTAAAGCTTTCCGGTTCTTGAATCTGAATGCTAGCAGCCTATATCTTAGTATCTCTATTCTCTCTGCCGTAAAACTTTTGTGGTTGAAATCCGGTTCATTCAACCACATACCCAATTTATTTACAAAGATGTTACGCTATACCTCTTCATTGATGATCGTATAAGGAGAACCAGAATCAACATAAACGGCAATATTAACTCCCTCAATACTCATGTCTCACAAAGGTTTCTGTCTCTCAATATCCTGCCCACTTACATTTAGAACAAAAGATTCTTTACTGTCAGTAATATTGCTCATTAGACTGTTCTCACTCTGCTCAGAATTGAACTCATGAATACTTTTTTACCTTAGATTTACTCTTCTTCCTACATACCTTAGAATAATGCCCCATTAAACCACAAAACAAACATTTCTGCGTTAATGCAGGACACATCTTGTTATAAGCTAAGTGAGATTTACTATCACAACAACAGCATCTCTGGTTCTCTCTATAGGTACCTTGCTCTAAATGTTTAGCAGTATTTTAGGCTTCTAATCTATCTTTCCTTTAATTATTCCTACCACCTCATTGTGACCTTCTTTCACTCCAGTTTTTATCGTTCTCGCACTTCTGCAAGACATTTCAGCCTTCCTCATAATGGCAAGAATTTCTCTGCGTTCTGTATCCTCACTAACCCACAATCTATCGTGGGTAGTCTGATCCCTACAGTGTGTAGTATCTTGGTTATTATGCTTTACATGTCATCCACTGCTCCACCAGTGGAACACTCTTGAGATGATGTAACATAGAATGTTGGTGTATGAATTACACAGTTGGAGAAGGGCTGAGCGCAGTGGATCACTCTTGAGATGATGTAACATAGAATGTTGGTGTATGAATTACACAGTTGGAGAAGGGCTGAGCGCCTTGCTGGCTGCTCCTGATGGGGCTGATTACTGCTTAATACTACTGTATTACTGATCTTGTAACCAACTTGAATAAATCCTCCTGAAACATCACAATCAGCCTGGAGTGATCACTACAATTTTATGGCGACGAGTTGAAGCAAAGAATCTGCGTGTGCTACCTCTAAGGCCTTCAATGTCAAGTCTGGAGTATCTGAGGACCTACTCTCAAGCTAAAGCAACTCTTCTGTCTACAGCTGCACTTACTGAACTACTGGCCACACATCAGCCCCACCAGTGACCTCCCATCGGTCGCCCTCTACGCAAAAGCGCCAGTTCCAGTCTCTACGCAGCTCAAGTCTCTGCCTGCTGTTCCTACAGCATCTCAAAAGGTCTGTTCTTGCTGTCCCTACAGCACCTCAAGAACTCTTTCCTGTTGTCCCTACAGCGTCTGTTTTAACTGCTGCTCAAGTCTATACATGCTGTCTCTGCAGCGTCTCAACAGCAAGGTAATTGGACTGCCTGAATGGACTGCCTGAATTTGTGTTTCCTGTGCGGAGTGGGATTCAGTCTCGCACGTTCAATTCCGTTTGGGACAAGTTTACGTCTGCACACAGTTAGTGTCGCATCTACATGTTCTCTGCTTCCAGCCAAGCAACCTCACACTACAGAGTGTAATTCGAAGTGTGCTCGCACAGAAGCTGTTTTGACTGTTTTCACAGTGCCAGAGGCTAGTGGACATACTTCAACTATCGGACTACGCTAGCAGTGGGGATATGCAGTGAGCGACAGTGTCTCTTCAACCCTCAAAGTTCAGTTTTTTGTTTTTTTTAGGTGCTTTAAATGAAGTGGACAGCGTGTGGTGGCCGTTTTGTTAAATATCACGTTCTCGGTCATCCACTCTTCTTTCATGTAGGCATGCGGTACTGTGGCCATGCATAGGTAATTGGCGGTGTAGCAATGATTTTACGTTTGAGGTGAGCCCGTTTTTGTCTGTTATGTTTTTTCACACTTTGAGCCATAATGCAGCCTGCTCCATTTCAACCGCTTCACCCTTGTTTAAAACCCGGCGCGTGTCTCTACAAGCGCGCGCACACCTACCTACTTTGTGACGCGCGCAGCTCCTCGATCCTTTGTGTCGCCTGCTTCAGTTCTTGTGATTCCTCTAGACGTTTTGGTGCACGGCGGACCCGGGAACCACCCGGCGTAACGTGACTTGCGTGCCGCCATCTTAGGGTTGGCTGAGGCTCTCAACTTTGGATTGTACTTTGCCTCGGTTGCTTTTAACCACTTTTACCTTGCCAGCCACGTTTTTTTTCCCCATAAATGAACTTTATTGCACTCGACGTGTTTAGTGCCTCTCCAGCTCAACGTATTTCTCCAGTGGACCCTCGAGATCTTATTGGTACAATGGACCTCCTGCCTTCTTGCATCGTTTTGCTTCAAGTCTCCTGGAACGGTGTATAATGGAACAATTTTACGGTGACCATATTTACTAGGACTGAGTATATGGTGTTTGTACACCGGTGGTGAGTGAAAGTTGTTCTTTTACAAGAAAGGATCATCACTGCACAGCTTTGGGTTCATTACTGGACTACATCTTTCATTTTATCATCTGGCGCTGCACTTAGTACTTTTGTCTCCGGTTACACTCATTCAATGTTAAATGATCGGTGTTCTATGTATGTTTACCCTCATACACTACACAACATTGACCTCTCCACGAGGTATGTCTCTTTTATTATCGTGCACATTGTTTTTATCTCTACACGAGGTGTCTCGCAAGGATTTTTGTCCTGCTACTCTAGTGCACAACGTTGACCTCTTCACGAGGTATTTGTCTCTTTTGTTTCAGTGCACACCTATCTAGGTTCACACGTTGCGTGGTTTCTGTCTCGTATCTACAATACACAAACTCTTGACCTCTCCGGAGGTATGTTTGTTGGGTCTCCCCTTCATCTTGTGCATAACACTGTACCTCCATTCGAGGTGCGTCCTTACACGGACATGACATTACACATGTCATTACATTATTAATACCTTCACTACAGTGCACGTTCTTACCTTACTTAAGGTGTCTAGTGTGGGTTGTTTGTTTTATTCTACAGTGCACAATAGTTTGATTTTCTCTTGTTGTTACCTATGCACGTTCATACTGTTACCCACATGGGTGTATAGTTTTGGTTCTTACCCAGTAACTATAGTGCATTGGTTCATGTTAGACTGGGCGTTTGTGTCTCATCTCTGTTTTCCTTTTCTTGCTCAACACTGTAGCCCAGTACTTTTCTATTTTATTTTTAACTCAAATGTTTATTACATTATGGAGAAGAATGATTTTTATAATGTTTTCTCTTCTTCTCTGTCATCTTCTATTCTCCTGATGTGGATTGCTCTCTTGCATACATACCTGGACAGTTGGTGTACAGAGAGTACTCATTGATGGTTTCTCTTTCTTTTCTAAATTTCTTTTTCTCATTTATAGAAAGAAAGGAGGATGAGGTTATGTCTATCTGTTTCTTTTATATTTTTGGGTGCTTTCTTTCTCTCTACCTCTGTTTTGTTTCTCTCTAGTTCTTTCTTCTCTATTTTGTTCTTCTAGCTTCTACATCTGATTCTATTTTCCTTTTTTCTATTTTCTTTCTGGAAGAAAGGAGGATATGTAGTATCTTGGTTATTATGCTTTACATGTTATCCACTGCTCCACCAGTGGAACACTCTTGAGATGATGTAACATAGAATGTTGGTGTATGAATTACACAGTTGGAGAAGGGCTGAGCGCCTTGCTGGCTGCTCCTGGTGGGGCTGATTACTGCTGAATACTACTGTATTACTGATCTTGTAACCAACTTGAATAAATCCTCCTGAAACATCACAATCAGCCTGGAGTGATCACTACAGAGTGCATGACAACTTGTTCTCTGATGAGATCTTCCTGAAGATTGTCAAACTTACAGACTAGGGATCATTTTTTAAGAGCAACAACATATTCATCGATTGTTTCAATCTCTTCTTGTTTCCTTTGAAAGAACTTGTACCTGATAATACCAATGCATACATTAGGTGCAAAATAACTACCAAAATCTCTAATAGCTTTCTCAAACACATTCCTGTCCCCTCTACCAGTTCCCTTTGACATGTTCTCATAAACCTTTAATCCCTCCAGACCTACTGAGTACAAAAATATTCTTCTCTTCTGGTTTGCATACATTTTGCCCTCCTCATCAACTGTCTCTAAGTCATTTAAAAATTAAGACTTCCATTCCATCCACTTCATGCATGGTTTACCCCCAGCAAGCTAAAATCATTGTGAAGGAACTAAGTATGTAGTGGTCTAGTTAAGTGTCCCAACTTCATCTCAAATAGTTTACTGTTCATGCTTTTCCACTAGAAGAACGCAATAATCCTTATGATTCACTTTTGCAGTATCAACAGTTATAATCCACTCAAGGTAGGATGAAATATGAAAAATTTTCATACTCAAATAATCTACCCGGACTGACTTCTTTCCTATCAACAAGAGGTTTCAGCAAACCAGTCCTGACTGCTTCTTCAAAAACGATCCAAGAATAAGGCAGTGAAGATGACAGAGCACTTCAAATATTCGATAATTATAAAAAAACACGCTTCCAGAGATCTGTTAGTACAGGCTAAATATAACCTAATGCCACGTAAAATGCATTTATGTTCCCAAACAAAAATGGCAGCACGTAACGTGACGGAAACGCTGTGACAAAAGTGCGTCAAATGCAGACCGAGCTCAATGTCGTGTGAGGTGAAACTGATGTACCACAGGCTGCACAGCAATTCAATTGTCGCAAGTAATGATCACAGTAAATAGACTCCTTTTCCATATAAACCACAGTGGGTTACTTGTTCGGACGTGCTCGGCCCAATATTCTGGGAAGTCCATAGAAGAAAAAATAGGAAGCGCTGAATAAGATTTCCTAAGACGAATCTAGGTCCCAAATCCAGGAAATCTTAGTTAATTGCCAGTCCTCACGTAGGTTCTCATAGGTACTGATGTTCCAGTACAATTCGTCACCAAATTTTAAAGCATAATCCAAGTCGATTAATGGAAATAAGAGCTTTATTTTAAGTCTGGAGCACCAGCTAGTATAAGTACAACCAGTTGCACTGGATACTCTTGTACACTACCACCAGGATTATAACTATCCCACATTCTAACCATCTAACATTCTAAGAATACAGTAATTGCATGTAATATTAAAATATAACATCCAGTAATGGTCACATAAATTATAATATTCTTTCAGATGAAAAAAAGGTTCATTTTTGAGTGCTTGTTTCACTGTAGTGAATTACATTAAATTACTGCAACTGCTGAAAATAATAGTTTTTAAGCTGGAGCTTTTCCAGAGAGCAGATGTCCTTACAACACTGTTCTGATTAACCAAGCAATGCTCGTTGTGCTAAATATAAGACCGATATAGGTGTATCTGGAGAAACATTATTGTCTATTACATCATACATACGTGAACTAAATTCCTTCAAGGTGGCCTGTGAATTGACACTCAACCCAATTGTGACACTGAAGTAATTTGTGTTGGGTCAAACAATTTGGCTAAGCGGGCAAGCTGGAATTCGAATCCAGACTTTCTGGTTACATATTGTGCATTTGAGCCACTGGGTGAAAATCTTCCTTTGCCACTAAAAGACAATGCTTCATGTTCAATTGTTTCATGACTTGCATTGCTTTTCGCTATTTAGTAAATAGTGGTATCACATGATAAGGAGTGGACTTTTTTTTATGTGCTACCGGATTGCCCACCCGCACCCCTGCCAAGTTTAGAGTGTCAAACTAATGCATTTCTATTTAAATTAGCACATCACTGGATGGTACAAAATACGTAAAGCAAATCAACTTGTAGCTCACCTGACAGATAAAACTTTAAGGATTTCAAACTTGCCCATGGGCCCATGCACCTCCCCTTACCTGGTTAACTAATCGTGACACTCTTGAAGTTGAACTGCTCTCTTATAATGCGTGTTGTGATGACCAGGAGTGTGAAAGTGCCTCTGAAGTTCCACAATTGGAGTGCTCGTCATCCTCACTAGTTGGCCAGACCTTCCATTCCAGAACTCAGTTGTCAATCACTGAGTTTCCACTCTCATGCATAAGATGAAATGTTGCCCAGCCAGCTGCCAGACTGACAGCCAGAAGTCCGGAGTCTTCATGTGTGCTCATTCATGCAGCATTAACAGTGTGTGCAGTTAAGCTGTGGTGGTATATAAGTAGGGCTCCCGGATTTATGGTATTTATTTTTTTAACCTTTCCATCTGTATTATCCACATTGTTTTTTGGGCCATCTTATTGGTATTTATCCATATGTATTTTGTATTTTGCAAATACATGGAGTCGTAAAATGGTATAATTCCACTTTTATTTAACTGATAAACATGCACTCATACTATGCCGCCTGTCGTGTTTTAGCCAATTAAGCAGCCAATTATAGCAAAACACTACACCCACAGTTTGAGGAAGGAGAGGAAACTCCTCAGCGCACAAAGCTTTTCCCTCTGAGTGCAGAGGCGATGTTCACTCTTTTTAGCATGCTTTTACGCTTAAGGTGTAACTAAATACTGAACTGTGCTGGGGGGGGGGTTCCTCTCTTCGCTCAACTTTGGACCTCTGTACTTTCACTTTGGTGAGTCCTGCTAAGTGTCTCATTTCATGTTACTCAACTCTGCTATGCGAGTATTTTGCCTTATCACATGAGTTATCATCACATCCTAGCTTCCTCTTTCATGTTCTCCATGCTTGCTTGTCTGTTGTCGAGGACATAGTACAATTTGTCTTCGCTTTTTAGAGCTACTCACATGTTACTGAGGACATGCCACATCCACAGCTGGGTGAGCTGGAGTCTGACTCTACCTCAGTGAAAAGGCATGGAAGGTCAGTAATGCATACTGATTTGACTTTAAGCATCCAGCAAGATGATCAGTCATGTAGTCAGCTCATATTTGCATTTTTCCATTGCCACAAATAGTTAACCTCATGATGCAGGAAAGTAGTTCAATTTTATCCAGATGAGTCTCAGAAAATCCCGCTAAACGTCGGCAACCTCCACTTCATTCATGAGAAGCCTTTCACTTACGGATGTAGCAAATGCATAGGAGATGAAGTGGCAATGTGTTTCAATAAGGGATCTTGGGCCAGATGTACGACCATTGGCAATTGCGACCCGCAAATTGCGAGTTGCAATTTGCGCGTCGCAATTGCCAATGTACAACAGTGTTTGAGACACTGTTTGCGATTCCCAATGGGGTCGCAAATTGCATGCCTCATGCATATTAATGAGGCTGTTGCAATTTGCGACCCCATTGGGAATTGCTGGCACTCCCAGGGATGGTGTCCTGCTGGGGTCAGCAGACCTCCATGTCTGAGACTGCTTTTAAATAAAGCAGTTTTATGCAGCCCGTTTTCCTTAAAGGAAAACGGGATGCATTAAAAAAAAATGTTTTTGTTTCATTTTTTTAAGGGCAGGTAGTGGTCCCTGGGACCACTATCTGCTCTGAAAAAGTGTTTGCGCACCCATTCACAAAGGGAAAGGGGTCCCTTGGGGACCCCTTCCCGTTTGCGAATGGTTTACCACCCTCTTGAGAGGGTGGTAAACTGCGAGTGTTTTGCGACCGCAATTGCGGTTGCAGGACGCCCTCGGAACGCACCTTCCTAATAGCGAGTCACTAACCCTATTTTGCGAGTCGCTATTTAATTAGCGACTTGCAAAATAGGGTTAGTACATGGCCTACTGTTTTTTGGGTCTAAAACCCATTTGCGTATGCAAAAATCCGTCGTACAATTTTAACCGTTCCACCGCCCCTTCCCCTCCACACTAAATTTGGACAAATAAAATAAACTGGGTGAACATTGCACTAGAGTTTACTTCTCAGTTTGTTTGTTGACTCAATATGCTCCACATGATAGTGTTGCTTCCAATTTAGTCTCACAAGTGACAACATGCAGCCCCATAGTGGTACCATTTCAGACATTATAAATAGTGTTTCCCTTGCAGGCTAAATTCAGCTAACTGCAGCATAATTTGGTTCTACTTTGCTGCATACTTCCAGCACCCTGTATATTTTTATGGCAATCATACATGTCATATGATTAGGGCTCCCAGTTTTCCATTTTTTACTGATTTTTACAGATAAATACAGACAGAAAACTATTTATTTTCCTGTCTGTATTTATTTTTAAATACAGAAACTAGGCCTTCTTTGGATGATTTTTTTCTACTGTCAATCATGAGTGCCAGGTCAGTAGGTGTACAGATTGAGAGGTAGGAGAGATGAAAAAAGACAATAGATTTCCTAATTAAGATTAATTAAGTGCAGATCTACAGTTATTTATACAATTCCACAATGCAAGTGTTTTTTATCAAATAATGCTATTGCACTGTATACTGCTGAAACCTTTTGGACATTTAAATGCTAGTATACTTTTATCAGTTAAATAAATGTGGAAAAATACCCATTGCAGCTTAATTTATCAAGAAAACACAAAATGAAAATGGATAAATACAGAAAAAATGAGCACAAAATAAATATGGATAAATACAGACGGGAATGTCGAAAAAATAAATACCATAAAACCGGGAGCCCTAAATATGATCAATACTGTTACTTGTTAAGGACTGGGTGAAGGGGCTAGAAGTGTTACGGACTCTGATGAGGCTACCATGTAGGAACCCTGGAAGGGAGTGCTGGAATGCCAGACACTCTTAGCCGCTTTAGCACTGGTTTTGCTTAGTAAACTTGTAGTATGTCACCAAGATTAATTTTTAGAGTTTTTAAAGACCTCCCGCCCATCAATTTCAAGGGTTACACTTTCACCTATTCCAGGAGCCATCCCCTTGAGTCAGATAAGTCTAGCAGAGACCGTGGCACTTCTATCGGACCTTCAGAAAACGAAGGCAGAGAAAGAGAGAAACCCAGAGAGTTTGAGTGGGAGAAGCTGAGCCGGCTCCACAAGAACAATTGGACAGGAGGTGGCAGACCCAGGATAACTAGGCCTGGGAAAAGAAAAAGGAAAATCCTGGAAAAAGAAAAGCATATTGTTGTACCCTGTACATAGAGACACTGGTAACCAAGTAGTATATTTCAAGTCTTCTTTATTGGTTCCATGTCAGGGTAGTATCAATCTTAGTCCAGCCAGCTCTAGTCAGGTACTAGCCATGTACCAGCCCCACCAGGAGCAGCCTGCCTAGCTGCTCAGCCCATCTCTAACTCTGGCTGAGCAGCTAGGAGGACCTAGGCTGATTACATATAAATGTAATACTTAGGATATAACATTATCCCTTTCCTTTAAATAAAAACAAAAATAACAATTCTAAAGGAGAGAACTATACACAAGAAAACGGTAATGTTCAGAACTCAGGGATGCAACTCAAAGCAAAACATCACAAGAGAGTGAACAAAGCAACTCAAGAAAAGATGGGAAAAATACAACATCAAAATATATGAGCATCAATATCCCCCATCCTCCTCCATGAAAATTATTAAAACATTATGAAGCGTAAACTTGTAGAAATACAAGTACAAATAGTAATACTTCGTAACATAGAATAACACACCCCACATCCAATCCCAAAGAAGATATGTGGGGTGACGCAAAGGGAAAACACCCCGCGACACTAATCCCAACTACAAGGGAACTAGCAAGATATGGGACAACGACCCATGGAAACTGTGTATGGGGCTAGCACCCATAACACCCACCCTATGTAGGGCTGAACCTCAGTACTGCGCGCAACATGTAAATGGGGTCTAAACCCATATCCTCACCCTGTGTAAGGGTTGTACTATAAAACGATTAAGTAAGGGAACTAGCCCATGACCCAAACCTCATGTAGAGGTCACTAACTGGGACTCAAACCCAACCCAATCCCTGACAAAAGGGATCAACTGTGAAGGGACGATTACCCAAACACATCCCTCATTTAAGGAATAACAGTGATGACCACCCACAAACACAAGGACGACCCAATCATAATCAGCACAACACTGTGGCATCACTACACACTAAACTGTTGGAAGGAAAATACACATACAATTCCAATAATTGTAGAACATTAGCGAACTGTGCACCACGCCGGTGAGCGATTTCTCACCCGAATACAAGTACACAGAATACATACTAAGCTTGTGCACCCCACCTAAAACTAGATGAACAAATGTAGATACAAGTGACATATAGACAATTCCAAATACCCCTTGCATGTGACGACTAAAGTTCACTGTATTAACCTAGAGATAGAAAATCACGAAAAAGTTGCAGATGAGTAGCATATAAAACACAGCACAATTGAATGCAAGTAGTGAACCTTCATATGCAATCAAGAGTGTAACTAGTTAAACCATAGAGACACAACAAAATTCTCAACAAGACTGTCCTAATGGTGATTAGAGCTGTGAGTACAGTCTTGTAAAACGGGCTGAAGATGACCCACAATAAATTTCTCCTGTGTATACTTTCCTTTGACTCCACATGCAGCATGAGACGGCAGGATACTACCAAAGCTGGGCGCTGGGACAACCAACTAGACCGCTGTGAGTATAAATTAAAAGAAAGTACCTTTTTTCCACGAGTGTGTCGCAACCTGGAAATGGCAGGAGAACATACCCAAACCAGACATTCCGTTGTGTTTCGGAACGATTGCCAAAGTCCACCGTGATCGCTGGAAGGCGGAGCCCTTGCCCCAAGCTCTGCACTCATACCAATGATGACACACTAAAAAGCACAAAGCGTACTGGTGATTCTGCAGTCAGCGCAAGCATCTTCCGTGCCTTCGACTCCTTCCGTGTGTGGCAACCGAGAACTTGGTTGGCGAGAAGAAGCCGAGCACCAACAAGTTGCATGGAGCCAAAGCCAACCTAAAGTTGGCGGCACGCTTTGGACGTCGCTGCAGAGTGGCTTACGGTGGGTACATGCACCAAAACGTGAAAGGCATACCATGTCGATGAGACTTCCACAGACGTCACAGCTGACGGCTCGAAGGTAGAGAGGACGAGAGAGGACGTCACCTGAAGAAACAACGTGCGACCGCCATGGTAAAGGTAGGCGAGCTCGCGCGTTCCATTTTAAATTCTCAGTTGCAGTTGAACTGTCATTGCCACCACGAACGTTATAACCACGAACGTTATAACGTTATACTCAGTTGTGTGTAGTGCTATAGGGACAGTTTTATACAAGTGCCCACACATCTAGAACACCCCAGGGTTTCTCCCCCCCTAAAGCTCCTTCAGACCTCCTGCAGCACGATGGCGTACTACGCCGAGGAGGAAGATCAGTGGGTGGAATTTAATGAGTATGCGGAATATGAGGAACCTGAAGAGCACCATATGGAGGAGCAATTGGTTGAAGCCCTGGATACCCACGTCCAGGGCTCTGTAAATCGGGCATTGATTAAGGCCTTACAGCCATTTACCAAGCCATTGAAAAACTATGGCAAACTAAAGTTTGGTGCTTCGCAAGGAGAACCCTCAGGTCATACCTCATCTGAGGTCCTTGCTCGAATGGCCCGTAATGTGATGAATGACCATGGATACATGGGATCCCCCAAATCTACTAAAGCGTCAACGACGCAAGCGGGGGACGCGGAGGAATCTTCGCCTACCGCGCCTGACACATCGGATTCGGATAAAGAATCGCAGACCTCACGACAGGCGACGAAACGGAAACGTAAATCACACCACGTTGCAGACAAACCGGTCAACAAAAACCTTTTGTTCGACCCCAGAAATATCATACACCCGAGATCCACAGAGTGGGTTCCTTGTGTCGAGGTGGCACACTATGTGCAAGAGAATCTCCGGAGAGGTTTTGAGAAGGAAGTCAGGGCTACCTTGCGCTCCGAATGTCCCAGACCATCTTTAATGGGAAAAGTGGCGGACACGCCGGAAATAGACCCGAACATGGCCACTTTTATGAAAAAGTTCGCCAAGGACCCCAAAAAGGGACTAGACCGAGCTTGGAGGGGCTGTCAGGATAAACTCCTTGACGTGACCGGACCCCTGACCAAGATATTGGATGCTGCGGTCTCCGCCAAGGACTCCAACACTACATTGGACCCCACGGAGGTTCTGGAGTGGGCACAACGAGCTATGTGTTTCCTAGGAAACGCAAATTGTGCTCTATCGGCGGAACGGAGAAGGTCGTTCCTCATGCGCATAGACCCCCAACTTGCGGAAATGGAAAACACTGAACCGGGCACGCTGGCCAATGGCATGCTTTTCGGTGACAAATTTGTGAAGGAGATGGGGAAATATGTAAACACATTCTCCGCCCTGGATAAAGCCCAGGCAAACATTAAAAAGTTTTCCATACTGGCCTTTTTAACAGGGCCGGACGCTTCAGGGGTCGAGCGACCGGCCGAGGATTCAATCAGACCTCTCGAGGCTTTGAGCAACGTGGCAGAGGTGGTGCACAACGCTCAAAATTCTATCCTACCCGCAATCGCGGTGACAGAGGAGACAGCACAGAGGCTACAGAGGACAGAATCATTCCTCCGGTGACACCTCTTATTCAGGTAAGCTTCATGCAGGCTGGGGACACCAAGGTGGGAGGTCGGATTGCTCTGTTCCACCATATGTGGGAGATTCTCACACTAGATCCTTGGATCCTTCAAACGGTAACAGGATTTCAGATAGAGTTCTATGCCTCACCCCAGCAGGTTCATATCCCTCCTCCCCTACATTTTTCCCGTGCAGAGATGTCTTTCATAGACGACGAGGTTCAATCACTATTGACAAAAGGGGCAATTGTACACACAGTTCCTCATCCGTTGGGGTTCGTAAGTACAATCTTTCTAGTGCCCTAAAAAGGACAAAGGTTTCAGACTAGTGCTCAACTTGAGGGTATTCAATTCCTGGGTAGTGTATCGCCATTTCAAAATGGAAGGCATTCACTTGTTGAGAGATATCCTGTTGGAAAATGATTGGATGGTGCGTCTGGATTTGAAAGACGCTTACCTGACAGTGCCCATCTTTCCGCCTCACCGGAGGTTTCTGCAGTTCCAATGTAGAGACCGATGGTTCGAGTTCTCTTCCATGCCCTTTGGTCTATCGTCCGCCCCTTGGTGTTTCACCAAGTTACTAAAGCCCGTGGTTCAGTACCTGAGAGAGAGGGGGGTGAGACTTATAATTTATTTAGACGATATTCTGATTATGGCACAGAATATGGACACGGCTCTTCTTCATCTGAACTGGACGGTCCAGCTCTTACAAGAACTGGGCTTCGTCATCAATGCGCAGAAATCCATTCTGATCCCAACACAGTCGCTGGAATTCCTGGGTTTTCAGGTAGACTCGATCACAGCTCAGCTGTTATTGCCACTGAGAAAGAGAGTAGCTATCAAGAAGGAGTTGAGGAGAGCGCTTGCCTCTCCGACTATATCTTTGAGGACGCTGGCCAGGTTGGTGGGGCTTCTGGCCGCCTCAATTCAGGCAATATTCCCAGGGCCCTTACACTACAGGGCACTTCAACGGTTGAAGATTCTGCATTTACGCAAAGGTCTGAGTTATGCGGAGCAGATTTCAATTTCAGGGAGGCCCGGACCGAGATGTCTTGGTGGCTGGAGCACATGGATGCATGGAATGGCAAGGCCATTTTCGCAGCCAGTCCGGAGATAATCATAGAATCCGATGCCAGCAGATGGGGCTGGGGAGCCCGCTGCGGCTCGGTGGAGACTGGGGGTCGGTGGTCCCAGGAGGAACTGAAACTCCATATCAACTGCCTGGAGCTTTTGGCAGGATCGTTTGCGATTCGGACACTCTCACCGCAGCGGGCGAGTTGCTGTATTCTACTGCGAATGGACAAGGTGTCAGCAGTACGGTACATCAATCGTCTGGGGGGTACGAGGTCTCGTCTTCTGGTAGAGATTGCCAAAGACTTTTGGCATTATTGCCTGGCCCACCATATAACTGTAACGGCGGAATACATTCCGGGCTCTGCCAATGTAGTAGCGGATTGGAATTCCCGTTTTCTGCGGGATGCCAGCGATTGGAGACTGCACCCCGAGGTATTCAGGCAACTGACTCACAAGTGGGGTCCATGTTCAGTGGATCTCTTTGCGTCCAGACTCAACGCACAACTACCTCAGTTTTACAGTTGGCGTCCGGATCCTCTGGCGATCAGCTCGGATGCATTTCTTCAATCATGGACGATGGGCATTCTATATGCCTTTCCACCGTTCGCCATGATTCCGAGGGTTCTGGCACAGATCCGTCGACAGAAGGCGGAGGTGATACTAGTCTCACCATGTTGGAAAGCGCAGGCATGGTTCCCGGTGGCTCTAGCCTTGTCGTGTGCACTTCCACTGCAAATACGGTCGTTTCCAGAGATTCTGGAGGACCCTCTGGGGTTACCTCATCCGTTGGTGATGCAGGGCCAACTGTCTCTCATGGCGTGGAGACTTTCAGGCGACGATGGCAAATGCCTGGAGTTTCACAAGAAGCTTTGTTCTTCTTATCACAATCATGGGCACCCGCTACTCACAAACGTTATGAATCAGCCTGGCGTAGAGGGGTTAGTTGGTGTTCTGAACGGCAAGGAGATCCTTTGGGATCCGGTGTCCATCTGATAGTTAATTTTCTTTCGGAACTGGCTACTTCGGGCATGGCTTATAGGACAATTAACAACTTTCGTTCGGCAATTTCAGCAGGTCATCCACACGTGGATGGGAAACCGGTGGGAGAACATCCCCTGGTGTGTAAAGTGGTGCAGGGTATCCGTTTGGTTAACCCTCCGAAACCCAAGTATTCTGTTTTGTGGGACGTGAACGTAGTGCTTCGTTTCCTTAAGTCTTGGCCAGCTAATGAGGGCTTATCGCGTAAGCAATTGTCGGCAAAGCTTACGATGTTATTATGTCTTGTATCCTGCAGACGTGTCTCGGATGTGCGAGCCTTGGATATAGCAGGTAGAGTATTTACTCCTTCTGGAGTTTCGTTTACAATCTCAAAGAGGACAAAGACACATTCCAGATGTATTTCATACCCTGCTTTTCCTCATCATAGCAAGTTATGTGTGGTACAGTGTTTAAAATGTTATGAGGATTGTACTCGAGAATTCAGGAATGATGTGGCAGGGCAATTGTTAATTTCACTGCAGAGACCTTTCCGCCCAGTCACTGCAGCGACTTTAGCCAGGTGGGTTACTTGGTTATTAAGGCTAGCAGGTGTTGATACTGCAATGTTTGGAGCTCATTCTGTTAGGGGAGCAATGGCTTCCAAGGCCTTTCATATTGGCTCCCGCTTACAAGATATTATGACTGCGGCAGACTGGTCCTCTGACTCTATGTTTAAGACATTTTATCATAAACCTATTGTAGATGTGGCCTCGACGGTTATGGAACAACTTTAAACTAGCATAATCTGAGCCTCCGTGGACTGACATAGAATAACATTTTTTCTAGCTAACGCGACAAGAATTTTCAATTCTATTAAGGACACGGAGGCGAGGATTATCCCACCCAGGTAAGATGAGAATGATATTCTATGTGGTAGATTAATCATTGAAAGATGGGTGAAAATTTCATGTATTGTTCACAATGATGAATTGGTTTTTTCTTCCCACCCGTTTGTTGATATGGTAAACGATGATCATTGAGACTTTTGAATAACATGTTTGTTATGCAAGATATATGGATTATGAATGGCGTATTACGACTACTATTCTCTTTGCAGGAGAACAAGGCAAACAAACCTGAACGATCAGGATGAAACTCATGGGACGGCTCGTAAGGAATCGCTGTGGTTAAGGTTCCAGTTCACGTTGGAGGCGTGGTCGACGCCGCTCCGGTTCAGGCAGTCGAGTTCAAGACTGAAGTTAAAAGTTTTTTCGCAAAGAAAGAGGAAGAGGAAGGTCATGCAAGGACTGTTATATATGGGACTTATAGGTGATTGGTGCATACAATGGAGGGGGTTGTCCTTCCGGGATTATGCAAAATTTAAAGTTATTATTGGCTGCTGTGAATGTCAGTAAAGTTAAGATTCACCTGCTGTGAATGTGAGCCTCCGTGGACTGACATAGAATCATGAACGCAGCAGCCGAGAGAAAGGCTGCTCCTCGTTGTGCACATGGAGGGAGGTGTTTGTAATGGGTTTCCCGCGGAGGCTTCCCGAATGGCTGAGTGGGCAGTTCACAGCTTACAGCCGGCCAATCACTGCTGAGGGAGGTGTTTGTTAGGGGTTTCCCGCGGTGGCTTCTCGAATGGCTTAGTGGGCAGTTCACAGCTTACAGCCGGCCAATCACTGCTGTCTGCAGTGCTACTAAATTATCCAGGGCTCGGGGCATCTGTGGCCTTTTGAGAATATGACGGTTCTGGGTAGTGGAGGTGAGCACGCTTAAAAATTACAAGGGAGATGTGAGCTGAGTAAGAATACAGTAACTGCATGCATTATTAAAATATAACACACCTGCTTCCCTTATAAACAAAACAACATTTACATTAAATTACAAAAGATGATCAAGAAAAAAAATCGAAACACTAAAATTAAGATCACTCATTTCAAGGTGGATGATCATTCCCTTTGATCATTCCCTTCCCCGTCGTCACATACATAATCAGCAAGCCATTTTGGTTTACGGCCTCAGCCTACGGTTATCTTCGCCTACTATGTTACTCTAAGTACATTGATTTTGTGGATCACATTCCAGATGAGTTCTCCAACCTCTTGTTCAGCTCCCTCTTGTAGACCTTCCTCCCCCCTTGCAGAGTTCTACATCAAATCTCCCTTGTTCGGTGAACACACTCTTGAGGAATTTCCATTTCTCCCCCTGAATACTCCATCAATTCCACAGAAATGTTGTTCCCTTGTTGTCCCTGTGGTGCAATACATTATATCATATTCCAATCCACACTCATTTTTTCCTTCCTATACACACTAGTTTCACCCTTTAGGCTATCCTTTTGAGTTTCCACACTTTTCTACCACTTAACTGGACAGCATTACGAAGGATTTTGACAATCCTCAAAGGATCGGAAAACTGACTATCCATACTCTCCAGGGTTTCTTAACCTTCACCCACATTCCTACCTTTTTATTGACTAAGGAAGAGCTTCTCTTGGAATTATAATGTTCTTTATACCTGTTGTGAGTACTGACAATTCTGTTTCTTACTTTATCTGAAGATATATTACCCGTCAAATCTCCCAACCAGTCAGAATTACTCTTGGTACTGGCTCCTTTTCCATGCATGACTTCAAAAGAGGTTACTCCTGACACATTATTGACCGTAGTCCTGTAAGTCCACACTGTTTTCTTCATCTGTAACTCCCAATCCTCCTGATTGCTAATGACAAGCTTTATAGCGCCCTTGAGCACTCTATTAAAGCGCGCAATCATTCCATTTCCTCTAGGATTATAGATGCATGTAGTGTAGTGTTCAATACCAACTCTCGAAAAATGAATTTTTGCTTTACTAAATGTGAACTGTACTCCTCTGTCACTGATTACCTGCATAGGTAGACCCTTATCAACAAGCCCTTCATCAAACTTTTCATACAGCATCTGTGTCCACCATAATTACTTCTTTGACTACAGGCCATCTTGAAAAAGCATAAATTAGAGCAATAATATACTTAGCTTGAACTCCTACTGAACCCATGATGTCAATTTCCACAGTGTCACATGGTTTCCAGGGGACGATACGTTTTCACATGTTTGGTTTCAAGGTAGACAAGATTTGTCTGCATTAGCACAAACTACACAATTCTTACCAACCTTTCTATACTCACATCCATTCTAGGCCATCAAAACCTTTTCACATCCTGTTCTGTTTTAACAACTTTAAAATGCCCTTCGTGGCATAACTTAATATATATAAATAATATTTTCCCTAAGTGCCTGCGTCTGCCCAGTTATCCGCTTCAGTGCTGGGATGCTCCCAGGTAGCCATGCGCTATACAAGTGTTGTTTCATTCATTCATTCAATAGTTACTTTCAAGGTATCTGGGGGTACCACCTTATCTCTTCTCTTCAGCCAAAAACCATTAACTGTTAATTCATTCCTATCTTCCCATGTGTTTCAAGGTGGAGGTGTGGAATTTAATAAAATATCTACTTGTCCATTGGGCAGGTTGCTTCATAAATCTACTTGTCCTGTAACAAAATCCACTTGTCCCTTTTGGTGCTATGTAGTGCGGCGACAAATTATGACAGCAATCTCATTATATAAGAGCTCTGATATAGCCTCTCTGATTATGCAATGTCTCATACCATAGTAGTGTTTGAATTCTTGCAATCCCCTTATGTTGCCACGTTTCCGCAGATCTACATAATGGGGCTGAAGGTAGTGGTAAGCAATAGTTCTAGGGTTAGAATGCCCTTTTGAGTCTGTGCAAACCTACTAACTTGTGTGTTTTAAGGGTTTTCAACAACTCATCTCTAATCTTTTCCCATACAGAGAAATTTGGAAATTTACTCCGGACAATGGCAGACGTAGACCTTCTTCCAGAGTTGGGACAAGTGGTTAGAGGGAAAGTGAACTTTGCAAAGACTCAGATTTTTGCATGAGCAAATCTACACATGCATATTTGCTCATGCTAAAATGCAGTTTACAAATATTTTCTAGGAGTACTATTTCTTGTCCTACTTCTGTAAATTCTTGGGAATTCACGAAAGCCGTATAGCTGTACTTAATGCAAGGACATATACCATGGGTGCACTTTTAAGACCGTCTTTAATAATTGGGCCCCTAATTTGGTCTGGCGAAGACCATGACCTTTTGCGTTTAATAAAATTCTGTTTCTCTCTCTGTATCGGCTGGCTTCACTGTGAGTGACAGCATTCTGCTCTGTCACAAGGAGCATATCGGCACACAAAGTAGTTTTGTTCAGTGCCAGTAACTACTGTGACACTGTGTGCTTTTTGAGACCAAAAACAATTTTTGGTTTTGCCAATGTATGTTATAATGGCGAGGGCCCGGCAGCTCCCACACCAATAAGGTTTTACAAAAACCATGCCAAAACAAGTCACACATTGACAAAACTAAAAAGCTGACCACCAATTTTAGATCTACTAGCTTTGCCAATGTTTGTTTATTTCTGTTTCCCATAATCTTATTGAAACTGGTTACACTGATTTTCCATTAGGAATATTTTTGGGAAATACTAGCATGCATCAACAAATGTTACTAGGGGGCGTGGCTACGCGGCGTAGAAATATGGCCGCTAGCTAGGGTTGCTCCGTTCTCACCCACTCCCCACGTATTAATCTGTGACACCAATCCGTGGTCTGAGGCGAGAAATAGCCGTCGGAAGGTCCGCTCGATCGATCGAGCCCAGCCTGTAGCCTGGGGGACCGAGTCAGCCGAAGTTAGGCTGGGGTGAAGTTGCGGCCTGTTCCGGCGTGTAAAGCCGGGTGCTGGAGTGGACGCTGGGCCGGAGGAACACGCGACGAGAGCGGAGGCCGCCGATCGCTGCCCGGAGCCGAGAATCGGCAGTTCGCAATAGCGAGGCACAGCCCGGCACTGCGCCGGTGCACAGCTGCATGGGAGAGCCGGCCAACCTGAAAGGTGGGGGCTCCGGGGACCAGTGGCCCAGAAGCGAGAAGACAGTGGTGAAGGGGCCGCCTGAGCACCGCAGAGAGTCAGAGATCCATGCCGAGCCGGGAGTGCCCATGCGGTCTGCACGGGCGCCTGGGCGGTAGATAACCGGAGGAGGCCGGGGACGGTGGCCTAGAAAGACTGCGTGACACAGTGGAGGCGCATTCGCTGGCAGGCCCGTAATAACAACAGTGGTGGACGAGGTGGGAGGGCGACGGCATCTCCTGGTTCCTCCCTCTCGCTTCCTGACACAGGCACCCGTTTTGGGAGTGACGGGCCCGATCCCGCAAACAGCGCGCCCGCTCAGACACGGTGAGAGGGCTCACGCAGGGCGTGGAAGCTCGAAGATAACCTTGGAGTCGCACTGCTGCTGAGGGGGCGCACGGGACGGAGTAAAGGCATCAGAAGTGGAGTCTGGCCTTCGAGCAGGGGTCTGGGATTGTGGACACTGGTCTATTGAAGATAAGCAGAGGAGAGGCCGGGAGGCCTGCTCACGGCTGTGACCCTGGTAGGGCAGCGACGTGGGACCGTGCCACCATGGCCTCCAATAAAGGATCCAAAGCGACCCAGCAAAACAAACTTGACCGCTACACCTGCTTGAGGGCGGCGGTTGATTAGCAGCTGCCTAAGTCAACGGCAGCCGCCGAGGGTGAAAAACCGGAACTAACGCTGAAAGATGTCATGGAGGCCATCACCGGAGTCAGAACATCGATGGAGCAGCGCATGGACGCTATTTCCTCAGAGGTGACGCTGATCCGAGCAGACCTGACCACCAACAGAGAAAAGGTCAAGCAACTTGAAATAACTATGACCAGCCTGGTGAGTGATACCTCGGAACTGCAAAGCGAAATTCAAGAGCTGAAGGCCTTTCGGAAGTTTGCAGAAGATAAGCTCGACGACTATGAAGGGCACACTAGGCGCAACAATGTGCGCATTTTGGGGGTTCCGGAACGGGCCGAAGGGCAAGCCACAGATCTATTCGTAGAAAACCTCATTACCGTCCATCTGCAACCTAGGGGCCTATCCAACATGTTTGTAGTTGAAAGAGCCCATAGAGTCCCAGGGGAGACCGAAGCCGGGGGCACCTCCGCGCCCGATTTTGGCCAGACTGCTCAACTACAGAGACAGGGACGCTATCCTGCAAACATCTAGAGTGGCCCCCACTAAAGTTTGAAAACTCAGTGATAACATTTTCCCGGACTTCACCCAGGCGGTGCAAAGACAACGGAGAACTTTCCTGGCGGTAAAGAAACGTCTCAGGGATAAAGGCCTGAAGTACTCAATGTAATTCCCGGCCCGGCTCAGGGTGGAGGCCGGGGGAAGATCCCGATTTTTCGATTCACCTGACTCGGCGGCAGAGTGGTTGGATGGCTGGAGAGAGGAGCCGAAACACACAGAGCTGGGGCGCTGAACTTTTGAGCACACACCTGATGACACATATGCAGACAGGGTCAGAAGAAGGCCACAGGTGACTGCACGGTCCGACATGTGCCGGGATGGGAACCAGGTAGAGCGCCACCCCGGCAATTGACTTTTACGGACCCGATTTTACACACAGCATAAAGTATTGTTCATCACTCTCGGCAACTTTCAATGTGTATATTTGTGGGTGGGGGGCGAGTCGGGACACATTACCCCCTAATTTTTTTCATTAGTTAAGTTCTGGGGCGACAGGCACTCTGCATTAAAAGAAGAATGGGCAGTTCAAAGCCCAGAGTGCAGGGAAGCAGGGTGGGGGGAGTTGGGTGGGGGTTTCAGTTTCTAAGTTCGTAAGTAAGATTTTCCCAGGTACCATCATTTGTGTGCATGTAGGGCTAGCTAACACGTAGGATGGGATGATGACTGCGTGGGAAAAAAGCATAAAGGTGATGAGTTGGAACGTGAATGGCTTGGGGGATAAAATCAAACGATGCGTGGTACTACAGAATATTAGGAGACACGCCCCTGACGTTGTTCTGATTCAAGAAACACATCTTATAGGCAATACCTGCAGAGCCCTCAACAGATGGGGGTACAAACTAGTGGCGCACTCTGGATTCACCTCGGGCTCGAGGGGGACGGGGATTCTACTCAAAAACTCATTCCCCATGACTGTTAACTCACATTGGACAGATACAGGGGTAGATACGCCGGGATCACGGGACAGTGGGAGGGACAGCTGCTAACCCTAATATCGGTATACGTTCCACCTGGGCTCCAGAGCCTTGCATTTCGGGACCTTAGCGCACTGCTACTGTCGGTCCCCGATGGCCTTTTACTGGTGGGAGGGGACTTTAATTCAGTGGGCTCTGGAACGTTAGATCGACATCCCCCTAGAGCGCTGGGCTCCTCACACCGATGGCTCCCGGATTTTTTGGAGACAATGGGACTGGTAGACGCGTGGCGAACCCATACCCTGGTAGCATTCAACACACATACCACTCGGGAGCACACCACAGCTTGTCGAGAATCGACTATATATTGGTTCCGGCATCACAGGTATCCCATATTCACGAAATACGTCATGGGGCACGGGGCATATCAGATCACTCTCCAGTTTGGGCTCAAGCAGTGGTTGGGCAGCACAGAGTCGGTAGGATAGCACCCATTAACTCCTGGTGGCTCCGTAACCCTCTGGTCAGGAAAGAACTACATAGGGGAGTGGAATTATACTTTCAGGAGAATGAGGAATCGGTTCACTCCCCTCAGGTACTGTGGGAGGCATTCAAAACAGTGATAAGGGGACAGGCCCTCTCCCAGATTGCCGGGGTACTGAAAGAAAAATCACAAGCTATAGTGGAGGCAGAGAACGAAATTCTCCGGCTGGAGGAGGAACAAGGGGAAGATAATACACCGGACAAAGCACACCTCCTGCAACTCAAGCGGGACGACTATAGGGGCAATAGTGACGGATAGGGCAAAAGAGCTGGGAAGGGAGAAGCAAGGCAGAATATATGATCTAGGAGATAAGGCAGGGAAACTAATAGCATGGCTAGATAGGAGGGAACTCGCGAGCAGACTGGTCCCAGAATTGATTAATGAGGCAGGCCACACGATTAGAGACCCACAGGATATTGCCAACGAGTTCGCATCTCACTACTGTAAGATATATAGTTCCCACACAACCTACACAGCAACAGACTCCCGCCAACTGCTGGAGGACATTACACTCCCCTCACTCTCCGAAGATGATGTTAGGTTTCTGGACAGTGACCTCACAAATGACGAAGTGGCCCAGGCCATCAGAAGTCTACGATCAGGGAAGGCCTCGGGGCCGAATGGCTTACCAATTGAGTTGTACAAACTCCAACCGGATAAACTAGCCCCGTATATTCGTGCGATGTGGGAAGATTGCAGGGAACAGGGAGTACTCCCCCGGGATCAGAGGATAGCAACGCTGGTCACAATCTACAAGGAGGGGAAGCCTAGAACAGACTGCGCCTCTTACAGGCCAATCTCTCTGTTGAATGCGGAGCCTAAGATTTTGGCGAAGCTGCTGGCCACCCGTTTGACCAAGGTCATTAGCGGACTGGTCCACCCAGACCAATCGGGCTTTATGCCACACCGCAACACTGCAATGAACCTGCGAAGGGTCCACGGTGTGCTGGGAAGGGCGGGAACGATACAGGAGGAGGCGGTAATCGTGTCCCTGGATGCCACCATGGCATTCGATACACTCGAATGGCCATACTTATTCGCGGTTCTCGGCAAGCTAGGCTTCGGACCGCAATTCACAAAATGGGTACAGCGTCTATATTCGGCCCCGCTAGCCCAGGTGGTGGTGAATAACAAGAAGTCAGAGGTCTTTCAGCTGAACAGAGGGACACGGCAGGGCTGCCCGCTCTCGCCTTTGCTATTCGCGCTGGCGTTGGAGCCGCTAGCCTCTTGGATCCGCAAAGATCCAGTGTTGCGGGGACTGAAATGGGCGGAGACATGGGAGGACCGCATCTCACTGTATGCGGACGATATTCTCTTGTTTTTGGCCTCCCCGAGAGCGTCCCTCCATAGAGTACTGGATATATTCGCTACCTTTGGCCGTTACTCCGGCTACGCGATCAACTGGCAGAAATCCCTGCTTTACGTGCTGCGCGGGCCTCAACCAATTCTCACGAGGAGATACCCGATCCAGATCACCACAACGGGTTTCACATATTTAGGGGTATATGTCACTACGGATCCAAAACGTAGATTCGATCAGAACCTCCTCCCCCCCCTTCAGCGACTGAAGGAGATATAGTGGGCTGGACAGCACTCCCGCTCTCGATGCTAGGTAGGGCAGCATTATTTAAAATGATGGCATTGCCTAGATTTCTGTATATATTGCAAAATACCTTAGACCCAGTCCCTGCGAGTTATTTCAGGAAATAGAAACTCTGCAGAAAGCTGCTATGGAATGGAAAGGCCCGAATAGCCCTTGCCAAACTAACACACACGTGGCACGATGGGGAATCAGCCTGCCAGATCTCAAGCGCTACTACTGGGCTGCCCACCTGGCTGCCATAAATCACAGGTACCTACAGGCGGGCTGACGACCCTGGATACTCCATGGACCGCTGGACGCTCCCCGGGGGAACTATAACAGGGCACTATACTCCAAGACTGGAGGGCACTTACTGACAGGACCGACCAGACACTCGGTGCGGGTGTGGAAGACAGCTAACCGTAGCATGGGATGGGAGAACAAACTTACATTAGCCACCCCCCTGTGGGATTCTGAGATGCTGGGCAATCTATGGACTTCCAAGGGGTTCGACAGGTGGGACCTGATCGGGATCTCTAGAGTGGGAGACCTCTGGGCCAAGGGGGAAATTAAATCCTTTAGTTCCCTGCAGAGGGAGTACGAATTAGCCAGTACGGAATACTTCAGGTACATGCAGGTGCGGCATGCACTACAGACCCACATACCGAGGGGTGTCACTCCCCCAGACTCCTCCCCACTGGAGGATAGACTGCTGGACGGGCACTTACCTACTAAAACTATCTCCCTCATTTACAAAAAACTAATCAACCACACGAGTGACCCTCTCAACCGCACAAGAGAAAAATGGGAACGCGACGGTATAATACTAGACGATGAAGACTGGACAGAGGCAGTGGCGTCCCCACGAGAGGTGGCCATATCAGCCAGGTTACGCCTAGTCCAGTTGAAAATTCTACACAGAGCGTACATAACAGGCCCCTGCCTGGTGAAAATGGGGAGGGCAGAGGGTGGGGAATGTAGGAGGAGGTGCGGACAGATGGGAACATTCCTACATATTCTGTGGGAGTGTGACCTAATACAACGATACTGGCGGGAGGTGCACGAAACCGCAGGTGCCGCACTGAACACGATTATCCGCCTAGAGGCCAAGAGATGCCTCCTTAATGTGTGGGAGCCCTCAGACCTTACCGCAGCACAGAAGACATGGGTAACATTGGGCTTAATGATAGCCAAGCGCAATATCGCACAACTCTGGGGCGCTGACCATGCCCCAGTAGTGGGGGCCTGGACAAAGGACATGGATTGGTGCATGTTCAGAGAGAAAACGGTTTACTTGGCAAGGGGCTGTCCCCGAAATGGGTCTCCATCTGGTCTGCTTGGAATGTGTATAGAGGAAATATCTGTACCCCCCCCAAACTGCCTGAAACTGATGTCCATGATTCACCGTAATATGTTACAAAGCTGAAATGTAATACTGTTGACTAACAACCCTACATGTGTATATCTGCATATCTTAAGCACTTGAGGTACCTATGTAACTGTTTCAATGTTTAATAAAAAGAAATATAAAAAAAAAACAAATGTTACTAAATGATGCTGCAAAGAAATGGTACCTGAAATTTTACAGTAGTTTAGCTAAATGTTTTTTCCTGCTTTCATTTTTTATGAACATTTTATTTTGAAAGCAAAGAATCATCAATCTTGCTTTCAAGCTTCTGCAATTATTTGCATCAAATCAGAGAGCATTCTGGGAGCATTATACATAGCCTCATATTGCTAAACTTTGAAAAAGTGTGTACACATTTTTATACTGGAACCATTGTCAGTAGTGTAGTCAGAGCTTACAACATTTACTTAAAGCGCTCACCCTAATAATAAAGACTTTTAATTAATGAAGCATAAATACAAGTTTGAACAGCATTAACATATGGACAAAAATATTAACTTAACTGCAGACAGTGCCCTTCGCCAGACGGTTTGTGCTGCAGGGGGTTGGGCTTACTTGTCCCCAGGACAAAATACACATGAAAACTTGTTACCCTTGACCCCAAACAATATGTCCTGGGCGTTGGGCTATAGGAATTCCACATCAGATAAGCTCAAGAAGGACTTTATCTCATCCTTATTCTGGTTTAATGCCCTTTTCACATAGGACATGTCCTAAATAGGTTACAGATTGCATAGCTAATTTACACTTGGAATATTGGACTGTTAACCCTTTATCCTCCAGAGTGTTCAAAACGTTCTACAACATATCATCATGTTCTTCCTTGTCCCTACCATATATCAGAATGTCATCTTGGAAACAGTTAAAAACTTTAATTTGCCAAACAATTGATATATTTATTTTGAAAAACTGCAGCAGCTGCTGCTAGACAAAAAGACATCCTTTTGTATTGAAAGCATCCTATCGGGATAATAAAGGCTGTACATTGTTTTCTATCTTCATGCAGTGAAATCTGGTGGTACACCGCTCATAAATCTATTGTTGTAAACTATTTGGCACCCTTCACTAAAGCTAAACTTTTGGAAATTTAAGGAAGCGGAAATTTACTAACAAAGACGTTATTATTCAAATGGCGCAAATTTATGCATAGTCTTATTTTACCATTGCTGCGTCTTGTCATTACTACATGAGAAATCCATTCTAAAGACTCTATGGTTTCTATTATGTCAGCATTAACCAATTTTTCAAGTTCCTTCTTAACTTCCTCCCGCTAGAGAATTGGGATATTCCTCACTTTGTGAACCTTAAGGATTGCGCCATCCTTCAGTACAATTCTATGCTGAAAAATTTAGCAGATTACCAATCTTACCACTAAAAACCTTCAGAAATGTCGTAAGCATCAAATTGCTAGTATCTTCCCCCTAATCCACAATCATAACTGGCTCTGGTAGTTGGGGTTCAATGCAATATGCAGGTTTCCTTGGCCATGCCAACCAGAGAACCGAAGGACCTTTCTTAGATACATGTAATTTACCTAAAGCTTTCCGGTTCTTGAATCTGAATGCTAGCAGCCTATATCTTAGTATCTCTATTCTCTCTGCCGTAAAACTTTTGTGGTTGAAATCCGGTTCATTCAACCACATACCCAATTTATTTACAAAGATGTTACGCCATACCTCTTCATTGATGATCGTTTAAGGAGAACCAGAATCAACATAAACGGCAATATTAACTCCCTCAATACTCATGTCTCACAAAGGTTTCTGTCTCTCAATATCCTGCCCACTTACATTTAGAACAAAAGATTCTTTACTGTCAGTAATATTGCTCATTAGACTGTTCTCACTCTGCTCAGAATTGAACTTATGAATACTTTTTTACCTTAGATTTACTCTTCTTCCTACATACCTTAGAATAATGCCCCATTAAACCACAAAACAAACATTTCTGCGTTAATGCAGGACACATCTTGTTATAAGCTAAGTGAGATTTACTATCACAACAACAGCATCTCTGGTTCTCTCTATAGGTACCTTGCTCTAAATGTTTAGCAGTATTTTAGGCTTCTAATCTATCTTTCCTTTAATTATTCCTACCACCTCATTGTGACCTTCTTTCACTCCAGTTTTTATCGTTCTCGCACTTCTGCAAGACATTTCAGCCTTCCTCATAATGGCAAGAATTTCTCTGCGTTCTGTATCCTCACTAACCCACAATCTATCGTGGGTAGTCTGATCCCTACAGTGTGTAGTATCTTGGTTATTATGCTTTACATGTCATCCACTGCTCCACCAGTGGAACACTCTTGAGCTGATGTAACATAGAATGTTGGTGTATGAATTACACAGTTGGAGAAGGGCTGAGCGCAGTGGAACAGTCTTGAGATGATGTAACATAGAATGTTGGTGTATGAATTACACAGTTGGAGAAGGGCTGAGCGCCTTGCTGGCTGCTCCTGGTGGGGCTGATTACTGCTGAATACTACTGTATTACTTATCTTGTAACCAACTTGAATAAATCCTCCTGAAACATCACAATCAGCCTGGAGTGATCACTACAATTTTATGGCGACGAGTTGAAGCAAAGAATCTGCGTGTGCTACCTCTAAGGCCTTCAATTTCAAGTCTGGAGTATCTGAGGACCTACTCTCAAGCTAAAAGCAACTCTTCTGTCTACAGCTGCACTTACTGAACTACTGGCCACACATCAGCCCCACCAGTGACCTCCCATCGGTCGCCCTCTACGCAAAAGCGCCAGTTCCAGTCTCTACGCAGCTCAAGTCTCTGCCTGCTGTTCCTACAGCATCTCAAAAGGTCTGTTCTTGCTGTCCCTACAGCGCCTCAAGAACTCTTTCCTGTTGTCCCTACAGCGTCTGTTTTAACTGCTGCTCAAGTCTATACATGCTGTCTCTGCAGCGTCTCAACAGCAAGGTAATTGGACTGCCTGAATGGACTGCCTGAATTTGTGTTTCCTGTGCGGAGTGGGATTCAGTCTCAGACGTTCAATTTCGTTTGGGACAAGTTTACGTCTGCACACAGTTAGTGTCGCATCTACATGTTCTCTGCTTCCAGCCAAGCAACCTCACACTACAGAGTGTAATTCGAAGTGTACTCGCACAGAAGCTGTTTTGACTGTTTTCACAGTGCCAGAGGCTAGTGGACATACTTCAACTATCGGACTACGCTAGCAGTGGGGATATGCAGTGAGCGACAGTGTCTCTTCAACCCTCAAAGTTCAGTTTTTTGTTTTTTTTAGGTGCTTTAAATGAAGTGGACAGCGTGTGGTGGCCGTTTTGTTAAATATCACGTTCTCGGTCATCCACTCTTCTTTCATGTAGGCATGCGGTACTGTGGCCATGCATAGGTAATTGGCGGTGTAGCAATGATTTTACGTTTGAGGTGAGCCCGTTTTTGCCTGTTATGTTTTTTCACACTTTGAGCCATAATGCAGCCTGCTCCATTTCAACCGATTCACCCTTGTTTAAAACCCGGCGCTTGTCTCTACAAGCGCGCGCACACCTACCTACTTTGTGACGCGCGCAGCTCCTCGATCCTTTGTGTCGCCTGCTTCAGTTCTTGTGATTCCTCTAGACGTTTTGGTGCACGGCGGACCTGGGAACCACCCGGCGTAACGTGACTTGCGTGCCGCCATCTTAGGGTTGGCTGAGGCTCTCAACTTTGGATTGTACTTTGCCTCGGTTGCTTTTAACCACTTTTACCTTGCCAGCCACGTTTTTTTCCCCCCATAAATGAACTTTATTGCACTCGACGTGTTTAGTGCCTCTCCAGCTCAACGTATTTCTCCAGTGGACCCTCGAGATCTTATTGGTACAATGGACCTCCTGCCTTCTTGCATCGTTTTGCTTCAAGTCTCCTGGAACGGTGTATAATGGAACAATTTACGGTGACCATATTTACTAGGACTGAGTATATGGTGTTTGTACACCGGTGGTGAGTGAAAGTTGTTCTTTTACAAGAAAGGATCATCACTGCACAGCTTTGGGTTCATTACTGGACTACATCTTTCATTTTATCATCTGGCGCTGCACTTAGTACTTTTGTCTCCGGTTACACTCATTCAATGTTAAATGATCGGTGTTCTATGTATGTTTACCCTCATACACTACACAACATTGACCTCTCCACGAGGTATGTCTCTTTTATTATCGTGCACATTGTTTTTACCTCAACACGAGGTGTCTGTCCCGTTTGGTACAGTGCATGTTATCTTATGTCTAGGTTTTAGTCCTGGTTTACCTTACATTTTACTCTACATAGGGTGTCTAAGGTTTTACCTTCACACAGTGCACAATCTGTACCTCAACTCGAGGTGTCTCGCAGGGGTTTTAATCCCGTCACTACAGTGCACAGGGGTTTTATTCCCATCATTACAGTGCACATTGTTGCTACCTCCACACGAGGTGCCTCACAGGGGTTTTAGTCCCGTCTTTACAGTGCACATTGTTCTTATCTCTACACGAGGTGTCTCGCAAGGATTTTTGTCCTGCTACTCTAGTGCACAACGTTGACCTCTTCACGAGGTATTTGTCTCTTTTGTTTCAGTGCACACCTATCTAGGTTCACACGTTGCGTGGTTTCTGTCTCGTATCTACAATACACAAACTCTTGACCTCTCCGGAGGTATGTTTGTTGGGTCTCCCCTTCATCTTGTGCATAACACTGTACCTCCATTCGAGGTGCGTCCTTACACGGACATGACATTACACATGTCATTACATTATTAATACCTTCACTACAGTGCACGTTCTTACCTTACTTAAGGTGTCTAGTGTGGGTTGTTTGTTTTATTCTACAGTGCACAATAGTTTGATTTTCTCTTGTTGTTACCTATGCACGTTCATACTGTTACCCACATGGGTGTATAGTTTTGGTTCTTACCCAGTAACTATAGTGCATTGGTTCATGTTAGACTGGGCGTTTGTGTCTCATCTCTGTTTTCCTTTTCTTGCTCAACACTGTAGCCCAGTACTTTTCTATTTTATTTTAACTCAAATGTTTATTACATTATGGAGAAGAATGATTTTTATAATGTATTTCTCTTCTTCTCTGTCATCTTCTATTCTCCTGATGTAGATTGCTCTCTTGCATACATACCTGGACAGTTGGTGTACAGAGAGTACTCATTGATGGTTTCTCTTTCTTTTCTAAATTTCTTTTTCTCATTTATAGAAAGAAAGGAGGATGAGGTTATGTCTATCTGTTTCTTTTATATTTTTGGGTGCTTTCTTTCTCTCTACCTCTGTTTTGTTTCTCTCTAGTTCTTTCTTCTCTATTTTGTTCTTCTAGCTTCTACATCTGATTCTATTTTCCTTTTTTCTATTTTCTTTCTGGAAGAAAGGAGGATATGTAGTATCTTGGTTATTATGCTTTACATGTTATCCACTGCTCCACCAGTGGAACACTCTTGAGATGATGTAACATAGAATGTTGGTGTATGAATTACACAGTTGGAGAAGGGCTGAGCGCCTTGCTGGCTGCTCCTGGTGGGGCTGATTACTGCTGAATACTACTGTATTACTGATCTTGTAACCAACTTGAATAAATCCTCCTGAAACATCACAATCAGCCTGGAGTGATCACTACAGAGTGCATGACAACTTGTTCTCTGATGAGATCTTCCTGAAGATTGTCAAACTTACAGACTAGGGATCATTTTTTAAGAGCAACAACATATTCATCGATTGTTTCAATCTCTTCTTGTTTCCTTTGAAAGAACTTGTACCTGATAATACCAATGCATACATTAGGTGCAAAATAACTACCAAAATCTCTAATAGCTTTCTCAAACACATTCCTGTCCCCTCTACCAGTTCCCTTTGACATGTTCTCATAAACCTTTAATCCCTCCAGACCTACTGAGTACAAAAATATTCTTCTCTTCTGGTTTGCATACATTTTGCCCTCCTCATCAACTGTCTCTAAGTCATTTAAAAATTAAGACTTCCATTCCATCCACTTCATGCATGGTTTACCCCCAGCAAGCTAAAATCATTGTGAAGGAACTAAGTATGTAGTGGTCTAGTTAAGTGTCCCAACTTCATCTCAAATAGTTTACTGTTCATGCTTTTCCACTAGAAGAACGCAATAATCCTTATGATTCACTTTTGCAGTATCAACAGTTATAATCCACTCAAGGTAGGATGAAATATGAAAAATTTTCATACTCAAATAATCTACCCGGACTGACTTCTTTCCTATCAACAAGAGGTTTCAGCAAACCAGTCCTGACTGCTTCTTCAAAAACGATCCAAGAATAAGGCAGTGAAGATGACAGAGCACTTCAAATATTCGATAATTATAAAAAACACGCTTCCAGAGATTTGTTAGTACAGGCTAAATATAACCTAATGCCACGTAAAATGCATTTATGTTCCCAAACAAAAATGGCAGCACGTAACGTGACGGAAACGCTGTGACAAAAGTGCGTCAAATGCAGACCGAGCTCAATGTCGTGTGAGGTGAAACTGATGTACCACAGGCTGCACAGCAATTCAATTGTCGCAAGTAATGATCACAGTAAATAGACTCCTTTTCCATATAAACCACAGTGGGTTACTTGTTCGGACGTGCTCGGCCCAATATTCTGGGAAGTCCATAGAAGAAAAAATAGGAAGCGCTGAATAAGATTTCCTAAGACGAATCTAGGTCCCAAACCCAGGAAATCTTAGTTAATTGCCAGTCCTCATGTAGGTTCTCATAGGTACTGATGTTCCAGTACAATTCGTCACCAAATTTTAAAGCATAATCCAAGTCGATTAATGGAAATAAGAGCTTTATTTTAAGTCTGGAGCACCAGCTAGTATAAGTACAACAAGTTGCACTGGATACTCTTGTACACTACCACCAGGATTATAACTATCCCACATTCTAACCATCTAACATTCTAAGAATACAGTAATTGCATGAAATATTAATATATAACATCCAGTAATGGTCACATAAATTATAATATTCTTTCAGATGAAAAAAAGGTTCATTTTTGAGTGCTTGTTTCACTGTAGTGAATTACATTAAATTCCTGCAACTGCTGAAAATAATAGTTTTTAAGCTGGAGCTTTTCCAGAGAGCAGATGTCCTTACAACACTGTTCTGATTAACCAAGCAATGCTCGTTGTGCTAAATATAAGACCGATATAGGTGTATCTGGAGAAACATTATTGTCTATTACATCATACATACGTGAACTAAATTCCTTCAAGGTGGCTTGTGAATTGACACTCAACCCAATTGTGACACTGAAGTAATTTGTGTTGGGTCAAACAATTTGGCTAAGCGGGCAAGCTGGAATACGAATCCAGACTTTCTGGTTACATATTGTGCATTTGAGCCACTGGGTGAAAATCTTCCTTTGCCACTAAAAGACAATGCTTCATGTTCAATTGTTTCATGACTTGCATTGCTTTTCGCTATTTAGTAAATAGTGGTATCACATGATAAGGAGTGGACTTTTTTTATGTGCTACCGGATTGCCCACCCGCACCCCTGCCAAGTTTAGAGTGTCAAACTAATGCATTTCTATTTAAATTAGCACATCACTGGATGGTACAAAATACGTAAAGCAAATCAACTTGTAGCTCACCTGACAGATAAAACTTTAAGGATTTCATACTTGCCCATGGGCCCATGCACCTCCCCTTACCTGGTTAACTAATCGTGACACTCTTGAAGTTGAACTGCTCTCTTATAATGCGTGTTGTGATGACCAGGAGTGTGAAAGTGCCTCTGAAGTTCCACAATTGGAGTGCTCGTCATCCTCACTAGTTGGCCAGACCTTCCATTCCAGAACTCAGTTGTCAATCACTGAGTTTCCACTCTCATGCATAAGATGAAATGTTGCCCAGCCAGCTGCCAGACTGACAGCCAGAAGTCCGGAGTCTTCATGTGTGCTCATTCATGCAGCATTAACAGTGTGTGCAGTTAAGCTGTGGTGGTATATAAGTAGGGCTCCCGGATTTATGGTATTTATTTTTTAACCTTTCCATCTGTATTATCCACATTGTTTTTGGGCCATCTTATTGGTATTTATCCATATGTATTTTGTATTTTGCAAATACATGGAGTCGTAAAATGGTATAATTCCACTTTTATTTAACTGATAAACATGTACTCATACTATGCCGCCTGTCGTGTTTTAGCCAATTAAGCAGCCAATTATAGCAAAACACTACACCCACAGTTTGAGGAAGGAGAGGAAACTCCTCAGCGCACAAAGCTTTTCCCTCTGAGTGCAGAGGCGATGTTCACTCTTTTTAGCATGCTTTTACGCTTAAGGTGTAACTAAATACTGAACTGTGCTGGGGGGTTCCTCTCTTCGCTCAACTTTGGACCTCTGTACTTTCACTTTGGTGAGTCCTGCTAAGTGTCTCATTTCATGTTACTCAACTCTGCTATGCGAGTATTTTGCCTTATCACATGAGTTATCATCACATCCTAGCTTCCTCTTTCATGTTCTCCATGCTTGCTTGTCTGTTGTCGAGGACATAGTACAATTTGTCTTCGCTTTTTAGAGCTACTCACATGTTACTGAGGACATGCCACATCCACAGCTGGGTGAGCTGGAGTCTGACTCTACCTCAGTGAAAAGGCATGGAAGGTCAGTAATGCATACTGATTTGACTTTAAGCATCCAGCAAGATGATCAGTCATGTAGTCAGCTCATATTTGCATTTTTCCATTGCCACAAATAGTTAACCTCATGATGCAGGAAAGTAGTTCAATTTTATCCAGATGAGTCTCAGAAAATCCCGCTAAACGTCGGCAACCTCCACTTCATTCATGAGAAGCCTTTCACTTACGGATGTAGCAAATGCATAGGAGATGAAGTGGCAATGTGTTTCAATAAGGGATCTTGGGCCAGATGTACGACCATTGGCAATTGCGACCCGCAAATTGCGAGTTGCAATTTGCGCGTCGCAATTGCCAATGTACAACAGTGTTTGAGACACTGTTTGCGATTCCCAATGGGGTCGCAAATTGCATGCCTCATGCATATTAATGAGGCTGTTGCAATTTGCGACCCCATTGGAAATAGCTGGCACTCCCAGGGATGGTGTCCTGCTGGGGTCAGCAGACCTCCATGTCTGAGACTGCTTTTAAATAAAGCAGTTTTATGCAGCCCGTTTTCCTTAAAGGAAAACGGGATGCATTAAAAAAATGTTTTTGTTTCATTTTTTTAAGGGCAGGTAGTGGTCCCTGGGACCACTGTCTGCTCTGAAAAAGTGTTTGTGCACCCATTCACAAAGGGAAAGGGGTCCCTTGGGGACCCCTTCCCGTTTGCGAATGGTTTACCACCCTCTTGAGAGGGTGGTAAACTGCTGAGTGTTTGCGACCGCAATTGCGGTTGCAGGACGCCCTCGGACGCACCTTCCTAATAGCGAGTCACTAACCCTATTTTGCGAGTCGCTATTTAATTAGCGACTTGCAAAATAGGGTTAGTACATGGCCTACTGTTTTTGGGTCTAAAACCCATTTGCGTATGCAAAAATCCAGTCAGTACAATTTTAACCGTTCCACCGCCCTTCCCTCCACACTAAATTTGGACAAATAAAATAAACTGGGTGAACATTGCACTAGAGTTTACTTCTCAGTTTGTTTGTTGACTCAATATGCTCCACATGATAGTGTTGCTTCCAATTTAGTCTCACAAGTGACAACATGCAGCCCCATAGTGGTACCATTTCAGACATTATAAATAGTGTTTCCCTTGCAGGCTAAATTCAGCTAACTGCAGCATAATTTGGTTCTACTTTGCTGCATACTTCCAGCACCCTGTATATTTTTATGGCAATCATATATGTCATATGATTAGGGCTCCCAGTTTTCCATTTTTTACTGATTTTTACAGATAAATACAGACAGAAAACTATTTATTTTCCTGTCTGTATTTATTTTTAAATACAGAAACTAGGCCTTCTTTGGATGATTTTTTCTACTGTCAATCATGAGTGCCAGGTCAGTAGGTGTACAGATTGAGAGGTAGGAGAGATGAAAAAAGACAATAGATTTCCTAATTAAGATTAATTAAGTGCAGATCTACAGTTATTTATACAATTCCACAATGCAAGTGTTTTTTATCAAATAATGCTATTGCACTGTATACTGCTGAAACCTTTTGGACATTTAAATGCTAGTATACTTTTATCAGTTAAATAAATGTAGAAAAATACCCATTGCAGCTTAATTTATCAAGAAAACACAAAATGAAAATGGATAAATACAGAAAAAATGAGCACAAAATAAATATGGATAAATACAGACGGGAATGTCGAAAAAATAAATACCATAAAACCGGGAGCCCTAAATATGATCAATATTGTTACTTGTTAAGGACTGGGTGAAGGGGCTAGAAGTGTTACGGACTCTGATGAGGCTACCATGTAGGAACCCTGGAAGGGAGTGCTGGAATGCCAGACACTCTTAGCCGCTTTAGCACTGGTTTTGCTTAGTAAACTTGTAGTATATCACCAAGATTAATTTGTAGAGTTTTTAAAGACCTCCCGCCCATCAATTTCAAGGGTTACACTTTCACCTATTCCAGGAGCCGTCCCCTTGAGTCAGATACGTCTAGCAGAGACCGTGGCACTTATATCGGACCTTCAGAAAACGAAGGCAGAGAAAGAGAGAAACCCAGAGAGTTTGAGTGGGAGAAGCTGAGCCGGCTCCACAAGAACAATTGGACAGGAGGTGGCAGACCCAGGATAACTAGGCCTGGGAAAAGAAAAAGGAAAATCCTGGAAAAAGAAAAGCATATTGTTGTACCCTATACATAGAGACACTGGTAACCAAGTAGTATATTTCAAGTCTTCTTTATTGGTTCCATGTCAGGGTAGTATCAATCTTAGTCCAGCCAGCTCTAGTCAGGTACTAGCCATGTACCAGCCCCACCAGGAGCAGCCTGCCTAGCTGCTCAGCCCATCTCTAACTCTGGCTGAGCAGCTAGGAGGACCTAGGCTGATTACATATAAATGTAATACTTAGGATATAACATTATCCCTTTCCTTTAAATAAAAACAAAAATAACAATTCTAAAGGAGAGAACTATACACAAGAAAACGGTAATGTTCAGAACTCAGGGATGCAACTCAAAGCAAAACATCACAAGAGAGTGAACAAAGCAACTCAAGAAAAGATGGGAAAAATACAACATCAAAATATATGAGCATCAATATCCCCCATCCTCCTCCATGAAAATTATTAAAACATTATAAAGCGTAAACTTGTAGAAATACAAGTACAAATAGTAATACTTCGTAACATAGAATAACACACCCCACATCCAATCCCAAAGAAGATATGTGGGGTGACGCAAAGGGAAAACACCCCGCGACACTAATCCCAACTACAAGGGAACTAGCAAGATATGGGACAACGACCCATGGAAACTGTGTATGGGGCTAGCACCCATAACACCCACCCTATGTAGGGCTGAACCTCAGTACTGCGCGCAACATGTAAATGGGGTCTAAACCCATATCCTCACCCTGTGTAAGGGTTGTACTATATAACGATTAAGTATGGGAACTAGCTCATGACCCAAACCTCATGTAGAGGTCACTAACTGGGACTCAAACCCAACCCAATCCCTGACAAAAGGGATCAACTGTGAAGGGACGATTACCCAAACACATCCCTCATTTAAGGAAAACAGTGATGACCACCCACAAACACAAGGACGACCCAATCATAATCAGCACAACACTGTGGCATCACTACACACTAAACTGTTGGAAGAAAAATACACATACAATTCCAATAATTGTAGAACATTAGCGAACTGTGCACCACGCCGGTGAGCGATTTCTCACCCGAATACAAGTACACAGAATACATACTAAGCTTGTGCACCCCACCTAAAACTAGATGAACAAATGTAGATACAAGTGACATATAGACAATTCCAAATACCCCTTGCATGTGACAACTAAAGTTCACTGTATTAACCTAGAGATAGAAAATCACGAAAAAGTTGCAGATGAGTAGCATATAAAACACAGCACAATTGAATGCAAGTAGTGAACCTTCATATGCAATCAAGAGTGTAACCAGTTAAACCATAGAGACACAACAAAATTCTCAACAAGACTGTCCTAATGGTGATTAGAGCTGTGAGTACAGTCTTGTAAAACGGGCTGAAGATGACCCACAATACATTTCTCCTGTGTATACTTTCCTTTGACTCCACATGCAGCATGACACGGCAGGATACTACCAAAGCTGGGCGCTGGGACAACCAACTAGACCGCTGTGAGTATAAATTAAAAGAAAGTACCTTTTTTCCACGAGTGTGTCGCAACCTGGAAATGGCAGGAGAACATACCCAAACCAGACATTCCATTGTGTTTCGGAACGATTGCCAAAGTCCACCGTGATCGCTGGAAGGCGGAGCCCCTGCCCCAAGCTCTGCACTCATACCAATGATGACACACTAAAAAGCACAAAGCGTACTGGTGATTCTGCAGTCAGCGCAAGCATCTTCCGTGCCTTCGACTCCTTCCGTGTGTGGCAACCGAGAACTTGGTTGGCGAGAAGAAGCCGAGCACCAACAAGTTGCATGGAGCCAAAGCCAACCTAAAGTTGGCGGCACGCTTTGGACGTCGCTGCAGAGTGGCTCACGGTGCCTACATGCACCAAAACGTGAAAGACTCTCTTTTTCTTATATTTCACTGTTCGTTATGATATGCACAATGCCGGATTGCATTCCGAAGAATGTGTGCCATCTGTTGGCTTATCCTTCGTTTTGTTTTTGAAATTCAATAAAAGAAATTTAAAACAAAACGTGAAAGGCATACCATGTCGATGAGACTTCCACAGACGTCACAGCTGACGGCTCGAAGGTAGAGAGGACGAGAGAGGACGTCACCTGAAGAAACAACGTGCGACCGCCATGGTAAAGGTAGGCGCGCTCGCGCGTTCCATTTTAAATTCTCAGTTGCAGTTGAACTGTCATTGCCACCACAAACGTTATAACCCAGCAAAAACCTCAAAAATAGTAATAATTACGTTGTTGAAAAATGCACAAGAACCGGGTCGTGTCTCCATTTAAATAAATATATGTGCAAGAGATCCACATGCCCCCCTGGGTGTAGGCAAGACATATCACGTGAAATGCGAGAAAATCAGCATAAGTCTCACCTTGATGAACACAACATGCTGCAGGCAGCGAGAACAAAACACAGAAAATGTCCTTGATTGCCTGACGATCCATACTTGCAAAGACACGACAGTGCAGGGTTATAGAAAATAAACATACGTTGTGGAACCACTCCTCGTAGTGGGAACATCACAGTCCAGAGCAAACACAGTACTTCAACACCTCCAAACAGCAGCAGACAAGAAAATACTTAATAGTGCTTTCCATGTGTAACCAAGACACCAATCTTGGCAGAACCACACAGCTCCTGTGTGGCAACTGTGAATTACCTTCACTGAGTTAGTCCATAACTCACATATGTGCAGCCACAATTCCTTTACGCCATAGAAACATCCATGCGGCATATACAAAAAGATGTGGTAGGGTGAAACTTAGTCCAGACATACCCTAACATAACAGACCATACCTGTGGTCAAATCCATGGAGCAAGTTCAGGCTGGACAAACACGGTGGTAGGGGCCGTCCGATGACATGGACACTGGTGGGGCTGGCTTGCCTTTTACTCCATTCTCCTTCTTATAGATGCTTTAGTTTCTCTTACTTTTGTTGGTTGGTGAAGTTCCTTTCTGGTTTCATTGTTTCTGTACTATCCTTACGCTTGGGTCCAGGTCCGCTCGTCGCCAAAATAATGTTGTACCCTGTACATAGAGACACTGGTAACCAAGTAGTATATTTCAAGTCTTCTTTATTGGTTCCATGTCAGGGTAGTATCAATCTTAGTCCAGCCAGCTCTAGTCAGGTACTAGCCATGTACCAGCCCCACCAGGAGCAGCCTGCCTAGCTGCTCAGCCCATCTCTAACTCTGGCTGAGCAGCTAGGAGGACCTAGGCTGATTACATATAAATGTAATACTTAGGATATAACACATATGCATAGGCAAAAAAAAGTAAAGTGAAATACAAGAAAAAGAGTACTGGGGAGAGAGTGGATAGTTTTAGAAAAGGATATGTTCAGATTTGCAGCAGAATACTACTTCTCGGAAAGGTGATTCCTCTTCCATTTCTTAGGAACACCCTGCCAAAGTGAAAAAAAGAGCTTTTGCATGTGTGTGTGGCACGTTCTGATATTTTGGTATGGTTAATGAATTTTGAGATCACTTGTAAAGCCAGCAGTTGAAATAAGTCTCAAAGGCAGTAGCTCTGTTGAGCTGCTTGTCTATGGAAGTAATGTCTGTCATTGGGAGAATGCCTGTGACTGATAATGTGAAGTATGAGCAAATGAAGGGAGCTCCGATCACTCAACCTAGTAGTGATGGGCATCTGGGAGAGGAACCCAAGTGCTCTAACCACATTCACCTAAACACCAATAGGTTTGTATTGAATACAAGCGTCAATAGAAGGTGGGTTCCTGTCCTGAGGAATACTGACATCTACAGAGCTATGGTTGGAAGGAAGTACCTCAAACATGAAGAGAATATGTCTATTGTTGATGGCACAGGCTTAGTGGCAAGCCGAGATGACATGGATTACCCACTTGCCAAGCCTGAAGAAGTGGTCGCCAGCCAGAAAGCTGTGGTTGATATCGGGGTAAGAGAGAAACTGCGTGACGGGCAACTCTCTCTTTCTCACAAAAAATCTGCATCAAAGATGCGCTGCCCTGACTTCACTGGCATGTGCAAAGTAATTGAGGCCAAATGCAGTAGCGGCCCGTGGTGGGAGTGCTGCTGTGCGCTGACGTGGGGCGGGGGAGGGGCAGGGTGGGGGTAGTAAACTACGGATTATGGCCGATTAGAGGTAAGTACACATATAAATAAATTAATTAATTTCGTTGCGCGCGCTGCATCGCCAAATGCGATGCAGCGCGTGCTGCAAATTCGTTTTATTTATTTATTTGTTTACTACCTCTAATCGGCCGTAATCGTAGTTTACTACCCTGCCCTCCCCGCCCACGTCAGTGCCCAGCAGCACTCCCACCTCGGGCCGCTACTGGCCAAATGTATGCCAACTCTAACGTATGGGTCATTGATATTTAAAAACCATATTACCTCTTGGCTGGATAAAGCCCAAACAGGATGTTACAGATGTCTATTCAGTCTCCCTGACGCTACACCATCCTCACAATTACGGCTGGAATTTGGCCTCTTTAAACAATCCCATATGCTGAAAGCCCAGTTCTTGGGATATTGCGCAAAGCTCAAGTATTCTCCGCCAGGGTCCCTCAAAGTAATGATAGGACAGGGCATCCAAGATAAAAAAAACTCCAATGGGTGCCCTACGTGAGGAATGCAAGCGAATCCCTTGGCATACAGAACATCTTTCGAACAAAATCTAGCTGCGAAGTTAACTGTAAAACGTGTTGGTAAAACACGGTCTGGAGACGAAGATAAAGAAGAGCTTTCTTGAAAGGCCCATGCCGATTGATGCAAGACTTTGTACCAAGATCAGAGGAAAGCATTGTATCTATCCAGCCCCATTAAACTGGCCTTTAAAAAAGAACTCATGAGGCTGAGATGCGGTTTAATTCCCTTAAAAGGTCCCAAATTTGGGTTTTTAACTGGATCCTCAGAACACAACTGCCGTTTGTGTAACTATAGAAGGAAACAATGACCCATGTGATTTGAGTTTGTCCTGCCTTAAAGAGCTTAAGGTGCTATTGGCTGAAACCGTTGTTTCGCAACCTGGGCATAGCACAATGCAACATGGCCATTTCCGCATGTCTGAGTGGAACGGATGTTCAGCTATCAGTTAGATGTGTGAAGCTATTTAGAGAAACACTCAAGCCTCTGAACTCGCTGCTAAAAGTGGAAATTCGAGGACTTGAAGCAGCCCCACTCAGGTCAAAAGAATCAGACTATTAGAGCAAGCAAAATCTAGTCGTCTCAGGCCGTCGCATTTGCACTTTACCTAACGCAAACTGTAGTCTGCTCATTATTCACTGGCCCGGCCTCAATAGAGCATGCTGAAATCACTATGCCACATCTCATTGCACCTTGTCATATTCAATCGGAATGCTGCCTCACCTTGCCTTACTGGTCGTTCCAGCATAAAAGAAACTTGCTGACCAATTAAGAATCATCTGGGTTTCCGAAGTCAAATAAACTCGTCTTGCACATGCTGATCGTTGCCTGCACTTTATTTACTGGTTATTCCAGTACAAAAGATCTTTGAGGACAAAATTGGACTTGTTAGGGCTGGCAAAGATTAATTGAACTGCTTTCCACATTGCACCAAATAACCTCACAGGATCTGCTGATCCTGCCTTAGGTCGTTGCATCTGCACTTCACCAGAACCAAATGCAGTGCAGGCTGCACTTCAGCTCCTGGCAGTGCCTTATTAGAAGCGTGCTTAAATCAGCCCATTAGGCGACATTGCACCATGCACCTTATCTGACCATGACTTTTATTCAGCTCAGTGGTCTTTTTAGTATAAAAGAACCTGGTTGACCAAATAAGAATAAACCTATGATCTCGAACTTAAATAAACCCATTTTGCACTTGCTGTTGGCTGCCTGCACTTTACTTCCTGGCTTCACTATAAAAGATCCTTCTTGACCAACTAGGAATTGGCTAGGCTTGTGATGCTAAACAATATCGCTCCTCACGATTTCCCGGATCCAGGACAGCAGGGATTGTAGCTACTTATATTTGATAGGGCACACAAGATGGCAAGAGGCACCCTAGTACAATCAAGCCGATTTCACCCTGCACTCTTCTCATTGACCAGCGCTGTGGGGCGATGAAGCCACAGGAAACGCCTCATGCAGGGTGGCAAACTGGCTCAAGAATAGGTAGCTTCTGGTCAGCATGGATCTGAGTGAGTCAAATTCCACAGGATACCAGGCACTGCAACATGCACTTTATTGAACTCACTTTTTTGATTGTAGCAGCTGTCTCACATCATGGCCTATATCCCTATACACCTGGAGGGACATACCATCTGCTTTTGCCCCTGAAGGATCTACAGGTCACTGCAAGTCACTGGCAACCCTCTTGAATTTTTTATTTTTTTTGTGTGTGTTAGATTTGGATTTTAAAGATTCAAGGCTCCCGTACCCTTACGATGTATTAATTGTATAGAAGCAAGCACGATGGAGCTGAATAAGACAAGCCCTACTACAGTAACATCTAGACAGGCCACTAACAATGGGCTTAAGCAGGGCTGTGTTTTGGGCCCCTTACTCTTCAATCTATACACCGCAGACCTGGGAGCGACTGTGCTAGTTGCTCCAAAGCTGAGGAAGGTGAGGTTCCTAATTCTACAATATGCGGATGATACGGTAATAATGTGGATCATACAAGGGTGGGCCTCCAGAGAGCCCTTAATGCACTTAATGGCTTTAATCAGGAAAACTACCTGTTAGTCAACGAAGGCAAAACCAAGATAATTGTGTATGGAAAATACCCAAAAAAGAAGCTTGCACATTGGCAGCTCGGTCATTATCAAATTGGGACAACCACAGCTTATAATTACCTGGGGGTATGGTTTTCCCAGAATGCAAGAGCTGGCACTCATCTAAAACACCTAAGGGGAAAGGCAGACCAAACCATCCGCTCATTGAGGCAACTTGGGCAAAGATTGTTAAGTCCAACAGCTGATCCATTGCTGACAGGATTGAAAGCGAAACTTATACCGGCAATTTGCTACGGTCATCTGGCCTTCACGGGTGCATTGAACAGTTTATAACAGCAGTACAGGCCAAAGCCTACAAACTAGTGATGCAAGCCCTGCGGCAAGCCAGAATAGCATGGCTAAGACTGGAGCTAGGCCCTGGGAGGCCTGAGTTGGCGCTCCAAGGGGATTTCATTAAGTTTTACATCAGAACTTTGAGAGCTCCAGAAAACTCACTCAAATATCACTTGGGAACGATCTTTAAGGAAGAACAATTCCTGTGGCGTCTCGAGCTGGAGCAGGCAACCAGGCAGCCTGAGGATACAAGCTAAAAGCCTTAATTTTCCCTCAATCCCGATATCAGCATGGAAAAAAGTGGTGAAGAGTTAGGTACAAATCATCTCGGCTGAAATGGATATGAGAACATCTCAGTTCAAACCCATCACTGCGGCACTGGACACATCATATATTCCGGGGAAAGCCCAGCCCTATTTACATGAAGCATTGTCAGTTCAGGCACGCAGGAAAATTCTTTACATGCGGATCATAGCTTTAAGAATAATAGCTTTTAACCCAGCATGGGCACGTAAGGGGGAAAGTGCCTCATGCAGGTTATGCTTATACAGAAAAGAATCGTGGTTGCATTTGTTGTGTTGCTACCCTACCCGGGCCCAGGATCGCCAACGGGTGCTTCGCTCAATCTTCAAGGACAAGGGACTGAGAACTTGCAAGGAGGCCTCGGACTTGTATTTCACCAAAACTGACGCAACCAACTTAACAAGAATGGCAAAGTTCACGCACATAATTAGACTGGCACTTGACGAGCAGTCTCGGGCCTAATAAGTTGGGAACGGACTAAGACACTGCATGTACTAACTAGCACCAAGCACTTTAATTTAAATGTGTATGCCAAGAAACATGACAAAGACCATGAATAAGATCTAACAATGCACCAAGAACCTGCAAGTGGGATTAGTGCCACGGTTTGGGGCCACAAGTCACTACATACTAACAAAAGCCGAGGAATGAATACTAACGATAGGGAGGTAAATCATGAATTTCAGCACTTAGATATCACCCCAAGAAAGCTCTTAACAAACTTAGATAGGGGCATTCGCACCCATTTACCATCCTACCTGCCTGAAGCACTTAACACTACTCTCCTGGTTTTTGTACAAATACTAACAAACGAAAACAGGGGAAATTGCACTTTATAAGTTCTCTACTTGCTTGACGCATTTTATATTTCCCTCTTGGTCTCAGCTGAATGCTTTTAACATACTTGTTTTTATGGTGGGATAATTTTTATCTATGAAAAATATTACAAGATCAATTGAGGATGGTTTTATCCGCAAGGAAACTAAGAAGGATTTTAGAAGGTACATCTTTTGTCTTCACGCAGGTTTAACTGTTTTACTATTGCCATTTTTTATATTGTGATGGTTTTAAAAAAATGTAAACAATAAAATGTATATCTGTCTATCTATTTACCTTCTAGCTCACAGATTAGTAGCAGAAGCCTCATTGCCTTGAACAGCTTCAGCTGTGTCGATCAGACCAGAGGCTGAGCGTCAGTCTCAAGAGGAGATTGTTATGAACCTGGAGTTGCAAGTCAAGAGGATTGTAATGAGCAGGTCAGATTAGACTTTGAGTACAGACATGGCGCCCATCTACTGAACTCCAGACGGAGAGGAGGCCCCCAAGGTGACTGCATGTTGGAGTCTGGGTTGCTGCCAAACCTGCAGGGTTTGTTAGCTGTCGGATGACTGACCCAAATAGCCCACCTGGAATAAAGTTTTGATTTTTCTGGGACCCATCACTTAACAGTGATAGAACTTAAGAGACATGATAAACTTTCAACAACGGTGCAAAGCCACTAATGCTGTAAACAGTTCCCTTAATCTGCAATGAAAATACGTCTAGAATAGTACTGAAATACCTTTACCATGTGAAATGGCTTAAATTAATAGAGGGTTTGGGGAGCAAAAATGTCTGGGTCCTGTGCTGGAAATGGGTTCCTTGACAGGGTTCCATGCACTTTGGAACACAACTGAAAATAAAAGAGGGTATGTTTATACTGACTAAGTGGTGTGGCTATGCAAATCATGGGAACCACAGTTTATCAGCATTAGAAAAGGGTCTGCCTAAGCTCTGCATTAACTGACCTGTGGGTAGTGGTAGCCTGAGCAAGAAAGCGTTAAACTAATGCAAATAAGTAGGGTTTACTTTTTTACAATTTCTCCCTGTCTCTATTTTTTGTGCTACTTAAGGCACATTGATGTTTATCGATCTATTCACTTCCTGTTCTGCATCACTTTCACAACATTCCAGACCTCCATAATCAAATTCCAATCATCATCCTGGATTTTGAGTGGTTAAGATGGGGACATACCCCTGCCTCTTGTTAGACTTGAGATTGAGGCAATACAGACTCGTACAAGGATGCAAATAAGTAGGAAAGTGACAAAATGAACATAATGAGTTCAAGAAATCCTTAAAAATCTACCCCATTATTGACTGTATGCAAGTCTATCACTTTTGCAAATTAATCTATCCGATTTTGTATACCAACAGAAATGTTCAGAGTGACAGAGCGCAATTTTGATCTGGCATTTGTAGGGGTGCATCATAATCGTGGGTAGTCCGCACCCGCATATATCCTTCATCGTGTTCACATTTGTGCCATTAGATCGTGTATTGTAATAACGTGTAAAGTGAAGTGATAGGCATATTTTGTATAATGTGGAGAATTCATCATTCTAATTACGTGACTAGGTGAAACCCTTAACGTAATGAATTGTATCCATGAATAATGAACGTTAGGTGTCAGTTTCAGGATGAGGAAAGTATACAGGTGCCTGATGTTATCAACACTGTAACAAGACCTAGATCTTTAAATGGGGGAGGGGGTCCGAATCAGCTAGTGCAGATACCCCAACCTCAGAGAATTTCACAGGGTAACCGAGCGTACCATCAAATGCCCTTCATGGAGACTCTGGACCTATTCGATCCAGACCCGTCACAATGACAGTGCCTGAGGGGGGAGGAAGACTGTATCCTTGGAGCAGTCTTAGAGGTAGACCAGCGTGGACCGCAGTGGCGGCTCGCATAGGGCGTGTTGCGGGGCGGGGGACGGGCAGGGTGGGGGGTAGTAAACTCGGACATACGACGGAACGGAGGAACGTAATTATTACTTTACTCCGTTCCGTCGTATGTCCGAGTTTACTACGCCCCCACCCGGTCCCTCCCCTGCCCCGCCCTACCGCCCCGCAGCACGCCCTATGCGAGCCGCCACTGGTGGACCGTATGTGGAGGCAGAAGTAGATGGTCATCCCATTACGTTCTTGATTGATACTGATGCTACCCCTTCTACTGTAAGATCTGCAGTAGTCCCACACCTACCCTTCTTGGGACAATCGATCCAAGTTGTAGGAGTTGCCAATAGAAGAATGACAAACCCGTTGACAGATGAAATAACTGTGAGAATAGGAACCTTTCAGGATCAACACAAGTTTGTGGTGTACGATTCGAGACGAGTCTGTTTGTTGGGATGTGATCTCTTGTGTAAGCTGAATTGTACCATCTATTGCACGCCCAACGGAGTGGAACTGCAGACGAATGATGATGACATTGCATTCAAATTGGCTAACCAGAATCCCTGTGTAGACATGTTTCCCGTGCTAACAGTGGATGATATGCCATACGATCTGAATGACACCGTCTCTCCTGTCGTGTGGGATTTCACAGGGGAAGAGATAGGAGTGATTCGAGGGGGTTGAGCCGGTCTGCATACAGATCAAGCCAGATGCTGAGTTTCCAAGAACGCCTCAGTACAATCTGACCCTGAAACGGTGACAGAGATTACACCAGTGATTGAGTCAATGATTGCTCAGGGCATCCTAAAGGAGATCATGGGAAGTCAGTACAATTCACCTATAATGGGGTTACAGAAACCGAGTGGAAAGTACAGGACTGTGCAGGACCTGCAAAGGGTCAACGCTATTGTGATTCCATGTTGTCCTGTGGTACTGAATCCATCTGTTATCTTATTTCAAATTCCTTGCGAAGATGAATGGTTTACAGTGATTGATTTGTGTCAAGCATTCTTTTCGATACCCTTACATGAGGAAAGCCAATTTTTGTTCGCTTTCCGGCTGGAGAACCGTGTGTTAACATGGTGTCGTATTCCACAAGGGAATACTGAGAGTCCATCCATCTTTATTCAGATCTTGAAAAAGAACCTCGAGAGCTTGGTGCTGCCGAAAACCTCAGTGCTTGTGTAGTACATCGATGACTTCCTGATTGCTTCAGAGGCTGAGGAGGCTTGTAGGGACGATACCATTGCTCTATTGAATCACTTGGTAGAGAATGGACATAAGGTGTCCCCGAGCAAACTTCAGTATTGTTTGCCTGAAGTTCAGTATTTGGGTCATCGTATTAAGAAAGGCAAGAGAAGGTTGTCACCAGACCGCATTCAGGCGATCATGAAAATGAATCCGCCTACCGCACAGAAGGAAGTCAGAATGTTCTTGGGAATGGTTGGGTATTGCCAACAGTGGATTCCCAACTTCTCGTTGAAGGCGAAGCCCTTACAGAGACTGACCCACAAGGACGTGAGTGATCCGGTACCATGGGATACCGACTGCTTACAGGCCTTCTTATAGCTGAGAGAAAGCCTGTGTCGCGCCCCAGCTCTGGGAATGCCTGATTACAACAAAGCATTCTCATTGTTCTGTTGCGAAAGGGAGGGTTGTGTGTGATCTGTACTCACCCAGGTACATGGGGGTGTCCGTAGACCAGTGGCTTACTTCTCAGCTACATTAGATCGTGTAGCTTCAGCGTTGCCCGGATGTCTCAAATCTGTTGCTGCAACAGGTGTCAGCATTGAAAGATGTGAAAGCATTGTGATGGGGCATCCTCTTACTGTTTATGTTCCGCACTCAGTTGAGCTCCTGATGACGAGAACCAAAACACAGCTCTTGACTAATAACAGCCTTACCCAGTAGGAACAGATTTTGCTGGCCTCCGAGAGTGTTACCTTGAAAAGATGTTCTGTATTAAATCTTGCTACTTTAATGCCTGTTCCAAGTTTTGAAGGAGAAGATTGTGAGGACCATGACTTTCTGGATGTGACTGAACTCTGTACTAAACCAAGATCCGACATTGTCGATGAACCACTGCCTCAATCAGACCAAGTCCTTTTTGTTGATGGTTCATGTCTGAGAGACAATGAGGGTTACTTGAGAGCAGCTTTTGCTGTTTGTACCATTTCTGGAGTTGTGGAAGCTGCTTGTTAACAAGGAGTACACTCCGCACAAGTAGCTGAAATGATTGCCTTGATCGTGCATGCCTTGTTTCTGATCAAATCTGAGTCACCATCTATACCAATAGCCAGTAGGGTTTCGGTGTGGTTCATGACTTCGGACAGCTATGGTCACAGAGGGGGTTCTTAACGTCATCAGGATCTCCTATCAGGAATGGGGAATATATGAGACGACTGTTGTAAGCATTACAGCGGCCTAAGGAAGTGGCTGTGGTGAAGTGTGCTGCCCATGAGAAAGGGAGGATTTCGTTAGTGTGGGTAACAGATACGCGGACGAAGTCGCCCGCTTCTGTGCTATTCATGCTTGTTTTTTTAATGGGGATTACTCAGGCGAGAGCACAGAGAGAACCGAGCTCAGCATGATGTTAGCCATAGTGGACACTTGGGATGAGGTCAAGCGTCTGCAGGGAGAAGTGTCTGAACAAGAGGAAGCTGGTTGGATCAAAGCAGGTTGCGAAAAGAGAGATGATGTCATTTGGGTCTCAATATATGGTAGAGCAGTGTTGCCGGATTGTCTACTGAGCCATATGGCAAGACAAGTTCATGGAGCTGTGCACATTGGGAGAGATGCAATAGTGCGAGTGTTCAGACAAACGTGGTTTAACCCGAGCTTTCGTGTGTTTGCAGAAGCAGTGTGCCACAGATGTGTTACGTGTCAACAGATGAATGCTGGAAAGAAAACTGTGGTTGCCTTGAGTCACATTGGGAAGTCGGGAGGTCCCTTTAATAGGATACAGCTCGATTTCATTGAGATGCATAGGTGCAATGGGCTGAGGTACATTTTAGTTGTGGTGTGTGTCTTTTCACGGTGGGTGGAAGCATACCCGACCAGAAGGTGTGACAGTCTTACAGTAGCGAAGTTGTTACTTAGAGAGTTGATTCCGCGGTTCAGGTTTCCAACTTCATTGGAGTCGGATAGAGGAACTCACTTCCATAGTGAGATCATGAAGCTCAAGTTGATCAGAGATTGCACTGTAGTTACAGGCCTGAGGCATCAGGCATGATGTAGCAAATCAATGGGACATTAAAGATGAGGATGGCAAAGGTGTGCTCCTCCACTTCACTAAGTTGGCCTGATGCGTTGCCTTTGTTACTAATGAGTTTGCGCAGCATTCCAGATAGGAGACTGGATTATCTGCGCATGAGATTTTGATGGGGAGGGCGATGCGCTTGCCTGCAGTGCTGTCTACAGCCTTGATAAACATCACCGATGATTTGATCCTTGATTATTGCAAGGGACTGGCTGACATGGTCCGTTGTGTGTCCCACCAGGTTGAAGCTACAACTGCACCAACCTCAAAGGACCTCTGTCATGAGTTGTGTCCGGGGGACTGGATCCTAGTCTGGAAACACGTGAGGAAGAACTGTCTTGATACCCGCTGGCGAGGTCTGTATCAAGTGATTTTGGTAACGAATACTGCTGTGAAGTGCGGAGGCTTGCCAAACTTGATTCACGTCTCTCATACCCACAGAGTTTCAGGACCCTCGGAAGAAACGGTTCCTCTCCCTGAAGAGAATCCAGCCATGGTTGCTAGGCCACAGGACAGGGCAAGCCAAGCTGTGGGGGTTCCTAGCGAGGCTGGTTACCCACCTGGTCAGACTGAGGGGGTCACGCTACACAACACCTAGGTATTGACTCTGAGGGAGATGGTAACGTTGCGAGTGGTATAAAGTCAGACTCAGCTGAAGAGACTGGTGTGGAAGGTGGTCGAGTGCTGATAAAGAGAACTGAGGTCGCATGAGAATCGTGGCATGTGAGACAGAGGAGGCAGAACTTGAGACTTGCACCCGAAAGAGATCTTGCTCCCGTATCTGAAACGTCTGAATCAGAGCAAAATGACACAGAACAAGCACAAGGGAGTTTGAGGAGATCAAGGAGAGCGAGAGTACCGTGCCGGATTTACGCTGCCCTGGAGTGGACTTATCTGGTTACAGATGCGAGTAACAGTGAGGTCCGGGAGAGTGAGGTCCGGACGAGTGAGGCGCAGAGCAGCAGTGCTGATAATTGAGACTGAACTGTTTGTCCGTGGAGTAGAAGCCAATGGAGTTTTGACTCTGACTGTGCCAGATCCTCCGAGACTGAATGGCTTGCGGAGCTTGATTTTGGAAGATCTTACGTTTCCGACTTTTGGATATCAGCCACCGGCTCAGAAGGTTGCAGCATTTAGTTTTGAACTCTTGCAGCGTGTCATTGAAGAAATTGACTCCGATCTTATAAGGGATGTAAATTGAACTGTGAACTGTAAATGAAAAAAATCTTTTGTTCAAAAGAAGATAACCCAGGCCCGAGTGGAAGAAGAATAAAATTAGGGACTTTTCTGTAGAAGAAGAACGAGGGCTAGGGAAGTCTTTGAGTTGTGTAAATAATTGTGCCAAGAACTGTGAAAACTGTTTCCACGACTTCAAGGAACTGTGTATGGACTTTGTTGTCCAGCAGTGAGAGGCAGAGAAGGAGACTATGTATTGATCGACTCACTGTCGCAACCTGAACTCATTTAAAAATGGAGTCTGGCAACACGAACCATAGCAATAAATGAATTGATCAGAATGCTACTGATAAAGGGGCAGGCCACTCGAGCACAGTTTCACACATCTTAGAAACTTTACTTTTTGGAGTACCATAGAACATTTCAACCTTTCCAGAGGACTGAGGGTGGTGCACACAATGGAAGTATTGGTGAATCCCTAAAGCTTTGTGATGAAAGGGAAGTAGGGCGCAAACCAGTGTGTGCCAGCCACATGCATCCTTCCATCTCAGCTAACGTGAGTAATACGTGCTATAATCAGGCCAGATTTGGGAGCAGTAACCATTCCATGCTTATCTCATCTCAATCCAATGTGGTGTTTTTGAAATTCGTTCTTGAACTTTGTATTATTTTCGTGTTCAAAAGCTTGCTCTTGTAGCTCAGCGAGATCTCTTAAAGTGGGCATGAGTGGTTCAGCAGTTTAGGACACATACAGTTGCATCAAAATCAGGGGAAAGCAGACCTTTTAGCAATGCGTCACCAGAAGTATTACCTTGGTTACTTAATCTTGAGTGCATTGGTGAGCAGTACATTTTCACAAAAGTAACATTTAGAGTCAGTTTAAGAGCATCAGGCAAAGCATTGACATAACACCCATTTCTGTTTATGGTCCTGGCTAAGGTGAAGAACCCTTTCTGCATCCAGAGGAGCCCGAAATCATGAGCAACTCTGAACTCATACTTTAAGTCTGTGGAGATAGTCACAGTTTTTTGACTGGCTAAAATGCAAGCATGTGTAAAGGCTACTAGTTCCGATACTTGTACTTTGGGTAAACTTACCCTCTCAACAACTTCATATGTTGTGCAAACAACACAGCCAGTAGTGCAGCCACAGCATAAGGAACAGAAACAGGGAAAGTTGCTTGAGTATAATACTTTTAGTACAGCAAAAAACAGGTGAGCAGCCGCTGTAACCACATGTAAGCCTGGAGACAACCCTACCACCAAAGCAGAGGGCAGAACATTAGTAAGCAATCTGTTTTTTCTGATCACAATTATCTTGTACCAGGAATCCTAAAGAAAATCCTTTTGTCTTGTGACAGTAGAATGTGGAAGGTTTATGGTAATCGGGCACCTTTAAAGCAGATAAATAGTGAAAAACATGTTTTAAAGACACAAAGGCTTGTTCTGACTCCTTGGACCAAGGTAACTGCTCATGGGTGACCTCAATAAAATCTTGTAAGCATCTCCTAAAACCCATTATCGGCAAAGGCCTTCCACTGAAAAAAGAGTGCATACCTGGGAGATAGTCACAGGTCTGGGTAGTTTATGAACAGTCTTGATGTGGTCAGCAGATAGTTGTCTTTCTCCAGCTCAGATGTCATGACCTTGATATAAAACAGTACGTAGGTTTAATAGCAATTTATTGCGGATTTATTAACATCATTGCAATAAAATGTAAGATAAAAAAACTATTCGATGGATACATCTAACTGCTGAGTCCTCACCTTATGAATAGTCCCCCAGGCATTAGACTGCATCCAGAAACATTTCAGCAGTATCCCTGTGTATCGGTAGGGGGTGTTGTACGGCTTTGAGCCGACGTTGTTTGGCTCTGGAAGTCAAGTGCGGAGGTGCATGTAAGCACCACCCATGCACTGTGATGTCAGTTCCTTTATTTCCACGCCTTCAAACGTGGATCCAGAACTTCTCCCTGATCTTTTGACCAGAGTTTTCCTCGCAAATTATCCAATGTGCACAGGAAATGTCACCCTCTAAAATATCAGGGTTCAAACGATGCAGGGATTATCGCAAAAAGTGTGACCCACATGCGTGAGGTCTGTTTGTGGTGCCTAGAATCGTATCACAACTCCAATGCCTGAGGTGACTGCTCCCAGGTGAACCCAAAAGCTATTTGGGAATGCAAAGTCAAATGCTACATCACCGAGCACAAGAAGTCTCTGTGCCGGGACCATTTGAAGTCTAAAGGAAGGTTCCATTCCCAACGTCATTCCCATGGGAGGTCCTCGTTGCGGTCAAAGTCTTTGGGTAAGTCGAAGAAGAAACATAAAAATCTAAGTGGAAAACTGCCCCTCTCTGCCACTTTCAAACACCAGAGGGCACAGAGGCATCAACATACCTCTCAGTCTCAATCTTCATCTCCATCGGAACCAATTCCAGCCCTGGTCCAGACCCACCCTGACTTTGCAGGTCTGTCAGTAACTTTGCAGCAAGTAGAAGTCTTCAGGGAGGCTGTGCAGCAAATATTCCACACTTTATAGGCTCCCTCTGGCATGCCTTTGGCCCCAAAGAACTGCAGGGGCTTCCAGTTGGATATTTGCCAACAGGTCTGCCATCAGTGCTGTCTGTACCCTTTGGAACCACATCGGGTCCAGCACAGACTTCGGTGCCTGCTTCGGCTCTGGCATCACCGACTGTGCCAGTCCCATCACATCGACTCTGGTATGGACACATGAGGAGGATGTATAGCTAATAGTGTTATCTGACTCTGAATTCGCCATGATCTCGACCAAAATAACACCCAGCGCTGACCAGCGTGCAACCTTTTGTTAATCCAGCTGACTCTGATGCTTTGGTCTTACCTCACGGTAGAGCCCAGACTTTACATAACCTGTTTGGCATGGATTCTGACAATGACAACTATGAGTAGGGGGACGATTAAGCTCTCCAGTATGATGATGACAACGTGTGCGAGGAGCTACAGGATGCCACTGGGCTTAACACTTCGTCTGATACTGGCCTTGTGTCTCCCCCCAGGTCCTGCTACTGAGGAAAATGCTTCTTTTGCTGTTGTGGTGCAAAGGGCAACTGAAGTACTAGACCTGCAACTGCCAACCTTGGAAGTTAACACTAGTGTACTAGCCAAACCCTTGCGGGTACTTGGGCCAAATCTTGTTCAGGACCTGCGCCTGGTGTCCTGCCTTCCTAATGCAACATCCCAACCTGAAGAGCATGGTGGTCCAAGCTTTTGCCAGCATTGTCAATCCAAATGCTTTTCCTACCACTCCTCCTGATCGTGAGTCCAAATGAATTGAGACTCTTGACGAAAGGATATTCCGCACAAGGCTTGCTCTTAGATTGGTCAATGGCAGCTGCCTGCTTGGCTGTTATTCCCATGCCCTTAAGGATATGGTAGCTCTGGGTTTATTGGCTGTTCTAGATGGCCTTTGGGCATCTCTCATGCAGGCTATTCAGGGCAGCCACAGTGTGGCAACATTTGTAATAAACTCAGGACTGGACACAACTGATTGCTGGGAATGTGCCATGGGCACCAGTGTGGCTATCCTTCGTCAGGCCTAGATCAGATCTATAGGTTTCTCCGGAGACATCTAGACATCTTTAATGGACATGCCATTCGACAGATCCTGCCTTTCTGGAGATGAAGCAGGCTCAGTTTTGGAGCACTTTAAAGAGAGCAGAGCCGCAGAGCGGTCCTTGGGCCTCTCTGCTCCCACAAGGTAGTTTCACCACCTATTTCTGCCTTTTCATGGCTACGGTAGAGGTTTTCCCATTTCCCAACGCCAGCCTCCTACTCCAGCCTGCCAGGCTTTTCAGTCCTTTCGTGGCAGAGGCTGTGGTTCTGAGAGACATTGAGTTTAGCATGGGCAAAGTGCAGCTCAGTCCCCAGCACCTCCAGCGACTGCAACCACAAAACCGCTCTTCTGTGTCCTTGCTGACATACAGCCACCCTGTTGGAGCCTGGATCTGATATTCCCTCCAACGGTGGCAGGCCATCACAACGGACACATCGGTCCTACACATTCTCCGCCTGGGCTACTCCCTTCCTTTTGTTTCTATCCCACTGCACCTTCCACTTTCAGGGTGGATGGCGGAGGTCATCTGTCTGTTTACGGCAGGAAGTACAAGCCCCTTTGGCCAAGAGGTCCACAGAGAGGGTTCTGGCCTCAGAGTTAGGAACTGGTTGTTTCCCCCACTACTACCTTGAGCTGAAGAAGGGCTGAGACATTCATCTTATTTTCGATTCCTGTCCTGTCAACACCTTCCTCTGGAAGGACAAATTCAAGATACTAATGCTAACCAAGCTCCTGTCTGCCCTGGAAACTGGATGGGCGTGCTGGACCTGAAGGTCTCATCTAGCTATGTCAAAGCTCCTCATGCCAACTGGAGTCTGAAAGGGTTTGCTGTCAAAAGAAAAACAAATAAGTCTGTGAATCACAGAGTAAATGGACCATTCCAGTTCTTCTAGCAAAGCGCAATGGGGGCAAGCTCCTAAAGAGAAGAGAGAGCCTCCAATTTACACCCTAATGAACACATTTGTATCCACATGGCAAATGTTTACCGTGAACATGAGCAGGTGCCTAGGCAAAGCTCATGAGAATGAGAGAGTGGCCCTCTAACGGCAACAAAAATGTACACAGATTTAGGCTGAGCAAGCTTAATTCACCAAGATCATGCCCCTCCAGTACAGAAAAACCACTCACAAGACATGAAAGTTGAAGGGTCGTCATTGGCCGCACCAAGCAATAAGTCCTGGTCTCTTTGACTAGTAAAATGTTCCCTATTTTCTTTACATCCGAGGAGCCACCAGTGTTGCTAAGAACAAACGATCAAGACATTGAACTTCTGTCGGCAGCCACACTCAGAGACCATGACTGGGACTAAGTGTGGAAAGACTCAAAATCCATGCTGCTGCTGATCTGCTTATAGAGAAAGACCTACCTGAACAACAACTGCAAGGAGGAGTGAACAAACCCCCAGGGAAGTTCTGCCCAGAAGGACCTGTGATGATTAGCCCAGAGGATTTCGCGTACTCTGGAGAACACATGGTCTCTGCAACTAGCCAGTAGTATCATCTTGTATTGGGTTGGCTTTAAGCTAAACTTCTGTTTCACACTGTGTTATCTATAACTACAATGCTTAGCAGTGAGGAGCTATATTACTATTTGGGGTAAGTTCTTTGGCCAGCAAGCGAGTTTAGTTTTTTTGTAGATATCCTAATTTATTTTGTGTGTTTTATTTTATGCCTTGTGTATTAAAGTAATTTTCTTTTTCAAAGTAGATCAGTGACTGAACATAGTCGTTATTGACTGGTACTACGGTGTAAACTGCATTTATTCTGAGTGCCCAACCTCAAAGTTCCTTCATGAGTAACCATATCTGTTCAACCTTGCTTCCCTGTGGCAGTACTTGATCATGGCCCTTTGTATGACTATGCTCTGTAAAATACACTAGATTAGGGTAACCAGACATTCCGGTTTAGAAGGACTGCCTTTGTTTTGGGATGTGCCCCATTGTCCTGAAAACTCTATAGGAACACACATTTGCCTACGTTTTAACCGGAGCGTGTTTCTTCCAGTTCGGGGAAAGAGGAACTATGTCAACTTTCTATGGTTTTTATGTCAGCAAAATGGATGGCCAACACCACCACTGTGCTTTGAATAATGGAGCAGTGGGTCATTTGACCAACCCCTCCCTTAGCCCACCACAATCCTGCCTTTGGCCTATAAGTGGGCTGGGGTTTTGTTGCGTGCCTTGCCTGCGCATACGCTTCTTTTGAAGAAGTGATGTCCAGGTACACTCCTGATTGAGCCAGGTGCTTGGGCAACTCATCACTGGATAATGTAAGCTGCAAGGGCATCGTGAACCCCCTCCCTCCACCCGCTTAAGCAGCTAAATTATGGATGGTGTTCTTTATGGACCTCTTCCGTCTGCAGCGTGACAGAATAAAGCCCATTATAAAGGTATTGGCAAGAAAGAAACCTGTTGATAAAAAAGGGAAAGAAGAATGGAAGGCTGAAAGGAAGAAAAGGTGAAATTATGGAAGGGTAAAAAACGTAAGAAGAGTGATAGGACGGGTAAGTGGATAAATGGGTGAATGGATAGGTGGATGGATTGGTGAAAGGATGGCAGAGTAAATGGATATCTGAGTGGATGGATGGCCAAAAGGATCAGTTGATCGATATAAGGCTTTATTGATGGATGTGTTAGTCAAAGGATGTATGTATGTGTGGATGAATATATGGATGGATGCATGCATAGAGGATGGGATGGAATGGAATAGTATTTGTAGAATGCACTAAACCTGAAGGCTTCAAAGCGCTAAAGCCAGTAAGGAAAGCATCTGCGGAGACCAAGGAGCTGCAATCACGAAAGGGAAAAAGGGCAGGTTTTAAGTTGCTTGCGGAACACCAAAAAGGAGTCCAAACTCGAAGAATGTACTGGCCGAGTGATCCATAATTTAGCCGCTGCTACTGAGAAGGAGCGGCCGCCCCACCTGGCTTTGTGGAATCTGAGGACGGTCACCTTCCAGAGAGATGATTATTTTAGCAGTCTTTTAGGGGTCTATCAGTGGAACATTGTTCTAAAAGGCACAGGCCCTTGACGGTTAAAAGCCGAATAGATCATGCAAAGTGCTTTATATATCACCCGCTTCCTGACAGGCAGCCAGTGGAGGGAGTGAATACTTTCCCTCACCAAGAGATGCTTAGGCACATTCAATACCAGGTGGGGTGCCGCATTCTGAATGACCTGAAGTCTATTCAGTGAGGACTTGTTGATGTTCAAGTATAAAGTGTTTCAATAGTCTAAGCACGATGTAATTAAGGCGATGACCACTGCCACTCTGAGTTCAGCTGGAATAAGAGAAAAGATCTTTTTCAAGGTTCTGATAATAAAGAAGCAGGTACTCAGAATCCTGCTCACCTGAGCATCAAAAGTAAGAGTGTTATCGAAATAACCCCCAAATCTTTTATCAGATTCAACCGGCGATGGTAAACAACCACAAGTCTTTGGCCACCAGAGTTCAGACCACACTCAATGCTGTGCCCCAAAAACTAGGATCTCTGTCTTTTCAGCATTCAATTTTAGGCAATTGATCTTCATCCAGGTACTAATGCCATAAATGCAAAGTTTGAACTTGTCTGCTACCAGCGACAGATTATCTGACATGGAAACAATGATTTGGGTATCGTCCGCATAGGATAACCCTGAAAGCCGAACGAGTGCATCAGTTCCGGAAGAGGGGAGACATACACATTGAATAGGGTGGGGCTGAGGGAGGATCCCTGTGGAATCCCTCAAAGAAAGCTCGAAAGCCTCTGCTATAAAATTACCACAGCTGACTATTTGGACCCTGTCCATCAGAAAGGAACCAGGGAGGTCCAGAGCAGTGTCCCTCAGCCCTGCTTGATGTAATCATTGGACCAGGTGGAATGGTGATATTGTGTCAAATGCCGCTGACAGATCCAGCATTACCAAAATAGTGGTGCCCCTTTGATCCACTTGGCAACAAATGGAATCTGCAGCGGCAACCAGGGCTGACTCTGTGCTGTGACCACTTCTGTACCCATTCTGTGAAGGATCTAAGAGGTCCTGAGAAGCAATAAACTCAGCCAATTCCTGTTTGATATATGTTTCAAGCAGTTTTGCCGGCGCTGGCATTAGAGAGCGGGGCGAAGGTTTTTGAGGTCCTCTGGGTCCCCATTAGATTTCTTTTGAAGGGGAATAACTACTGCTTCCTTCCAAAGACAGGGTTGCACTCCTGTTGTTAATATCTGATTGAAGACTTTGACCAGAAAGGTCACAATCTGATACGGGGGAGTTGTAAAACTCTAGGTGGGCAGGGGTAACCAGGTGAACCTGATTTCATATTCATGAGAAGATTTTTTATTTGCAAGGAGGACATGGGAGGGAATGCAGACAGGACTGTGGAGGAGTGCAGGTCAGTAAGGTCAACCGCGTCAAACGAGGGGATGGGCGTACCTTTATTTACATTGAAGTCTGAGTAGATCTTCAGGATCTTGTCTCTGAAGTAGGTCGCAACATTATTGCAGAAACTTTGTGAGTTCTCCGTGGAATATTGGACGGGGGAGTAGAGAGCTCCTTTACCACCTTAAAGAGTTCATATGGGGAGTTACTGACAGACCTTGTTTTGTTCACATAGTACGAGGATTTGGCAGCCATAATGACACGTTTATACATGAGTGTCAGTTCTTTATGTTTTTCTTTCTCCTCCGGGGTAAGATTTGCCCTCCATTTCCATTCTTGCCTCCAGCACAGACGCTTGAGCTCTGGTGCTGACCTTTGTTTTAACTGGGGCAACCTGGTTGATTGCGAGCTTCATCGAAGCATTGAAACCTTCTGCTGTTGGTTCCTGTAAATAGTTATTTTTCAATAGGGACTCTCTGAGTGCAGAATCCATATCATTAATAGAAGTGTTGTTCCAATTTCTATATGATATTAGTTTGTATGTACCATAATAACCTTTCTATCTCAGAGCCTGCATGTTGGCTCCGGAGGAGGTGAAGAGGTCTTGGGCCGACTGGGGACCCATGATGACTGTGACTACTAGGCGCACTACCCTCCGGAGATCCCTATGAGGCACCCAGCATCCACTAAATAAGTGGATCTTCTTTTAAGAAAGGTTATTACAGTAGTGTACCATGTATGTGTATGGAATGGTATGAATGATTAAATAAATAACCAGCCATCATTTCCCAAAAGGGTATTAATAGGAACATACTGATCCTGACAAAAGCCACTGGATTGGGGTATGTGGCAGAAACTAGTTGATCACACATAAGGGCCAAAGAGTGATAGTAACTCCAACTAGAGCGTTTTCCCCAGTTTTTAACCTTGTCAGATGGACCTGTAAATAAATACTGTTTGGGCACCGCCTATGCAATTTTAAAGATCCCCTCATAGAGATCCCATACCCTTTTTCCTTAAAAAGTGCTCCCTTGCAAGGAAAGAGATGGCAGCATGCCCCGACCCTCAGAGAGTTGGGAAGAACTCGATGATGAAGTATGTCACTGGATAAAATTCAGTGAGTGAGAGTTCCTTTAAGAAAAAGGTATTTCCCCCATATCCAGTGGGCCCACCCTAGATGCCTCGAGGTTGACTCTCTCTTGATTGTGACACTGTATGTGAGTAGGGATCCTCCGTTTCCCTCTTCCTTCACTCTTGATGTTTACAAAAAATGATCTTATTCAATGGGGGAAAACACTTACCAACAACTAGTTCAGAAGTGCTCCAAATGGCATGATCCAATATTCTTTTTTGGCCCAGACTTACGTTTTTATGTACATGTAAAATATAGCGTCTAGAAAGTTTGGCGTATGGAAATGGGAGGAAAACTTCAGGTTGTGCTAGCGTGTGTTTAGGATCAATAATCTTTTAGGAATGTTGGGAACCTAGTAAGAGAAGCCAGACTTAACCTCTTGTTATAATGTCCAGTTTCTTCCTCTAGGTCAGTGTTACTGCACTTTACATCACTTGTGTGTTCCTGACACTGTGCCTAAGGCCACTTGCCCAGCACTTGCCCACAGTGATATGTTTCTCTGCTTGACTTAGCTGAGGCCTACGCTCCATCAATGACCCTGTGCCTGTGTTACTGTATCTGCCTTGAACTCTAGCACTAACAAGCACTGGGGCATGTGTTCCAGTACCTGCTATTCAGGTCTACTCTTCAGCACCCGCCTTCATACAGGTGTCGCTGTTACCACCTCTCTAGCACCAGTTTCCAAGCCTGTATTCCTAAACAAGCTCAACTAAGTCCTGTACTTGTCCACAGGACTAAACTTGAGACCTGCCCTGCAGCTTGTGATTTGCTCGACCCCAGTTCTGGATTCCAGAAATGCTCTCCAACACATGCCCACATTCCTGTGTTTTTGTACTTTTTTGAACACCTGAGCTCTTATCCTGTTCTCCAGGGCCTGTACTTCTGTTTGTTTTCCTGCCTTCGACAGAGCCCTGGATACAGGCTTCTGACCTAGCCAAAGCTCAAGGTCGGCACTTCAGTACGTGCTTCAGGTTGTGACTGTCCCTGGCCTGAGGCATACTCTTCTGTGAACACCAGTCTCTGGGTTTGTCTTCTTCTCCCTGTCCCTCAGGGTTGAACTTTATACCTACTTCCCAGTTTATGTCCCAACATATATGTTCTTGTACCCACCCCCAAGCAAGAGTCCCAGCCAATGTTCCCTCTAATTTATTTCCTCTGTGTGCGGCACTGTAGGGTCTCTGTGCGCTGCAGCCACGGCTATGTGCGCGAGGAACCAGACCGCACGTGTGGGTGCAGCGCCAAATATCACTCCGAACTTTTGATTAAAAAAGTGAAAAGACGGTGCGTTTCCACGCATACAGCACCACGTTAAGGGTCTCAAGGCAGGTTTGCCATTTGGATACACACGCCATGACATGAATTGGTTATACAGGCAAGTACACTTCAAGTTTAGAAAAGCACAAGACTCCAATGGTGGTACCATCATAAGATTTTACTGCTGTAGGTGCAATGTTGCTTGTTGTATTATATATCTGGATGCAGAGACAGAAAGCAGCAGCAAAATACAAGCCAGGCAGCACACTATGCTAAGCAGAGATTTCTAACCTACGAGTTACCTAAAAGAAATGCAGCAAGTCCAAAAGCACGACGTGTAAAGCGTGATGATGCTCAGACCTGTCCAGGCCACCCGCTCTGTCAGCTAAATTATTGGCTACGTCAGCAAATTATTTCCAAGCAGCAGGGGACGGCCGACTCGAGTCCACTGGGCGAGGGAGAGTGCACTGCTGCATCGTGCAGTCAGGAGACAGCGGTGAGACAGCCAGTCGTCACCAGTGGAGAGTCACGCTGCCGAGGGGAAGAAGAAGAGCTACAGAACGAACACAGTAGGTATAACTACCAGCCACTGTCAGTCAAAGTATAACAGTCACAATCAAATTGATTTAATTTTAGGAAAGCGCGTGATATTCTTTCTTTGGAAGTTCCCGGCTGCCTATTGGGGAACGTCAAAGCCGTAAGCCCTACACAAGGTACGGTTGTACGCCTGACTTGCTATCGCCGCTGTAAACTTTAGAACACGAGTTGGTGAATTACCTGGTGTGTATCCTAGCACCAAATGTTAACGTTTAGCCGAATACATGATATTGCAGCAGATGGGCTGGACCATCCCGGGATGCTATAGTTAGAATGCAATAAGTATTGCTTGAACTGTTGATCAGGACTAGAAAAAAAAACATTCATAGGGTTGAATTCGACAGGAATTTGAAAAATACATTTTAAAGAGAAAAGTTTTGCAAAAAATGTTTCTACATATAATTTTCCATACGTTATGTAATTACACAACACACACATGCAATGGGCCTAATTCAAACATGCTTTTATGCTGAAAAATAAGTTACCAGTTTTCATAATGAATTACCACATAAAAAGGAAAATGTTTGCTTATGGTTCCTCCCATCTCAGTAATTCGCTAGACCAATTTCTGAATATTTCCCCTTTAATGGGTACTGCAGATGTGGATATTCTTGCCTCCACTTGAACCGCTTTTTCCTTTCTCTCTCTTCTCCTGCCCCTCCTTCATTTGCCTACCCATTTCCCTCGTTCAATCCTACCCTTTATTTTTATTTGTTCTCTCCACTGACTTCCCTCCCTCCTATCTCTCTCACTGTCTCTTGCATCACTGCTCCAGTTGTATCTACTTTCTCTCTTCTAACTCTTCTCTGTCTATCTCTTACCCGCTAACTCTTCAATCTCATCCCATTCTCTCAGCTCTCCCACAACCCTTGTCTCTTCTGTCACTCCTCTTCCTTCCTCCTCATCTAAACCCTCTCTCTTCTGACCCTCTGCCTTTTGTCCCCCCTTCTTCTTACACCGATTTTCTCTTTCTTTATCTCTCCCTCTTCTCCACTCTTTCAAATGCTGGTGACTCCTGTGCTTATTTAATGTTCCTGCCTCTTTTAGTTTGAAAGGGTGTCTGTTATTTAAAGTTTTGCTTCCGTACAGCCCTTGATCATGTGTGACACCTCTTTTCCATTTCTTCTGGAGGCATGTGTTTCTTCACCTTCATCTCATTGAACGCAGCGACGACGTCATCAGCTACTGAAACACCGGAAGCCATGCTGCTCAAGAAGGTTAGAGAGGCCGGCTGCAGGTAATGCCTGGAGAAGAGAGAAGAGCGTCCTATCCCGCTCTTGTACTGACGCCGACTAGAAAGCTGCATTTCTTCTCTTCAAGGAACGCGGCTGGGGGCTGATTGTGGGCCATTGTGAAAATATTTATGTTAATTGCAGCGCATGACGGTGGTGCAATTAACAAATATTTTCACAAAGGCACACAAACAGCCCCCGGCCGCGCTCCATTCAGAAAGGAATGCACCAAGTGCAGGAGCCACTGCTTGCACAGGCTTCCCGCAGACAGGAAATTACCATTATTCGCGCTGCTCGCGTTTTAAAAGCGGCGGCGCGAATGCTCTCCCGAGATGTGCTGTGTGTGCGCGCTCCACACACAGCACTGCGTGCTCGGGGGAATGGAGGTGTGCGTGCGCGCGCGCACCTTACAGGGAACATTGGTCCCAGCTCTACTCTCTGCTACAAGCCCTCTGTACCTGCTCACATGTACTCATGTACTTCCCATCAGGTCTAAACTCAAGGTCAACCCTCAAGCACTGGCCGTCTGGCCTGTGGTCCATTACCAAACCTCAGGCCTGAGCCCTGGGGATGCTTTCCAGCTCCTGACATCTCTAGCACCTTCACCCAAATCTGTGTACTTGTTCATTCCATGACAGTGTTGTTTAGCCGACGGCAAGGGACAAAGCACACATTGGTTTTAATATCATACCCAGTTCTGTGCCTGGACCAACCAGCTAGCAATCAGCCTGGGCCAGCTGCCGAAGCCTAGAAGCACTCAAGGCCTACCGTTGTGGTGTTACACTGAAACATAAAATTGAAAGGAAAGCTTCTAACAGTTACAGCCCACTGGCAATTGCTTTGGCAGGATTTCCTGCAGTATGACATACCTGTTCAGGACCTTCAATGAGGTTCTTGACATGCCTGCATGCCTGCCCAGGGCCTATGTTTGTTTACTGCCCGCTCGGAGCTTGCAGCTTCCTGGGCAAGAATTGTGGTGTGTGTAGGAAATCTGAACTTTCTGTGTGGTCAACCCCAATTTTCTTGGCTTTTGCTGGACCCATTTTACTGCTGGCTGTAGAACTCCATGCAATTTACCCCTCCTAAACAGGAGTGAGTGCCCATGCTTCTACTTTAATCAGAGTTAAATTGCCTTATTTCTAATTAGCACATTTGCCATCTCTATAACGCCCTAGTATTTGTTTAGAAAGTGCACCCAGGGCCAGAAAGGTAAATGCCACTTCTGGACTACAGCACATATTGTGACATTCACTATAATAGCAGTAAAACATGGTTTCCATCCTACCTAGTATAAAGTGTCTGCTGCAATGTAAAACCTTCAGTGTGACCTGCTAAAATAACCCTTTTGACAGGTAAAACCTCCCTTTTAAACATTAGTAAGGGACCCCTTTGTAAGCCTTGTAGCCCATTGGGTAGGGTGCATGGTATTTAAAAGTGGGACATGTTCCAACACTGTTGCAGGCCTAGCTGTCCTATGTAGAAAATCAGAGTAAAGATTAAAATACTAATACTGCTAACTCTGAAAAGGTGCCAGTTACAAAAATAATTAAACCACTATTTTTAATTGTTATTAAAAATGCAATTCAATGGTGTAGTCGGATTTTTGATATATATTATTATCCTTTACCTGCCTGATCTTTCAGAAGGCTACTTAGCATAAGCCTCTGCCAGTTCTCAGTCTGTGCTCAGCATTGAATAAGTGTGAACGAGGTGTGAAATGCCTCCCAGTAGCAAACAATAGGCTGACCTGAATAAGCATAGTTGAGTCTTCGTAGCTCAACAGAATATGCAGGGCTGGGGGCTGTGGGCAGGGCATTCTTTTTTACTCTGGTGTGTCATATCTCGCTTGACAGGTCTGTAGTGCCACATGTAACCCTTTGGCCCACTTGAAAGGAAGAGAAAAAGATGCTAAGAAAATAATTGTGGATCCCCTGTCTGGTTGTGAAAGGACCCTCCATTTGTCCAACCAAACGTTTGTCTCTGGGTTTGTTGTGAGTACAGTACCTGATTCAAATGGGATTTTAGTGTTAAATGTGGGAGGATACTGGTGATTTCCTTATGACCCCCCCCCCCTCCACGCACACACATACACAGCCCTCAGAGCCCAACCTCAGTCTGGCTGAAGACATTCACCAACTTGAAAAGGCACTGACACTTGGCATTTTGGACCTGTGTTCAGTAAGGTAAACATGAACTGCTGAAAACGTGGGTAGGGTTGCCCCTGAGAACCTTTACCTAAGTGGTTAGGGAGGAGTCAGGAGTCAACCCCACCCTCTAGCTGATGCCAGGCATAAACATGGCACCCTCTTCAGAACACTTTCTGCATTTTCTGAAGTTCCTGCTGTCTGTTACCTGAGAGAAGCCCAGAAGGACTGCACCTGCACCCTCTGTACCCAGGATAAAGGAGTGGATTCCAATGGTCAGTTGGCTGACCTGTGTGGCTACAGGGAGACAACCTGCAAGAGGCCATCTGCCTTGCATGCCCAACTGACCAGCAGCAACTTGACCTGGAGTGGACATTGCTGGTGGCCTTTGCTGGAGTGAGTTCTTGGCCCTAAGTGCTGCCCCTTCGGTCTTCGGAGCCTTAGAAGTGGCCCAGAGGAACTGCTTCAGAAAACCTGAAAAGTTGAGATGTAATAGACTAAGTTAGACAGTAAATATTTGACTAGGATGAACCTAATTGGTGTATCCGACCCGTGCTCCACCGCGGTCAGACTGAAATTGCAGCTAGGTCCGAGTCTGCTGTGACCATAGACACTCACTGGCGCTATTCCTACTTAAAAGTTTTAAAAATCAGATTTCCAGTTCCTCTTATTGGATTTTTGTCATTTTGGTATCATTGTGTTTATTTCATTTTACTCTGTTTTTCTGATTTAGTTTGGGTTTTTTACTGTTTGGCATTTTGACTTTATCACTGTTTTAATACAGCATAATAAATTTACACATTGCCCTACGGTAAGCCTGTCTGCTCTGTGCCATAGCTACTAGTGTGTTGGGTTCAGATTAATTTAGTGACTTGGAGGGTTCACCCTAAAAAGTGTTCTGATTATTCCTTGAAGAGGGCAGTCACCCACTCCAAATAATAATCCAATTTCTTACAATGTGTTACACTGGTTCACAATGCCTACAATGGCATTTTGTTTAAAGACTGTAGTTTGCATGGTTTTGCTCAATGGCTGTTGACAGTAAATTGTTTGCTAATAAAATTATGCAGTGTCTTACTCATAGCTCCCAAGAATCCCAGTTCCAGGTGCCAATAGCTCATCCAGTCCAGGCTTTGTGTTTTCTATAATTTGTAGTCATATTGATCCCTTTACATTACAATATCCAGCCTACAAACCTGCTAAGAATGAAGAAAACCTGCACTGGATGAGCTGCTTGCACATGGACCTGGGATAGTGGAGAGCTCTGCATGACGAGGACACTCCATACCATGCAAGTCACAAATTGCAGTACTAGCTTAATTGTTGATAGAAAAATTATGGTCATATTTCTGCTTGCACAGTGTGATCCTTCTGTGTTGGCTGCCACACTTTATTCTTTCCTCTGTTATAGCATGTCCCAGTTTCAAGCTTTGGAAATCTGAAGAACGTAATCACTCAGCTAAGATGCATTAGTATTGGGCCCCAAGATATCAGTGGTATACGACCTGAAATTCTTACAACACAGGGAACCTGTATCTTAAGAAACATAGGCTGTCAGCTTAGAATGACACAGAGGGTTTTCAAATGGTTAAACAAATATGCCTGTTGATTCCTCACAAGACCTGTCAACAAATTCAATTTTTTTCTGGCAACCCTCACAATGTTAGAGCACATATCAAGCAGTTGAAATGCTTTGGCCAAGAAATGACGAGTAATTTGGGACATATCTCTTTCCTCCGGCTCATCTCTGTGTTGACAAGGATTTCAATTGTTAAATCACAAAGAGTAAACTTTGTGGTAGATATGTATTGAGGGAAGGAGGCCGAGCCAGTTTGAGAATGGCCCATACAATCATCCGAAGTTGTTTAGCTAGAAGGTGCGTTTTAAACTGGATGGAAAATGTGGGTCCCAAAAGGGTCATGACCAAAGAAGCATAATAAGGAAATCTTTACAAGAGGCATGGATATATGGGGGGGGGGTGGGGGGGGCGAACCAGCCGAAGATCCGCACCGGCCCTTCAATTATTCGCACAGCCCAGCCTAGGGGGCCTGAAGAGGGGAGCAAGCCGCTGGGAGCCGGAGCGGCGGTGTCTACTGCGGTGCTGGGGCTTGTGACCTTGGATGCTGCCGGGAGAAAGGCCTGATGGACTGACTGGGCCCAGAGCCCCGGGCTCGAGCCCTGGGCGGGGCTGCGACTGCTGGGGTCGGCCCGTTGCGGAGCCCGGCTGCGAGGCGGCGGTCGTGCCCAGACAGTGGGCTCTGGGTGCTGCCCCTCCACTGCACGGTGGGGGCTGACAGAGCTTGGGGACCGGCGTGTACCAGAATCTGCGCAGGGAGACCCGTACACGCGGCGGAGAAATGGCCGCGGCGGAGTGCGGAGAACCGGCCAAGCCTAGGCGGCAGAAGAGCCGCGAGAAGACATGGCAGTGAGTGTAGCCGCGGGGGGTCTGGTGTCCCCAACCGGGGCGAGATCGCTGCCCCTGCCGATCCCAAGAGAGAAGGCGAAACGGCCAGAACTGTATGTGTGGCAGGACGGGGAGCGGCTAGGCAGCCTGCTGACTGGCGTGGATGGCCCTGGCGGCGCGCCTGCTCTGTTGTGGTCGGGTCCCACCGGACCAGATGGGGGGGCGCCTGGCCGCTGCTGACACAGTTGGACAAAGTAGGCCCCTGCTCTGAGACAAGAGTGAGGGCCTGGGAGCTGTGAGGACCCGTGACTGGAAGGAGCGCTGCTAGCCCCCCCACCGGCTGAACTTTCTCCAGTACAGTGGGAGGAGGAGGCGGGGCCAATCCCGACCCATGGGCCGGGAGTTGGACCGCTCCAGAGGAGTAGAGGAACCGGACAACGATTGAGGCCTCAAGAGGGCCCATGGGATGCCTGCTGGCCTTGAGACAAACAGGAGGATTACACTGAAGGGAGATGAGAAAGTTGGGGGGCCCTATTTAGCGGTCACCCCAGGTCAAACAGGATGACTTTAGAAGCCATCCCAGAGTCATTGGATGATCATCCAACTACATTAGAGGTCATTTTCACGTCATCAGACATCATCAAGCTCTTAAAGTCATCAGCAGAGTTTAGAAACCTGAGCCTGATGATTTCAGGATGACTTGAAAATGATTACCTGATGACTTCACAAGGTGTGACTGTTCCTGATGATTTGAGGACGACTTGAAACTGAGTACCTGATTACTTCACAAGATGCATTGCTACTGGTGGTTTTAGGATTGTTTGGCAATGGGTGTCGGATTACTTGAATAGCACCACAGTTTTCAAATTAAAAAGACTTGTTCATAATAATTTGAGGATAATTTGTTGATTGCTTCTGGAACATGTCCAACATTTTAGTTATTTATTAATGACCAACATTTATTTATTTTTAGAAACCTTTAGGAAAGTGTGGTGAAATAAAAAAAACAAAATATTAATGTCACACAGTGTGCAGATAATGCAATATAATCTTCCTTTTATTGCCACGTAATTTGGTCACCATTGCCACCGTTAGGTTTTCCATTATTGCATATTTTCAATGGCTCTAAGAATAACTAATATATGTGGTGTGGCTGTTATATTAACAGAATAATATTCCAAGTGAAGGTTTGAAACAACTGTTTCTACGAGTTTTGACCTCTTCTCCACATTCCGTGATTCAGCGTAAATAACTGAACATCCCTGTACCTGAAAAAAAGTGCAATTATTGACTCTCAAAAGTAAAAATATTTTGTTTGTTTAAAGCGCTCTAATGCCAATTGGGGCAAGTTTGCGCTACATACAACTGCAGTTAAATGCTTCACTTTCAAACAAATTAAAATGTCACCAGTGTCTCATCTGCTTCTACGATAGTTAGCTTAAATAAGAAAAAACATAAATGCTTCTGCAGATGGTGCGCCCATCTGCAGAGAGGTTTTAGGTAGCACGTTATATAAATGAAGACACATTGTCTTTGCCAGTGCTTAGTGACCGCAAGGTCAAGTATTATACTGTGTATTTGCTGCAGTCCTTTGTCAGTTTCTTATATGCAAACTTGTGGCCTTTGCATCGGAGCGGAAGCGGAAGTACAGTTGTTTGGTCGGGCGAGGAGAAAGAGAAGGTGCAACTGCGTCGGGCAGCGCGTGGACATGGTGCTGCATTCACCAGCGAGAAGGAGAAATCATTGTTCTATTTCGTTCGGTATTTTTGGTGGGGTTGTGGATGGGGAGAGACTGAAAGTATGGGGTGTGATTTTCCCGCCTCTCCTCGCCCTTTGGGGTTATTTGCAAGTGCGGTGCTTTGTTTGAAAGACGGGAGCCCGCCATTTAAATGCAGCCTTCTGACCTGTTGCTTTGTTTGGGAGAGGTGGATGCATGAGTCCACCTCGCCACTGTGATCTTTACCAATTGTGGCTCCCAAAAACCTGTGGCTTTGCATGATTGTGGGGCTTTTTAAATGAGGCACTTGCATGGTGGTAGAGGTGGATGAGCCAACAAGTTAAAAGGGGGAGCCGAACGAGCTTTGCCAAGAGATTGACTCAGGCTCTTAAAATTCATGTACGAGTCTGGGCAAGGGGAGAATATTTCCTTAAAGCCTCGTGTGTACGTACGGATTTCTCACCATAAATGTGGTTTGCTTTAACAAGAGGCCTGGCATTACGATGACCAAAAGCTCCGATTTGCCCGGACCTTCCCAGTTTTTTTAACTTGTTTCCCGGTGTCCTAATACTTTTACTAAAATAAAATACACGTCCCGGTTTTTAGCAGATGTTCAGGTGAGCATTACCACTGCAAGAAAAACACATCCCACGGGCTTTCATCCCCATCAGAGCCTCTCACATGCTGTGTGATACGAAGGAAGGCATTCCTTAATATGCACGGCTCATGACTTTTCTCACTTCCTGTGTAAGACAAGTGTTAGCAGCCCAAGCTTGATATGTGGAATGGCACAGCACGTTTAGCTTAACTTCGGTTATCAAACTGTTATCTGTTTAAGAAACCTTTACATAGGTATACTTGTGTTTGCTTCATGCAAAGCAAGTATCATATTTATGGAAAAATATTAAATGGTGAGCATGCAGCATCAATAGGCCAGCATTTCCAAAATACCCTGGAACACAAGCGTAACCTTTTTTTACTGAGCAGTTTGTTGTCATTTGTCAATGCTAAAATACGCATATTTAAAGTGAACCACAAAATGTATCTTCATTTTTTAAAACTCTATTTAACATGAAAACACCAATTGTGATGTCTCTAAAACATGCCGATTCTCTACAGCAGGGGTAAAAGGCATTAGCAATGCCAATAGGTCCCAAAGGCGATACCTATTGGCTTTGCCAATGCTTGTTCTCCCAGTCTCTCCCTCTGAGATAATGAACAAAAAGGAGCCTAGAAAAGGAGAAATAAAGTATTTGTCTAGGCTCACTCAATTTGATCTAGCTGGGAAGCCAGGACTGATCCCAGTTTCTGGTTTCACTGAGCCATTCAGCCATGAGATGAGAATCTCTTTTCCCATCAAAAGCAATGCCCAGTCTTAAATTATTGCCATATGTGATTAGAGTGTAGATGACGGTCACTTTTTTAGCTGTTTTATATAGCACAAAGCAAACTTTGCCCAATGACATAAAGGCACTTCAGAACACACAGACTACATTACACCTGTTTTTGTCAGCACAGGGACATTTGACCAGATTTAGAGGATGTTAAGTCACAGCTGGGATTCGAACCTGGTTCCGAGGGGCATAGCTTCTATTGGTGCAGAGGCACTAGGGCATGTAGGCCTGAGTTTCCCACAGAACCCTGATTATTTCTGTATTTTACAATCCAAACAGTAGCTGTGGGTGGGTGGGGAGGACTGAGGGGGGACCTCCTTCCTTACACTAGGACCCATGACACATTGGCTATGCCACTGCTGGTTTCCCATGTGCCAGGGTTGGCATTTCTAACCACTAGACAATACCTAGTCACTTGTGAAAGTTCGGCTCATTTAGGGTTCAGGCGAAAGAATGGATGATAAAAGTGTAAATGGATGAGTGAAGGGACGGGTGGCAGAACGAAAGGGTGGATTGATGGATGAGTGAAAGGGAAGATGGATGGATGAGTGAAAAGGTAAATGGATGATGGATGGATGTCTGAGTGAAGAGGTGGATGGATAGATGCATGGATGAATGAGTGAAAGAATGGAGGTAAGGATGGATGAGTAAAGGAAAAATGGATGGATGAGTAAAAGGATGGATGGATAGATGAGAGGAAGGGTGGATGGCTGGATGGATGAGGGAAAGAGTAAATGGAAGGATTGAGTGGATGGATGAATAGATGGGCTAAATGAAAGGGTGAATGGATGGATGTATGCATGGATACGTGAAAGGAAGGGTTGCTGGCTGTATTAAATGGTAGACATGATGAGTGAAAGGCTGAATGGATGGATAAATGAGTGAAAGGATGGGTGGATGAGTGAGGGAAAGGATGAGTGAAAGGGTATATGGATGGATGAGAGGATAGATGGGTAAAAGGGTGGATGGATGAGTGAAAGGATGGATCGCTGAGTGAAAGGGTGGATCAGTCAATGAATGAGTGAAAGGGAGGATGGATGGAGTAAAAGGATGAATAGATGAGAAAAGGGTGGATGGATGAGTGAAAGGATCGATGGATGAAAGTGGGGATGGACAAGCGAAATGATGGATGACTGAGTGAAAGGATAGATATGTTTTGTGGATAGGTTTGAAGATGTATGAATAGGTTTGCGTGTAGATGGGTATATGGATGGACGGAATGGTGAGGGACTGAATATTGGATGGAAGACAGAATGTAAGGTGAAATGATGATTATCATCAAGTGGATGGAAGAATGAATAGATGAATGGATAGATGCTTGGATGCAAGAGAAAAGGAAGCCTTTCTGGGATGGTCCCGATGACTTGCTTCACTTGCTTGGTGTCATAAGAGTTTTGGTTCAAAGTGGGGGGTATTTTAATTTTCTGGCTACTCCCTTGCCTATACTCTGTGTAATTCCACTTTCTAACCTTTTATCCGCTATTTCCACTCACCAAATCTGATCTCTACCGTGCACATTGTTGTCCACATCAGGCATCTTCTCTATACTGCACATATGCTCGCTTGCCACCCTATTTATCTCCTCTTTACACCCGTGGTACTCATAATATGGCCCGTGGGCCGCCAGCGGCCCGGCAGGCCTTCATGGGCGGCCCGCGGACCTTGCCTTGAGGTTTCCACGGCCGGCAGTAAAGACAGAAGATGACTGCAGGAGCATACGTAGTGAATACATATTAAATAGGTATTCACTACGTATGCTCCTGCGGCCATCTTCTGTCTTTACAGCCGGCCTCTGTGACCTCAGGGCACCTTCGGAAAGCTTCCCAAAAGGCCCTTTAAAAGTCAGCTGTAAGCGCTTTCACAGCTGACTTTTAAAAGGGCCTTTTGGGAAGCTTCCTGTTTGGACCGAGACATATAGAGGTGACAGATAGAGGCAGAGAGACAGATAGAGGCAGAGAGACAGATAGAGGCAGAGAGACAGATAGAGGCAGAGAGACAGATAGAGGCAGAGAGACAGATAGAGGCAGGGACAGACAGATAGAGGCAGGGACAGACAGATAGAGGCAGGGACAGACAGTCACAGAGAGAGGGAGAGACAGACGGAGGGAGACAGACGGAGGGAGACAGACGGAGGGAGACAGACGGAGGGAGACGGAGGGAGGGAGACAGAGGGTGGGAGAGGGAGACAGACTGAGGGAGGGAGACAGACAAAGGGAGGGAAACAGAGGGAGGGCGACAGAGAGAGGGGGACAGAGGGAGGGAGACAGACAGGGAGGGAGACAGAGGGAGGGAGAGAGATGTGTGTATGCCGGGTCTGGTGGCTCAGTGGATGTTAGACCTGGCATCCTTGGCGTGGGTCTCCCTTCCATTTTTTATGATGCCTCCTATGTTACTGATCTGTTGTTGCTGGCGCTAGATGCTTTGGGCACTGTGCCACTGCTATTCAGTGCCACAGTGCAAGTGCTCCCTATGATAAATTGTGTTATGTATTAGTGACTCCATGATTGGATGATTGGTTTACTTGTCAGTCCTTAGTACAGTGCACTGTGTGTGCCCAGGGCTTGTAAATCCAATGCCGCTGGTGGGCTTGCAGCACTGGTTGTGCCACCCACAGAAGCGGCTTGTAAAATGTGTCTCAGGCCTGCCATCGCAGAGCCTATGTGCAGCCTAGAGCTGCCATGTCGACTTGGTGAGTACACCCACTTACCAGTCCCTAAACCTTCCCTTTACTGCATGTTGGTCACCCCTAAAGTAGGCCCTAGGGCAGGGTGCATTGTAAGTATAAGGTAGGACATGCCCTGGTGTGTGTGGCATGTCCTAATAGTGAATTACAGCCATTTTCGTTTTTCACTATTGCAAGGCTACCTGCTCCCTATAGGCCAGAATGGGCAGACTGACTATTACACCTTATAGTCAGAACTGACCCAGGGAACATGGTAGAAAAACGAATTTAGTATGCCTGAACTCAGAATGATAAAATACACCTTTTAGTGAAGTTGGTTTTAACATTCTGTGTTTGAAAATACCACTTTTAGAAAGTGGGTATTTTCTTGCCTAAACTTCCAAGCCTGCCTCTGCTAGGTTGTGTATTCCTTGTCTGGAGATTGAGTGACAGGGGCTGGGGGTGGCTACAGGAGACAGGGTGAGTCAGCGCAGGGCTGAATAGAAAGATCTGCATCCAGAGTGGAGGGAGGAGTTGCACCTGGGTCTGAATAGGGCTGTGCCTGCCTTCCACAATGCTGGCTCCACCTCCTGCCGGGCGGCTGAGCACCCTGCCCCACACTCTGAAAGGAAAGAAGGAGTCAGAAAAACAAAGTGCTCCAGGACTGACCAGAACTGTTTTTGGACCAGGCAGAGGCCTCTCTGCCTTCAGAGAACAAAGAAAAAAGGTGTATAAAAAGGGGACCCAGACCCCTAGGAAATTAGATCACTTTGGGAAACAAGAAGAAACCTTTGCTGAGGAGCGGAACCAAGAAGAAACTGAGGAGAAGACTATCCCTAAGCTAGAGGGATCTGCCTGCAGTGGTTGCCTGACTGCCAAAGGAAGGAGAAAGGACTTTGTGTGCACTTTTATTCAACTTGTGAAGGATCTCCAAGGGCTTGAGAAAAGAGCTTGCCTCCTGCTGAAGTCTCAGGGACAACAGACTTCAACCACCAGCTCCCCAAGAATCCTTTGGAAGTGCCTGCTGCTGTTTTGGGCCTTCTGAAGGGACTGCGTGTCGCAAGGAGCTGGAAGCGCGACTCAAGAGGGAGAAGCGTGTCGCCGTCGCAGCCGCTGCCGTCGCATCACGGAGATGACGCCGCTGTAGCTGTCGCATTGCACCGCATCTCCAGAAACGTCCCGCAACACCGAAGAAGCGTGTCGCCGTCGCAGCCGCTGCCGTCGCATCGTAGATGTCGCCGCTGTAGCTGTCGCATTGCACCGCATCAAGAGAAGAGTCTCGCATCGAGGAAGAAGCGTGTCGCCGTCGCAGCCGCTGCCGTCGCATCGTAGATGTCACCGCTGTAGCTGACGCATTGCACCGCATCGAGAGAAGCGCCTCGCATCCACGGAGAAGCGTGCCGCCGTCGGAGCTGCTGCCGTCGCATCACGAAACAAGGGTGTCGCCGCTGCAGTTGTCGCATCGAGCGGAAGCGTCTCGCAACGTTGGAGAAGAGTGTCGCAGCCGAAGCTGTTGCCGTCGCATCGCTGAACAAGGGTGTCGCCGCTGCAGTTGACGCATCGAATCGAGACTTCTCGCAACATCGGAGAAGCGTGCCGCATCAGGAAGAACTTGACGTCTTTATTTCTTTGCACCAGAACTTTGTTGCATTTCCATCGCTGCAACCTTGCTTGTTGTGGAAGCGTCCCGCATCGTAAGGTACATTGACTTAAAGTGTCGCATCTTAAGAACTGAACTGAACTAAGCTAAAACTACCATTTTAAGTACAGTATTGTGGATTTTTGTCGTTTATGGTCTTGTGTTAAAACTAAAAAAGAATACTTATTTTTGATATAAACCTTGTGTGGTGTCCATCTGTAGTGTGTCACTAGATTACTGTATGTGTTCACAAATGCTTTACACACTGCCTCTGAGATAAGCCTGTCTGCTCGTGCCAAGCTACCAAGGGGGTGAGCAGGGGTTATTTTAGGAGTGTACCCCTTTACCCTGACTGGAGGCGAGGGTCCCTATTTGTCACAAGTACCTACCTGTGCCAACTAGAGACCCCCAATTCTAACATTGGTGGTCAGCGGTGAGGATTCTGGACTTGCATTTGTGACTCATGTACAGTGATTGGTGAACACTACTAGTGAGTGCAGACCAAAACGCGACCACATACTGTTGGTAGATTTTTTTCTAGGACGTTCCATTTTTTTTCCAAGTTCAGCCATCATGGAAGACACAGCATCCATAGCATCTGTTGATTTTGAGTGGGAGGAGGAGAAACTGGAAAGCTACAAAGTGAAGCAGCTGAAGCACTTCTGCAAAAAATTTAATGTTGTAATTACCGGGCTCACCAGGAGGGAGGAGTTCTATAAGGCGCTGAGGGCCTGGGTAGAAGCAAGGAAAACCCCTGAGAATGAGGAAGGGGATAATGATGCAGATGTGCAGCTGGTAGGGCCATTGGGTCCAGGGGAAAGGAAGGCACCTTCCCCAGCAGGTAGCAGTGTTTCTGCCAAAGGTCTGTCCACAGAAGAGCTGGAGGACAGGGAGAGAAATAGGATGCATGAGTTGGAGCTGGCCAAAATGAATGGGCAATTGGAAATTAGGAAACTGGCCCTGGAAGAAAAGAGGATACAGCTTGAGCATGATAGAAGTTTGAGGGAGTTGGATTTGAAAGCTAGGAGCTTAGAAATTACTCCCTCTGGTGGCAGCACACCGTCAATGCCTGTGGAATCTAGAGTGTATATTCCTAAGGATGTGGTCAGAGAGTTTTTAAAAATGATGACATTGGGCAGTGGTTCAAGGCCTATGAGGTAGCCATGTCTTCCCACCGGGTCCCTGAGAAGGATTGGGGAGCGGGGTTGTGGGGACGGTTCCTTAGTGAGGGGCGGGACACACTGCTAGATTTGCCTTCTGATGTCCATAATTCATATCACCACATGAAGGATGCTTTAATGTCTAGGTATGGTTTAACTCCTGAATTGTATAGGCAGAGGTTCAGGGGTTGCAAGAAGATAGAGAACAGTACCTGGGTTGAATATGTCACTTTTTTCTGCAGAGCATTGGATGGTTGGGTGAAGGGTAGCAAAGTTGATGATTTTCAGGGGCTCCTTGATTTGATTGCATGGGAGCACTTGTCAAGTAACTGTTTTCCAGAGCTACGCCAGCACCTGATAGATAGCAAGCTGACTATCCCTAGGAAGCTTGCTGAGGAGGCGGACCGCTGGGTCAGTACCAGGGTCCACAAGGGTCACGTGGGAGACTCAGCCAAGGGTGGGCAGGGTCCCCAGCAGAAGAGTGGGGGGACAAGGGTAAACAGAGGAGTTCCAAAGAAGGCCCCAAAGTAGTCCCCAAGGGAACCAAGGAAAGGTTCCCAGCCTCCCCCAGAAACCCTCAGGGGCCCGACAGGTCCACCTGTTCAAAGGGGACCCCTGAGATGCTACAAATGTGGGGACCTGGGTCATATAGCGAGTGATCCCAGGTGCCGCCAGTTTGGAAAGACCGCACCCCTGGTGCAGCCCCCCGGCAGATGGCTAGTGTAGCCCTGGGGGAGGAGATGGATGCCCCAGAGGGGTGGGGTCCCGCACAGATGTCCCTTGTCTCATTAGGAGACTGTGAGATGGTCCCCAAGACCCAGCTGCCTGATAACACTAAGAAATACAGGCAGTGGGTGACCATCAATGGCCATAGGGTGGAGGCTCTTAGGGGCACATGCATCAAGGTAGGCTTTTGCGATTCCTTAATTGCGATTTTTAAGGAATCGCAATTAAGGAATCGCAAAAGCCTATGCATGTAGGAATCGCTATAAAAATAGCGATTCCTAAACATTCCTTAATTGCGACTCGCTAATTGCGAGTCGCAATTAAGGAATACCTCCTCATTAATTCCTATGGGCCTAGAGGCCCATAGGAATGAATGGGAAGACATTCTCAATTAGCGATTCGCAATTAGAGAATCGCAAATTGAGAATGCAATTTCAAGGGTGCCAGGGTGTCAAAATGACACCCTGTTGCACCCTGAAATTGTGATGTGCACCCATGTTGCGCACACACATGCCCCAAGGGCAAGTGTGTGTGTAACCTAAAACTTAAAAAATGCATTTTAGAGCATTTTTCGAAGGTTTTGCAAATTACAGACAAGTTTGATTTGTCTGTAATTTGCGGTCCCAAATAGCGAAATCGCTATTTGAAAGTGCTTCTAGCATTGCATTTAAGGAATCGCAAATTGCGATTCCTTAAATGCAATCGCAATTTAGGAATTCGCAATTAATTGCGAATTCTTAAATTGCGCATAGGAAACACTTTCATGCATCTCCAAAGGCCAATTTGCGATCGCAAACGGCCGATTTTTGCGATTCGTACCGTTTGCGATCGCAAAAACCTTTGATGCATGTGCCCCTTAGAGATACAGGAGCCAGTGTGACAGCTGTCAAGTGTCACCTGGTGTCTCAAGAGCAGGTTGTCCCCCATGCATTCTATCCAGTTGTTGCCGCTGACAACACAGAGAGTCACTGCAAAGTGGCTCAGGTTCCCTTTGAGTGGGGGGGGGGGTCTCTGGTACTCTTCAGGTAGCTGTGAGGCCCGCCATGCCTGTTGACTGTTTGCTAGGGAACGACTTGGAGAGCTCACCTTGGGCGAAGGTGGAGCGAAGTGCTCATTTAGAGATGTTGGGTTTGCCTGACTGGGCGTGTGTGACCACCCGGTCCATGGCAGCAAGTAAAGGTGCTCAAGAGGACCTGGAGCCTGAGAGGGAGGTCCAGGTACCTGCCGTCACGAGAAGAGGCAGGGGGCGCGGGAAACCGGCCCTCGAAGTTCCCACGGTCCAGGAGGAGGCAGACCTTGAGGGGGATGCCCTGGAGCCTACAGGGGAACAGGTAGCTGAACTGGGGGACCTGCCTGAGCTGACCCATTGGCAGCAAGAAGGAGGACCCTCCAGGGAAGAATTCTGCAAGGAGCAGAAAGAATGCCCTTCTCTGGTGGGTCTGCGGCAACAGGCTGCAGACCAGGCAACAGGTGATCAGTCTGGGTCACATTGGGTCTATTGGGAGAATGATCTCCTGTATACTGAGCCTAAGGTTGCTGAGCCTGGGTCAGCCCGTGTGCTGGTGGTACCCCAGTGCCTCAGAGCCTTCCTACTGGGGCTGGCTCATGATGTTCCATTGGCAGGACATTTGGGGCAGGACAAGACCTTTGAGAGGCTTGTCACCCACTTTTATTGGCCCCAAATGCGCAGGAGTTCAGACACTCACTGCAGGACATGTCAGACTTGCCAGGCAAGTGGAAAGAGTGGGAGGAAGCGCAAGGCTCCTCTCCAGCCATTCCCTGTAGTCAGCACCCCTTTGAACGGGTGGGTATTGACATTGTGGGGCCACTGGACCCCAAGACAGCCATGGGCAACAGGTTCATCCTGGTCTTGGTGGACCATGCCACCCGGTACCCGGAAGCCATACCTCTGAGGACAGTGACGGCCCCCGTGGTGGGACGAGCACTGATGGGAATTTTCTCCCGAGTGGGATTCCCTAGCGAGGTAGTGTCTGACCGGGGGACCAACTTCATTTCCAAGTATATGAAGTCCCTGTGGCAGGAGTGTGGGGTAACCTACAAGTTTACCACTCCTTACCACCCCCAAGGAAATGGATTGGTTGAAAGGTTCAACCGAACCCTCAAAGGCATGATTATGGGTCTTGAGGAACCTATGAGGCGTAAGTGGGACGTCCTCTTACCATGCCTGCTCTTTGCTTACCGTGAGGTGCCACAGAAATCTCTAGGGTTCAGTCCCTTTGAGCTTCTCTATGGACACCCAGTAAGAGGACCTCTAAGTTTGGTCAAAGAAGGCTGGGAGCAATCTCCCAGGAAACCTCCCCAGGATGTATACAGTTACATGCTGGCCTTTAGGAACCAAACTAGGCGTTTCAGGCAACTCGCTGAGGCGAATCTGGAAGCCAGCCAGGAGGAGATGAAGCGGTGGTACGACCAGAATGCCACTCTGGTAGAGCTTCAGCCTGGTCAGAAAGTGTGGGTCATGGCCCCAGTGGAGCCCTGCGCGCTCCAGGATAAGTGGACCGGACCCTTTGAGGTTGTAGAGCGCAAAAGTCCGGTTACCTACTTGGTGGACTTGCGGTCTCCCAGGAACCCTTTGAGGGTCCTGCATGTCAACCGCCTGAAGCCCCACTTGGAGAGGTCCCAAGTGGGCATGCTCTTAGCGACAGATGCTGGGATGGAGGAGGAGACTGAGCCTCTTCCTGACCTCCTGTCAGCAACAGAGCAAGATGGGTCAGTGGATGGTGTCAACCTCTCTTCCACCCTGACCCCTGAGCAACAGAATGACTGCCGCCAGTTGCTGGGACAGTTTTCTGATCTGTTCTCCCTGGTTCCCGGTGTCACAGATTGGTGCATCCATGATGTGGACACTGGGGACAGTACACCTGTGAAGCACAAATCTTACAGGGTGACTGACAGGGTGAGAGCTTGCATCAAGGAGGAGGTCTCCAAAATGCTTGCATTAGGGGTGATTGAGTCCTCCAACAGTCCTTGGGCCAGCCCAGTGGTCTTGGTCCCAAAGGCTGCCGCACCGGGTGCCACACCAGAACTCCGGTTCTGTGTGGACTACCGAGGACTCAATTCAGTCACCAGGACTGACGCACACCCCATCCCCAGAGCTGATGAGCTCATAGATCGGCTAGGGGCTGCACGGTACCTCAGCACGTTTGCCTTAACGTCTGGGTACTGGCAGATCGCCTTGACTGATGGGGCAAGAGAGAGGTCAGCATTCTCCACACCAGATGGGCACTACCAGTTCCGGGTGATGCCCTTTGGGATGAAGAATGCCCCTGCCACCTTCCAGAGGTTGGTCAACCAGGTGTTGGCTGGACTGGACTCGTTCAGTGCCGCCTGCCTGGATGACATCGCGGTGTTCAGCGCCAGTTGGGAAGAACATCTGCGCCACCTCTGGGAAGTGTTGATGGCGCTGCGGAGGGCAGGCCTCACGATCAAGGCGAGTAAGTGCCAGATCGGGCAGGGTGCCGTGGTGTACTTGGGACACCAAGTGGGGAGCGGCCAGGTGGCGCCCTACAACCCAAAATTGAAACCATCCTGAATTGGGAACCCCCAAAACCCAGACAGAGGTGAGAGCCTTCTTAGGACTCACGGGTTACTACAGAAGGTTTGTCAAGGGGTATGGCAGCATCGTTGCACCCCTGACAGAGCTGACTTCCAAGAAGCAGCCCAGGAAAGTGATTTGGACTGACACCTGTCAGAAAGCTTTTGAGGCCCTGAAAACTGCCATGTGCACGGCGCCCGTGCTCCTGGCACCCAACTTCTCCAAAGAGTTCGTAGTACAAACAGACGCTTCAGAGCATGGTGTGGGGGCTGTTCTGTCACAGATGAATGAGGAGGGCCTAGATCAACCCGTAGCCTTCATCAGTAGGAGGTTACTACCACGGGAACAGAGGTGGAGTGCTATTGAGCGTGAGGCATTTGCTGTGGTCTGGGCACTGAAGAAGCTGAGACCATACCTGTTTGGGACTCACTTCCGGGTTCAGACAGACCACAGGCCCCTCAGATGGTTGATGCAGATGAGGGGTGAGAATCCAAAGCTGTTGAGGTGGTCCATTTCCCTACAGGGGATGGATTTCACGGTGGAACACCGCCCTGGTACAGAACACGCCAATGCTGATGGTCTGTCCAGATTTTTCCGCCTTAGTGAAGAGAGCTCCCCTGAGGTAGGGTAGTTCTCCTTACATTTCAGCTGGAGGGGACACGTGTTAGACCTGGCATCCTTGGCGTGGGTCTCCCTTCCATTTTTTATGATGCCTCCTATGTTACTGATCTGTTGTTGCTGGCGCTAGATGCTTTGGGCACTGTGCCACTGCTATTCAGTGCCACAGTGCAAGTGCTCCCTATGATAAATTGTGTTATGTATTAGTGACTCCATGATTGGATGATTGGTTTACTTGTCAGTCCCTAGTACAGTGCACTGTGTGTGCCCAGGGCTTGTAAATCCAATGCCGCTGGTGGGCTTGCAGCACTGGTTGTGCCACCCACAGAAGCGGCTTGTAAAATGTGTCTCAGGCCTGCCATCGCAGAGCCTATGTGCAGCCTAGAGCTGCCATGTCGACTTGGTGAGTACACCCACTTACCAGTCCCTAAACCGTCCCTTTACTGCATATTGGTCACCCCTAAAGTAGGCCCTAGGGCAGGGTGCATTGTAAGTATAAGGTAGGACATGCCCTGGTGTGTGTGGCATGTCCTAATAGTGAATTACAGCCATTTTCGTTTTTCACTATTGCAAGGCTACCTGCTCCCCATAGGCCAGAATGGGCAGACTGACTATTACACCTTATAGTCAGAACTGACCCAGGGAACATGGTAGAAAAACAAATTTAGTATGCCTGAACTCAGAATGATAAAATACATCTTTTAGTGAAGTTGGTTTTAACATTCTGTGTTTGAAAATACCACTTTTAGAAAGTGGGTATTTTCTTGCCTAAACTTCCAAGCCTGCCTCTGCTAGGTTGTGTATTCCTTGTCTGGAGATTGAGTGACAGGGGCTGGGGGTGGCTACAGGAGACAGGGTGAGTCAGCGCAGGGCTGAATAGAAAGATCTGCATCCAGAGTGGAGGGAGGAGTTGCACCTGGGTCTGAATAGGGCTGTGCCTGCCTTCCACAATGCTGGCTCCACCTCCTGCCGGGCGGCTGAGCACCCTGCCCCACACTCTGAAAGGAAAGAAGGAGTCAGAAAAACAAAGTGCTCCAGGACTGACCAGAACTGGTTTTGGACTAGGCAGAGGCCTCTCTGCCTTCAGAGAACAAAGAAAAAAGGTGTATAAAAAGGGGACCCAGACCCCTAGGAAATTAGATCACTTTGGGAAACAAGAAGAAACCTTTGCTGAGGAGCGGAACCAAGAAGAAACTGAGGAGAAGACTATCCCTAAGCTAGAGGGATCTGCCTGCAGTGGTTGCCTGACTGCCAAAGGAAGGAGAAAGGACTTTGTGTGCACTTTTATTCAACTTGTGAAGGATCTCCAAGGGCTTGAGAAAAGAGCTTGCCTCCTGCTGAAGTCTCAGGGACAACAGACTTCAACCACCAGCTCCCCAAGAATCCTTTGGAAGTGCCTGCTGCTGTTTTGGGCCTTCTGAAGGGACTGCGTGTCGCAAGGAGCTGGAAGCGCGACTCAAGAGGGAGAAGCGTGTCGCCGTCGCAGCCGCTGCCGTCGCATCACGGAGATGACGCCGCTGTAGCTGTCGCATTGCACCGCATCTCCAGAAACGTCCCGCAACACCGAAGAAGCGTGTCGCAGCCGCTGCCGTCGCATCGTAGATGTCGCCGCTGTAGCTGTCGCATTGCACCGCATCAAGAGAAGAGTCTCGCATCGAGGAAGAAGCGTGTCGCCGTCGCAGCCGCTGCCGTCGCATCGTAGATGTCACCGCTGTAGCTGACGCATTGCACCGCATCGAGAGAAGCGCCTCGCATCCACGGAGAAGCGTGCCGCCGTCGGAGCTGCTGCCGTCGCATCACGAAACAAGGGTGTCGCCGCTGCAGTTGTCGCATCGAGCGGAAGCGTCTCGCAACGTTGGAGAAGAATGTCGCAGCCGAAGCTGTTGCCGTTGCATCGCTGAACAAGGGTGTCGCCGCTGCAGTTGACGCATCGAATCGAGACTTCTCGCAACATCGGAGAAGCGTGCCGCATCAGGAAGAACTTGACGTCTTTATTTCTTTGCACCAGAACTTTGTCGCATTTCTATCGCTGCAACCTTGCTTGTTGTGGAAGCGTCCCGCATCGTAAGGTACATTGACTTAAAGTGTCGCATCTTAAGAACTGAACTGAACTAAGCTAAAACTACCATTTTAAGTACAGTATTGTGGATTTTTGTCGTTTATGGTCTTGTGTTAAAACTATATAAAGAATACTTATTTTTGATATAAACCTTGTGTGGTGTCCATCTGTAGTGTGTCACTAGATTACTGTATGTGTTCACAAATGCTTTACACACTGCCTCTGAGATAAGCCTGTCTGCTCGTGCCAAGCTACCAAGGGGGTGAGCAGGGGTTATTTTAGGAGTGTACCCCTTTACCCTGACTGGAGGCGAGGGTCCCTATTTGTCACAAGTACCTACCTGTGCCAACTAGAGACCCCCAATTCTAACAGTGGACGAATGCGTCTGCTGCAGGGGCCTGTGTTCAACCTCATGGTCACAGTTTTTTCTTGCTCTACCCCGCCCCTCTCCCCCACTGACCCCGCCCCCACCGGTGCGGCCCTCGGCCACAAACCACACTGTAAATTTGGTCCCCGAGAGAAAGTTTGTGAGTACCCATGCTTTACACTATAGTTTTTCTCTCAACCGTTCACTTGCTCTCTTCCCTCTGCACACATCTCAATATATCAGAATAAGGAAAGCACAAATGAAGCACATTTTTTGTAATTCTTTGAAGTGTGGTGGAAACAAATATTTCAATATGATTTAGAACAAATCAGTGCACTGTATACTTTAAATCAGTAAAACTGTATGCCTGAGCAAATGTAATAGTCATTTCAATTGGAAATGTGTTGACTGTACAGGCAGTGCACAATCACACCAGGCATACTCCACGCTACACCACTCTACCACACCATGCCCCTCTACCACACGCTACTCCACTCCCTTCTACTTTACAACATGCCACTCCACTCTGTCGCTCTACTCTGACAATATACGACATACCCCTCTATGATACACCCCTCCACCCTACGCTCCTACATTTTTTGCAACAACTCTCTACTTTGATACTCCAATCTATGACACTTCACTATACGCTACACCACTCTACTGCACTCCACGACGTCCTATGCCACTCCACGACGCTGACACTCTGTTAAACTCCCTCTACGCCACTTTACTCCACTCTATTCTGACACACTACTCTGCTCTATAACTCTCTATGCCCCTCCACTATACAACACTCCACTCTGCAACCCTTTACTCCACTCTACACTACAACAATCTACTCCACTCTATGCAACTCTACTCTACGACCCTCTACGCCACTTCACTCTACAACACTCTACTCCACTTTATGCCACTCTGCGCAACTCCCTCTATGCCACTCCACTTCACTTTACTCCACGACACACTACTCCACCCTACAACACTCAGTGCCATTCCACTCTAGGACACTGTACCACTCCACTCTACAACACTCTACTCCACTTTATGCCACTCTACGCAACTCCCTCTATGCCCCTCCACCTCACTTTACTCCACTCTACGCCATTCTCTGCCACACCACTATGTCACTCCACTCTACGACACTGTACTTCACTTTTTGCCACTCTAAGCAACTCTCTCTATGCCACACCACCTCACTTTACTCCATGACACACTACTCCACTCTACGACCTCTGTGTCACTCCACTCGTAAGATACTGTGCTATGCCACTCTACTCTACAACACTCCACTGAACTCCCTCTACGCCACTCTACTCTGACACTGTACTCCACTCAACCCCACTCCACAACACTCTACCCCCTCCACGACACTCTATGCCACTCCATTCTATGACACTCTACTCCACTCTCCCACTCCACATCAACAATCTACTACACTCTACGCAACAACACTCTACTCCACTGTCAACAACAAACTTTAGCGCCCCACCTAACTTTAATGGACAGGAGGCGAGCAACTTTTTAAATGTAACTAAAGCATCATGTGGTAGCGCATTATTTGCAGACAGCACATTTTCCATTTAAATGGTCAGTAAATGCGCACAGGCATACACTTTTACTGATAAAACTATACTGCACACAAATGATAATGTGTGGGAATTGGATTTCAGTGAATGTTATTTGTTCACCACCAAGTAAAGAGTCTTAATTTGTCCTGTTCCAACTAAAATCTTTGTTTCCATCTCACTTCATAATTACAAAAAAAGTGCTTCATTTTGCTTTCCTAACTGCTGGATGTGTTCAGTTCATTGACAGATATTTAGATTTTGTTGTGTGTTAGGTTAAAATGACATCCTCCAGCTTTCCTTTCACACTTCATGTACCCAAGCAGGATTGTCAGATAATTCACTTTACTTTCTCTGACTGCAAAGTGAAAGGAGTTCTTAAACAGCAGTTGTTGTGTTAAAATAATAAGCAGCAGAAGCCCTAGCCTATTTTTTGCCTGGACTTTGGCAACCCACCAAATTCGGCTTGCAACCCACAGTTTGGGAAACACTGCTCTACGATACTCTATGCTACTCTTCACCCTTTCACTCCACTCCATCTATGTCATTCCACAACACCCCACTCTACGATATAGCACAACACTCTGTACCACTCTACACTTTGCCACTCTTCTGTACGACATGCCCCTCCACTCTGCAACACTCTTTTTGTCCTTTGCCAAAGTGTTCTCCTCCCTGCACAAGCACCCTCCACCCTGTATGTCCACGGTCCTCACCCACTATCGATATCTGTTTTCTAATCCACCTCACTATATCAGATGTGCTTGTTGTAGCTCCTCTCTCATTCCTGTGTATCCACACTCTCCTGCCCGTATTCTCTGGCTCCATTGCTTTTTTAAATTTTATTTTTTATTTTAAATACCTTTATTGGTGCCAAGTAGCTCCACACACAGCATGATGCCTACATCCCAGACGGGCCGGCACTGCGAATTTACACATTTTAGAAGATGGGGGGCGGGGAGTAGTGTACACAGCATGCCGCCTACAACCACTATGGGCCGGCCGCGTCAGGTGGGCAGTTAAAATGAAGCGGATCCACTAGAAAGGAGTTACAACTAATTGTGAACCAATATAAACTAAAACATAATAACAGTGCCACTGTCCGTCCTAAGTAGCGCAGTTGCTTGCGTGTCTGCCTGCGTCGTGTATCACGGTCATGCACAGACACGGTTCGCCCAGTTGCCCAGAATTCCCTTGTGGTGTCCACGGGACCGCCCGTGTGGTGGCTCTCGGGTATCAGTTTCCGTCTCTGTCGTATGTGTCGCTCCTGTCATCATGGGAGTTAGTACCCGTGTCGTCTGATAAGGCATGTTCCAGGAGGTAGGTCTGGAGAGGGCCCCAGATGTCTCGTGGGCCCTCTCCAGAGGGCGGCAACACTCTGGCTCCATTGCTTATCCGCTCTCCTGTCATCACCCTGTATACTTGCTTTCAGCTTTGATCCACTTCACCCTGTACTTCCATGTGTGATCTCTGCCATCTGTGTGTGCCATTCATATGCTCCTTCCAGTGTACATCCATTGTTCTCATCTCCAAGTCCCACCTGCACTGTATACCATATACTTCTGCTTTCCACATCCACTCTCTGCAGTTCCTCTATTCTCTCTGCACACTGCCTACTGCGGTCTATATGCTGCATCCACTTTGCCCTCTACATTCTTTGTTCACCCTCTATATCTGCCTTCTGATAAGGCTCTCCATCCTCCATATACATTCACAACCTACCAAGGCTACGTTTACACTCCCATGTGTGCACCACCCAACACATTTACACTCCAAGAGCACAGTCCATACAGTAATGTGCTCTCAATCCTTCACATATGCAATACATATGCACTACACTGTTCACATTTGCTGTCCACTGTGTGCATCTGCTCTCCACCCTGTACATATGTCCTCTGCATTCACTCTCCAAAATATACAGACCTTCTTTAACTTTCACTTGAATTGTACACCCTTTGTCTGCTCTCCAACCGCAAGATGCACTCTAGGCTATCTATGCACACCCTGCATATCCACTCGGTATTTTCACACTCTATTGTCCACACCACCTCTGTGTTTTCCACGCCCCATACAACAAATGCAGTGCAGGCTCTACCCTGTACATCTGCACTCAGTGGTTCACATCCTCTCTCTACACCACATCCACTCTCCTAACCCTCTCATCATGCTGTATAGCTGCTTCTACCCTCGTTATCTGCTTCACCTTCTACTCTACCTGTTCTCTCCATGCTGAATATCCGCTCTCTAAACTCTCTTCACCCTCCATATGTAATCTTCACATGCACTTTCAATAATACATCTATTGTCCACTCTTTATATCCACTCTCTATATCTGTTCTCCACCCTTTACATCCATTCAAAGCCCTCTGCATCCACTCCCCAAGTCCCACTTCCACTCTCCACCATGTATATCAGCTCTCTACATCCATTCTTTCCTATCCTCATGCTTGACATTAACTCTCCACCCTCTACATTTGCTTCTTACATTGGCTCCCCTGTCCGTATATACTCTCTTGCTGCCACTTCTGCTCTCCACCCTCTGCATTTGCCCTCCAATTGTGCTACTCATCCAGTGCTTGCTCCCTGCCCTCCACATTCTGTACTCTTCCCTCCGATATCTGCATGCCAACCTGCGTATCCGCTCACCTCCCTCCTCAAGTTCACATTTGCTCTCGGTCAGCTTTTGCTCTCTGCCCTGTACATCCTCTCTCTGTTCTGTACATGCACTCTAAACACTCTACATACACTACAACCTGCACCTGCCTTTTCCATCCCGTCCATATGCTCTTTATTTATAAGATGCACTTTCCATCTTATACATTCACTCTGTTCCACACTTATGCTCCATAAATATTGCCATGCAATGTAGGCCGCATCTCGCTCCACCCAATACACCCGCTGTCCAGGATTTGTCTCTCAGTTCCATCTCCACTTTCCAAACCCCCTTACCACTCTGTTTATCAGCTCACAATGTCGGCTCCTCTCCCTTCATGTATTCTTTTCATTGTCACTCTCTTTCCACCATCTGAATGTGCTCTCCATCCTAAACATCCACTGTAACCCCTCTCTACCCATTCTCCAAGCCTCACCTCCTCTTTCCGTCATTTGCATTGGCTTGCCATACCCATGATCTATTTCTCCCATCCTCTCTCTGAACATCAGATCTTCTCTCAGTGTACTACATAGGCTTTTAGCCCGCTACTTCTTACACCCACACTGTTTATCCGACTCCTACACTGGATCTCCACCAATGACATACATAAACTGTCTGCCATATACACTCTCTACCCAGCACATTCACTCTACATCAGCCCTCGTATAGTACTCTGCACATGCTCTCTCCAGCCTCCAATTGTGCTTGTCACCCTGCACATACGCTCTTTACCTTCCAAATACGTTTCTTACCCTCGTTGTTCTCTTTCTACCCATCACTTGTTATCTTCACCATTTACTTTCTCCCCACAGTTCAATCTTCACCCACCTCATGCTGTTTCTACTCTGCACATGTACCCTCTTCCTTCTATGTCTACTGTCCGTAGGTCACATCCTTTTCACTGTATCAGCTGAACAGTCTCTACATCCATTTTTCACCCTATACGTCTGCATTCTACAGCCCACATGTTCTATCCATGTTCCACTGCCACTGTTCATATCTACACATAACACCCGATTACTAAACACTATATATCTGCCCTCCACATGCGTGCTACACTCTGTACATGCGTTCCCTACATTCATACTTTATTTGCATGTTCGCTTTCTACCATCCATAATTGTATTCTACCCAACACTTGCACTGCTTGTGTATGTACATTGTTCACTCTCTGTATCCACCATCTACATCTGTTGTTTCTCACATATCCAATCTAAGTCTTCTGCATCCACTCTCCAAGTACCGTATACTCTCTGAACCCTGTACATCTGTTCTCGACACTTGCTCTAGCCAGTCCAAACACCACTTCTGCTCTTGGTGCACTACATCCACTCTCCACCATCTTATCTGCTAAATACAAACCTCACCAACTCCCAGCCCTTTTCATTCTCTCCGCATTACGACCGCTGCTAACACCATTTAAGTTCCCTCTGAGGGAATCTTCTAGCCATTAAATTCATCTTCTACATCCACTCTTCTTCCATGATAGGAGCTTTCCATTTCCACTAAACATTCACTGACACTCCACTTCTACTCATCTATAGCCTCCAAAAGCGCACTCTATTTTTCTCTTGGAACTGCTATCTTGCTGCTAGCCCACACTTCAGAACTGATCTTAAGATATGCTCTTCATAGAAGCTCTCCATATCCAATCTCAACATCCACTATGCCCTGTTCTCTTTACAAGCTCTCTTCAAATCTTCTGTCCAAATTTACTCTGCACAACATATTTCACACGCCTTCTCCTTACTCTTCTGTCCAGTGCTGCACTGTTCTACCATTCACAAACGGTACTCAACTCTCTACGTATTTGGCCTTAGCATGACACGTATACACCTACAGTCCCATGCTTTTTTGTTCCACACTACATATGTTAATATCTCCTCTCTGCAGTCAGCATCTGCTATCCACATAGACTTTCCACATGAACATCCTCTCACACCATATAGCTGCAGAGTTCAACATCCACTTGCACTTAAATCCCATTCTTAAACAAAGAGTCAGAACAATAATTAAACTATTTGCCAACTGGGATTTAGAACACTTCTCACTGCAAGGCTTACTAACTACACACATGTAACACTGTGACTATATACAGCTCCACAACCCATCACCACTCTCACTTATAGTACTAAAGACACCTAAGCCATATGCTTGCCATTCGTGCAATCCCAATACAGCACCACGCACAGCACGACTTAACAAACCACATCCATGAACACTTGCCAATAGATAATTAGAATACCACTTGGGACACCCTCACACCAAACAGCCATTGGCAAGACCACCATTTTCCTTAGCTGCTCACACCTACTCACTACCTCACTGTACCATTCACACACACATCATAAACGTGCAAGTCCATACACACCAAAGCCATTCACAATAAAACCCTCAGCTGTGACCGTACTGCATTGAGTATTTTGCCCACTCACCCCACTTGAAACTCATATGAAATCCACTCACTATACTTAACACCATCTCATCCATAGCTCCTCAGTGCTGCTCTCCTGCATCTGTGAAATTTACATGATAGTTTCAATTTAGAGAAAAAATATACTATACATCACTGAAAGCTGCTGCGAGTCCCTTTAAATTGGGAATGATGTATGAAAATGTGATTTTTATATGTTATTCCCAATTTCTAAGCTTACAGTTATCAGTTTGTAGTTGCTGTAATAGTTACTAGAATTGTAGTATTACCACAACATTATGCCAGGTAGATGTCTTTTATACACTAATTGAGGGCCTCTTTTTGCTTAACAGTAACCTCCAGTGCTATTAAAGCCTACAGGAACTACCATTGGAAGTAGACCTATCAACCACAGAAAGTGACGGTGAAGCAATCATCATGGAACCATGCTGTAGTAACCTATTCAGAAGTGCCCACAGCGCTATAGTGAAGTAATAAAATTACATCCATAAGTGGTCATAAAGTCATTGTGAAGTAATACAAACACATCCTGGAACCATGCTGTAGTAACCTATTCAGAAGTGCTCACAGCGCTATAGTGAAGTAATAAAATGACATCCATAAGTGGTCATAAAGTCATTGTGAAGTAATACAAACATATCCTGAAGTAATCACGAAGTCCTCCTTGATCAATCTGCTCTCATTCCCTAGTTGTCATGGAGTCATCATATAGTAATCTTCTCTCATCCTCTAGTTGTCATGGGGTCATCGTGAAGTAATCTGTTCCCATCCCCTAGTTGTCATGGAGTCATCATGAGGTAATCTGCCCTCATCCTTTTGTTGTCATGGAGCCATCTTGTAGTAGTTAAAGATAATCAAACATTTTCCAAGGAAGTAATCAGGAGCTCATCCTGAAGTAGTTACTGTGATGACTCTGGATGGAGTCATCTCATTTAAATATTTATCCCTATAGGCATACTTCAGGATGGCTTAGGATGACTTCCCCAGATAATTGCAGGAATAGCTCAGCTGAAGTCATCGGAGGACTTCAGAATGAGTCCAGGATGATCTTCCTTTTTGACCTGGGCACCAGCACAAGTTACAGGACTGGCCTGCCTGCATATTGAGTGGTGGGGAGCTGAAGCAGCGCCATTGAGAGGCCAGTGACTGGTCTGGGATTACAAACACACTCTACTCCCGGAGCAGGACTGCTCCCCCTTGACTTTTGCGGACTGGGTGGGACCCCCCGCTTCCCCCGTGATTTCTGGAGTGTGGAAGCCTGAGTGGAAAAGGATGTGGGACTGGTGGCCTCGGGGAGCAACCTCCCTGGATAAGAGTTGCGAGGAATGCTTGCACGGAGGTGTCTGCGGGAGCGGCCTCCAGTGCATGTGTAGCAGAGATACCACGTGAAATCCGTTACCGGAGCTGACGGACAAGGCGTCACAGCGAGAGCGGCAGGCGACTGCATCTGGCGCAGACCGGGCACTGGGGTGGAGTGCGCTGCAGCGAGGGAGGAGTGGGGGCCTTACCCCCGGGAACTTGAGTGATAACTGGCTGGTGCTGAGTGCCCATAGACTGGGAGACGATCTTAGGGCGCATTTCAGCGCATGAAGGGGGAACCTGAATAACACTCACTAATACACCCCTGCATGGACTATAGCATTTGAAACCCCTCTGGCGAAATGGGCAAACCCAGAGGGAGACAGGCGGGGGCCGCCCAAGACCAAGAGGAAAACCTAAAGGAGCAGGTGCAGAAAGTTCCTGAGGACCTGGTGCAGCAACAGCCGGTTAAAATACTGGAGGCCATTGCGGATACGAAGGCCACCCTGCACCAAGACATCAGCGCGGTGTCGGTAGGGCTTGGCCTCCTCAGAGAGGAACACAAGAAGCTGTCCGAGAGGGTGAAACTAATGGAGGCCAGCATTGCGGATATCGTGCCTGCACAAAGAACACTGTCATCGCAGGTGGGGAATCTCACGGAACGAGTCCGCATGCTGGAGCGGAGAGCTGAAGACGCGGAAGGGCGCTATAGGAGGAACAATATTAGGGTCCTAGGCCTGCCGGAAGGAGCAGAGGGCAACAACATGGTGTCCTTCTTGGAGCAGTGGCTCCAAACCGTGGTGGCGCCCGAGGGCTTGTCGACATTTTATACTCTTGAGAGAGCGCACTGAGTGCCGGCTAGGCCGTTGGCTCCTGGTCGACCTCCACGCCCGGTAGTGGCCAGGCTTCTCCATTTCAAGGATAGGGATAACTTACTACAAAAAGCACGGACTGAGGGCCCATACACCATGGACAACAGCAGAATCTCCATCTTTCCTGATTATACTCTGGAGGTTCAGAAGAGAAGGGCCTCATTTCTGGAGGTTAAGAAAGCGCTAAGGGAGGAGTGCCTCTAGTACTCTCTGATATTTCCTGCTCGTCTGCGTACACTCCTGGATGGGAAAACACACTTCTGTGAAGATCTAGAAACAGCGTGGGCATGGGTAGAAACCTATAGAACTGGGGTCCCCCAGACAGCACAAGCAAGTACAGAACTACCACGAAACCGGGAGCCCAGGACACGATCCAGAAGACACTACCGACAGGGTGCCACAAAGAAACTGACTTCCTCGCAAACCGAAAAAGAGAGAGCGGAGGCGCTACAGGCAGTGGCGGCAATTATGCGAGAGGATGTAGCCTTACAGCTAGAGCGGTCGACCTCGAAGCTGGGGAACTGGGTTCGAGTCTCGGCAACGACGCTCAACATCCTGTGATTCTGGGCAAATCACTTAATCTCCCAGGGCCTGACATAAATGAATGTGTCCATCTGTAACGAAACTGGTGCTCTCCGAAGACATCTGACGAGACCATTTGATATGGGGACAGCCCTGTGGCTCCTGTGAACTCTTCAGGAAGTAGGGGGCCTCTGGCGGACGACCCGGGTCTTGGGCTGGCCCACTCAATACGGGGCCGGTGCGACAAGCGCAGCTTACACGTCTCCAACAAAGTCATCAACTTGCCATACCCCACTGAGATCCCTGCCTTTCTAGGTTTGGGCCTCATCTAGTGCTCGATGTTTCACACGAAGTTTGGGCGGCCGACCGTTGTCGGACTGACCTGGGTTGGGGTAGTTGTTCAACATGGGGGTTCTGTTGTTGGTTTACATTACAAAAGTTGCAGAAAAGGGTGGTCAGGCAAGACCGGGGGGACAAGGATGGGGGGGACCCTGCAGGGTGGCCACTGAGTGATACCCCACAATTATGGCACACACGCACAATGCAATACGGTTCCTAACATGGAACATACATGGGATGGGGTCCATGGCTAAGCGCCACAACATTTACTCCTACTTGAGGCGTAGGGATATACACATAGCCTTCCTCCAAAAAACCCACCTGACCAAAGACGAAGCCGGGAAGTTGCGCAGAAGGTGGAGAGGACAGGTTTTTGCAACAACGTATTCGGCTTTTGCTACAGGAGTGTTGATTTGGATACGGCATGGGGTCCCCTTTCAATCAATCAGGGGAATTGTAAGCGCGCTACTCACCCGTGAGGGTCTCAAGGCGCTGAGGGGGGGGGGGGGGAGGTCCGCAGATCTGTCTAGCCGAAGAGCCAGGTCTTGAGGGTCTTCATGAAGGTGTTCAGGGAGGGGGCCCATCTGATATCTGCCGGTAGCTTGTTCCAGGTCTTGGCTGCAATGTGAGAGAAGGATCTTCCGCCTGCTCTGGCTCTGTGGATGCACGGGGTTTCGGCCAGTGTGAGGTTGGACGATCGGAGGTTTCTTTTGGGTACGTGGAAGTTGATTCTGTCGTTGAGGTATTTGGGTCCGTTGTTGTGTAGGCATTTGTAGGCGTGAGTGAGGATCTTGAAGGTGACTCTTTTCTCCACGGGGAGCCAGTGGAGTCTACGTAGGTGTTGGCTGATGTGTTCGTGCCGGGGGATGCCGAGGACGAGTGTAGCGGTGGTGTTCTGTATTGTCTGGAGTTTGCGGAGTAGGGACTTGTTGATGCCGGCGTATAGTGCGTTTCCATAGTCCAGTCTGCTGGTGATGAGTGCGTGGGTGACTGTCTTCCTTGACTTAGGGGGGATCCATTTGAAGGTCTTGCGGAGGATGCGTAGGGTGTTGAAGCAGCTGGAGGTGACGGTGTTGACCTGTCGGTTCATGGTGAGTGATGAGTCGAGCACGATGCCGAGGTTTTTGACGTGGTCTGAGGGGGTAGGTGGGCTTCCGAGGGTGGTCGGCCACCAGGTGTTGTCCCATGCTGAAGGGGTGGTTCCAAGGACGAGGACTTCTGTCTTCTCGGCGTTGAGCTTCAGGCAGCTGTTGGTCATCCAGACTGCAACGTCTTACATACCTTTCTGGAAGTTGAGTTTGGTGGTGGTGGGGTCTTTGGTGAGGGAGAGGATGAGCTGGGTGCCGTCAGCGTAGGAGATGATGTTGAGGCCGTGTTGTCGGACGATGGCTGCGAGGGGGGCCATGTAGATGTTGAAGAGGGTCGGGCTCAGTGACGACCCCTGTGGGACTCCGCAGGTGATTTTCGTGGGATCGGAGAGCTAGGGTGGCAGTCTGATCCTTTGGCTTCTTCCGGTGAGGAATGATTGGATCCAGGCCAGGGCTGTTCCTTGTATGCCGGCAGCGTGTAGTCTGGCGGCTAGTGTGCGGTGGGAGACGGTGTCGAAGGCGCTGATAGGTCGAGTAGGATAAGGGCTGCAGAGTGGCCTTGGTCCAGGAGGGTGCGGATGTCATCTGTGGCGGCGAGTAGGGCGGTCTAGGTGCTGTGGTTGCTTCGGAATCCGGATTGGGACGGGTCGAGGATGGCGTTGTCTTCGATGAATCGCGTCAGTTCCCTGTTGACTGTTTTCTCTGCAACTTTGGCTGCGAAGGGGAGGAGCTAGCGGCCCGGTAGTTCTTGAGGTCGATGGGGTCGGCTGAGGGCTTCTTTAGCAGGGCCTGACTTCTGCGCGCTTCCAGTCGTCTGGGAAGGTGCCTGTTTTGAAGGTGGTGTTGATGGTGTGTTGTAGTTCGGGTGTGATGGCGGCTGCAGCTCTGTGGTAGATGTGAGGGGGGCAGGGGTCAGTGGTGGCCCCCGAGTGGATGCCTTTCATGGTCAAGGCGGTGTCTTCGGCCGTGGCTGGTGTCCAGTTGGCGATGGTGGGCTGGCTGGTGTCTCTGGGGTCGGGGGTCCATCTGTGGCATTTGGTGGGTGGTCGACGAAGTTGTCGTAGAGGTTTTTGATCTTGAGGTGGAAGTAGGTTCCAAGCTTATTGCAGAGGTCTTGGGATGGGGTGATGTCTGTGGCTTCGCTGCGTGGGTTGATGAATTCCTGGATGACACTGAAGAGTTCCTTGGAGTTGGTGGAGTTGGCGAGGATTTTGTTGTGGATGAAGTTCCTCTTGGGGGTTTTGATTTGGTTGTGGTAGTCCGTCATGGTGTCCTTGTAGGTGGTGTAGTTTTCGGTTGTCTTGATGTTTCTCCAGTTCTTTTCCAGTCGTCTGCAGGTGCGTCTGGCTTCTTGGAGAGCGGTGGTAAACCAGGCGGCTTTCCTTGGGCGCTGTTTTTTGGGGTTGCGAAGTGGGGCGAGCTCGTCTGCACAGTTGGAGATCCAGGTGTGGAGTTCTCTGGCTGCGATGTTAGCGTCGGATGCGCAGGTGTGGTTGTCTCGGGTGAGGGTGGAGATGAGTTGCTCGTCGGTAACCTTGCTCCAGTTCCTTCGTGATGGGCATGGGGCTGGTTTGGGTGCCCTGGGTTTGTCGACAGCGAAGTGTACGCAGTGGTGGTCGGTCCATGGTGGTTGCGTTGTGTGGCTGAAGTGAACGCTGTTACCTGCAGCGAAGATGGGGTCGAGGGTGTGTCCTGCTCTGTGGGTAGGTGTGGTGACGAGTTGCTTAAGTCCGATGTTGGCGAGGTTGTCACGAAGGGTGGTAGAGTTGGGGTCGCTGGGGTTGTCGAGGTGGAAGTTCAGGTCTCCAATGAGTATGTAGTTCATTGAGGCGATGGCATGGGGTGCGATGAAGTCGGTGATGGTGGTGGCGAAGGGTGTCCGAGGGCCGGGGGGGTCTGTAGACAAGGGTTCCTCGGAGTACCACACGTACGTTAATGGACACTGAGGGGCGATATGTCCTTCTGGCGGGGAGGTTGGCAGGTCGGGAGGTGACGCTGGGTAACATCTACGTGCCTAATCAAGACCAGGTTGCTTTCCTCTCTTCCCTCTCAGCTAAAATGGCTGATTATTTAAATGGCCAGGTAATATTAGGGGGGACTTTAACTGTGTCGCGGACATTGCGGCCGACCACTCACACCCCCCCCGCTGCCAGGTGCACAATCCCATCGTACGGCGGCAGGGTTCCGGGATTGGATATCTCACTGGGACCTTGAGGACACTTGGAGAGTACAACATGATAGGGATAGGGTTACGTCCCGTTTGCGTGGAGGGAGACAAGGGCGACTTCCGGTCTGAGGGAGGTTGGCGATCTAGTGGCCACAACCCCCTCCTTAAAACCGGATACTCTGTACGACGCGCAGCGGGTGCCCCGGTGGCAAGCCCGTCTGCGCCCGTCCGCGCCCTGACGTCGCCAGGAGCCAGGAACCCTGCCCGTTTCATTCCTGATCACGCCCCGACCCCAGGTATATCTTATTCTAGCAAGGATCTACTTGATGTAAGGAAAGATTTACCGCCCATCTGCTGGCATCTCGCCCGGGACGTTGCTCAGACCCGGCCAATACCAGAAGGCCCTTTCTCCATATTCTGTCAGTTTCAGTGTAATACAACCTATAGTATTCAAACACCTGGAACCTCTGGGCGTCGCACCCATATCTATCATCCCCACACCCCCAAGGATGATATTTCACCCTTCCCAGAACCTGGGAGGTCGCCTAACAGCTCCAACCAAGGCTGGAAAGGTGTCTTAAGCAATGTCAGATCCCTCCCTAAACATGCAACGGAGGTGTGGGATCTTCTTACTTCCGATAACCCAGACTTAGGGTTCCTGACAGAGACATGGCTTAAGCCTAACTCGACTCCCGCCATCACCCTAGCTCTGCCAGCTGGCTATAGGTTCCTAAGAATGGATAGACAAAAGTGGGGGGCGGGATTGCTATCATTTACAAAGACTGTATTTCAGTGTCTACACTTGAGCAACGGTGCAATGCTAATATTGAAATTTTAGTCTTCCGCATTGACTTCCTCCCGCAACTTAGCTGGAAAGGTGCCTTAGTGTATCGGCCCCCTGGCCCTCTGGCAGACTTCTCACTCCAGCTTACGGAAATAATAGCTCCCCATGTAATCTCGACTAATAAATTTCTATTGTTGGGTGACTTCAACGCGCACAGTGAATGCACCACTAACCCCGACACGTCGTTCCTCTTAGCAGACCTTGCTTTCCTAGGCTTAACCAAGCTCAATGACGGCCCGACACACACTGCTGGTCACACACTTGATATCATCTTTACCAACGCACCTTGCATCACGTGTGAACCCCCCCGGCCACTGACATGGTCAGAACATGCATCAATTGAATTCACTATTCAGGGTCCCGGGGTGGCTGCTGCTCCCCCCTTAGCCTCCCACAGTGTCCGCATACAATGGCATAAGATCTCCCCGGATATCTTCCAGGCTGCTTTTCCGTCACCCTGGGAAACTGAACCTTTCAACACTGAGGAGGGCCTAGCCCGGTACAATTCTGCTCTTAAAAGGGCCATTGACCTGCTTGCACCTCTTAAACCATTGCCAAACTCAGCCAGGCGCCCTCAGACAGCCTGGTTCTCCCCCGAGCTTCGTGCCGAAAAACGGCAGTACAAAAATCTGGAGAGACGTTGGCGTAGGTCCCAGGAGGCGAGGGACAAAGACAGATTTAAGAGAGCACTCTCCACCTACCATAAAAATATAAAGGGTGCGCGGAAAGCTTTTATTGCCCTACAGCTAGCTAAGGCAAAGAATGCCCCTAAAACCCTATTCCAGATACTCAAATCCTTTACCAGTCCTAAGGCCTGTGACAACCCTGAGACCCTATCCCAAGCTCTCTGTGATGATATTGCCCAGTAATAATAATAAAAATACTTTTATTTGATCTGTTAAAATCATAAAAACAGTGGAACATACCACCATGATAAAAACTTCATAATTCAGATACAGAATAAAAATTGCATTAAAACATTTTTAGTTGTCGTAACCCTCATGTGATATGGAACCAAAGAACAGCGGATTATTGTAACAGCAATGTAAACATATCCATGCTTTCTGTTGTAATTAAAGTGCTAATGCCAACGGAAAATGGGGAGTGAGCAAAGTTCAGAGCTGCTATGCATAATTTTCTATCCAGTTTCTTAAGTCACTATAGTTTCCTGTCCCGGAACATTTACTAGTATGATCGTGTTTGTGCCTAGGGCTTGTCATAGAAAGGAGATTTGAAAGAAAGGGAGTACAGAAAAAGGTCTGAAAAAGACTTAGGCCGGCTAGTTTATACCCTTCTGCCAAATTCTTATTTTGGTGTTTCATTCTTTCCAATATTTTGTGCGGTTTCTTTCTTTTCTAGTTCTTGTGCTACTAGTGACAAAAATTTGACGGTGTTGCAAGACAGTTGAACTAAAGAACCGCTGAGGCATTTTATGACGGCCGCTCTGCAAGTCCGGATTTGAGTTTCTCTTAGGATTGGCCTTAGAAGTGACGTCCTTAGGTTATGTAATACCGGACAGATGCATAATAGATGTAGTAGTGACTCTGCTCCGTTACCACAGAGGCGGCAGTCCAATGATGGCCAGGTCTGTAGCCATTTTGGAATGAGATCTTTATTTGAAAAAGAACCCAATCTCAGTAAGGTCAATTTCCGCTTATAGTGGTCTCTGAAGCATTCTTGCAGATAGGGTTGAGGTTTCATATGCTTATAGGATGGCATCACCGACCATGCATGACTTTTACCGGCAAATAATAATTTCTCGCAGAAAATTGAACTTATCTATGATAAGATCTCCCCCTCTGGGAGCCAGCAACCGGATGCTTAACCTCTTGACCCGCCAGCATCCACAACTACACAACTGCTGGAGAGTTTTTCCCCTATGTCCGCCGAGGAGGTGGAAGCCTTACTTAACACAGTAAAATCAGGCTCCCCCCTTGACGTTATTCCAGCTAAAGTAGTCACCTCCCTCTCCAACCAATTGTCCTCGCCCATAGGCACGATTCTCAACCTATCTATGAGAGAGGGCTAGCTTCCCCGGGAATGGAAGGCGGTACAGGTCATCCCTATTCGCAAGAACTCCAAGGTCCCTATGGAAGAGCTTTCCAATCTCCGCCCCATTTCCTTACTACCTCTCCTGAGCAAAGTATTGGAAAAATACATCAATAAACATCTGTCTGACCATGTCGAAAATACAGGTAGCTTGGATTCCTCTCAATCTGGTTTCAGGCCCAAATACAGCACGGAGTCTGCCCTGTTAGAGGTCACGGATAACATCAGGATGACCTTAGACAGTGGCCACTCAACGATTCTCGTGCTGTTGGACCTTTCTGCCGCGTTCGACACGGTCTCCCACCAGATCTTGCTCAGGAGATTGGAGGAGATTGGACTTAGAGGACTTGCTCTTCAGTGGATGACGAGCTTCCTGTCCTCCCGTTCCCAGACTGTCAATTTAGGCCCTTTTCGGTCGAAGACGATAGAACTGACCAAGGGAGTTCCCCAGGGCTCATGCTTGAGCCCTACTTTGTTCAACATCTATATTGCTCCCTTGGCCAACCTCCTCAGGTCCTGTGGCTTTTCGCCTATTTCATATGCTGACGACACCCAGCTCCTTTTCTCATTTAACAAATCTACCACGTCCGTTCAGTCCACATTCTCTGCGGGAATGATAGCTATCGCAAATTGGATGAAAAGCAATTTTCTCCAACTCAACGCAGGGAAGACGGAGATTATGCTCTTCGGAGATGCACCTTTGCTGTGGACACCAGACTGGTGGCCAGTAGCCCTTGGCTCCCCCCCTGGCCCTAAGGCCCTTGTTAAAAACCTGGGCATTCGTCTAGACCGTGCCTTGTCCTTGAAGGAGCATGCTGCTCACACTGCCAGCTCCTGCTTCTGTGTGCTGGGCTTGCTACGACGTGTTTTCCCTCTCCTTCCGGATTCCACTCGTAAAACCCTCATTCAGACTATGGTAATGAGCCGACTCGACTACTGCAACGCTCTCCTGGTATCAGCCAATGAGTCCTCGCTTAGCAGATTGCAGGTGGTCCAGAACACCGCAGCGCGCCTTGTCATGAATGCCCCGCCGAAAACTGCCTCCCTTCCTCTTCTTCAACAGGTCCACTGGCTTCCAATACGCAAGCGTGTTAAATTCAAAGTTTGCTGTATCGTCCACAAGGCCTTGTATAACAAAGGTCCTCTCTATATCTCTATGAAATTCAAGCATTACGCCCCTACCAGGACCCTCAGGTCAGGAAGAAAATCACTTCTCTTAGTCCCCCCGGGTCAGGAAAACAAGGCTAGGTGGGAAATCCTTTTCCTACCTCGCTCCACTCTACTGGAACCAGCACCCCATTCACCTGAGACAATGTCCTGACTATCTGCGCTTCAGGAAACTTCTTAAGACTGCCCTATTTTAATAATGCCCGTCAGCCTGTCCAGCAGAACAGTCCAAAGCGCAGAGATACCCTTAGGGGGTGATTCAGGCGCTATATAAAACCTACAAATTGATCCAGCGCTACTAATATAATTTCTTCTCCTGTGGACATAACATCCAGGTTGGAAACACTCTTTTAACAACTATACCAATATGACGGTGGGGCCCAAACACCGCATATACATTCACTCACTCAAATATTCCCTGGATCCCATCCACTTGCACCTAGGAGAAAAAGTTATGACTGCTGGAAGAGAACGGGATACCTACTAAAGCTTGACAAGATCGTTTCTCAAATATCATACATAATCAGCTTTAATCCTGTCAGTTTCTAAGTCATCAAGGTATTCCGCTCTTTGGTCGATGGACCAACTAGTAGGAATCAGTTGATGGTGATTAAGACCAGCTCAATCACATTTAAACTCATTAAACATTACACTTTTATTGAGCTAAAGAACCACAGACTTGTAGTTTTAATTGTAATAAAGTTTATCTACTTCTTTTAAATGCATGAATAAGTTTCAATTTTATTAATCAGTTTAATACATTTAATATCATTATAAGAAATAACTTTTAAAAGAATTTTATGCATACCCTTTTAGATGAGAAAATAAAGTTCACCTCGGCAGATCAATTGCAGATCACAGCATAGAACTCCCAAAACTGACTGTCCCGCTAAACAGGCCGCCTCGACGGACCACCTATACAGGTTTCCCGCAACGATCTCGTTCCTTCCCAGTCAGATTTAAAAGCAAAAGATTAATTATTTTAAAAGAAAATGGCCTATAGAAAATAGCAGCAGTTTCTCCAGCGTCAAAGTTCAGTGCTCAAAAATTATGTATGAATAGCGCTCCTCCTACCTAAGAGTAGGTCCTCTTATACCCTATTACTAGCTTACTAAACAGAAATGTTTCATTCTTTGGGGCGAGATTCACGCTAATTGGTCCATTGGAGGGGTGGCAAGCATCTCCTCATTGCCCTCCTTGCTCAAACCAGTTCCGAAAATGTTTATAATTTTGTCCTTTCACACGGTTTTAGGACATTACCAATCCGATTGACAGTTCCTCACATGTATCTTCTTTTGTATCCTTATTTTAAACAGTTCATTGTTAATTCACAGCTGCATCTTTGGTTCTCATACATTCTCGCTGAGTCCTTTTTGGCACCCATTTGGTGACAGGTCACGCCGACCTTGATCCTTTTCATTCTGGGCTCTACAAACAATCACGTGACATATTTCCGCAGCTTTCTTCCACTTGGAAGCCATTTTGCACTTGCGCATTAAGCTCATCTGCCTCGGCAGCCATTTTTACAGCGCGGCTTAACAGGCCCAAATGAACTATCATGTAAACAAACACAATCATAATTAAACAAAGAAAATAAGCCTTTTCGTTTCCCACCCATCATTCTACGTACCCCAATTAGGTGTTACCTAGCAAAAGCGACATGTAAAGCTATGTTTACTTACCATCCGCATTCTTTAGCCACAATACAATTTTCTACATAGCACAAATCATGCAACATTACTCTAATTAGTACACAAACCATTATGTTAATATTATTTCACGTTGACAAATGTAAGTAGGTTAGTTTTTGCACATAAATTGCGGTTACCACTTATAAAAGATGTCTATAAGAGACGTAAAGTGTTGATTAGTCATCAAAACAATTAATAATATTAATTATTAGCATTAATATTAGGGGGTTCAAACATTTCTTATTTACCTTGCTCCATCAACTCCCCCCTTTGGTGATTTTTTTAAATATCACCACAAAAACCCATGTTACACAATTTTACTGATAGTATTGTTTCTTGTCCATTTGCTTCTTGTTAGTTTTACACATCTGTATCCCTTTCATCTTGTCTTTTTGTTCTCTCATACATGCTTTCTTTTAGTTCTTCCAGTTCTATTTCACCTAATTCTCGTTCTCTTTCTTTCTTTATCTTATTTTCTCTTTTCATTTTGTTTTGTCTTTTTCTTCTTTTAATACATATAATAACAAATTTCAAAAATAACACCACTAAAATTACTACTGTTGCTGATATCAAAACTTTCCCTACAATAAAACTACCTATTTCAGTGAACCATTTTGGTATTGAGGAAAAACTCTTACCAAGTCTCTCCCAAGCATTTTCAACCTCCAGTGGAACAAGTTCTTTGTGCAAATTAGTAATATTCTTTATATACTTTTGTATATTTTCACTTTTATCTGGAATGTAAGTGCAACAATGTTGGACTTTCAGCATTCCACAGACTCCTCCCTCTTTTGCCAAAAGAATGTCAAGGGCAAGTCGATTTTGCATCACCATAGCTCTCATGGCAACCATCTCGGTATTTACCATCAAGAACCCTCCAGCAGTATTCGTTGATAAACGATCTACTACTGTGGACAATTTTCGAATTTTAAATGCATTCAAAGATATTCCCACTGCTGGTATCATTGCTCCAAAAATGTCACCCACTATTTCTGAAAAACTTTCCCTCTTTCTACGTGTGAATGTTTCACCCATTTCGTGTGTTCCTTTTTCTTCTCTATCTACATGAAATATTTTTGGAAAGACCAACCCTAAGTAGCACGACCCATACCAATGGTCCGGCAACCTGTAATAAGCTCTTCTTCCACAAATATAATAGATTCCTGGAAATATTGGATCTTTTCCTCCTTTGAATCCCCATCCTCCTAAAATTTTATAATTATCTCGGGAGTCACTGGAACCCACGAAATAGTTGTCATACCTAGTTCTATTTCTACTAATACACAACTTTCCCTGTTGGGGCCAATCTAAAGTCATAGCTGCATTTGTCTTTTTCTTATCATTACTTTCTCCTTCAAATGTCCAAAACGGTGTTTTTATCTCTTCCTCTACTATTTTCCTTTGAATGTTGACTCTTCTACTTTCTACCATCTCTAAAAATACCTTTTCCTCTTTCTTTAACTCACAAGTAAGGTTGTGTTTAACTACATCATCTAATGTCAATTCTTTATTTTCTAAGAAAAATTCACCAAACATCTTTGCTACTTTCACCTTGTTCAATTCAGGAATTATAGGAATTTTTGCAAAAATCTTATTTATGTCAGTGTAATAATATTCTAATCTACCTGTTTTATAAAACAAACTAGCTAAAACACTACATGTTATTCCATACGTCAAAGGAAGGTGATGATAGGTCACACCTTCTGAAACAGATGCAGGTAATTGCATACAAACATAACAATCTCTTACATCCATTGTTTCTACATATTCATATAATAATTTTGTGAAAACATTCTTTGAAAAATCTGTTATGGATCTATCCTTATGTAACTCTGCACTATCTATTAATGTTGCTGTATTCTGTATGTTAACTTCCTTATCCTTCTTTGTGTTGTTCTCTAATATGGACGTTTCTTCTACAGCTAATCTAATTGGAATGGTGATTGCTAAGATAAGCCATACAAACATCAATAAACCTGTACAAAAGAAACACATCCTACACCATCTACGTAAAAACGCACATCTATTCTCTGTGTCTACCATCTTATTCTATTATCTATATATATTTGTACAGTAAATGTGTCACCACACCTCAGAATGACGTTTCAGCCACTCTACTCTCTCACTTTGTCTCGTTTGGTACTCTCTTTAGTTCCTCTCAGAACTCTTTCTTGTCTTATTCAGGTTTTTAATGTCCAGTCCGGCTTTTTCTTTTCAATCTCTTCAAACTTGTTGCACTTCACTTTCACCCATTGGTTTGTAGCTTTCTTCGGGGTTATCGTGAGTGATTTCTTCTTCTTTGATATCAGTCAATGCGATGTATAGCCATTCAGGTGACTTATATTTCAAATTAACTTTCTTTACTCTTTTTGTTTTTTGCAATTGTTTTCCACTTTGTTTTTCTTGTTCCTTTTGGCTTGTTATCTCATTTACTTGTTCTGCATTATCTCTGTTTATCTTTATGATTTTATATCTTAATCTTTTGACTTCATGGGGCCAATTATCTCCTTTTCTCGGCCTTTTCGGTTCACTTTCTTTTTCTTCTCGTTCAGCTCTCCAAGTTCTTTTTCTTGGTCCTAGTCTCTGTTTTCTCTCTCCTTCACTTTCTTCTGATTCTGTTTCAGACCTTACTTCATTTCCTCTTATTTTGAACTTTATGATTTCACCTTCTTTGTCTAGCTCTTTTTCTTCCTGTGTCTTTTCTGTTCGATCACTTGTTTCTATCCCTCCTCGAGGTTCTTCTGAATTTTCGTTGATCTCTCTGTCTGTTTCTATATTTCCCTGTTCTTCTGTTTGTTGGTCTGTCCCTATTGCTCCTCGGTGTTCTTCCGATTTTTCTATCTCTCTATTTGAATCTATCCCTCCCTTGTCTAATTTGACAATTTTTGAACGATTTTTACCATAACTTGTGCTTGGCTGATCACTGTCACTGTCTCTTTGTTCAGTTTCTTCGTTTATGATGTCATTATTCCATTTATTCTTTCGCTTTTCATCACAGTCTGATTGATCTGTATCAGATGCTGAACTGGTGTCTGATATTTCCAGATGTCGACTTACAGGTCGATCTTCAAGTTCTGGAACTTTTGCTATTTCAAATTCTTCTCCGGTTGTTAGACTTGTACCTGGGTCTTCCAGATGTCGACTTTCAGGTCGAGCTTCAGGATCTGGAACTCTGTTTGTTTCGTCTTCTGCATCAGATGCTGAACTGGTATCAGATATCTCCAGATGTCGACTTACAGGTCGAGCTTCAGGATCTGGAACTCTGATAGTGTGGCTGGCATGTACCCAGTTTTTCACTCCTGCACATTTGACTGCAGTTGTTGTCACCAGGATCACTTGTCGTGGTTGGTCCCAGCGAGGAACCAAACAGTTTCTTCTTCTGTGGACTTTTATGCGGACCCAATCTCCTGGACTCAAATCATGAGCTGGTTTTCTTTCAAGAGTGGTCGCATCCGGTCCAACCTGATGAAACACAGAATGTACCACATCAGCTAATCCTTTGCAATAATCCATCACGAGATCATCAGTTATAGTCAGCAGTTTGTTGACAGGTACATGTGCTTGTCTCATTGCTCGTCCCATGATTATTTCGTGGGGACTCAGACCTGTTTTCCTATCAGGTATGCTTCTGATAGTCATTAGTACCAGTGGAAGGGCATCTGGCCATTTGAGTCCTGTGGCTTGACACATTTTCCCTAACCTATTCTTTATTGTTCCATTCACTTGTTCTACCACTCCAGAAGCCTCTGGTCTGTATGCACAGTGCAATTTCTGTTGAATACCAAGAGCTTCACATATCAATTGAATTAGTTCGTTTTGAAAATGTGTTCCTCTATCTGTTTCAATCGTTACTGGAAAACCATACCTTGGAATGAATTCTCTCAGCAAGAGCTTAGCTACTGTAATCCCATCATTCCTTCTGGTCGGATAGGCTTCCACCCAATGAGAAAACAAACAAACGACCACAAGAACATACCTCAGTCTATTGCTTGGGGGCATTTCTATGAAATCCAGTTGCATTCTCGTGAAAGGACCTCCCTCTCGTCCTATTGTTCCTAAACTTACTACTGTTTTCCTTCCTGGATTTATCTGTTGGCAAATAAGACATCTTTGACAAAGACTTTCAGCTATAGCTCTGAATTTTGGGTTATACCATGTTTGTCTAAAAAGTCGGATCATGGCATCCCTTCCAATATGAGCTTGTCCATGGTACATCCGTGCCATGTTAGAAATCATGCTATCAGGCATAACTGGTCTTTCATCTCTATAAACCCAAACATCATCTTCCTCCCTTTTCCTGCATCCTGCTTTTATCCAGCTATCTTTTTCCTCATCATCTGCAGCTTCTTGTAATTGTCTCACCTCATCCCATGTTTCGATAATGTTAGTAAACAGCAAAGGACATGAAACATGCTCTCTTTCTCTTCTCCTGTTCAACGAGACTACATTTTTGGCACAATACTGAGCTATTTCGTCAGCATATTTGTTGCCCACAGTTATGTAGTCTTCCCCATTTTTGTGCGCAGTACACTTCACCACGGCAATCTGTTTAGGCAGCTGTATCGCCTCAAGTAATTTCTTCACAAACTCACCATTTCGAATTGGAGTTCCTGCAGACGTCAAGAAACCTCTTTGGGACCAGATCTGCCCAAAATCATGGACCACTCCGAAGCCATACTGGCTATCCGTGATCACTGTGATTCGAACATTCTTTCCCAGTTTGCATGCCTGAATTAGAGCAATCAGTTCAGCCACTTGGGCGGAACGTATCCCTCTCAAACAAGATGCTTCCATTACTGCAGCTACTGTACATACAGCATACGCTGCACTCAAAACTCCTTCACTTGTCCTCAAACATGAGCCATCCACAAACATCACATAATCTGATTCTTTTAAAGGCTCATCTCTGATATCTGGCCTTGGTTTAGTACAGTATTCAAGTACGTTCAAACAATCATGGTCAACCTCATCTTTGTCTTTCACACTCTCTTCATCCGGCAATGATGTCGAAGGATTCACGCTTGTGCATCTGTCAATGATTACATTGTCTGCACTTAAAATCACTTTTTCGTACCTAGTCAGCCGACTATGTGTCATGTATTGAGTTTTGGTTCTTGTCAAAAGAATTTCAACCGAATGTGGAACATATACTTTCAGTGGGTATCCCATCACAATGCCTTCACTTTGTTCCAGACTCACACAAGTAGCAGCTACTGCTTTCAGACATCCAGGCAACGCCTTTGCTACTGGGTCTAAAACAGCTGAAAAATATGCAATAGGTCTTTTCATATTTCCATGTTTTTGTACTAACACTGAAAATGCACATCCATCTCTCTCACTACAATACAGCTCAAATTCTTTTTCATAGTCAGGCATTCCCAATGCCGGTGCTTCACACAGTCTCGCTTTTAGTTCTCTGAATGCTTTAATTTCTTCATCATTCAATTCAAACGGGTCTTTAACATCCTTTTTTGTCAATCGCTGTAATGGTTTCGCAATTAGTGAAAATCCACTTATCCACTGTCGACAATATCCAACCATTCCCAGGAACATTCTCACCTCTCTTTGTGTCATTGGAGCTCTCATTCCTCGGATAATTTTTATTCTCTCAGTCGTTACCTTTCGCACTCCTTTTTCAATTTTATGACCTAGGTATTGAACTTCTTGTTGGCAAAACTGTAATTTCGATGGGGACACCTTATGTCCTCCTCCTGCTAGATGGTTCAGTAAAGCAATTGTGTCAGTAACACATGCTTCTCTAGTTTTTGATGCCACCAGTAGGTCATCAATATACTGAACCATCACAGATTTTCCAGGCATTTTTAAATCTTCCAATGATTTCTTTAGGATCTGATTAAAGATCGAGGGACTCTCTGTATACCCCTGAGGAATTCGGCACCATGCCAAAATACGCTCTCCGAACCTGAACGCAAATAATGGCTGGCTATCTGGATGTAATGGGATAGAGAAAAATGCATGGCACAAATCAATGACAGTGTACCATTCCGCCTCATGTGGAATCAGATACAGTATTACAGCAGGGTTTGGTACAATTGGACAACAAGGAACGACAATTTTATTAACCTTTCGTAAATCTTGCACTATTCTATATGTTCCATTTGGCTTTTTCAGTCCCATTATAGGCGAATTACATGGACTGCTCATTATTTCTTTCAAAATTCCTTGTTCAATCATTTTATTTATTACAGGTGTTATTCCTTCAATGATTTCTGGCGTCAATTTATATTGTGGAGTATTTGGGTAATTTGTTCCTTCTTTAACAGAAATTTTAACAGGGTCTACTCCTCTCATTAACCCAATGTCTTCGCCTGTAAAATCCCATACCTCCTGTTTGACTGTTTCTTTTAACTCAATTGGAATTTTCTCTACATCGAACACAGGAAACATGTCATTCACTCCTGGCTCTAATTCTGCCATTGTCATTTTATACAATACATCTTCATCTGGTGTCTGAAATGCAATCCCATCCGGAGTACAATAGATGGTGCAATTCATTTTGCAAAGTAGATCGCGTCCAAGTAAATTTACAGGACTGCAATCACACACCACAAATCGGTGCATTTCTCTGAATGGTCCAATTTTTACTTCTACTAATTTAGTAAGTGGCGCCTTAATTTGCTGATTTGAGACACCAACGACTTGGATATATTCACCTGAGAGAGGAAGGTTTGGAATTTCCACTGATCTGACAGTAGAACGGGTAGCTCCAGTGTCCACAAGGAATGTTACATTTGCACCATTCACTTCTCCATCCACAAATGGACCTGCCTGATCTACCTCTAGAGTTGCGCCAAGTACGCACTCTTCTTCCTCTCCTAGGCACCGTCATAAACTTTCATCCGATTCATTCCCATCCTGTCGTAACCAATACTGCGTTATCGCAGCCGCGCGCGGCAATTGTGTTACCTGCTCTCCTCCGTAGAATCCTGTCTCTGCACTGTATCTCTGTGGATTTACACTCTTGGGAAGTGGTGGTTGTGGCACCTGACTCTGCTGAGTAACTACCTGCGGTTGCTGCAGCTGTTGGTAACTCACCTCACTCTGCACCTGTGGATTTAATGATTGATTTTCCGTATTAACTTTTGGAGGAAATTTACACTCGTTTCTCCAATGCCCTAACTTTCCGCAGTTGTGGCATGGCCACTTCTTCTTTGCTTCTTCTATACTCATTTGGCCTTTGCCTTTACCTATATTCGGTTTGGATTTAGTTTGTCCTGTCTCATTACCCTGATTATTTAGTTGAGCTTCTTGTTTTTCTGCAACTTTTACTTGCGCCCACATTGCTTTCTCCTTTAATTTATGCTGTCTACATTCAATGTCATCACTACAATACTTGGCATACCTCAACACTTCATCCACTGTACTATTCTGCCAGCATATCATATGCTGTTTAATCATTTCGCTTATTTCTGGTTTCAATCCATAAACAAATCTATATACAAAATGACTCATGTCCTTCTCATTCAGAGTCTCATAACCGCTATACTGTTTGAAGACCAAAAGTAGCCTCTCATAGTAGGCATGTACAGACTCCTTACTCTCCTGCGTAGTTCTGTCAATTTTTACCCAATCAGTTTCTTTGGGTGGAATTTTGTTTTTCAAAAAGGTATTAGCCTGTTCATATTTCCTCATCACTTCTGGTCCTGGCGCTCCTGTCTTTGCATCTCTTGGGTATTCTACAGTTGGCCAATCAATGGTGATTTTACATTCTGTCCATAAATCGGCTGGTACTACAATGTCAAATAACCCATCCAAATCTACCCATAACACCTTCGAAACTTTGACAAACCTTTCCACTTGTCTGTACCATTCTACAGGTTTTTCTCTCAATTTTGGAAAGTCATTTGTAAATGACAGTATATCCTGTCTGGACCAAGGGACATGTGCATAACTGCCTCCTGGAGTTTCTCTCATCGGATACTCCCTTACAACTGGTTCCTTGTCTGTCACTGCAAACGCCAAAGACGCTTTATCTGTTATTCTCTCATTCCTTTTAGTCCACCTGCTTCTCCATCTGTCCACATCACCCCATTTTCTCAATAAAACAATCAGTTCTTTTATCTGTGTTAAACGTCCTGATGTGTTCAGATTTTCTATATCTTTCTCACAAAAATCTACCCTATACGGTTTCTGCAAACTCCTGACTTTTACAAATTCCACTCCTAGTTCATTCGCTGTCTCATCCAATTTGTCATGTAGATTCCTAGCTCTCCAAGTAATGCTCTTGCACAAGAACATTATCTCGTCGTCCTGGTATGTTTTCAATTTTTCTGTACCAATAGTCCCTAAAATTAATTCTTCCATATCTATCTTTAGCCTAATTACATCTAATGGTTTCGGTTCTGTCTCTTTCTTTTGCAGGTTTCTCATCCATTCACTTAATTCGTCTGGAGTTGGACCTACAGGTGTGCTATTTATTTCTATCCAATTTCTATTCCTCTCTGGTGTTTCTGATGCAGACTCAGTTCCCATAGGAATCCTCCTTATCTCACTCTCGTTTACTGTCAGGTTAGTAGGTGGGCTCGGTCTGTATGAACTGACCAAATTTCTTGCCCCTTCATTTTCTAGTTCCATTCCTTCTCTCATTCTTTGCAAATTTGAGTTCATGGGGATGACTAGGGAATGCTCATCTATTTTCTGGTTCTCAAAAACTGGTATTACTGGTCCTATTGTCACTGGCACAGTCACAGCTTCCATGTTCATTGTTAACTCTCTTATTTTCTCAGTCAATTCTTTTGTAGTTTTTGCTAATTCGGCTGCATTGTCACTGTCAACTTTTCCACTTTGTGGGGTTTTTAGCTGTCATTTGTCCTACTTATCTCGTATCTTCGTTCTGGACTTTTATTCCTCCCAGTTTCCGTTGGCGGTGCATTGGGTGTCACCACCGCAGAATTCTGTTGATATGGAGGTGGGTTTCTGTTAAAAATGTCTTCCAGCAATTCATCCTCTGTCTCTCTACCTCCATACCTGTACCTTTCTGTAACTGTATGTTTCTTTTTCTCTGCACACTTTTTTCCTGTACCCTCTTCAACTGTAAAAGCTGGAAACAACCCTTCTGTCATATTAGCATATCTCCAACGCTTCATTCTGTCCTCATGATTCACTCCCCATATCCTTCCAGGAACTAAACTATGATTCTTTGCACCTCTGTACCTTTCTCGTTCGTACATCTCGTCTTCCCACTCACCTAACGCTTCAAACTGTGTCGGTCTAGGTCTTGGTTCAAGCTTCGTCATCTTCTCTCTCAAATTTCGAAGTACTGCTATGCTAAACGAACAATTCTCTGGAAAAGCCAATACTCCATCATTCTGAGTATATTTTGTCCAATTTTCTAACCATATGCAAGTATGATAACCGTATTTCAGCATCATGTGCGAAGCTGGTGTTTTCGGCGGAGGAATTACCTGTCCCTCTCTAGTCACTACCTTTTTGTCTTTCTTAAAGAAGTTCTTAATTTTCGCCATCCATGACGGTTTCTCTCTACCATATTCATAATAAGCCATTCTTCACAATTTCCTTTCCTTCTGCAAACCCGTAACTCTGCTCTGATCTTTATGTGCTATTCGGACCTATCCCAGCGCGTCTCACACCAACGCACCAATCCGAAGCCTCTACGTCACTGGTTTTCAGACCTATCTCAGCGCGTCTCACACCAACGCACCAATCCGGGCGTTTTCCGTGTTTCTACTGTACTGGCCAATCCCAGCGCGGTCTTTTGTCAACGTCAGTTCTACTCCTGACCTCTCCTTTACAAAATTTATCGGCAGTTCTTTTTCTTGACTAAATCTTATTAGTTACAACATAAAACACATTTCCATTGTCTGTTTTCACTAAACAAAAGTGATAGTTTACTCTATCGTACAAGAATACAGTTTCGTTCGATAAGTGTAGCACTTTCCTCTACCTTACCCTTCTTTCAAGCAAGGGGTAAACCCGTTTCTCTGGGGATAAAACACATGTGGAGACTACACTGCTCCTGAGAATTAAGGCCAGAGTTTCACAAGAAAACCTGTTGCTATTTCACTCATACACGTTTTATACAGAAGATGTCCCTATCATAACACAACCTGTGTTATCACCAATTTGAAACCCAGACAATGCACTATTCCATGTGACTTCTCTTGCCACACGTGTCCACTTCCTACTTCCCGGAAGCTTCAAAATTTTCGACTTACATATAACGTAATACAACTCGACATGAAGTGTTAGACATGAAATAATCAAAAATCAATAATCAATAATCACCAAACTAATCTATAGTAACCATAACTCTGCTACCAAGAAATCTGATCCAGCGCTACTAATATAATTTCTTCTCCTGTGGACATAACATCCAGGTTGGAAACACTCTTTTAACAACTATACCAATATGACGGTGGGGCCCAAACACCGCATATACATTCACTCACTCAAATATTCCCTGGATCCCATCCACTTGCACCTAGGAGAAAAAGTTATGACTGCTGGAAGAGAACGGGATACCTACTAAAGCTTGACAAGATGGTTTCTCAAATATCATACATAATCAGCTTTAATCCTGTCAGTTTCTAAGTCATCAAGGTATTCCGCTCTTTGGTCGATGGACCAACTAGTAGGAATCAGTTGATGGTGATTAAGACCAGCTCAATCACATTTAAACTCATTAAACATTACACTTTTATTGAGCTAAAGAACCACAGACTCGTAGTTTTAATTGTAATAAAGTTTATCTACTTCTTTTAAATGCATAAGTTTCAATTTTATTAATCAGTTTAATACATTTAATATCATTATAAGAAATAACTTTTAAAAGAATTTTATGCATACCCTTTTAGATGAGAAAATAAAGTTCACCTCGGCAGATAAATTGCAGATCACAGCATAGAACTCCCAAAACTGTCTGTCCCGCTAAACAGGCCTCCTCGACGGACCACCTATACAGGTTTCCCGCAACGATCTCGTTCCTACCCAGTCAGATTTAAAAGCAAAAGATTAATTATTTTAAAAGAAAATGGCCTATAGAAAATAGCAGCAGTTTCTCCAGCGTCAAAGTTCAGTGCTCAAAAATTATGTATGAATAGCGCTCCTCCTACCTAAGAGTAGGTCCTCTTATACCCTATTACTAGCTTACTAAACAGAAATGTTTCATTCTTTGGGGCGAGATTCACGCTAATTGGTCCATTGGAGGGTGGCAAGCATCTCCTCGTTGCCCTCCTTGCTCAAACCAGTTCCGAAAATGTTTATAATTTTGTCCTTTCACACGGTTTTAGGACATTACCAATCCGATTGACAGTTCCTCACATGTATCTTCTTTTGTATCCTTATTTTAAACAGTTCATTGTTAATTCACAGCTGCATCTCTGGTTTTCATACATTCTTGCTGAGTCCTTTTTGGCACCCATTTGGTGACAGGTCATGCCGACCTTGATCCTTTTCATTCTGGGCTCTACAAACAATCATGTGACATATTTCCGCAGCTTTCTTCCACTTGGAAGCCATTTTGCACTTGCGCATTAAGCTCATCTGCCTCGGCAGCCATTTTTACAGCGCGGCTTAACAGGCCCAAACGAACTATCATGAAAACAAACACAATCATAATTAAAACAAAGAAAATAAGCCTTTTCGTTTCCCACCCAACATTCTACGTACCCCAATTAGGTGTTACCTAGCAAAAGCGACATGTAAAGCTATGTTTACTTACCATCCGCATTCTTTAGCCACAATACAATTTTCTACATAGCACAAATCATGCAACATTACTCTAATTAGTACGCAAACCATTATGTTAATATTATTTCACGTTGACAAATGTAAGTAGGTTAGTTTTTGCACATAAATTGCGGTTACCACTTATAAAAGATGTCTATAAGAGACGTAAAGTGTTGATTAGTCATCAAAACAATTAATAATATTAATTATTAGCATTAATATTAGGGGGTTCAAAAATTTCTTATTTACCTTGCGCCATCAAAATAAATAGGGAGTACTCCTTTTTCTCACTGATCCACCAGGTACATACCAGGCTTGACACCTTCCTCTGTATGCCGGCCTTCAATAGCACCGTCACACATACAGAATACTTGGGGCGCACACTGTGTGATCATAGCCCACTGGGTGACAGAACAGGTAGATTACTGGCCTGGCTGGAAAAGCGAGACTGGGCCCAGAGATGGGTCCCCCTCCTAATGGGGAAAAAGGGAGAAGAGTTGAGACGGCCCCCGATTCCTTCATGGAAGCTAAACCCGTTGGTATTGGAGGACGCCCCTTTTAGATCATCTTTGCATACACTTACCGGAACATTCTTCCCCATGAATGCCCATACAGCATCCTCTGTCCAAGTGGAGTGGGAGGCGTTCAAAGTGGTAGTAAGGGGTCACTGCATGGGACAATCGATCGGGGCACAACGGGAGATCCGGCAGGAAATCCTAGATCTGGAGGGAAAATTACGTCAGTTACACAATGTTCAGGGATCGGATCCCACCTCTCTAGTAAGATTGCAAGAAACCTGTGCGAGTTACAATGTTATGTTATGTTATGTTAAGATAGCTTGTAGAGCGCACAGCTGCTCCAGCTACGGGGCGTCCCGGCGCTTAGCAAAAAAGCGGCTAAAACTGCGAGTATCCCTCCTAAGAGGAGAGAGGAAGGGCCAGGAAAGACAAGTGGGACAAAAGACGGGGAACCTAATGAGGGAACAGATGGGTCTTTAGCGCTTTACGAAAGGATAAGTAGTTGTCCATACTCCGGATGTGAGACGGAAGATCATTCCAGAGCTTGGCAGCCAGAACGCGGAACGAGCGACCACCAGCGCGGGCCCTCTTCACCCATGGTATAGAAACAAAATGTTTGCCAGTAGAGCGCAAATGGCGCGAAGGAGTGTAGATCGAGAGCAGGCCGGATACTATACCAGAGGTGGAGGATTTCAGGATCTTAAAAGCAAAGCAGAGAGATTTGAACTCCAGCCGCCTCTCCATTGGCAGCCAGTGTAGCCGTCGAATGGTGCTAGAGGTGGGGCGGCGGCTGGGCATAGCAAGGAGAGTTCTGGCGGCGACATTCTGGACCAATGAAGTACTGGGAAGACTGCAGTGTTATAGTAATAAGGAATACCTGGATAAGGTGCAGAGGGAGGGGGGGAAGGCTGGTCGACTCCTGGCAAGATTAATTAAACCAGAATCTGGTGGGTCACCAATTACACAGCTTCGGTTGGGCACCGGAGACCTAACTTATGACCCTGAAGAAATCAATGACTCCTTCCAAGAATACTATGAAAAGCTGACGCTGCTCTGGCAGCAGTCCACCCGTCACACACTAAGGATTTCCTGGATCCCATACCGCTCCGGTCTGTAGATCATCAGGTGCAGGAAGAACTTGGTGGCCTAGTGACCCTACAAGAAATTAGAGCGGCCATTACGGCATTGGCGCCGGGTAAAACACCGGGGCCTGATGGCCTTCCGGCAGAATTTTACCAGTGATTCGCTACTAGTTTAGCGCCGCAGTTAATTAAACTATATGCTGAATCATTTGAGCGGGGCGAATCACCCAAATCCACTGAAGACGCGCTGGTGATCGCCCTCCCTGAAACCAAGGAGGCAGGTGCGAGGCTTGTGGATTTTAGGCCCCTATCCATTCTCAATTTAGATTTTAAAATTCTCAGTAAGGTATTGGCGTGTAGGTTACTTCTTCATATGAGATTTCTCATCCATCCTGACCAAAATGGATTTATCCCCTCTCGTAGCACCTCTTGCAATCTCCGCAGACTCTACTCTATCCTCTACCACATGGAAACACCAACTAAACAGCAGGCAGCAGTGTTGTCAATTGACTTGGAAAAAGCCTTTGACACGTTTAGCTGGGAGTACTTGTTTGAAGTTATGCTACGCATGGGCTTGGGGGAAGATTGGGTGAGATGGGTACGACTCCTCTATGCATCGACCACGGCGAGGGTTAGGACGGGCAAAACGATCTCCAAGCAATATAAGATCTTCCAGGGAACCCAACAGGGGTGCCCCCTCTCACCCCTTCTGTTTGCCTTAGCAATAGAACCACTTGCTGAGAGGATCCGGTTGAGAGCCGAGGGGATAAAACCATGCGTGGGAGTGCAATCACATAATATTTCCTTATACGCAGATGACCTGCTGATCTGCCTGGAGGAGGCGGCGACGGGCAATGCCTCGGCTGTGCAGATACTGGAAAACTTTGAACAGTTCTCAGGCCTCCGGGTTAACAAAACCAAGACATACTTATTTCCCTGGCAGGCCCACTGCCCAGGCCTGAGACCCTGTTGGCCGATATTCTCTGGGCCCCTAGGCCATTCAAATATCTGGGTATCCATGTTTTCCATTCCTTAGAAGATCTGAGAGAGGGAAATCTGAACAGGGCTCTGCGATCTCTTAGATCCTGTGTGCACTTCTGGCGTACCTTACTGTTACCTATCATGGCTCGGATTTCATTATCCAAAATGGTCATGTTGCCCCGGCTATTGTATTTTTTTGTTAACCTACCGGTTATGATGCCTGTTAGTTGGTTCCGCTCGCTGAACTCTCTATTGCGAGACTTGGTGTGGGGTGACGGGTGCCCAAGGGTGTCATTGAAGATGCTGCAACGCCATCTATCGGAGGGAGGGTTGGGAGTACCGAACTTCAAACTCTACATGTTGGTCGCCCAACTGCAATGGCTGGCACAATGGATAGAGGGTGTGAACGAAATAGGCACTTGTCTGACAGATCCAGATCCTCGCCCTAGCCTGCTGATGGCAAAACTGTTAGCACCAACAATGCCCACCCCATACTGCTCGCTACGGCAATGTACTGCCTTGCAGGCCTGGAAAAGGTGCCAGAACAAACAACAGCGGACCCCAAGATATACGCCTAAGGCTGCCCCTTGTGGGTTTGTCCCACGGTGACCCTAAGACAATATTTACAGCCGAACAGTTGGCGCCCTGGACCGAGGCAGGACTAGAAAACTTAGGAGATTGCTACCTGGAGAAAACTTGATCCCATTTGAGGAGTTAGTAGACAATTGCGGACTCCCTCCGGGGCAGTTTCTGCAATACGAGGCCCTGATTCACACCTTTGGGCAACTATGGGGAAGAGGGAGGGAAGAACCTGAGACGCACCCAGTGTTGCATGCCTTACTCACTCTTGGATCGGCAGGGCACCAAGTGAAATGGTTCTATGCTACTTTAACTGCAGCGTCCCTCGGCCCCCTGGGCGAACTGCGGGGAAAATGGGAGAGAAATGTGGGTAGGGAGCTCACAGATGCAGAATGTGGTAAGATCCTGCAGTCCCCCAAAAAGATCTCCCGTAATACGCGCCTAAAGTATATTCAATTCAACTTTATACATATGTCCTATATGACGCCCCACCGTCTTAACGTTATGTACGGAGGGGAGATGCGAAAGTGCCCAAGATGTACTCAAACTGATGCAGATTTTATGCACATGACGTGGGAATGTCAGTGCATACGTCCTTACTGGGAGGCAGTCCTGGCCAAGATTAAAAGTACATTGGGAAGGGTATTGGCCCTAACGGTGCAGGTATGTCTGCTAGGCCTCTTCCCTCAACCACAAAAACGCAAAGTCGGAAACAGGCTGAAAGACTTAGCTCTGGGACTTACCAAACGAAGAATAGCGTTGGGATGGAAATCAGTGACTGGGCCCCAAGTAGAAGCTTGGAACCGAGACGTGATTGCCTGGGCGGAGGGTAGAGCGCTGAGATGGGAAGAGGCTAAAGGAATGTGGAAGCGTCCCATAGCTGACCAATGGAAGGAGTCGATGGTGTCCTGGGAAAGACCAGCGAGTACGAGTAGTGAGGAGGGGGGGAGGATTGAGTAGTCTGAAGTAGAGGCGCTGCATACAATGGCCCCTTCCTGCCAGAGGGATTATGGAGCTGATCCAAACAAAGTGCCCCAAGATTGTTAAAATACTGGGATTAAGCGGAGGGGGGAGAGGTGAATGACCACACGAGGGGAGACCCTACCGGCTCTGTTATGAGCCCCCTTGCATTGAAATCCTCCTAATGTAACTTGTAAGATTTTTGTACATGACACCCGTCTGCACAAGTTTAAGTTTTGTTTTTGTTTAGTGTTATAGTAAATGCAGCAAACATGAATGGTATAGTTGTACCCTAGGCAAATGTTGAAGTCTGCCTGTCTGGAGGTTACTAATAACATGTGAAGCGGGTACTAGATGGAATAACTATGCAATAGGGATGCGGCCGCCTCCTTAGACTGTCTTTCCAGCCCAAACATATTGTAACCCAAGCTGGTAATTAACATAGAGTAAATCTGGAGTGACTTTGAACACATTTTTCAAATGTTGTGTCAAATAAGGAAATAGAAGATACACTGTTATTCTTGAAAATGTAATGTTATATATGAAATGGCAATAAAAATAAATTTAAAAAAAAAAAAAGAGGCATGGATATATAATTAATAGCCTAGCCTAAAGTAGGTGAACCAGAATCTTCTGCGGAGCCACCTGACCAGTGTCTGGGTGCCTCTTTGTGATTTTTCTGTTACTGCATTCAGACACAACATAAAAGACATACACCTAAAACAAGCCAGACCTATTGGCTCTACAAGTGTTTGTCAGCTTCAATTTTTATTCAATGTGGAGTTACAATAATACTGTTGTGAATATTTAGAATTAAAATAAAATCTATTCTGAAAATATGAGATGTAAATAAAACATTACAATGGTCTGTGGGACGTGTAGTGGTCTGAGCGTCTCAGTCAATCTCGTTCTCCCCTGCACATCACTTTCCTCTGTAGTCTCTCAATCTACGTCAGTCACTTGCCCTTTTTAGGTCTTGCATGCGCTCTCTCTTGCGAGAGATATTGTATGTAACAACAGGCTAGCAGCCCGCCCTTTGCTTAACATTCGTTGGCTTCATTGTCACTCCTATTTGCTGCCTTCTAACTAACCAGCGCATGCTGGCTTCCCTTTCTCTTCTTACGGGTGGAGCCCGGGCCAAGTACAGATTGCTTTAGCTTGATTGCTGTCCTTCTGCTCATCACGCTGAAATTGAGGTACTATTTTTATTTTTCCCTGCTGTCCTTATTGAACCTCTTGCCATTTGTTTCTATGTTTTACTCTGCCACACGCACTTCAAATAAGCACTTTTATCCATTAAAATGGATGTTTATTTTGACAACTGATGTTATCTGCTTCCAAATATATTTTCACTAAGACATGGACATGGGTGCAATTGCTTTCTTTACATGATAGGATTTTTTGCCAAATGTCAAAAAAAATAATCACGCATGGAGAGATTAACTGATTTTCTCAATCACAGGAGTATTGTGCCAAGACATAGCAAGCATTGGCAAAGCCAATAGGTCTTGCCCTTTAGACTATTGGCTCTGCCATTGCCTTTTGTTCCTGCTATACAGCATGGGAATTACCGACTTTGGCAGTCATTTGTAGCCATGCTGTACAGCAGCGCAGCTGTTGTGCAGCATGGCTAAAAATAATCATAAAAAAGAAAGGACTATGATGCATCCAGCGCTAATGCACTTTATGAGAAAAACGCATTAACCCTGACTGCGTCATAATGCTTTTTAGGTCGAGCCTCGAGTAGCGCGCAAGCGCTGCTAGGCGAAGACTTTATGTTAGGGGGTTTCAAAAGCTGACCACACGCTCGTGCGTCGTGGCCTTTTACCTGTGGTTACGCGCGCGGCAGACATGTGTTTCCAATTATCGTGCCCAGACGTGGGCGCGATAATTGGAAACACATGTCTGCCGCGCGCGTAATCGCAGGCAAAAGGCCATGACGCACGAGCGTCTGGTCAGCTCTGCAGGCTGCCGCGCTCGCTCGCCCCCGCTCCTCTCTTGTTTTAAATTGTGTTTAATTCAAGCAAAAAAAAAAAAGCAGCAGCAGAAGCTCCGCTCCTTGTCCCTGAGCAGAGCTGGGAGCAGAGCAGCCTTCATCCGGGCCCGAGTGTGAGTACTGCCCTCCTCATCCTCACTGCGCCTTCATAAGGGTGGTGGGCAGTAAATAAAACGGGGATACAGGAAGAGCATGTTTGTGTATTTATATTTGTGTGCCTGTGAAGTTTTTGGGAGCAGGTGCAGTGCGAGCGGGGCCGGGTTTTTGGTCTGGAAGGGGAAAGAGAACTTTTTTCTGCGTTTCCTGGTGTGTATGCCGGGGGGTGTACCCTCGTTGTGAAGTGGGGGCTGGACGGGGGAGGGCTTCGACTTCCTTCCCAGAGAGAGGAGCACAAGGGCTTTTGTAGTGAATGGAGTCAGTCACGGCTGGGAGTAGGGGAGGGGATGTGGGGGAGGGGGCAGAAGGAGGGAGAAGGGATCCATTTGCAGACAGCAGGTCAGTGGGAGCTGCAGGAAACAAGCAACAAACAAATGGGGGAAAATAAGAGACAGATTTATGGGAAAAGGAGGAAACGGTGTTGCAGGAAACGAGAAGGTGCAGGAAGTGACCTGTGGATGGGGGTGGGGGTAAGTTGCACAGACCTCGGGACGGACGGGGGAGGGTGCGCCGCCATGAGGGTAGGTTCCGGGGTTGGGAGGGGGTATAAACCAGGTGGGGGCGGGTGGCGCGCCGCCGTGGAGGAGGTGTGGGGCGCTATCGCTCGTATATTTTTCATCTGCGAGGGTGGGGTGCCAGAGGGCGGGAGTGCTCGGGGACGTTTGGTTTCTGCTGTTTAGCTTCTTTGATTGTGTTTTCAGATTGGGTTGTTGTTAGGGTAATGGAGGACTGGGGTGACGGGGACTGTGCTGTTCGTTGTTCGATCCATGAGAAACGGAGTGCATCGTGGGCCCCAAGCGGCTCAGTTTCTTGGGGGATTGGTGCGCGTGCCCTGCGCCAGCAGGCCGATGGCCCTCTTTTGGGGGTGTCCTATACTATCTGGGTCTCCGTAGGAGGGCTCTTGAGCAGCAGAGTGAAGCCGGGTGTTCTTGGTTTTTCAAATAGTCAGAGCTCCTAAAAAGTAGGGTGACTGTATTGGGGTGACCCGTATTGAGATGGGAGGGGTTGTACACCTAGGCTTTACCTAATGTATGGTCTGGATAAGTGTTGGGCAGTTTACGTTTGGGTGCCGGAGGGGGTGCCTGGACGCGTATGTGAGGGTTCCCATACAAGTAGATGTGTGTGTACGGGGTTCTGTACAGAGGGGGTTGCCTATCGGCTGGTGGGGTGCCCCCTTTAGTTGGGTCCTGTATCGGTGCTTGTCTGAGTTGAGGGTTTCTGTGCAGCTATGTCTGTTCCTGTGTGGTCCTTTTTGGGGGTCACACACAGGGTGTCTGGGGAGAGTCGGGGGATTTTTATAGGTGGATCCAACATAGTTCGCGATCAGAAGTTTTTTTGGGGGGGGTGCCCTCTACAGCCAAGGTATCTGTTTGAGGGGCGGTCCTGCACAAATGGGCTAAGGAGGGGGTCGGGGGGTTCAAGTCCTTTACGGGGGCTGATACACGGCTAAGGGGTCTGCAGCACGTCTGTGTGAACCACGATAGAACCGCTGATCCACTGATACCAGTACAGCTGCGTTTCTGATTTCTTTGGGAGCGTGGGCAGCGCTGGTTTATTGAGGCTGGGGGTGGTCTGGAGCGATGTATGTTGTGCGGGGGTGCTCAGGTGCTGTACTGGTTAATGTGTAGGCGGGTGGTGATGAAATACTCAGAACTGCCTCAGTCTGACACCTGCTCCTCACCCCCTCTTAATTTCCTGTAAATCTTTATTTATTTCTCATTTTTCTCTCTCTGTATGGAGCCGCCCTTGGCCTATTAGAGACGGGCGCCCCCATTCAGTTACAGGGTTTTATTTATTGATGTTTTTGTTTGTGTTATTGCAGAACTATATCAATTAACCGGGAGTGATATTTAGGCCAATTAACTTATAGTATATTAACGTACATGAGACGAATTTGGACTACTTAGATTTTAAGTACATACGTGGGATGGTATAGAATATACCATGTACGTTGTAGTAAGTATATCCATGTTTTTGAGGTTGTTTGTCCATGGTATACCGACCTACGTCACAGGCGGTTGGTTTACACTATATCCATGTGGTGAGTTGCATAGTGTGTACAGTGTGTTGTGAACGTGTAGGCTGCACAAACAGAATTGAAAATATAATTGCGAAAATCTCAACCTTGCATAAATTGGATCCATACAAAGAAGCAACCTGTATTTAATTCCTAGATATAACCAAACTAATTTCCAACTTATATGGGAATTATTAAATATCCTATTCTTGCTGTAGTCGGAACTTATTTGTGACTAGTACGTGAATATTGTTTGTAAGTGCAGGTCAAAATTTTGTGTGTAGCTATTTAGGTAATCTGTTTAGCAGTCTTTTTTTTTGTCAAAGAGGTTTTTACAGTGCATGTTTTCACATGTATAAGACGGTTAGTAGGCATCTAGTACAGTTAACTGCACTCTCCATACTGCATCCTGCTTTTTCCTTGCTGCTTCTCTCTAGCGCTATTCTACTTCTTGCCTCCTCTCCAATTTTATCTCTTTTACACTTTTGCCGCCTGTACTCATTCCTATGTTTTGAGTTGATTTTGTACCAGTCATCCAGGTCCTATAGATTTTTATTTTTTTTTGTATTGTGAAGTCTGTCTTCACTCTTTCATGTAGAGTGCCACTGACCCCTTCAGGTTGAGTACTTTTTATGAGTGTATAAATAAATTAGTTGGTAGGTTATCCATGTCCACGGATGAAGGTTTGTATAGAATATCCGTGTGCGTGGGGCGAGCTTCAATCACCAGGAGGTGCTTGTATATCCACCTATTTCTAGTGAGCTGGGTTTTTTATACCCCCATTCGTGCTGTCTGCAGCAGCTAGTGCATGGCATACATAGGCTTTGACATGAACGTGACCTATATGTACAGTATATGGAAATACATAAAGCTGAGCTGAGGCATAGGTGTGCACTATGCTTCAGCTCACTGCACATATTTACTATAAACAACTTTGCTTTCTACATCAGTACACTGTTGAGCATTTCAAGTGGGCAAAATATCAATCATTCAGTATTTTGTAAAGTGCTGCTAATCACCCAGGAGGGTATCCAGGCGCTAGGTTGCTGGGATCAGTTGAAAAGCCAGGTCTTGAGTCATTTCCTGAATTCCGCCACCGAGGGTGATATCCGGAGGGGGGATGGGGGGGGGCTCTTCCAGGACTTGACGGGGAGGTAGTGGAAGGAACAGCCTTTGCTGTGGCTTCAGAGGATGCACAGTGTCTGGGCGAGGGATGCGGAGCGAAGGTCTCTGGATGGTTGGTGAAAGTTCAGGCGATGGTTGATGTCTGCTGGTCCTAGGTCGTGGAGGGCTTTGTAGGCGTGTGTTAATATCATGAATTGGCATCTTTTCCGTATTGGAAGCCAGTGGAGGTTCCTAAGGTGTTGGGTGCTGTTGGTCTGTTTGGGCATGTTGAGGAGGAGTCTTGACGCTGAGTTCTGTATAGTCTGCAGTCTCAATCAGTTCAGTGGTGGTTCTTGCGTACAGTGCGTTTCCATAGTCCAGCTGGCTGTTGATTAGTGCTTGAGTGCTGGTTTTACTTGTGCCAATGGGGTGTCATTTGAAGATTCTTCGAAGCATGCGGAGAGTGTGGAAGCAGACCCAATATACTGCATTTATCTGTCGTTTCATGGTGAGTTTGCTGTCCAGGGTGATGGTATGGTTGCAGGCGTGGTCTGTCGATGTGGGAGTGGGTCCGAGTTCAGCTGGCCACCAGTTGTCGTTCCAGGGGGAGGTGTTATTGCCAAAGATCAGCACTTCAGTCTTGTCATTGTTGAGCTTCAGACAGTTGGCCTTCATCCAGTCGGCGACATTCTTCATGCAGTTGTAGAAATTGGTCTTCGTGGTGGTGAGGTCTGCTGAGAGCCAGAGTACGGCGTAGTATATGATGTTGAAATAGTAGGTTCTGATGAGGTCTGCTAGAGGTCTCGTGTAGGTGTTGAAGAGGATGGGTACTTCATGGACATGAGGTGAGCTTTTGTATAGTATGCTCTTGTAGACAAGGTGAACTGATTACGCTTTATCTATGACTTTGACATAGCGCATAGTACGTTGTGTACTCAACCTCTTTGTATATATCCACGTAGGTGTGGCCAGCTCTTGTATTTATACATGCGGTGAACCGCTGTACAACATATGTGTGCATTTTCTAATCTGGTGTATGATAGATACCTTTTAAATGAGAGTGAGTTCTCTGCAGCATATCACTGTACATAGAATGAACTGATTTATATTATTGTTCAGTAGATAGAGCCTAGATTTGTATATTACCCTGCTGGTGTTTTGTATTGGGACTGGTGTGTAGAATGTGCATATATGAGCAAGTGTATATAGGGGCGTAGGTTTGTGGACTTGTTTGGGGTATAACCAAGAACCCCCCCCTTGGGCCTGTAAGGCCTAATTCAGGTCTGCTATGTCTGTTTGTTTTTCTGGTTGTCCTAACTTAAATATATATAGTGGTTGGCTTACCAAAAAGGTAGCTAATCTACATCCATTGAAGTACTCATAAAATGGATACAAATGTTCTACTTTTTGGAATTTACAAATATTGTCAGTAGCAGGCTTGGAAAGCTGCACCAGTCTTAGGTTTCCAGGCATACTACTGGCAATTGAACACTGAAACGTGCTGGGAAAAATGCTTGCAAATAGTCTATCTACTGGCAATCACTCAAGCCGGCATCCCGAACCATTGTTTTCCACCCACCGTGCCTCACAAAATAGAGGGCCTGATTTAGAGGTTGACAAATGGAGTAAAGACAGACAGAGTGGCAAAGGACTTTACGTCTCGTTTCCTATCGTTACTCCACCTGCCAAATTTCGAAATGTCCACCGGCTCAGTGGACATCTCTATATATTAACAGGAGCCGCCATCATGGCAGTTCCTGTCAATGTAGCTAAAGTTTGACGGACAGCTCTATCAAACATGACAGCCAACCGTTAAACTTTTCCACATTTTTTAAGTTTCAAAAACAAACTCACATTGCAGGGTTTTATTTTTGAGAAGAAAAAAACATCCTAATAACCTCCCACACCATGGGTGTTCTCTCACGGTGTGGGGGGGTCATTTTTTATTTTTTATTTTTTTTAACTGTCCCTCACATCTAGAATGGCGGAGACAGACGGTGGGGAAAAAAAGTAATCCGACCGCCCATTCTGAATAGGGCAGACGGTCGGATGGCTTACCTCCAACAACCCCTACTCAGTTGGGTCATTGGAGAAGTTTTACACCATCTGAATACATTTTACTCTATCAGCGAAAGCTTGCAGCCCACCGACTCAAAATCGGATTGGCAGACATTGCGTTTTGTGGACAGGGTATTGGGTCGCCTTTGCAATGGAGTACTTGTCCGCCAAACTCGGTCAGCTGCAGAGGTCCATCTAATGCAACGCAGTGCTGACCCTTCTACTTATGGCAACAGTCCATCCTGAACCTGTCATCTCGTCCATTCACCCTGTAGCCCACTTTTTTTTTTAAGTTGGGAAATTCGAGATTCGTGCTCAGCAAATCTCCCTGACTAAGCTATGTCCCTGAGTGTATTGTGTGTGACTGTGTGTATATATGTGTATATCATCAAAAAGCAATGGCCTATTGTCCTTACTGATCCAACACTGAAAAGAGTTCTCCCGAAAACTCCTACTGTTACCTTTAGAAGAGCTTATTCGATGCGCAACGACCTAGTAAGGAATAGCCCTGAAAACCAATAAGATAGACAATTGGCTGTCCCCTAGGAAGGGATTCTTCAAGTGCAGCTCATGCCGGGCCTGTAAGTTCGGTATCAATACTGCCACATATTTGACACCCTTCTCAGACAGACCTATCGCACTCAAAGAACATTACACTTGTAGAACAGACTACGCAGTTTATGTGTTAAAATGTAGTTGTAATTTATGCTACGTGGGGAGCACTAAACTGCAAGTGTATGTTCGCATATTACAACATTTACGTGCGATAGTAAACTCCGATCCGGCCTACCCGGTCGCCAGGCATTTAAAAAAATTCACAATAACAACTTGAATTGTTTACAATATTTTGTTATAGATGCAGTGGCACACAACAAACGGGAGGCAATAGGGAGGAAAAGTTGCGCCAGCTCGAATCGAGATATATAGTCGAGCTGGACACAAAGACCCCCATGGGCTTGAATATCGGAGAAGATTTACACAACTTTCTGTGAGAGGAAAACATTCATTTGTTAACTAACTATTGTTAACAAGCATTGGCATAGCCAATAGGTCTCGCCTTTGGGACCTTATAAGTGTTTAGCCATGCAACAGTTGATGTTGTTGCACCAAGTATATTGTGCTGCATAACTAAATACTTATAAGGTCCCAAAAGCGAGACCTATTGGCTATGCCAATGCTTGTTTAAATTGTTATAGCGCACTGCAAAGCATCTGTGCTGCTGTACAACATGGCTACAAAACATTACCAAAGCCAATAGCTTTCATAGGCGAGATCTATTGGCTTTGCCAATGCTTGTTCTACCAGCGCCTCTTTCTGAAATCCCTCCATCTGCATGTGTCACATTTGAACTCTTCTTACCAAACACCATCTCTTCACTCTGTCCTTCTGCATTTACTTGCTTATATTACCTCCCTTTCACCATTCCCTCTCTTTCATTCAATCAATCAACGATTTGTCAAGCGCTGCTTATCACCTGTGAGGGTATCTAGGCGCTGGGGGGGGGGGAGGGAAAGGAGGGGGTTGCTGCTGGGAGTTGTCAGTAGAACATCCAGGTTTTTAGGTCATCTCTGAACTTCTGTAGGGTGGATGCCGTCCGGAGTAGGAGACCATTCCAGGTCTTGACGGCCAGGTAGGAGAAGGTGCGCCCGCCACTTCTGCTTTTGTGGAATCGGGGCGTCTGGGCGTAGAAGAGGGAGGCGGAGCGTAGTTGTCTGCTGGGTTAGTGGAAGTTCAGTCTGTGGTTGAGGTAGGCCGATCCTTTGCTGTGCAGGACCTTGTGTCACATTTGCAGAATAGGATGGCCACCATGTTAGGAAGGTAGAACAACATATCCCCAAGGCCCTCTGGGAGCACGACTGTGAAGGAGAGAAGGAGAACAGGCAACAAGTTTGCCCCAAAGGAGATGACCTACAGGGTAATATTATGCAAAAGGTAACTGCAAGTGTCCCCCAAAAGGCATAGGAAGCCACAGTCTTCACCTGGGAACTGCGGTATTCCTAAGATGTTATGTGAAACATCTAACGGGCCGCCGTGCAAGTCCGCGGCGTGCCCGATGCAAAGAGGCAGCAGGCGTCGCGGGGCGCACCCACGACGCCAAAATGGCAATAACGGGCCGCCGTGTTGCTCCGCAACGTGCTCGAGAAGGAAAAAGAAGCGTCGCTGGCTGCACTGCGGCCCGTGAAGAGGAAATGTGCAGCGTCGCTGGCCACAGTTCGGCCCGCGGCGCAACAGTAGGTCCCCTTCCCAAAGCCCCAGGTTTGTCAGGAAAAAGCCGAAAAAACGGCGGACAAGAACAGGAGTGTGGACAGGGTCCGCATCCACCCAAGATTTCTCACTGAGGGGATAGCCTTTCCAATGGATAAGGAACTGCAATCGGTTCCTAAAGAACCGAGAGTCACAGATTGTTTGAACCTCGTATTCTGGAACATCATTAACCAAAACAGGAGGTGGACAGGAAAAAACCCTCTTATATGGATCTGAAACATAGGGCTTCAGCTGAGATGTATAAAAGACAGGATGTATTTTCCAAGCACGTGGTAGCTGAAGTCGAAAAGACACAGGATTTACCACTTGGATGATCTTGAAAGGACCATAAAAGCGTGGCTTGAATTTACTGCGTGATAATTGATGAGGTAAAAACTTTGAGGACAACCAAACTTTGGTATTAATCTGGTATGCTGGAGACGGATGACGAAGGACATCAGCAGTCTCTTTCATCTTCATTTTGGCTTCTTGGAGGTTGGCATGTAGCTTCAATCTTACAGCTCGGAGATGGCAAATAAAAGAGGCTGCTGCTGGAACAGAAGCGGTGTCTTGAAGAACTGATGGAAAGGTCCTAGGATGGAAACAGTGTAGACAAAAGAATGGGGTAGTCTTGGATGCACTATGGACAGTGTTGAATTAGGAATATTCTGCTAATGGTAGATAGGAGGACCAATCACTTTGGGTTGCATTACAATAACAGCAGAGATATTGTTCTAGTCCTTGATTTAGGCGTCCGGTTTGACTATTGGTCTGAGGATGAAACCCTGAGGACAAGGCAACTTCAATGTGAAGGGATTTGCAGAAATGTTTCCAGAAGCGAGATATGTACGGAGGGCCTCGGTCTGATACAATTACTCGTGGGAGACCATGAAGGCGATATATCTCCTGTATGAAGATTCTTCCAAGTTCCTTTGCTGTAGGTAGTTTCTTAAGAGCAGTGAAATGTGCCATCTTAGTGTAGGAGTCTATTGTCACCATTATAACTTGGACGATGGAAGAGAGGAAATGAAATCGATGGATATGGTATGCCATGGAGCAGGTGGAACGGGTAGATGCTGAAGTAGTCCCATGGGTCTAGCGTGAAGTGTCTTGGCCTGGGCACAGAGAGGACAGGATGACACGTAGACTTTGGTATCTTTTCTTATCGAAGGCCACCAAAAAGAGCGAAGCAACAGTTCTAGGGTAGCTTTAAAACGACGATGACCGGTGACAGGAGAATCATGACACATTTGTTGGGCCTCTGACTGTACCTTTTGTGTTGGGAGGAATAATGTCTTACCGAAGTAGTAGTGTGTGCCATGTTGCGTAACTTGATCGAGTAGTTTCTTCCATTCTTCTTCCTTAATGTATTTATACTCTGATTGAACTCTGTCTAGGAACGATTAAACCAGGCCAATAATTTTTTGGGGCTCGATTATGTTTTGTTGTGGGAGGGTAGGACTTTCCGGATAACGACGAGACAATGCGTCTGCCAGGGTGTTCTGAGATCCCAGTATATATGAAATGACAAAGTCATACTGGCTAAAAAAGTAAGCCCACCGGGATTGACGACTATTTTGACACTGAATATTACGAAGACATTGGAGGTTTCTATGGTCTGTTCTGATTTCAAAAGGTTCCTTGGTACACATTAGAAATTGTCTCCATTCACGCAAAAGGTGTTAGGAAGGTAGAACAACATATCCCCAAGGCCCTCTGGGAGCACGACTGTGAAGGAGAGAAGGAGAACAGGCAACAAGTTTGCCCCAAAGGAGATGACCTACAGGATAATATTATGCAAAAGGTAACTGCAAGTGTCCCCCAAAAGGCATAGGAAGCCGCAGTCTCCACCTGGGAACTGCGGTATTCCTAAGATGTTATGTGAAACATCTAACGGGTCGCCACGCAAGTCTGCGGCGTGCCCGATGCAAAGAGGCAGCAGGCATCGCGGGGCGCACCCGCGATGCCAAAATGGCAATAGCAGGCCGCCGTGTTGCTCCGCGACACGCTCGAGAAGGCGAGAGCGGCGTCGCGGGCTGCACCGCGGCCCGTGAAGAGGAAATAGGCAGCGCAACGGGCCGCGGTTCGGCCCGCAGCGCAACACCTTGGAGGCGTGGGTCAGCAGTTTGAACTGGCACCTATTTTGGATGGGGAGCCAGTGGAGCACTCTGAGGTGGGGGGTGATGTGGGCTGTTCTCTGGGGGTCGAAGATGAGCCTGGCTGCAGCATTTTGGATGGTTTGCAGTCTGCTCATTAGTTGTGAAGCGATGCCCACATAGAGGGAGTTTCGTAGTCCAGCCGTTTGGTGATGAGGGCCAGGGTGTCGGCTGGTGTTGATGGGGAGGTATTTGAATATTTTCTGTAGCGTGCGGAGGGTGAGGAAGCAGGCTGAGCAGACAGCGTTTTAGCATGATGAGCTTGTTGTCGAGTATGATGCCGCGGTTTCTGGCGTGATCTGTGGGAGTGGGCGAGGGCCCAGTTCCGCTGGCCACCAGGAGTCGTCCCATGGGGAGGTGTTGCTCCTGAATATGAGTAACTCTGTTTTTGGCGGTGTTGAGTTTGAGGCATTTGCTTTGCATCCAGCTGGCTACACAGGCCATGCCCCTGTGGAAATTGGTTTTCATTGCCCACTTCCACCACCCCCAAGAGGATTCTTTTCATTTGGCCTGTAAATATTTCAACATTTATCTACCTCCTTCAAGCACCTTTGCCTACAATTGTAATTATAATTGTAGCATATGTGACATTTGCTCTGAAGAGGCAGCAAGGGTTGGATTAGCCTGCAGTCTGAATACCATAAGACTAGTACCACCAAATTATGTGGAAAGAAAAGGTAAATTATGTGGTTACTGTAGCACATGTTATGATAATATCACTTCATTATTTTGTCATTTTTACACTTGTCAACATGTCTTGCCATAGGTTTTACCTCATTAATAGTGGTTTAACACACAAATATAGCAATAAGCAACAGAAAGGTAATTGGTCAACCTTTGTAAAAGGCCTTCCACCACATGCTAAAACCAATTTTTTGTTAAAATCTGCAGAATATGCTGCAGAATGTTGATTATGTTATAAACGTGACAAACAAAATGGGCCAGGTCCCCAAAGGGCAACCTGGTCTCAAACATGCACAGCTTGAGGGATAAATACAAATCACTAATCCATTATTCACATTCAATTATTACAATAAATCATGTGTTTTCCAATGTACGTATTTCATTTAATGAACATTACACATTCTTAATGTCAATCCACATTTCATACATCAACATTGAATCATGAAATGATGTTTACACATTTGTTTTATATAGAGAAACACAAAGAACAAAATCCAAACATGACGAAGCCCAATGCATTTCGGGACAACCTGTCCCTTCGTCAGGGGCAAAAATCTGTAAAAAAACATATATAATCATTTTACATGCACTTTGTGGTACCAAGGATACAAATATGACAAACCAATATATATATGTATTGCTGATTGTGCAATGTATTTAAATTACCAAAACCCTTTCTTAAGTGACCAAGTCATTCTTTATCAACATGCAAGAAACCAACATGATAACTAGTTGACCATTTCCTGACATGCTGTGTGAGTGCTCAATCCGCAAATGACATGCAAAAGCCTAACCATGGCTAGTGAACAACTTCCTTAAACCTGTGTTGTTAATTTACACATAGAATCAATTGTGCGTATCTCTCCAATCACCGAGTTTATGAGCTTACTTAAAAAAGAATGAAGAACCGTAACCCGCTGTCTTGTACAAGGGTGGGTGATTCCTGCACATCAAACAAATCACCATAAGGTCCACATTTTTACTGCATCCCTAATCGAGCATACAGTGTTTCATGTTAACATTATTCACTAGTTATCCACAGCAACTCGTACCTTTGTGGATAACCCCAAATCGAGACTCCACACCACAATGGTCCTTAAAACCGACGTCACCGTAAAATTCCAATTTGTATATGAAAACGTAATCGCATTACTAAAGCATCCTCACCACAGTCTGTAACCCAATGGAGCATCCTATAACACTTAATTCTTACCGTCACTCTGCCACCGCTCCGCGTTGAAAACCTCCAACCTCCTAGTTCCAAACTCTACTCTGCATGAAAACAAGGGGTCGCATTAGGTTCATTTCTGCGCCTAAATTCACACTAGTTACCAGGCAACCCACGCGTCACATTTCCTACCACAACTGTGTCCGGTGATTGTTGTGTCCCTCCAACCTCCTGTTCTTGCCGAAGCAAACAAAGAATCCCGGTCACGATACCGATGTAGACCTTCACCCTACTTCCTCATTAAAACACTGACGTCCTTGCGCGAGACCGTGTCAAACAACGTGAGCGCCATCTTGAAACAGGCAATTCATATTACCAAGTAAACTGAACATAAAGGAATTAGACATGCCCAAACGACGATGCAACTGCGTAAAGCAACGTGAGCGCCATCTTGAGACAGGCTATTCGTTTTTGCAAACAGACCGAAAATGAAAGAATTAAACATACTCGAACACCGATACAACCAACAAGCTTAAGAAGGAATTCTTCCAATCAAATATTGACAATACTTCTTATCTTCTAACTTATGTCAATACTTTTGAATTGAAGCCCCCACCATAGAGACTGAAGTTAATCATGGCTTTACATGACAGTGAAGTATTCTGATGACATATTCAGCATAACAAAACCATTTATGTTGATATCCTTGTTAGATGACATGAATATTTACATATAATCATAAATGTACAGCAGAAACATGATGAACAACGAAATTTAAATAACAAACAAGGGTCATTACGCACTATCATGACTGGGACGAGGCGCCAAACATACTACATATGTGATGTGTGTAAACCTATGTGTGTGTTATGGGGTGTTCACAAGAAGCATGACATGTCAAATTTATCGTTCAACCCGAATGGCATAAGGGTGTTAAGCCTTTTCATCCAAAAAGCTTCTCTTTGCAACAGTAGTTTGGAGTTATCCAATCCTTCACGTAAAGGTATCTGTTCAATAATTTGAAATTTGATTTGTGCAATGGTGTGTCGAGCTTCCTCCCAATGCACTGCTAAACTTGAGGTAGTATTCTTATTCCTGATTCGACTTTTATGCTCCGTTAGACGAATCTTCATTTTTTCTGTCAGTTTTTCCAACGTATAATAAACCACAGGGACATTTGATGGAGTAGACTATTTGAGTAGAATTGCAGTTGAAAGCTTGTGTGATTTTAAAACGTTCACCAGTTCTGGGATGCAGCAACGTATCTCCTATGATAGCATTATTACAATGGATGCAATTTCCACATTTGGTCGTTCCTGGTTTAGCAACTCTGATGTTAATCTGTTTCCTAGACAAAATTTCTTTCAAATTTCGAGCTCTCGTAAATGCAAACAGGGGTTTGACTCTAAATAAACCATTGAAGTCTGATTCTTCCATGAGTAATTCCCAGCGTTTTTGAATAATGTGTTTTAAATCAGTTGATACTGTGGAATATTTCGAAACAAATACTATTCTATCTGTTGTCTTTTTAGGTTGCTTCAGTAAAAGATCTTCTCTTGTTCGAGACCTAGCTCGTGTTAAATGTGATTCCAGTAATGTTTCTGGGTACCCTCTGTCCATATAGTTTTTCTTCTGAATGGCCATGGTTTCCATGCTGGTGCATGTGTTTGTAGTAATACTGTGAATCCTTAGAAATTGTGAATATGGAAGGTTCCTAATCAGAGATGGTGGGTGGAAGCTCTGAAATTGGAGTGCATTGTTACGATCTGAGTCTTTTTTGTACAGTCGTGTGATGATTTTGTTGGATTCTATCTCAATTCACGTATCCAGAAAAGCGATTCCACTCTTTCTAATGGTGTAGGTAAATTGTATCCTAGGATCTCTGGAATTCAAAATCTTGATGTTTTCAATTAGAGCCTCTTCCGTGTTCCTCCAAATTAAGAAGATGTCATCAATGAACCGCCTGAAAAAAATCAGACCTTCCTTCCATGCCAAGTTGTTTAAAATGTGATCAAACTCAAACTTAGCCATAAATGTATTCGCGTAGGCTGGGGCTCCTGGAAAGCCCATAGAAGTTCCGTTGAGCTGTAAAAAGAATTCCTTGTTCCATTCAAAATAACTATTATGTAGGCAAAATTCCAATAACTCGATCACAAAACAATTCCGATTGTTTGAACTTGATTGTCTTAGTAGTGCCCATTCAGCAGCATCAATACCATGTGCGTGTGGAATTGAAGTATACAGTGCGACCACGTCAATGGTGCAGAGATATCAATCTTCACTCACCTCCTCTGATAATAACTGGATGCTCCGCAAGAAATCATTAGTGTCCTCCACATATGTCTCCCAATTCTTCACAAATGGTTGTAAATGGGCATCAATAAATCGTCCTGGTGTTTCAAAAATTGACCCACACCCAGAAACAATGGGCCTGCACGGAGGATTTGTCATACTTTTATGAACCTTAGGGAGCATGTAAAGTTTAGGTCGTCTGGGAAAGCGTGTGGTCAAAAATTGTTTAATAGTTTTGTCAATTCTGAATAAGTCTACTGCTTTAATTAAGATGGTAACCAAAAGCTTACTGATTTCTGCAGTAGGATCAGTGTCCAGTTTAGCATATATGTTGATATCGTTGACATGAGCATTTACTTTTGCCTCATAAAAGCTCCGGTCCATCATCACCAGACCGCCCCCTTTGTCAGCTTTCTGAAAAGTAATCAAATCATTGTTGGCCAAGCTTCTTAGTGTGCTGTATTCTGCTCGACTGAGATTTTTCTTAATTTTATTGGCCTTAACATAGTTAATTTTGTCTAAATCCTTCTTCACCAAAATTTCGAATGTGTCCAATGTTTTGTGGGACACTGGAGCCATAAATGTGCTCTTAGGTTTAAAAGAGGACTCCGTTGCTTCTTTGGTGGATGGTGCTATATTCGTGAAGAAATTCTTCAGGCTCAACACGCGCATGAATTTAAAGAAAGCCACCTCATTTTCAAGCTTCGTGCTGGTGTATGTGGGCACAAAAGATGTCCCCTTATTTAAAATCCTTTCTTGTGATTTAGTGAGACTGACCGATGAGATGTTAATTAGAAGACTTTGTTTTGACTCCTCAGACCTGTTTTCACCTTTTGTTTTTCTTTTTCCTCACCGGGTTTTTTTGAAATTTGTTTTTATTGAGTTATGTCCGGTGGTTGCCCAACTTCTCCAACCTGGTCTAAAAAAGAAACTGATTCTGAACTTCCATGAGCAATGTCGATGTTTACTCTGTCACTTGATTCGCTGTGTATTGAAACAGATTTTAAAGGCGCTCTTCCAGTATCTATATCCTTATCTGAAGCCACACTCTCTTCAGATGACCCTGTATGGGTCCTTCGTGTAAAACGCTTCTGGGCGTATACTTCTGCCCATGTGTATGCTTCATTTAACTTGTAGTCAATAGTGTCGCGCTTAAATTTCCTGAGCTTTGTCTCTTGCAGCTCTTTGCCATACTTATCCAGCCTAGTATTCAAATCTTCTAAAATTGTTTCCAGGCTCCATCCTCCATTCTTTGCGACATGTCACTCTTGATATTGTAAATTTCTTCCTCCAAATCCTTGATAGTTTTTGACAATTCTTCAATAAGGAGTAAAATGAGATCTAAAGAACATTTATTAAGAATCGCATACCACTTCTCCATGAAGGTCTGATTATGCTGTAGTCTGAATAGCATAGGTTTAATTGCTAATCTCAATCAATCAATCAATCACGGCATTTATAGAGCGCGCTACTCACCCGGGAGGGTCTCAAGGCGCTGGGGAGGGGGTAAGTTACTGCTCGAACAGCCAGGTCTTGAGCTGCTTCCTGAAGGAGAGATGGTCCTGGGTTCGCCGAAGGTGAGTGGGGAGGAGTTCCAGGTCTTGGCCGCCAGGTAGGAGAAGGATCTTCCTCCGGCGGTGGTTCTGCGGATGCGTGGTACGGTGGCGAGGGCGTGGCTGGTTGATCGTAGCTGGCGTGTGGGCGTGTAGAAGGTCATGCGGTCGTTGAGGTACTTTGGGCCCAGGTCGTGGAGGGCCTTGTGTGCGTGGGTGAGGAGTCTGAACGTGATTCTCTTGCTGACGGGGAGCCAGTGCAGGTCTTTCAGGTGTACGGTGATGTGGCTGTGAGCGTGGTATCCTCTTGACTTTGTGATATTGAATCAAAGTTGCCGCGTGGAGGCGTTGATTTAATTCTCTGCGAGTTAGGAATTCCAACTGTTTGAGTTGTTGTGAAATGGTACCACTTTGTGCATCAAATGCCTTTGTTTCTTGAATTAAATTGTAGATTTCATTCGCTTCTTCAGCAGTGTAAGCCTTAGTACTAGCTCTGTTATCTGTAATATTTGCAATTGCATCAAACGACATTTTGTGCTTGGGTGCAACAATCTTATGGTAAGCAGAAAAATACTTGGAAAGTGAGAGTGTAGATTGTGCACACCTTTTTACAAACGTGAATTCAAACCAACCGGTTTTTCTCTTAAACTATATTGCGTGCACGTGTGACCAATGCCTGCCTTACATGTGTATCAAAACAAAATGGGCCAGGTCCCCAAAGGGCAACCTGGTCTCAAACATGCACAGCTTGGGGGATAAATACAAATCACTAATCCATTTTTCACATTCAATTATTACAATAAATCATGTGTTTTCCAATGTACGTATTTCATTTAATGAACATTACACATTCTTAATGTCAATCCACATTTCATACATCAACATTGAATCATGAAATGATGTTTACACATTTGTTTTATATAGAGAAACACAAAGAACAAAATCCAAACATGACGAAGCCCAATGCATTTCGGGACAACCTGTCCCTTCATCAGGGGCACAAATCTGTAAAAAAACATATATAATCATTTTACATGCACTTTGTGGTACCAAGAATACAAATATGACAAACCAATATATATGTATTGCTGATTGTGCAAGGTATTTAAATTACCAAAACCCTTTCTTAAGTGACCAAGTCATTCTTTATCAACATGCAAGAAACCAACATGATAACTAGTTGACCATTTCCTGACATGCTGTGTGGGTGCTCAATCCGCAAATGACATGCGAAAGCCTAATCATGGCTAGTGAACAACTTCCTTAAACCTGTGTTGCTAATTCACACATAGAATCAATTGTGCGTATCTCTCCAATCACCGAGTTTATGAGCTTACTTAAAAAAGAATGAAGAACCGTAACCCACTGTCTTGTACAAGGGTGGGTGATTCCTGCACATCAAACAAATCACCATAAGGTCCTCATTTTTACTGCATCCCTAATCGAGCATACAGTGTTTCATGTTAACAATATTCACTAGTTATCCACAGCAACTCGTACCTTTGTGGATAACCCCAAATCGAGACTCCACACCACAATGGTCCTTGAAACCGACGTCACCGTAAAATTCCAATCTGTATATGAAAACGTAATCGCATTACTAAAGCATCCTCATAAACGTGCATAAACGTGACAAAGCCATAATTATGTGGAAACCGCTGCAGCCACAAAATTGCATAATTCCAGTGGCCCTGCTTATGACTCACTGTGAGAAAATCGCATTGCCTTTAGCCTCAACTTTAGAGCTCTCAATCGTGCCCCGTCAGGAACATCCATCCACACCCTGAGGCTACCCAAAGGCAGCTCAGTTTAGAGCAGAGGTCTTCTATTTGTGGGGTGCGACCCTCAGGGCGGCCATGGAGTCATGGGAAGGGGATGCGCTTTCCTCAGCCTCACTTCTGCCTGGAATCCAAAACGTTTGCTCTTTGTTAATTTCAATAGTGAAAATGCTTCCCCTGAAGTGTTATTCACTGAGTCTCCTGTGCTGTGAATCTGAAGCCGGGCAGACAGCTAAACAAGCCTTTCTGCCATTGTGCTGCTTGCCTGAAAATAATGCAAATGTGTGCAACGAGTTAGTCTGCAAATGTAAAGGGTATTCTGCAAATGTAAGGGATGGTTGGGAGCCGGTACTGGCTTTAATTGATCAAATCACTGGAAGCTTTGTGATGACAAAGATTTATTCTTTTGGAGGGATAGTGCAAAGAGTTAACAACCAACCTGTGAAGTGTGTGCTTTTAATTGTCATTGTATTTACATAGCGCTTACTATCCCTGAGGAGGTGTTGAAAGGACAGTTATGTAAACAAAATTGCACTACGTATAGTCTGGGTATTACTAAAATTTATATTTTGGAAGCACCATTAAATTGTAAAACATTTTGCGCATTTTTGTAGCAGTCTATCTTATACTGTGTGTAATGCACGTATAAAATAATCACAGTGCTTTCTGTCACAGGCTGTGACCTTGTAGCACTAAAAATACACAAGCCACAACTCTTCACTGCACCAACCAATATTTAATTCTGTGGCTCTCTGGTTACACACAGACATTTGCAGTGCATTAACTAATAGAGGTTTCACAATGTACTATGGTACATTTCCTACTGAGTAAGAACTTTATTTATTTATTATTCATTGAAGCTGCCCGTTATTTTATATGTAGCTACCTGACGGTGAAAGACTTAAAAACGTAAAAAATATTTCGTTTTTAGCCACACCTTTAACCCTGCCCCCATTTTCAGACTCTCAACGCCCTCCAGCCTCCCCAAACATGATTGAAGTCAACAACAGCAGCAAACTAAAATAACCAGAAATCAGTTTTTGCTAAAATAGTAGCGTCCGTTTTCATAATGTTAAAAATAAAAATCTTTTTAGAAAAACAGTATGAAAGAAGATTAAGGCACCACTTCCTACCCTGGAATTAAAGAAACCATCCTACTTGGACCTTACAGTTCATCATTAATGATTGTAAATGGTATGTTTTAATAATGATGAATGATGTTCAGCAACCTCCAGTTCCGTGCAGCTGTAAAAGCCAAGCCGTCAGCATCCCATTAAATATAGTATGATTCTCCTTGAATGCTGTGCACTGAAGTTGCAGCCCATGCATTACAGTCATTATTCCCAGGGCCACTGGAATTATGCCATTTTGAGGCCGTGGCAATCTAAGCATAATTATAGAATTGCCACATTTGCCACATAATCCATCATCTGCCGCATAATCTGCTGATTTTAACAAAAAAAATATATATTACTCAAAAAGTTCTAAAGTTACTAAAAAGCAGCAACACGTGTTGCTGCACAGTAGAAGGCCCTTTGCAAAGCTGGACTGGTCACCTTTTTGTTGCTTATTGCTATATTTGGGTGTTAAACTGGTACTAATGAGGTGCAACCACAGATTGGCCGTTTCTCTGGAGAAAAACCGGCACACCAATCACATTAGTTCAGAAAGGTGTTAACATCCAAATAAGTTTTGTCAAATTATGTTTTGTTTGTGAAAAATAAAGTACCATTGTGCATTTATTGGTAATTCTTTTTGAGACTTTTTGTTTGAACTGTGTGGTAAGCATCTCACTCCAAACCACAGTCACCCACAAACCTTTGGTTTGTTAAACACTGTTTAATATTATTTGCCCACCATAAAAATGATTTACCATGGGAATTAGGGGCGTATATGGTTGTCGATGATGAGGAGTACCAGGTTCTAGAAATTTTTGTCAGGAGGGGTCCTTACGCCTAAAAAAGTTTGACAGGAGGTCTCGGCATCAAAAAGTTTGAAGACCTCTGGTTTAGAGTATGCTCTATATAAGTACCATATGTTGCATGAAACACACTTGGGAAAGCAAATACTCATAGGGAAATATGCATTATGATGTAAAAGATGTGAAACATAAATGAGAACCAACACCATAAGGGTTTTACACTCACTCACTCACAGAAACCGATCTGTTTTTTGCCAGACAAATTAACAACCCGCGAATTACACGTTTGAAAACAGTACTGATCACTGGCAAGACTCGACCACCATTTAAATCCCTCGATAGTCTACTGGTCGAGTAGTTCCTCGCAGAATGCAGAAAGCACTAAACAGATTGGCTTTTAACATTACATTTCGCTTGCACAAGAGTAAAAAATGTTCTAGCTAATGCATCAAGAATTTTCAATTCTATTAAGGACACTGAGGACACTGCTTCTCTTTCTTTTATTACTTGAACACAGCAGCCAATCAACAATGAAATTAAACAAACTACATCTCTCATGAGTCTCTTCAACCAATGCCCACCAATCATGGCCCAGCCGACCATGGTCAACCGCATAAGACCTCATGTGACCTTAGTCCTTCCCCTTTGCAAAGACGTAACAGCTTCAACCATACGTGAATGACCTTTCTCCAATGTGGCACAGGACTCCATGATCAACTCTCCGACCAACTTTGTCAAACCCAGACTCGATGCCTCGAAACGGAGACTGCAGCTCTAGATCCTCAACTGGACTTTTGACACGAAACACCCAGCCGTCGATTACGATGGTTTGTTAGCCACACCTGTCAAAAGAAACTTATTTGTAAAATCACATCATAACCACTACCACAAACAATATAGGGTGGGTCACAGTAGAATACCATCAGAATTATAACTGTAAAATCATCATCAATCCTAATTATTATGTCAAACATAATCTTACACTGTGGGTGGGATAATCATTGCCTCTGTGTCCTTAATAGAACTGACAATTCTTGATGAGTTAGCTAGAATTGTTTTTATTCCATGTCAGGACTGGAGGCTTTAGATTATGCTATTTAAAGGTGTTCCACTACCATTGAAGCTACATCCAGAATAGGTTTGTGATAAAACATTTTAAAAGTAGCATCTGAGGACCAGTCTGCAGCTGCCATAATATCCTCCAGCCTAAACCCCACAGAAAATGCTTTAGAGGCCATAGCACCTCGAACTGAATGCCCCCACATTGAGACATATCCAGTGCTTAATTTGAGCGGGTAGTTTCTGGTGCTCGGCATCGGCACTTAATTGCCACACTGCCACTTATGACAGCTGCCATATGATGTCGGTGTTTGTGCAATTAAAAGATGAGCAGAACAACAGTCGTTTATTCATTCAATATAAATGAAAAACAACTAATACCAGCCACCCGAGGCATTCTTATAGCTTTGGGGGCCTCGAACAGTCTAAAATGTCACACCTGTAGCAGTGTGATGGTTAGTAGTTGTGTAGGTACTGTCATTTGCAGCGCTACCAGGGGAAATGGGTGGCGCAAGCTGTGGTGACCTCCTGACGAGGGCCCTGGTACTTATTTTTTACAAATTAAGCACTGGACATATCTATACCTGCTTCAGCCAATAACCATTTGACCCAGCAGGCAAAAGTGGCAGCTGTCACTGGACGTAATGCTTTTTTAACAGAAATAAGTACCTGTCCAGATGAATCAGTACCCAATTCACGAGTACAATCTTCATAGGCTTTTAAACATTTCACCACACACAATTTCTGATTATCAGGAAAAGCTGGGTAACTAACACAACGAGAACTGGTTTTAGTATGTTTGGATATCTGAAAGGAGACCCCCGAAGGGGTAAAGACTCTACCTGCTAAATCCAAAGCCTTCATAGCGGACACTCTTCTACATGAAATTAGGCTTAGAAGGAGAGTAAATTTAGCAGACAACTGTTTCCTTGAAAGCCCTTCATTAGCAGGCCATGCTCTCAAAAATGTAAGGACGACCGGCATGTCCCAAAGAACCGAGTATTTTTGCTTAGAAGGGACAACCATCCTGATACCTCTAAGGAGTATACATACTAAGGGATGTTCCCCCACAGGTCTACCGTCCAACGGGGATGCCCTGCCGGAGATAGCAGAGCTAAAATTATTCATCGTCCTATAGGCCAAACCTTGAGCCGCCAATTGGGACAAAAAATTGATAGTCATCTGCACACTGGCCCCAAGGGATCCACACTCCATTCATTGCACCAATGAACCATCTGCGCCATGCTGCAGAATATATCTTGTGAGTACTGGGAGCTCCGAAATTCCAGGCATTTGTCATTGGCTCCTGAAATCCACCACGCCATGAAGGACAAAGGGCCCGCCCACCACCAGTGGGTCTGGATGCCCCGTTGGATCTAACAGAAGGTCCAGGAAGGTTTGAATTTGCATCAGTGGAGCACACGATACTGCCATACCACAGGAAACCAAGGTTGCACTCCCCAATATGGTATCACTAGGATTATTTTCGCACCCTGTTGACGGACCTGCGAGAGGACTCTCTGGATCATGGACAAGAAGGAAATGCATAAAGCAGATTTTTTCTACAAGAAGAAAAGCATCAGAACTCGCCGGTAAGGGGTCCGGTCTCCAACTGTAAAAAATCGGAACGTGTGTATTCAGTTGTGACGCGAACAGGTCTACAACACATGGGCCCCAGAGCTGAGGCAGAGCATTGAAAATGCGGTGGTGAAGCCTCCAATCACTGGAGTCATAGAGAAATCGGTTTTTCCAGTCCGCAACAATATTCGTGCAACCCAGAATATACTCCACCGTCACTACAAGCTGACATTTCAGGCAGTAATGCCAAAAGTCTATGGCAATTTCCGCCAGGAGACGAGATCTCGTACCTCCCCAGCTTGTTGATGTTTTTTTGCTGACGAAATATTGTCTTACTGAAGAAGGATGCAACATCTCACCTTGCGGAATGAAAGAGTCTGCACTGAAAAAGCCCCTGCTAGGAGTTCAAGGCAATTAATATGGAGTTGAAGTTCCTTCGGAGACCATCAGGCCCCCATCTCCACTGGTCTACATCTTGCACCCTAGCCCCATCTACTGGCATCTGATTTTATGACTACTTCCGGAACAGAGGCAAAAATGGCCTTGCCGTTCCAGGCGCCCATATGATCAAGCCACCAGGAAATCTCCGTTCTGGCTTCCTGCAACAAAATTATGTGCTCCGAGTAGGATAAACCTTTCTGAAGGTGCAGAATTTTGAGGCGCTGCAAAGCACGATGGTGGAGAGGACCAGGAAATACATCCTGAATGGAGGACGCCAGAAGTCCCACCTGTCTGGCCAAAATCCTCAATGATGTTGTCTGAGAGGTAAGAGCTCATCTCAATTCTTCCTTGATCAAAATCAATTTCAGGAGGGGGAATTTGAGTTGGGCTAGGACAGAGTAAACTTAAAACCCCAAGAACTCTAGACTCTGAGTGGGAGTCAGAAGTGACTTCTCGCTGTTGATGAGGCAACCCAAATCCTGGAGTAATATGATTGCCAAGAGAGATGAAGAAGGTCTGTTTCGAGCTGCTAAGCCATAATGAGATTGTCTTCTAAGTAGACAATCAAGCGCATTCCTCTCTCTCTGAGGAATTGGACCACTGGTTGGAGCAGCTTAGTGAAGCACAAAGGGGCTGAGGAGAGTCCGAAGGGAACAGTGGTAAACTTATACCATTGATGGCGCCAGGGAAATTGAAAGAACTTCCAGTGTGGAGGAACCATGGGAACCTTCAGATACGCATCCTTCAGGTTTAGGCGTACCATCCAATCCCTTCCTGCAATAGGTCTCGAAGAAGGTGTATGCCCTCTATTTTGACAGGGCCACCCATGAATCGAAGTGCTTGAGGTTGAGTACCAGCCGAAAGCCTAGACCTTTTTTCTGAGCTAGAAAAATTGTGCTGATAAAGCCCTTGCAATGAGGAGTAGCGAGCACTATCACTTTCTTTCCCAACATTCCCTGAATCTCTGTGTCTATAAAAAAGACTCCGTCTGGGAAAAAAGGAGAGGATTTGGGGGACCATCTGAGATGTGGATGCAATAAACTCAAATTTGAAGCCCTGTACTGTCTCCAGGACGCAGGCATCTTGGCTAATCATCCACCATTTGTGAAGGAAAAATCTGAGTCTGGCCCCCCTCCCAAGGCAATGCCTGAACCTGGTATTGCACTCGCCTGTATATGTGGATTCCATCGTTATTGTAGCCCCTCCGCTGTAGCCTCCTCGGAAGGAGCGACCTCGGCCTCCCTGGGACCGGAACAGGTAAAAGTTGTTTGAACTTGGGTAGGTAGATGTTCCTCTTCCATGGTGGGAGTAACCTCTGGGAGAGGTCTGGGCGAATCCACGTCCCAGTGCTCAACCCCTGAAGCGTATGCCCCTCGCAAAAAGGCCACTGCCAAAGACCTTCTTATGGAGGATTGGGCCTTGTCCAAGGCTGAGGAAGCAGCTACGTATTTGCCCAGGTCTTTGACAAACTTGTCTACGAACAATAGGCTGTTTGCCAGAGAATCAGCTTCTGCTGTGGCTTATTCGGATAACTTAGGGCCGATCCTCATCAAAAATTACTTGTGCCTCTCTATGGAGATAGAGCAATTTGCTTCGCAAAGAAGGCATATCACCCGTTGGGACCATTCAAGGAGGACATCCGGGTCAACCGTGGAATTAGAGTCTCTGGCCTGAACTGCCAACTCCAGTATCTTCATGAGCCGGCCTGAGAAGTCTAATACTTTTAAAAAAAAGTTTATTTATCATTTTATACAACAGGTACATACAGTGAAGCCATATCTAAATATAAAAAAACAATAATCCATTTGTAGCATAACAAATCACAAGGGGAAAAAAAATTATACCAAAAAAACACAGAACAGCAGGGCATCACAGAGGAAGTCAAAGCAGCGCCCAGTACAGCATTGAATAATTAGCAAACATTTAATCTGCCATTCCATCATCTGCAGAATGATCCAAATACAACAAGTAATCCCACAGCGGCTGCCAGATATCTTTGAGCTGGAAGCAATTGGCTGAGTAAAGGCATACAATTCAGAGTTAGCATCGAGTAGGACAGATCTTTCAGCCAGGCTTACATTGTTGGAGGAGTGCGATCACCCCAGCGAAGTGAGATCTGCCATTTGGCTAGGAGTAAGGCAAGAGAAGTCTAGTAGTTTGTGTTGACAGCTGCGCTAGGAGCAGTCAATCCCTTTCTTGGGATCTTTGGCAAACTTTTTCAGAAAAGTCGCCATACTGGGGTCAAGTTCTGGAGTGTCTGCGAATTTCCCAGGGAGCGAAGGGTGTGGGCATATCCTCCTCTCAAATCCTTTGAGCACATGGTTTTGGACATAATCCGCTACTTCAGGACAGGGAATTCAGTCCGACGAACCAGGGTGGACAATATCATCCGGGTTGAAATGCAGGTTTCTGCAGAGTAACCCTGCCGGGCTACTCGATGCATGGTGGGTCTTACACTTCCGTTTAGAGGCGGTTTGAGACTACTTCTGTGACTGTTCTGACTCCGAAGAGTGGATAGAGGAATCATCAGTGTTCTGACCTTTATAAGGGCAGAGCCCCGAGGGACCAGATGCCACTGACGAACCATACTTGTGGTCCAACAGGACTGAATTTGCCACTTCTTCCAATGCCTCAGAATGAGGCCAGTCAGTCGACCCTCTCTAGGGAAAAACCCCATCAATGGTTTTTACTTCATGGGGGGGGTAATTCCCCAAGGTGCCTGCACTCAATTCTCTCTTGCCATATCGGAAAAGAGGTTAGGTAAAGGGTCAAAGGGCCCTGCACATGGTTATCAAGTGCCTCCACCAAGCGCTCTTCCACCTAGTGCTCACAGGGGATTTCTGTATAGTCCACAAGATATTCCTCTTCATTGAAGGAATGGCCCATTTTTCACACAAGTGTAGGTAACTAGTCAGCACCAGTCAACTATAGTGGCAGAACAGCCAAAAAGGAGGGGGCAATCAGATGAGAGGAGCAGTCAAAAGAATGCTCTGCCAGTTAATGCATGGAGGGAGCCACCTGTGATCCCCCTAAGGCAGAGCCCTAGTATAGTTTATACAGCCCCATCGAGGGGGCTTTAGTCTCTTTCCGAGTGCAGCTCAAGCATGATGCCAGCTGCAATTAGAGTTAACGCGCGTTATAATGCGCATGCATGGTGCTCGGCAGAGAAAGATGACAGTTCCTTCTACCGAGCGTCGCGCATCTCCGAATGTGCCCCGCTCCACACTGACGTCATATGAAAGAGGGAAGCATCGCCCCTCATAAATGTAACAAAACTATGCACATTAGAATAAAAAGGCATTAACATATACAACACATGCATGAGAAGGCATAAAGCTAATGACTAATCCGATGCTGTTCAGCAGCAAAGAAAGAGGAAGGACTAAGGTCACATGAGGTCTTATATGGTTGGCTGGGCCATGATTGGTGGACATTGGTTGATGAGACTCATGGGAGATACAGTTTGTTTAATTTCGTTGTTGATTGGCTGCTGTGTTCAAGTAGTAGGAGAAGCATAATCCGAAGCCTTCGGTTCTGTCATAGAATTTAATTGCCCCCACGCAAGATGGTGGTCCGCAACAAGAGGTGGGCGAGCCACTGAAAGCTCGAGCCAGTCTCAAGCCTGGCTCAGTTCGAAGTCCTGTTGGAACCTTGAGCCCATACCGAACCAAGCTTTCATGTGGATTCTGCCTGCCACCATCCCTCTACTCAGATTATGGCGTTACTGCCGGAGCTGCCGACTTTGCGGCTGTCCGCGGCCCCCGCAGGGGGCCACCTCAGCAGGGCGGCCCTTTAGTGCCATTTTGGCACCACCCACCCGCTCTAGTCTTTGGAAGGGTTCTGCGGAGCCCTCTAGCTAGGTCGCCCTGTGACGTCCTTCCGGTGCGACAGGTGGGGGGAGGGCATATATGCCTCCCCCGCCCCTCCTGGCGGTCTCTGTTCACCAGCCACGCCGTCTAGAGTGGAGGTCGCCTCCACACGCCGTCTATGGGTAGATCTTGGTTCCACGTCGGATCGGCAGCGTCGGTCGTTCAGGGGTGAGTCCGAGCTATGGGGGCAGTTTGTGCAGTCTTTTGAGACGCTGCCTTGGGGCTGGAGGCCCCTGCCCTTAGGCATGTTTAATGGAGCTCACCGCTCCGGAGGTACTGTGTGCCTCGTTTGAGCCGGGCGTGTGATTTCAGCTACAGCACATGCAGTTGTCCCCCAGGGTATTGTGGGGGAGGCGCAGTGTAGTTCTGGTGGCGAGGACGTGGCTTGGTGTCATAGCTTCCTCCTTTGGATCTAACGAATCACGGTTCGAGTCTAGGCATTGGCGCAGCATGGTGTTTATGGACAAATCTCTTATATACCAGTCTATATATGCCCCTGGTATTTAAAGGCCGGCAGAAGGGGCTTCGCGTGTAGTGATGGAAGTTCCAAAGTATGAAAGGTGCATGGATTGAGGTAGAGGATGGTTCTCCCGCTCCGATCTTTGTTCGGATTTGAAGCAGCGAGCCTTTTGCAGCTTGGTGGCTCGGGGGCTGTGCGAAGGGAGGTGGGCTGGGGCGTCTCGACCTGGCACAGCTGGAGAGGCAACGCACGATGCCCAGCCGCGTGGTCAATTTTCAGCTTATAACCTCCCCCGCCATTTGGGGGCTTGCTATTACGGCCTCCAGTACGGCCATCCTGTAGGATGAGTCAGAGTGATGGGGGTGGGGCGTGAAATGAGCGGCATGGCAGAGGCCCCATGGGTGCTGGGCATCCGTGTGTGAGAGCAGGGTGTGGTGGAGGTCCAGTTGCTCCATGTGCTTGAGCGGGGGCCTGGGGCAGCCCACTGTGTCCCTGCCCCGAATGGGAGGTAGCGGGGTATGGCCTGCACCACCATGAATATGCGCATTTTACGTTCATCATCGGCAGTGCGCATGGGGAGGGGGCTTAGAGAGGGACCATTGTTTCAGGAGAGTTGCCCAATTCTGAAATTTCAACGCGCGTTTGCACCGGCTCCGGGTTTGTTTCGCCGTGAGTTTATAGCTTCTCCGCAGCTTTCCAGGGGTGCCGTGATCCCTGCCTCCGTGGGGCACCACCCCAGTTTCAGCTGGGTTACCATTTACCGCGAGCGTACAGGTTGACCGTGGCGTTTGTTGTTAGGGAGGGCCTGTGGCGCGTTTTCCGCCGATGTGGTTTGTTTCGTGGCCTTGGTCCCGACTATGTTGAGACATGTTTGTGGGGCGAGTTCACGGGCAACCTTTCGCTTGTGATCTATTGCCCGCTGGACACACTGGGTGCGTCGCATCTCCAGGGGGTCCGGTGGTGAGTTTTGCGGGAGTGCAAGGCTAACCATGTGTGCTGCTGCGGCCAAGTGCCGGCAGCCTCTCCTGCCAGATCACGCTCGGGAGGCAGGGTTTTTTGGGGTTACATTGTAAGGCTTAGCACGGGAAACGGTTACAATTAGCAGGGGCTTGCAGCTGTGACTCTCTTGCTGGTATTGCATTGCGGCCTTTGTATGGTGCTTCATATCCCAGTGAGGGTGCTGAAGTGCATTTCGGGTGGGTAGTGCCCCACACCTTTGGGAATGCATGATGTTAAAATGGTGAATTATTAATCTAGAAAGGAAATGCGCACTTAATGAATGCTCTCTAGGCTTAATGAGATGCAGGCAGCGCGACCCCAGGTTGGCACCATACACATCTGGATTGGGCGCAGTTTGGAGTTTAGGAGGCCACAGCTCCCTCATATACAACTGGCCTGGTTTCCCCGCTCAGCATGCTGGCGGGGCGACTCATGGGGGAGCCAGAGGAAAAGCAGTAGGGGTAGTTCTTTGTTCAGCTCATTGGACGGGCCCTGTGAACGATTTGACCCAGTGGTGCATTGCCGTGGAGCACAGGCATCCCAGGGAGCCCAAGTGACTATTGACTGATGGGAGGAATCACACATTCTTCATGCCCGTAGTGGACCATTCATTCGCCTGGTGCGGTCCTGAGGCCATTTTATGGGTGCATTGATCGCCTCAAATGCTGATGGAACCTTTTCCCCTGCAATTTTGGTGTTTGATGCAACCAAGGAGGGTCCCCAGGACTAGTGCATCTGCAGCCCCGACTCAGGGTGTTGCCGGGCCTCATTGGGGGAGGTCGATTGATTGTATTTCGTGCCGCAGCGGGGGACAGGAGCCGGCTTTGGGGCCTTAGTTGCAATGTTTTGTTTCATTGGCAACGGAGGCTGAGTGGCCTTGGCATTGGCTTGTCCTTATTTGGTGGTTTTGGGCTCCAGACATTGCGGCCGGCAGTTGGTGTCCGGCCCAGTGTACACAGTTTGCAGGAAGGGTTAAGTTCCTTTTCTGGCAGCAATATCCTGGCAGTAAGAAACACAAGCATATGCGATCGATCTATTCTCAAGGGTGTTTTAGCCACTGGGTGGCACTGTTCAACTGTTTGTTCTACATTCGGTTGATGGTGGGTTGAAAGTTTGGCAGGTTGGAGCCCCAGTGATCGAAGTGGGGCAAACCGCAGCCTCAAAGACTACGGAGTCATGCATGATCAGATAGGCCTCAAAGTGTAGCTGCACCATTACAGGATGCTAGCAATAAAGCTCCAATGCACATAAGGATGGCACGGGGAGCAGAGGGGCGCATGCGACCAGGTGGATTTCATTGCATCATGTTTTCAATCGGATGGGCATCGCCCTATCCCTCTCAGCAGGGGACCTGAGCAGTTCAGTATGTTCTTTTGTTGTTTCGCGGGCTACTCCTTCGGGATGGCCCTCCATACAATTGCTTCCACTGCCTTGGGTGGACACGCTGGTGGAGGGTCCCTATGTGACAGGGCATTGGGTGGATGGCCTTTCATTGATGCGTGCGCCGCACAGGTGGAGACACACTGCTCCTGTGTGTGCGGCTTCCTTTTCTAGCGCTGGAAACTGCGGCTTTCGCGTCTCCCAACCCCACGGCGCAACTGGGGGAGCGGTGTTGAGTGTCAACATATTACAGCTGCGATTACATTTTGTAAGGTCTCAAGTGAATAGAATCCTATAAATGTTTTATTGTGGCAGTGAGCGTGTTTTATTACGGGCTTTGTCATTGCTGCACATTACCTTTTAGCTGCATACAGGGCGCAGTGCTTTTGCAGGGCAACACATTTCCGGCCTGCTTAGCGTAGCCAGCAACTGTAGCACAGGCGCAAGGTCTACAGCCTTTCGTGTGACAAGCCCCTTAAAGTCAAGGGTTCAACTCCCAGCAGTGGAGGCAAGGTCTTGTTCCTGTTAGGAATTAGTTACTTTCAGCATATGCTGCGAGCCTTATTTAACGTTAGGGTTAAAGAGAGCCACAAGTGATCAGGCCATAATGCATTACGCCACCGGGTCGCACAGCATTAAAAAATTGTACCTAAACGGCAGGACACCTGTTTTAATTGTGCATGTTAATTATTCTTTATGGCCCGATTGTGCTAGCCTGAGAGTACAGTTTCCATCATAGATGGAAATGCTTGTTTAATTATATTTTGTTCTTAGAAGGGGTCATTTACATAATATACGATACGTTCCTGCCAATGGTGCTTAGATTTGAAATTCGTTGGAATGAGCTGCAAACAGCTGCTAATGTATCATGGACAGTTACGTTGGCTCGCAGAGCGAGGGATGCTTGGATGCTATACCATCATCCGTTTCATGTAAGGGCCTTTCTGGTGCGCATGGCACCCTCCCTCGGAATGGGTAGCGGGGGTCATTGTTGACCAGACACGCGCATGGGTCACTGGGCAATGTCTTGGGGATCTCAGCTAGGGAGAACAATTGTGCAGCGTGCTGAGTGCGGTAGTTAATTGGTCGTACTGTTAATTATTGTTTCTTATGTTCGGTTTTGCTTCCAGTACTTGGGATGCATCCGGTTGGAGTAGCATCCTTGAAACATAACCATGGCTTCCTTTGCGCTTTGTTCGCCCCTGTTCCCACGGACTGTCTGCCTCCTGGTACAGATTAGTAGAAGTTTGGGAGAGCCAGACCTCACCTAGAGGTGCCTGACTTAAGTTTGAGGGACAAGTCCAATGTGTCACATTTACTTAACGTCAAATATTGTTCTAGTATCTCGCTAGCTTGCGCAAGCTGTGGTGCCGCAGAGTTTGGGGCAGGTTAGCATCCCCACCTTGCAGCACCATAACAGCCCAATAGTGGATAGGACATGTGAAACGCCTTCCCAAATCTGGCACCAGAACACAAGGTTAGTCAGGGCCAACTTGTCTGTTGGGCGACGCATGCAGGCGTAGGCTCACTACACTTCTTGCACAGTCACACCAGTCGGAATTGAAGTATTGCCTTAGGTATCCCTGGGCATAAAGGAAGGCCAGACAAGCAGCCAGGGGGTTACAGAGCAGGTGCACTCTGCTCTTAGCATAGCATGTCACTTCTTTGAGTGTTGGGTTGGACCCAGACAGGACATCAAGTGATATTGAGCTATGCGAACTGCAGGTGAAGATCATTTTATCGGGAAGCAATTGAGCTCTGCAGGTGGCCATTCCTTGCTTGAGATAGATGATAGCTTTAGGTCCCCGACAGTACTCACATACTGGTCCAGTGGCTACCAGGCCATCGCATCCCAGGTTGGGGGGGTCAACGCTGTTAAATTCTACGGCGGGCTAGGAGGGTACGGGACTGGTGCTTAGGAAACCATGACGGAGCAGGGGAGATGCTGGCAGCAGGCCTAGTACTTCACCTGTTCCCCCCCCACCAGGGGTAGTAAAAATATCCCCAATGTTCACCATGTGAACTACCCATAGGAAGGTTTGGGATACAATTTCACCGGTCCGCTGAGCTACAGCGGGCCGTTCCGTTAAGGGAAAACTACAGCAGAGACTGGTAGGGGGAGGTCTCCCACCACTCCTGGCCATCCACTTTGCTGCTCACAACAACTGCGCATGTGGGAGTCCAATTACCTGCGCATAGTTCATTCAGACACACAGTATCATTTCAATTAAACAATCGCTGTAGTTACAAGTTGCAAGCGTGAGATTCCCCCAAGGTCAACTAGTCACATTATCAGCAATAAAGCTGCCTGGGTGGTCTGGGTGCAGCCACCACAGATCAAACTGAACAGCCTACAGTCCGGCAGGAAAGGAGGGATGTTGAATTGATTGCCCACTTAGCAATATGACTATTGCACAGGGGGATGGAGGGTGATTCCAGGGACTCGGGTGGTGTGGCGGCAACGCTAGACGGTCAGCTTATGCTGGGTAGGAGGTGCCGCATCACCAACCAGTAGGGTGCCAAGTGAAAAAACCCAGTAATTAGTTTTAATATATGTGTGTCCCTGGCCTCACAGCTGTGTGGAGCCTGTCTCATTTAGAGGTACGCCTACGTGAAGATTATGTACTTAAGGTTCACATGACCGATGCGGTTCGTGGTATCCCCTAGCGGATCCACCGTAGGTGTACTGCAGCTAAACAGGGAACTGGGAATCTTGGTTTCCGACACTTTGGCAGGTTTAAAGCATCCAGGGTCGGGGATGGACAGCAGGTAGTGTTCACCTGTGATCCGACGGCAGTTAAGCAAGCGGGGTGCGCTGCGTAAGTTGTAATTGCACGAAAGGGTGAGGTGTCCCCAACAGTGGGCACTAGACATATATTGTTTCAACCCAGATTTGACACCACTAAGGTGTTCACCAGGGTTTAGCAATCATAGGGGTTTGTGCAACCATCTGGTCAAACGGGGCGAAGTGCACTCCAGAACCAAGGATAGGTGACATGCTCCGGCAGTTAAGCTCAAAGGCCCGCCCGTGGAGCTATAGTAGCCTCGCGGGGTGGTGACGCTGCCAGCCAACTAGTGTGCTGCCGTCCCAAGAAATGGGGGAAACAAGGTGTCAAGCACAAAAGGCTACTATTTAAAAGAACATTTGGCACGTCCAGTGATCAACAAAATTAAAATTTACCGGAGTAGGTAATTTTCCACCGCTGGGGTTGCCCAAGGGTGGGCAGTGTGAACGCCCCAGCCCCCCCCATTCGGGAATATTCTAGGATGGGGGTAAAGTAGGAAGTAGTCAATTCTCATTGTTAGGCACCATATCGCAAACAGTGCGCACTGTATGAAATCGGACAGATTCTCTTAGCTGGGATGCCTAGGGGGTTTCACCAGAGGGAGTTGAGCTGGCGAAATTTCCACAAGGAATAAGGGATGCATGGCAAGGGCAGGAGGGCACCCTTGATCATTGGCACACACTTCTAGTTATGACCATGCCCATGCGTCATGATTTAGAAAGCAGAGGGACGGTGCAAACAAAGCACAATTCTCCTCGCCCGAATAGCCAAAGTAGGCAGGCGGGGTTGGGAGCGGTTACCTAACCAGTGGGCTGCTGTCCCATAGATGGGGACACAGGTGTTCAGGCACACACGGTGCCAGTAGGACGGCAGCTAGGTGAGATCAGCAAATAGATGGGGCAATGTGAGCCATGGTGTCTGAAAGCGGCCCGCCCAGAGTTGGCACGGGGCTGGGTCATGTGAGGCAGTGGAACGTTCCCGCAGGAGGGGGATTAGTTCTTGGCACAGGTTCACAGGCCAGAAGGGCCTTTGGCATCAGATACTAGCTGATCCAGGCTAACGTCAAGGCCTATTGTGATATTGATGGGGCCCATCTATCACCAGTAGGGAGGGATCCCTTTCCTTTAGATTTGCAGGAGCCCTGGAAATGAGCTGTTTGGTGAGAAATGAGCTGTTTGGTGAGATCAGCAACTACATGGGTCAATGTAACTCTGGTGGTCCGAGATGATCCCCCGCAGAGGTGGCACAGAGCTAAGTCAGAGGAGGCCGTTGAACATCCCTGTAAGAGTGAACAGTTCATGGCGTAAGTCCTGGACCAGAGACTAGATGATCCAGGCTAATGTTAAAGGCTACTTTGCTAAAGATGGGGTCCATTGCCACCATGCCATCCAGGCGTACGCCTAGGTTAGGTTGACTAACTTGGGGTGCAATTGTAACAGGTGGGCATGGATACTTTCCACTGGACATGCACGAAGCCTTAGAAAGCAGGTTGCAGGTCGGAAATGAGCTGTTTTGGTGGGGGGCTCTCGCGGCGACAGGAGCCGCCTCCAGAGCTGTGGCGGAGTTACAGGGCGATCTGGAAGCAGACTGGTACAGTAAGGGTACCTCTGCGGCAGACCGGTACAGTAAGGGTACCTCTGTGCGGCACAGTAGGGGTGCCAGAGCCAAAGACCAGGAGCCTCAGGGCAGGTTCCTGGAAAACCGCGACGGCGCCCGTTAGTCCTTCGGGTGGTTGGGGGCCTGACCAACCGGGGGTTTGCCCTGCTACGCTCCGCCCTGAAAAGGGCGTGAGTAGAACAGACCAACGTGTCACGTGATCCGGAAGAGGATCATCAAAGGTAGCACTGACGGGGTGCCCCACAGTGCTGGCTCACCAGGCGGGCGGGGGCAGCATAGGTTGGTACAGCTGCCCCGCCCTTGGATCGCCCGTAAGATAACCCACATATTGCATACTCCTGTATGGAATAAACCTGCAGCAATATTTTCCCACTACAAAGTTGTCTTGTGTATTTATTCATTCTTGCATGCTCAGACGGGGGTGGGAGTAGTTGCCGATAATGGCACTATGCGGCTGTCCGCGGCCCCCGCAGGGGGCCACCTCAGCAGGGCGGCCCTTTAGTGCCATTTTGGCACCACCAACACGCTCTAGTCTTTGGAAGGGTTCTGCGGAGCCCTCTAGCTAGGTCGCCCTGTGACGTCCTTCCGGTGCGACAGGTGGGGGAGGGCATATATGCCTCCCCCGCCCCTCCTAGCGCTCTCTGTTCACCAGCCACGCCGTCTCCCACCCCACCTCTTACCCGGCGCCCTGGCTGGTGGACAGGGTACTCTGAATGTTTTAATGTTTTCCTTTTTGTTGCAGGCGGAGTTACAGGGCGATCTGGAAGCAGACTGGTACAGTAAGGGTACCTCTGCGGCAGACCGGTACAGTAAGGGTACCTCTGCGCGGCACAGTAGGGGTGCCAGAGCCAAAGACCAGGAGCCTCAGGGCAGGTTCCTGGAAAACTGCGACAGCGCCCCGTTAGTCCTTCGGGCGGTTGGGGGCCTGACCAACCGGGGTTTGCCCTGCTACGCTCCGCCCTGAAAAGGGCGTGAGTAGAACAGACCAACGTGTCACGTGATCCGGAAGAGGATCATCAAAGGTAGCACTGACGGGGTGCCCCACAGTGCTGGCTCACCAGGCGGGCGGGGGCAGCATAGGTTGGTACAGCTGCCCCGCCCTTGGATCGCCCGTAAGATAACCCACATATTGCATACTCCTGTATGGAATAAACCTGCAGCAATATTTTCCCACTACAAAGTTGTCTTGTGTATTTATTCATTCTTGCATGCTCAGACGGGGGGTGGGAGTAGTTGCCGATAATGGCACTATGACCCTGTAGCTGTTTGTGATTGCAATTAGTAGCTTGGGGAACCAGGTTAGAGTCTCGGCGTGGGCTCAACATCCTATGATTCTGGGGAAATCACTTAATCTCCCTGTATCTAAAAAACATGAACGTGACCTTGTGTAATGAAACTGGTGCTCATGTAAAGCGCTCCAGTACCTTTGGTCACACTACACAAAAACTGCAGAAAAATGCACAAATATGTAAAAACAGACTGGTAACTTAAAAAAGAAAGACAGATAGTTACCCAGTGGCTGATTTGCACAAAGTGAAACCAGCAAACCTGGGTAAATCTCAGCTTTGCGGCTTAAATTGTGTGGTTTTAGACAAATATTTTACTTTACCAAAACTCCTTTATCTACAACATTGCATATGAAAGCACTTTCAAATATGTGCATTAAGAACGCCAGTTGTACTAAAACCTATTGTGTTTGACTTCATAGACTATAATATTGCTCTATAATAATCTGGGCCATGTATAGGGTTCACATGACAACCGTCTTATCCCTATCCAGGAATGGTTCATGTTTAAACACTCTTAATAACTACTTATCAATGCAGTGCTATAAAGTGACATTTTAATGTCAAAGCTTCCATATGTTAAAGAAATACACATTTTTGAATTTTGAAGAGACTTTATCACATTTACGTGATGTTTGTTGTATGATTTACATGGCAAACATTTTAAGGGCAGGGCTCGTGCACAGGACATTAGATCAGAGCCATACCCTTGGCTCGGCTATCCCTCTGAATTTCTTGGCTCGCCCTTCTCTATCCACGACACGGTGACCTTTGGCAACGAATGAATCGTCACCGAGAAACAGCAGACACCAAGGCTCTAATACTAGCAGGATTTTTTTTTATACACCCAATATGGCCGCGAGAGCGCGCTAGTGTGTACTACACGGAACACAAAAGTGCAAAGGTTGTTTAGTGACTTTTTTTTGCATCATATGTTCTAGCGATGGCGGCTTCCATGCAGCCGGAAGATGTCACGGATGCAGAGGGTCGGGATGGCTCCTCCGACGGAGCCCCACCGCCAGATTCCCCTGATCTCCGCAGTGTCCTAGTGACCAGCGTCCTGAACCTGGAGCAGCTCGACGTGGATCTATACAGGTACCAGTACCCGCTAGTTCTTCGACCTGTGTATGCCTAAACCTAGAAAAGGGACTATAACTGCCCTCCCAAGCGAGCCTCTAGCCTCTGTGCGGCACAGAGTGATTTACAATTAGTTTCGGGATATTTGTAGTCACTGCGATCACATTGTAATGTTATATTCATTTAAATTAGAACACCATGTCTATGACCATCATTACCAGCGGCCCGATTAACTACGAAATGTAAGGTAAATGCTACCATGCACATTGTAATTATTAGTTTTGTAATAAATATCGGGTGGTCAAACATGGGAATTATTGGGGGATTGCTTGTATTGGCCAGAACATGCATATTTTGATGCGGCAAGCGGCAAAATGGTCGTTATTCCCTAAAAGTTCGCGAAGTCTGCATTTCTTATTGGTAACTTATTATAGCTGTTGTTGCTTATTATGAACTTATAATAGGTACTGGAGTAAGAGAGGCGGTGGTTTCGAGATCCCATGTGAAATCTTGCAAAAGGGGAAAGTCCTCTATCCAGGGCTTTAAGTGGGCCGGATCCTGCCGGTGTTTGGTACCGGCACTTCTAAGAAGCAGGTACTGAGACCGGTCCCTATTAGGCTCTACTTTTTTGCCCTTACCCTCAGGGTAGGGTGACCAGGTGTCCCGGATTTGCCCGGACGGTCCCGGTTTTTCACCAGCTGTCCCGGCAGATTTCAGGAAATTTAGCTCCTGTCCCGGTTTTTAGAGAGGGTCGACTGAAAACGGCAGGTGTTTTTTATGTTGTACAAAGCAGGGATAGTGAGCAGTTGTTTCTAGAAAGCAAGTTAATTAACAGGCAAGGTTCTGGGTTTAAAAATTGCATTTTATGTATCGTCTAACTGCCTGTTCTGCAATTCTCTGCTGAGGAGCGCTGTCATTCTGTGCGCGCACTTGAAGTAAAACTGTAGTCCTTCTTCTATTTTCGTGAAATGTCCCGGTTTTTGGCTTTAAAATTCTGGTCACCCTACCTCAGGGTGGAAAAAAAAATCTTAATCTTAACTTTGCAGCAGTACCACCCTTCTCTGCCTCTGATGTAACTTCAAAGAGACTCGTTATAGTTCTTTCACAGTCTCATCATGTCAGAATGAAAGCATTTTCAATGTTCTATACAACGATGCCTTAGTTGTTGCTTATTTATCTTATGCAGCTAACAATCATTGGCAAAGCCAATAGTCCTAGCTTGTTGTAGGTATACTGTTACTTGTATTATATATCTGTATGCAATGACAAAAGCAGCAAAATACCAGTCAGGCGGCTCACTATGCTAAGCAGATTTTTAGGTGACGTGTTTTTAAATCACACCCTTAATGACATTGGCCACGCCCCTTTGAAAGACCCCTCAGTTTTTTCATCCCACTTAAAGCAGGCTGCCTCTATTTCCTGAAAGGAGCTTTAAATGCTGTGCATTAAGAATCCTCAGTAACACTAGGCATCACATGATTAAGAGGACTCGGTGTCTGCAGAAGGACAGTATAAGTGCATAGCTATACACCTTTCAAGAGTTTCATGATGGGTTTAGAATGCATATTAAGAAGCACGTCACTCACTGTACAGAGTTTGAGCCATTTTGCCTGTTGTTAAAAACTCTGCCCATAAATAAACCTACCTCTGCAACATTTTTCTGGGACAGTTATCTGTGTTCTGGAATTCCAATAGATGCAAGCTACCAACTACAATGACCTTTCACTTAAATAGCTGAAAATAACTTTTTGTAACTTACTGTTAAGGTTCTGACAAATGTGCACATGATCCGCTTCCCAGTTGTGTCAGAGAAACCTTAATGTTTTTCATGTTTGGAACATGCACTTAATTTACACTTTATTAGGAACAAGCACTGTCAAACCCAATAGGTTTTGTTTTATTGTACTAAGACATATAAACAGCATTTCTTTGCATGCATTGTTTGGTAGTTTTTGTATGTGTGTGGGGTGTATTGTGGATGGGCAAGTGGGTGAATGCAAGAAAAAGTCAGTGTGTCGATCGATGGATGCATGAGTGCAGGGAAGACTGGCCACATATATGGGTGGAGCACCCTTTCAGCTTTTAAAATGTGTAGGGAGGAAATAATGTGAGAGAGTTGTGAAGTGAAAGGGTTGCAGTAAGCTTCAGAGGAAGTGCAGGGTGACGAGTGTGAAGCATAGTGTACAGAATGACCAGCTGATGGTTGGTTGGTGTTTGCAGACACAGTCACTCGTGCATTGTTGCTAGAGTTGCATCGTTTGGTATGTGCTGTTTTTTTTTTTTTTATAGGGAACTCCAACGCAAATCCAAATTATTGGATTTGGTCGTTATTGTATCATTTGATTATTCGTTTTGATTTAATCATGGCTGGTGGCCCACAAGTCGTCAAGAAGTAATTTAGGTTAACTACCAAATATGGGGCATTACCTTGCTTGGCAGATAGGTTATGACTTCCCGTAAAGATAGCATTTTATACGTCAAGTAGGAATAAAAAGCTAGGAATAATCCACAGCAAGTTGAGGCTCCTCCAAACACCACCACCTACTGTATTTGATTATAAAACTGGGCAGGGGGAACCCCCTCTTGTATTGGGGGAAACGTCATCTTGATTATTCAGTTATTGCCATTCCAAACTGCAACGTCACAAATCTCAAAGACTAGTGGTTTTATACGGCAACAACTGGACTTCACCATCCACAACTTTGAGATTCTGGGGGTGCAAGGAAACCAGGGATGTACACAAGGAAAAACGAGAGGTGCACCCATATAGGCATGTGCTGCAATGAGATATTGAGGAGATGCGGGAAGACATTCAGAGTGTACAGAAAAACAAGACCGGCGTGAGGTGCACAGTGATAGATACTGGCAGGTGGTGTGGGGACATAATTAAGAGGTCCAGAGAAACAAGCACCGTGTGCAAGCAGACAATAAGTGGGTGCATGGAAACAGGCTGTGCAGGAGACCGACAGGAAAGACAGAAGGGTGTGCAGGGAGTACCAGGATATTGAAACAATGTGGAGAGCGAAGGACATGCCTAGATATTTTTATTTAATTTATTTTAAGAGTTTTATATAGCGCTGGCTAGACCGGAGGTATCAGAGCGCTTTACATTGGGTTACACAATGTTACAGACAATGATAACAGATGACACTTTACATCAAAAATAAGCAACAGATTGAGAGAGGAAGGAAAGGTGAGACAGATAGAGCGGAGGGGGGAAGGGGGGAATGTGAAGGGGGAGGATGGGGGAAGAGACGGCAGGAGAGACGAAAGGAAGTTTGCCCAAAGACCGACTGGGTAGGTGACGTCCGAGGAGGGAATCCACAGCCAGTCTCCCCTATAGCTAAGCAAGGTAGCTCCATCGGGCAGAAGTCAAAATCACTAGGTCTCAACTGACGAAGGAAAAGTTCACAAAAGAAAGTCAGGTGGATAAAAGAGGGTGGGAACTATAAGCAAGGACGGGTGAGGGCAAAGGTCAATGGCTACAAAGAGGAGAAGAGTAGAGCGGAGAGGAGGAGGGAGGAGGGAGATTACGTCTAGAGAGACATAGGAGAGTTTGCCCAAAGATCGGCTGGGTAGGTGATGGTCAAGGAGGGAATCCATGGCCCATCTCCCCTATAGCTAGCGAGGTAGCTCCACCGGGCATCAGACAAAGTGGCTATGTCTCAGCTGTCGGGGGAACGTTCTCATAGTACATGTCCTAGTAGGTGAGCAGGAACAGGGTCGGGTGAGGGCTGATCAACATCGGGACGATGAACAAAGATTTTGGACCAGGAGAGATAAAGCATCGAGGAGGGTCCCACGGAGGCGGCCATCTTGAAGTCAGGCAAGGGGGATGGGTCATTGACGTTCGAATTCAGTCGGTCTCATTATTCTCTGGTAAAGCAGTGCACGACATAGCAACAACAGCAGTCCATTTAGTCCTGCGATGTATACAGCTAGCGCTAACCGTCCTGGTGACCCACCTAACAGCGGCTCCAGTCCAGGAAGCAGCGACGGTAATAGAACAGACAGACCCAGCAAGAAACTGAGCAGGCTAACCCCGTCCCTCAGGCGGCAGCCGCACCAGAGCCATGTCTGAGGCGGTAAAACAGTGAATAGTATCGCGACTCCCGGTCTCCAGAGAGAATCCAGCAGGCAGTCCCAGCCGCCAGAGCACTCGCACCGCAGCAGTAAGCAGCCGTGGAGGCTCTCGCGGCTCGCCTAACAGATAGGTTAGGTAAAAGTGGCAGGGAAGCGGGAATACACTGAAACAGGCTGAGTGAGCAAGAAGATAACCAGCTAACAGTTAGATATGCATTTTTTGGTGCACTTTGGCTAACTTTCCTATTGCAACCACTTGGAGAAGGGACAGGAGTAGGTTTCTACACATGATTTCTGAAATACATCCGATCCATCCTACCTACACTGTCAAATTGTAAAGGTTGCTGAATCAGACAGTGATTCTTACATTTCCTGATTTTGCAGTGTTTTCTGGGAGGCTGAAATAATACAACTGAGGACTTTAACATGGTTGTAATATTCACTGTTCAGTGTCTGCAGGCAGCAGTTCGGGGTATCTAAATTTTCAGAGCTTCAATGACAGCTGCAAATATGGGCATGGATTTATTCATAGATCAGTGTCAATAGAGCAGCAGGTGTGGGCATACAAGACTTAAACTTAAGCTCTGTTCTGTTTTTTCCAAGTTCTGTATCACCAGATAAAGCCTATATAATGATCACTCCTCCCATATGAATAGGGAAAGTCAGGGTAATCAAAATTGTTGACTCTCCTATTTCCCTGATTGCCAATTAACAGCGAAAGCTGTACTGATGGGCTCATTCCGAGAGGCTCAGTAATCCACCCGTTACTTTCCTCCCACCCCCAGGTGTTACTGATACTGGGGTACCTGTATCTCCAGGAGTTCTGGGCTACCAGGCATTACAAGTGGAACCCTGTGGGACCACTGAGAAATGGGGATTCGGGAATTCTGTGCCCAATTGTACTGAAAGTTTCTTCTCAACGCTTCTTCCGCCTATAGTTTTATCCAGAGGTTTCGGCTTCCCTCAGCAGCAAGGATCTCTGGGAACTTGGAAATCCAGTTGAGCAGGTACCTCCAGTTATCGGGCCAATCACAAACTCATTATGTGAGCCTAGGTGGATACTATCGGTATTTGTTTTGTTTCTCAGTTTGCACACTACCACCAGCATAGCAAATACAAATGGTAGTAGTTACAAAGGTCCCTGCCTCAAATATATTTATAATGTATATATTTAATAAACCTGTACTTGGAACTACTTGTGACCTTGGAGGACAGATATTGACTATAACGTCTGGGTTAGTTTTGGAACTTTATCGATGATCTGAGGTTTCACAATACTCCGCGATAACAATATATTACACCCCCGATTAGTAGGAAAAAACAACTGGCTGAGGATATTTGTTGGCATTCTAATGGCAAAAAGACAAAGGGCCTGATTTAGGTCTTGGTGGATGGGATACTGCGTCACAAACGTGACCGATATCCCTTCTGCCTTATTACAAGTGCATTATATCCTATGGCACTTGTAATGCGGCGGACGAGATATCCATCACGTTTGTGACGGAGTATCCCATCCGCCAAGATCTAAATCAAGCCCAAAGTGTTGGTTACTGTGCCTGATGTATGTGCGCACATCTATTTCAGGAGTGACATAGCTTTGAAAAATAAATCTCTTGCCAGAAAACTCCAGAGCAATTATAATAACCAAAGTGCTTATTCTTAAGAACAAGAAAAACATGCATTGGCATAGCCAATAGGTCTCGCCTTTTGGAGTTTATAAGTGTTTAAACATGCAGCACATTATCCTGGGTGCAAAGCCAATAGGTCTTGGCAACCTGAGATTCGGGAGGTTCAGGAAAACTGTACTATAAACTTCTGTAATGTCCGGTGCTCTCCCCAAAGCACGATGCACCGACCCACTCTCTACAGGAATTAAATACTTTAACAACATTACATTTAAAAGTGCAGTTGTAAATCTGGGCTTAATTTTCTTAGAAAACTGAGTAACAGATTTATAACTGGAGAAAAATGGAAATATTATGAGACCAAACTAGGATCTATATAAAGGGGTCCAATGTATTCGACTCGGTATAAGAGCTCTGGGAAAGTTCTGCCCTAAAGGTAATTCTCAACTCCTTAAACAATCGCATCTTCGCGAAAACGTTAAGTGACACAACTCTACAAAAATAAAGTAAACAAACATGACTATGTTTATATGTAACACAAATCATAATAGGGTTCCTGGAAATAATGGCCAGATTATACCTCCATAGATTAGAAAAAAGAAAATTACTTGAAAGCACGATGATCATTGCGCACATAAGCAGCTTAGTGACATTTTTAACATAGTTCTTAACATGAAGCCATTCCTGAAAGGGAAGTCCTCATTCTGCTGCAATTAAAAAACATAACGACCAACTTGCTACAAGTAGCGAAATCGAGCCTTCTTACACAAACTCGTTCGCTTGTAGCATATTTCAAAATTAACTAGATTTTTTGCAAAGACAAATTTCATCCTAGAAAAAACAATACAGCACAAGTGTAGCTGAAGGTTGTATTTAGGACAGGTACACGGGACAAGGATTTAATGCCCAACACCACTCGGACATTGGAAGGGGCAAATATCAGATGAGGATTCACATCAACCCCCGAGTCCAGTTCCCTGGTAGGAGCACACCAGAAGCCTCACATTCGCTTGGTAGTGAAAGTAGAAATCAGACAGGAAAAAAGTGAAAATGCGGTGGCCATGTTGATATTAGTATTTTACCTGACCGTACCTAGTGTTTTTAAAACATTACTTTTTAAATCTCTTTTTATCGTGTTGGTTGACGTATTAGATGCCATTAGTGTCCTGTCATTTATTGTGGTTTTGTGTGCATAGATGTTTTGGTATCTATTCGTGATTTATAATGTATTGAAAATAAGGAAAACTTGTTTGCATAATGTCAGCGCTGAATTTGTGAAAGTTGAATAGGCTTATAATGAAATTAGTGTGTCTTGTACCAGACTTTTCAAGTTTATCTAATCATTTTTTTTTCACATTAGCGTTTGTATAATTTTGCTTCATGTTTATACGTTCCAGAGGACTTCTGCGAGTAGCATTAACCCTCCGTCCTTCGTCCAGTCATTACGCACCTCCCACATGAGAAGTAAAAAAAATAGGAAGTAAACAATAACAGCCCACCCACCATACAGGCATATAATGCCATATCTAGCAGGGGAACCCCTGCAAGTAATACCCTCAAATTATATGCCGCGTTTTCTGCCGCCTTACCAGCAGCGACCTGGGAGCGGTGGTGGGGGTGGGTAAGCAGTGTTGTGGGAGGGGGTTGCGGCGACAGGTGAAGGCAAAGCAAAACACGCTTCTACGAGCAGGGAACTATGAAAATAGTGCTGATAAACTACCTGATGAGCAGCTAAGTGTAAGGCCACATGTAATAGGGCCGGTCCGTGGGAGTAAACAAGAGGCAGAAGGGCGGGATAATGACGGAGTATTTAGCCACTGGTAAGCAGGCATTTTAGAAGGAAAATTCGAAGCAGCCTATCAGAAGCCATGGGCGGACTTACAGCCCCCAGTGTAGAGACAGCATGTCTTGCAGAGCAGCGCATGCGCTGCTTAGGATCGACCTAACAAGTCGAAATTGAATGCCTTGGATCCATCTGTTACATGAGCAGGTATATGTCATTGAATTTAAGAATACATGGAATGCATTTTAGAGAACTGTGTTGTGATTGTGCACTTGTGGCATGGTCTGTTTCTGATGGATTTTCCAATTTTATTCCTTTTCCATCTTTTTCCTGGTTTCCTTATCCAGACATTATTTGCAGAGAAAATTTTGATTACTGTTGTATTGTTTGTATAGGTAATTTATGTACCTAAAATATATCAAGTAAATGATTAAAAAAGGTAAATTATAAAGAGGAGCTCTAAATTATAACTGAGATGTTCTATTAGTCTACATTGGTGCTCCGACTCCAAACAAAGGCAACCATGCTTTTATTTATATAGTTCTATACTTACCTGCTAGTCATTGTCTTAGCTTTTCAACTCATTCATTGGAGCAGTGACCACTTTCACTGACTGACAGACTGAAAAATTTCTACAGTGCATATCACCCTGCAGGGTCTTTGTTGTGGCTGCCTGATGCCTATCTGACAACCATCTACCAAGGAATGTGGGAGGTTTTTTTTATTTTTTATTTTTATATTTGGGACTGGTTCACTTAAATGTATGACTTTCCAATAGGAAATCTGTACTAAGAAAACAAGCCCACCTTCATCCTTGTTAATGTGTTTGTTTGTCTGTCTCATGTGGAAGTGGTTCTGCGAATGTTTCTTTGAGTTTTTAAACTGGTGCCTGTGTTTTTTGATCAGCATCTTCTTCTTTTCATAGGGGAACACATCATTGGGTGCCTAGCACTCAGCGGTTATTTGGAGGACAAATTGTGGGCCAGGCTCTGGTGGCAGCTGCAAAGTCTGTTGAGGAGGAATTACAAGCACACTCGTTGCACTGTTACTTTGTGAGAGCAGGTAAGAATGTGGCATGTTATGATATATGATAGTGATTGCGTTGGAGTACAGTGCGCTGCAAGTTGGTTCAGTTGTACACAACCAAATAAGATATACATTATGGGTTTACGTTTTTTTAAAGTACTATGGTTAAGTGGTATATTGGAGTTTCTATGCTCTCTTGCTTATCTTGCTGTATGAGGGCATATGCAATATTCTGAGTTGTTAAATTGTTTCGGTTGCTCCACTGGTGGTGGCAGCAGTGCTAGTTAGATATGTAGCAGGCCACCGAATGTCTTGTGACCATCCATGTTTGTGGGTAACAAAGTACAACATTTGCATCATTTGGACTATACCTTTTCAATCTGCTATTGCCCATCTGGTTTCCCTGAAACCCATGGAGATGGATCTGTGTTGGGACAGTATATCCAAGTCAACCCATTTGTTGGGCATATGATCATTCTAGCCTGAAAAGTCATCTGCTGAAATATATATTCCATTGTTCGTCACTAATCCCACAGTACTGAAACAACATAGGCAGTTGCATGAGATTGCTCTCAACATATGACAGGTGCTACCACTAGACGCAGTAGGTGGATTTATAGCAATAATAGTTGAAGTACTAACTACTTGTTTTCCGCCAACCACAGGTAGTATGCTAGGTTGTTTAGGGCCATATTGGTATTGTAAGCAATGCTCTAAGGTGGTACGCCATTATGCCCTTCTCAGGAATGTGTGTAGTGTATTTTACTAAATTACAAAGGGTTTTCCAGAGGGCCTCACAGAAGGTGTCTTTTCAGTGGCAAAAGATTCCCTGTCAACCTCTTGACTTAAAATTGCTGGCCACGGGAAGTCTTAAAGGGGGTAATCCCACTAAGGTGAATAGAAAATTGTCCATAGGTATAGCGTGTTCAATTACTTCACGTCCACAAACCCTACTGCACGGTGTCACAATTATTGTATCAATGATGTCATCTGAGATGTCTTCAGTTATGCTATCGATAATTTAATTTAACATGTCATGAGTGATGTAATATGTGTAGTCCTAAGCAGTGCATGGCGGGGGCGCAAGTTACAGTTAGCTCAGTAAACTATAATTGGTGAATTTCAGTGTTTTCTTTGTTTTTAAATAATAGTTTTTATCTCATTTCAACACCTAACTATAATGTCACTTTAACCTTTGTTTTTTCAGTGAATTTCTAGTTTTTTTTAACGTAAGCTAAGATCTTATTACCATATCTAACTATAACGTCTCTTTAAACTTTGCTTTTTGTCTGTGAATTTCTGGGTGTTTTTTGATCATATTCAGTCAACTTCTGTGCAGGGGGGCTTGGCCGGAGGGCCTGCGCCTTCGGCCGTGCACAGAGGGGAGGTTGACTGCAGGGACTGGCCCCTAGCCTAGGATGACAGCCAACTGCACACCAACGACCAACCCTCTGCTACCATGACCTTTAGCCATGCACAGCAGGGGGTTGCCCCGGCACTGTCCTCTGGCCAGGCCCTGCGATCAACCCTGCTTGTGGCGGCGAACGCCTACTGCACCCAACATCCTGCGGACACCAACCCACAGTTGGTTTAATTATTTTTTTATCATTTTTAGTGGGCACCATGGTACTGCAGCAGTAGCAGCACCACAAGTCTCATCACTATGGTAGTGTGGTATCATGCAAACCTCACCCAATGAAACTTGCATAGTACCGTGCTACCGTAGGGGTGAAGCTTGTGTGGTGGCTCCTGCGGGGGTACCGTGGTACAAGCAGCCTGGAAAAAAACTCTTTCGGTCACGGTTGAGTCCCTCTGGGTTCTGCCCAACAAGTCCCTATGGGTCAGGCTATCCCTACCCTGATTCCCTGCTCCCTTGTGATCTTTTTAACATTTTTCCCTAGATGTTGGGGTCCGAGTCCTTTAATGGCTGCCACAGTATTTTCTTCCAGATTATGGCTGGCCAATCAGATTGCATGAGACAGGTACCAGTCCCGTGCTACCAAAAAGGCTAGCAGGAGAAAAAGCTCTCTTGACCAATGACGGGGCCCTTTTTTGAAGAAGAAAAAAATTGGTACTGCAGGTACAGGCCAAATCTATTTATTTTTTCATCCCCTTCATGAACAAAGCACCTCTTTAATAGCAAATTTCTCAAACAACTGAATGAATTTGCACCAAATAAAAAAAAAAAACATCCTTTCTGAGTTAAGTTCTAACTTTTTGCCAAGTTTGATGTAATTCCAGTCTGCCTTTTTTCTGTATCCATAACAGATGCTTCCTATAGGAATTAACATAAGGAAATAGAGTTTTGGGATGCCCTATTTTCTTGGTCCCCATTTGATGGATCAGCACAAACCTTCCCATGAAGGAGCTGAGGTAAAGAAACATTTTTTGGGAAAGTTTCCTAATGAGCCATTAAATGGCGCCAAAGTTATTAGCAAAACACAAAAAATGCTCTTCCTATGGAAAGTGTGACCTAGCTAAACTGCGCAGTAGCAACCGCCACTGTGTAAAATGTATATTATCACACCCAAACATACATTTATTGTGCTAATTGGATGGATAAAGTATCATGTGGATGCAATATCTGGGTACCTGTTCATGCTTGGTAACAGTAGAGTGTAGTGAAACATTTTGCTGTCATTCTATGTTATTGATATGTTCACAATTGTGACATATTCAACTCTTGCTCTATCTGCAATGTTGCCACCTCAACCGTCTCCAGGTAGACTACTTATTGTTTATTGTAAACAAGTTTCATTTAATCTGGGTATTCCTGTACAATCCACATGCGTTAACTTTGACACCAGTCCACAGAAAGCATACCTCTTTCCAGGACTGAACTATGTAATAATGTAGTTTAATTTCCAGAATGTTTTCTTCATGTAACTTTTGGTATTTTATGTTGTTTAACTTTATTTCTCACAGAAAACTCCAGATTTGTTCTTATTATTAAAATGTGTTTGATTCCCTGAAAGATCTGCTGGGAGAGGACTTCCCTGCGGGTCTGGCTACATCTGCATGTGGGAGTTGCACTGTGGTGCACCTACCTGGCCCACTGCCATAAAAGGAAAACAGCTAGAGAACGATATTGTGCATCTAGGTACTAAACAGTAACCATATCCACCACTAACACCATATCCTGCCACAGACACCAATCACATATTGCAGGAGGGCATTTGACTCTACCATTATATTTTTCATTAGGCATCAAACACATAGCTCAACATACATCACTGTCAGGAAATCTAACAGTGTGGTATTCAACCCTAACATCATATGTCTACAGCCAGGCAACAAACGCTAACCAGATCCTTCAGGTGAGTATCCAGCAGACAAACTCGCCATTTAGTGCACATAGGCAACTGACAGTATCCCCTTATCCTGCAGGGCAACTGACTCTAACTTTATCCCATAGCAATGCATCAGACTGACATTTTATTTTGAAGCAGACACCATGACCGTACCCCAGTGCTAAGTATCAGAAACACACTATTGTAATAAACAATGTGCTTGGGTTTCAGGCGATCCAAAGGTTCCAGTCCTCTATCAGGTGGATCGAACACGAAATGGGAGGAGCTTCTGTGTTCGCTCAATCCGTGCGATTCAACATGGGCAGCCCATTCTCATCTGCCAGGCCTCCTTTCAGAAGATGCAGGCGAGCCCCTTGCAGCACCAATTTACCATGCCCACCGTGCCACCTCCAGCACAGCTTATGACTCGCGAGGAGCTTATTGAAAAGTATCTACGGTGAGCAAGAGTACTGACAAAGTACTTTCTCTCTCTCACTGACTCTCTCACTCACTGACTCACTTACTCTCTCCTCTCCTTCTCTCTCTTCTGCTCCTCTCTCTCCCCTTCTCCCCACGCCCCTTGTGCAGTGTTTCCCATCATATCCCTCATAGTGTCTGAAACACGCTCCAAGGTGCTCATGAGAATTTGTTAGTCCGGCCCAAGGGCCTAAATTGACCATTGAGTGGTATTCCTTTTTCCCCTTTTTCCTTTATGGTTCACCCCTAAGGCCCTCCCTTCATAACTTCATTCTTCACTTGTTTACTGGCCACTGAAAATAACTGTATTTTCTGCACTTTACTTTTTACGCTTTTGAAGGGACCCCAACTTGGTGGAGAGGTATCGCCAGGGGCTGAACAAGATTTTGGCACAGGAGGTGCCTATTGAGATCAAACCAGTGAACCCACCGGACCTTTTTAACCGCCAGCCGCAGGACCCAAAGCAGCTATTCTGGGTCCGAGCCAGAGGATATATAGGTAATGTCTTTCAGTTTATTCCTTGCTTCCTCTTTTGGATATTCTCCCTCCTGTGACTGAGGAGCCCATTTATGATGCAGCCAGCAGTGATGGTTAGGCTTACCCGTCACTAATGTCCACTGGGTAAAGGTCGTCACTTTATGTCTCAGCGGGCACTGTACACGAGAGTGCGGTCACCCATGCTGGGTATGATGGGCGTCTATGTATTTGTGTTACGGAAATTTACAAAATTTCATATTATGCAATTTTCCTAATGTTTTTGCTCACACAGGATTTGTTTGAGCAAAAATGTGTTGGTGTGAGACATTTTCTGCGAGTCTTCTGCCAGTGTCTAGTGTGACTTTTTTGTGAGGCGCATGCCCTCGTGAATATCTCATGCAAACCTCATTTCGCATAACTTTCACAAAATTTTGTGAAACAAATTCACAAGATTTCGTCAATTCTGAGTGAAGACACTCCAAGCACATTACAGTTATCATTTGCTGTATAGTGGAGCATAGCTGCTAAGTGGCCCCATGTCATTTGGAACCCCTTCAGCCACTTCTGGGTTTCTAGCTTACCACACTCTGCATGCTGGGTGGTGTACGCCTAGCCTTCCAATGGGAAACGGTAAAGCACAAGTGCCAAAATGTTGAGTAAAAAGCCAGGTTGACTGAAGTCCAAAAGATGATGTGTGGCCTCTTGTGAGCTGCAGTAAACCCTTGAAAAAGTGCATTATTCATCCTTAAAATCATTCTTTTTGATGATTTGGACTTTAACCAATAAGTATTCCTTTTTGTAAGATTATTGAGTGTTTGGCAAATAGCCATTTGCAGTGTGTAGGACGGCACATTCTTGAAAACAAACATAATTAACTTAAGGAATCATTAACTTTTCTTAAAACAGCACAGAAAACCTACTTGTAACTTGTTGAAATCACAACAGTGTCATCAGGAAACAAAGCACCCTGAGGATTTTTGAAGAAAGTACTATTTAGTCCCCAAGCAAATGTTTGCATTGGAGGCTTGATCTTATTGCATTTAGATTTAAACCCTGCACGTTCAATAGAAGACAAGATGGCTTACAAGGCCTGTATTAAAATAAGCAATTAGTACCATGAGGGTTTACTGATATGTGTACTGACAATAACTATCTTGTAAATTATATTTAAGACTTGCTGATGAGTGCCTTAGCAAGGAGCTTCCTTTCCATGAGGTGAAAATTGATTTAAAATGAAATGGTCCTCAAACACGGCTTTTCCTTACAAGAATTTTCTTCTATCAATTTACAAACGGAAAATGAACATATAAGATTGCCCTAGCATGGACTTTGAACCTAAGAACTCCAATTTAATTAGTCGTATATTTATTAATTATTTTGATATTTGAATAGATATTGCTTTTAATAAATCAGTTGCAAGAATATAACTCTATTTCTCCACCCTCCCCCCCCAAAAAATATGTTTGATGTGAGTTTAATGTATCTGATATTTTTTGGGATGAGAAGAAAATGTGCGCGCACAGGGCCTAGCATCCAAGAAAAATCTCCAAACTTCAGTAATGACTAAAAATGAAACATATGTCTAGAGAACACAGCATAGCTCAACTTGAGTGGGATCTATGTGTATTATATGTGAGAAAGCAGGCTTTTGGGTTTAGGTTCTGCTAAAGGTAGATCACGATATCTTGCAGACAGGTCTGGGGGCAAAAAAACAAGAGTAATGTTTCTGTTGCAGAGACCCTTGTGTAACAGGAATGTCAAGTGTACAATCCTGGATGGTCCACTCATCTCTATCATTCTTCTGAAGCCTGTTATTGAAGTAGTGTTAACTTGAATAACGGTACTGTGAGTTATGGACGTTCTTAGAAGTCTACGGGTAGTTATGCAATATAAGCATACTTTATTATTGTTGATCTCTGAACCCGAACTAAATTCCTCCTTGAATAAAACACAAAATTGATTTAAATAATTACTACCAATCACCACCCTGGGCTCTTGTTACACTGAGTTGGAACCCCTGGGCTGAATCGCCTTCTGCTGGAGGCTAATAGGGTTATGAGACATTGATGAGAAGAGGCTCCTACTCTGAAGGCACAATTCTCCGCCTCAGAACTGAACCTAGTAGCTCTTAAGACCCGAAGAGCAGAACCTCTCACCAGTGTAATTGAATAGGCAATGCTGGGAAGAGTTCATCACTGGCAAATTGCCTATTGCAGAAGTCCCACAGAACTGAAAAGGATTGCAGCACAGTAATCTTGTTGCACGAAACTGCGCTGACAAGATTTATAGGGAACTGGTGTGATAATGCGAACATTACTAGGTGACCCCATCTCAACAGGGATCCAATGTTCCAGTCCTGGTCTTTCCCTTTTTCAAATCATATTTTTCAGTTGTGTTATTGGTCCAGTTGACGCAAACTAGGAACACAACTCCCAGAATGTAGCAAAAGCTATTAAAGAGACACTCAAGACTGAAAAATAGTGTCCCTTATGACACAAAATCATCTGCTAATCTGAAATAGTGAATACTGATGGGATCCTAAAGCTCTGCTTGGAATCCATGCCTGGATGTTCCAGTTATGATGTGTATTGCTACTGGGGGGGTTCCTAATGTCTCCTTTCTCACAGTAGTGTGCACTGCCCCCTATGGAAGAATATTAATGGACACATGATGTCTTATGCTCTTGTTTCAGGACCAAGTGATATGAAGCTACACTGCTGTGTTGCTGCCTACATTTCCGATTACTCCTTCCTTGGCACGGCCCTCCTACCCCACCTCAAACACTCCATGAGGTTCATGGCCTCCTTGGACCACTCCATGTGGTTCCACGCACCTTTCCGCTCGGATGACTGGATGCTGTACGAGTGCGAGAGTCCATGGGCAGGTCAGTACATGCACTAGAATCATGGGTGTGAAGAGTTGAGGGCTATGGCAACAAGGGTGAGATGGCTGGGCACTAGTCTACCAGGAGGATCTGGGTCCAATTCAACAACCCTTATCCAGTCACTTCCTACTGCATGTATAGAATTTAGTTGCCGCAAGATTAGTTTTGCAATAATTGCTGAATATACCTAACAAAGTGGGAAACATGGGGGATTAACACCTAGTTACATATGTTATGGTATACAGCTCTTATTAACTTCTTTCCCTCTTTCCCCGCACCCTTTCTTTGTCCCTGTTCAACCCTACGTCTCTACTTCCTGTCTCTGTACCATCATGTGTTGTTTCCCTCACCCTTCCTGGAACTGTTTCCTGTGTGTGGTCTGTTTCTTCCTTCCCAGTACTCCAAGACACTAGTCTTATTGTCCTCTTTGTGGTTCTGTACCCCATAGGTTATCTGTGCATCCTCCCCACCTGCACCTGATGTCCATATTCTCCGCTCCCTCTTGCCTCATCCATGCCTGTTCTCCATGTGTTCCTTACCCCTCTCCCACCACCCTGCTCGTGATCTCTGTCCCCCTTAGTCCATCTGAGCCCACTCGCACCCTTCTATGCTCATCCCTTACCCACTCAGGCACTGTGCATCATTCTCTCTGTGCCTTCTCAGTGCAGTCTGGTGATAGTGTGTTGAGATGGTGGCTCCTTTAAGGGGAAAAAAGGGGAGGGGGTGGGAGTTATAACTAGGGGCTTACTCGAAGACTTCAATGTCATGGTGTGAGTGGGTGTGAGATCACAGTGATGGCTGTGGTAGTATTTTGAGTCTGAAAGGCATGCCTTTGAACACTTCTATTCTGTTTTACAGGGGCTAGCCGGGGGCTGGTGCAAGGACGCCTTTGGCGTAGGGACGGTGTCCTCGCCGTCTCTTGCGCACAGGAGGGAGTGTTCCGAGTGAAGCACCAACAACCAAAGCCTAAGCTTTGAAGAAAAAGAAAAAACAAGAGCCGAACAGTGGTCAAGGCCATGATGTGGGCATGCCTTATGTCCTCTGAACTCAGAGGTGCCTTACCTCAAGAAGCAGCTTATCCAATTTAACAGAAATCCTGAAATAGGTTTGCAATCTTGGCCTTCTGATTCTCTTTACTACATCATGAAATTTTGTGTGCAAATGAGGAGGTGGATATAAACATCTGTACTACACGCGTAGGAGAGCAACCACCGCAGAAAGAAACCGATCAGATAGGAATCCTTTTCTGCTGAGGCACATCTGTGGCGCAAGGGCGAGCTTACATGGCAATGTCCTATGGATGATGCCATTTGCTAGGCTGCCATCTTGTATTTGTTTACAACAAGCTGTATCCTGTTCTGCATACAGCATTGCACTTAAGGTATTTAAGAGAATTTATTTTGCAGGCAGAAGAATCCATAACTTTATTTGATCTTTGTAAATCTTTGCTGTTCTTTTTGAGTCTCTATTGGTCTCAATATATTCTAATAAACTGCCAGTGCTTTTTTATTTTCATATGCTTTGATATCAAATACTTCTTATTAAATTTTGACTTTCTAACTATTATGGTTCTGTAAAATGTATGCCTTAGTTATAAGCTCAGGTCTTAAATGAGACCAGTAAAGTAACTACCCTCATCACAAGACTTCCTCCTACTCTGTTTCTCCCTTTCAGTTCAGGACTTCCCAACACTGGTTTCTGGGCACGCATTACTTTAATCCCTCTTGGATGTTTACCTCTTCACTTTTGCCTTTATCGGTAGACAGTAGGGAACTCTGTCTTCATTGTGTATACCAAAAATAATCTGAACGCATAGAAGCCGAATCTGTTGATATTTGGGAAGCCCTCCCTAAAGGGCATTTCTGTATTTCAAGTTTGTCATTAATGAGGGCCCCAACAACCAGTGAGTGGAGTCACTTGAGACACAGTGAGGACCTGCACATCTGCCACAGTTTAAACCACCTGATGCAGTGATTAATTTGTAAAAAAATAAATAAGTGCCAGGGCTCTCGTCAGGAGGCCACTGCAGCTTGCACCACACATTGCCCCAGCCATGCTGCCTGCAATAGTAACAACACAACTACAACCCATCACACACCTACAAGTGTGGTAATTCAGACTGTTTAAGGCCCCCAAAGCTATCAATTTGGCTTGGGCGGCAGGTAATAGTCATTTTTAATGTATATTGAACTAATAATTAACTGTTGTTGTGCTCAGCTCTAAATTAACCAGACAGCGCGACCTTGTGACAGACTGTCACAAGCGCCAGTGTTGACAATTAAGTACCGGTGCCGAACACTGGATTCCACCTGCTCAAATTAAGCACTGACCTAATGTCATGTACGAATTGCAAAGCACCCCCAGATTTCTTACTATGTCTGAATACTTAACAGGATCTGTAATGTGGACAGAGGGGAAGAACTGAGAAGTAGATGATTGGTGATGGTTCGGGCACAAGAGCATCATCTCTATTTTCATTTTGTTCAGTTTAAAGCCTTCAGTTTCCATCCACTGCACAGTCTTTGTTGGGCTGCAGTTAAGTTTAGCAAAAAAAAAAAAATCAGACGAGTCCAACACCTGCAGAAGGAACGGAGTATAGTCCTTGTAAGAGAGAAATCTGAGACCTTCTGTGTGAATCAATTAAAATCATGGCCTAACATAGATATTGAATAAAAATGCTCAAATCAAAGACTCCTGATGACAGCGCAGTCAACTTTCTGTCACTATGAAAAGATCCAAATTGTACTCTTTAGGGACGGTCTTTCAGAAATGAGGCAAACTCTTTGGTGTCAATTCAGACACGCTGGCACGGTCTACAAAAGGAGCAAGTGGGTGACAGCGTTGAAGATTTCTAACAAATATAGTATAATCGACAGGTGATTTTCCCTCATATGCAATGGCCAATAACTCATCCCAAAGCAATCTTGCTGTCCCATGCCCCGGGCGAAAACTTGGTATGGTTCTTCAAGATCTTGATTGCAGCTGAATGCAGACTGCCTTTTCTAAGATCATGGTGAGTCAGGATAGTCCCACACTGGGCCGGGGGATCTTATGCAGTTCTGACCTAGAGAGTTGTATATCTTAAATATTGCTTTGATACACTATGAAAAGAAGTCCTAGAGGGTTGTGACAGGGTAGAGTTGGCAGAGGCTGAACAGGAGAATAACCCAGACTGGTGGTCTGCAATGCCTCTATCACCCCCTCTTATCTCCTCGAAACAGAACGAGTGGAGCACCATGAACGTAAACGGTGTGGACGAACAGAGCGGCTCCTTTAATTGGGGAGGTCTTGATGACGGGACTCCACCCCCTCCCCCTGACGTCACGGGATTCCCAGCAATAAGGGACGAGGATACACCCACGGAAGTGTGCTTCACCACCGGAGAGGAAGAAGGAGTTGTTCCAGGAGAGACCGAGAGCCGAGTGAGACGGGAAGAAGGAGAGCGGAGGACGAGAGACGGCAGTGGACCCCGAGGACTACAGGATACGCCAGGAGGCCAACGACACCACGCTTCGCCGAGCCACGCTCCTGGAGGAGCGTGGCTAAACCAGGTACGAGATCGGTTTACAGGGTGGTTTGGGAGGAGGGACTCCCCCCAACTAGACAGGGAATAGGGAAAATAGCCGTTCCCGCTTGCTCCTTGCCCCTTCACTATCACCTGCGCCCGACATTAGGACTTCACGGGTTGCTTGAAGGTGTCCCCTCACTACCCTACCCTTGACAACGTTCCGGACCGGAACCCTCACACGAGTGTTCTTTTCTTTTTCCCCTGAGTTTCAACCCTTCGCCACGAGCCCCCACATCACTCACCACGGAGAAGACATATCGCCAGAGACCGGGGCACCGGGAGGAGGAACGGACCAGGCCGGAAAGACTCCGATCAGGAGGACAACACTCCGAAGCAGCAACACATAGCCCGGATAGACTCACTCTCACCCAAAGGCGTGTATTTGGAAAAATAAAAGCTTCTATACCGAGATCTGGCCTCAGACCCGTTATTGCGACCCCGCCACAACTGGTGTCAGAAGTGGGATCACCACCTCGGTCCGTCAGCAACCCAGGGATGGACGCGGTTATACAACACCTGATAACAGGCCAGGAGAAGCTTGAATGGGCAATCGAACGACAGATGTCATCCGCCCAGGCTGACAGGGACATATTTAAAAATACCATCACGGCTCAGATGGAGGGACTACAGAAGATAGTACAGGACCCCGCTGGTCCAGCATCAGGAGACCGAAGAGCTCCAGCACCCGGGCCGTCTGGGGTAGCACTACAGAAATACGTATCCGGAGAAGACCCGGATGCGTTTCTATTAAATTTCGAGCGCGCAGCTAGAGCATGCGGATGGCCAGAAGAGAAGTGGCCTTTCTTTCTGGCCCCCCTCCTGACAGGTGAAGCACAAGCCGCCTACCAAGTAGCCAACGCTACGGGCACTACCCCATATCAAACAATAAAAGAAGTTATCTTGGACCACTTAGGCCTAGACGCTGAAGCCTATAGAGTACGCTTCAGAAAGGAGAGGGGGCTACCCGGAGAAAATCCAAAAACCCTTTTCTTTCGCCTCAAGATGGCCGCAGATAAGTGGTTGAAACCATCCACCAGCTCCAAAGAAGACATTATGAACCGTGTGTATTTGGAACAATTCATGGAAGCCCTCCCCTATGGAACGCAGAGATGGCTAAAACAGCACACACACCTATCCCCCGAGCAAGCCATCGAGATGGCCACGACGTATTCCCGAGCAGAGCCCAAGAATACAGTATGGGAACCTGAGAGACCCCATAAACAGCCCCCCCCTAAGCTGGACAGGAAATATCAAAAACCCCTGATCGATCATGCAAAACCTCGATCTTTCAGACCAGACATCCCCAGCTTCAGGGGGCCACAATGTTTTGAGTGTGGGGATTGGGGCCATATCTCTCGACTGTGCCCTAAACGTAAACCAGCGGAGGAACCTATGGAAGTGGGCTACATCCCTAGGTCGGTCCTATACACTGCTGAGATGGGCTCCGCATTCTACGTAAGTGTACGAGTTAATGGGAGGGTGGTAAGGGCTCTATTAGACTCCGGCTGTAAACAATCTGTTATCCAGAAAGGCCTCATCCGACCTTCCCAATACATCCCAGACACCATAGTACATATAAGATGCGTCCATGGAGATATTAGACCGTACCCTCTAGCGAGAGTCACTATCTCCCCGATACCTGGGTCTCCCTGCAAGGCACGAGTGGGGGTGTTAGAAACCCTGCCCGAAGAACTTATTCTAGGGACAGATAACCCAGATTTCCTAGACCTCTTTTTCAAAAACGTGGGGAGAAAAGCACGACACCAGAGCCCCCCCAGGCAGCCCTTATCACCCCAGATCCTTGGGTGCTTGACAGGAGTTTTAAGTTTGCACAGGCCAATGATGCCACTTTGTTCAACGTCTGGGAAGCCGCCCATGTAAACCTCGATACCCCTTTGACTTCCTACCCCGGTTTTTTGATCAAAGAGGGGCTGTTGTACAGAAAGGGAACAGCCGACGACCCTCCCCAACTTCTCGTCCCCCTATCCTTCAGGGAACAGGTACTCTTCTTTTCGCATACTCACCTCGCAGCGGGACACATGGGCGCAGAAAAAACCACCCAAGCTGTCCTCCGACACTTTTATTGGCCAGGTATATATAAGGATGTAAAAGAACATTGCCAAACGTGTGCGATATGCCAGAAGAAGAACATGTATCGTCCTCCAGCCGTTCCCCTCCAACCTCTACCAGTCATAGGGAGTCCGTTTGAGCGAGTGGGTATGGACTTGATCGGACCCCTTCCCAAAACCCAGAAAGGGAACCTGTACGCCCTGGTTATTGTAGACTACGCTACAAGATTCCCTGAGGCATTTCCGCTCAGAGCCCCCACTACCAAGAACATAGCAGACAAGCTCTTAGAATTCTTCTCTAGGGTGGGATTCCCGAAGGAAATCCTAACGGATCAAGGCACACCGTTCATGTCACGACTAATGAAAGAGGTCTGCCGCTCCCTAAACCTCCACCAACTCCGAACCTCAGTCTACCACCCACAAACAGACGGACTCGTAGAGAGATATAATAGAACATTAAAGACCACCCTAAAGAAGATGTTGTCTCTTGAAGGAAAAGACTGGGATCAACTCCTACCGCTGGCATTATATGTCCTGAGAGCCCAAGACCAATTAGTCTGGGCTGTTCTCCATTCGAGATGGTGTACGGCAGACAGCCCAGAACATTATTGGAAATGACAAAAGAAGCCTGGGAGAAAGAAGAAGAAGAGGAAAGGAAATCCCTCCTAGACTACACCCAGCGACTGAGGTCCCGAATAGGGAAACTAAGGGATCTGGCTTATTCGAATCTTGAGAAAAGCAGAGACCGACAAAATAGGTGCTATGACAAAGGAAAAAAATGGAGGACTACCGGAGACTGGGTGCTGGTACTACTCCCTTCCGCTACGAAGAAATTTCAAGCCGAGTGGCTGGGTCCCTACAAAGTGGTGGGGGTCTTTGGCAAGACCACATACCAGATCCAGATGTCCCCCAAGAAGAAACAGACATATCACATTAATTTACTGAAGAAATGGTTGGGACCCTTGCCCAGGAACACACACTTGACAATACCCACCTCCGAGTCGGGAGGTACCACTCTGAACCACCTAGTGATAAACGAGGAACTGCCCAATAAAGAAAGAGCCGACCTGTTCAAGACTTTGCTACCCTTCTCTTCTATTTTTTCGGACCTCCCAGGAAAAACTACACTGGCAGAGCATCGGATCGAGACCCAACCCGGGAAAACAATCAAACAGAGGCCATATAGGATACCCGCCGCAAAAAGGGCTGCAGTAAATCAGGAGGTACAAGAGATGTTAGGGGTTATTCGCCCCTCTACTAGTGACTGGTCGTCACCGATAGTGATGGTCCCTAAACCGGATGGGTCTACCCGCTTTTGTATGGACTTTCGAGCATTGAATACCATTTCCACCTTTGATGCATACCCTATCCCCAGAGTCGACGAGCTCATCGAAAAATTAGGTGACGCCAAATACATAACAACGTTCGACCTAACGAAGGGATATTGGCAGGTCCCTTTGCGAGAAGAGGACCGGAAAAAGACTGCCTTTGCAACAGACGAAGGCCTGTATGAATTTAATGTCCTCCCTTTTGGTCTGCACGGCGCCCCGGCCACCTTTCAAAGACTTATGAACATCGTACTCCACGAATTCCCTTCTTTTTGTTCAGCCTATCTTGACGACATCGTGGTCTTCAGTGCCACTTGGAGTGAACACTTAAAACACCTGCGAACGAACCTCCGTGCCCTTGGACAGGCAGGGCTACACATCAACGCCAAGAAATCACGAGCGGCTTACCAGAAGGTGAAGTACCTGGGATATGTTTTAGGACAGGGAATGATAGCCCCACAGGTTGAAAAGGTGCGGGCTATCGCTGACACTCCCTTTCCCTCCACAAAAAGGGAATTGCGTGCATTTCTCGGGTTACTGGGGTATTATAGACGTTTTGTCCCCCAGTTTTCGGAAATAGCCGCCCCTCTGACAGATATTCTGCGAAAAGAGGTCAGACCCCCAACGACTAGCACATGCCACCAGTGAGATGCAGGAGGCGTTCATGAAACTCAAAAGCACCATTACCACAAGCCCTGTTCTGGCCTCCCCGGACTTCGACAAGACATTCATCCTACACACAGATGCCTCTAATCACGGGTTAGGAGCGGTGTTGTCCCAGATCGCTGACGACGGGGTTGAACACCCTTTGTTGTACGTTAGCAGAAAACTGTTTCCAAGGGAAACTAAGTATCCCACCATAGAGCGCGAATGCTTGGCAGTAAAGTGGGCGGTGGATAAGTTGCGTTACTATCTAGAGGGACGCCCCTTCATACTATATACAGATCATGCTCCCTTGCAGTGGATGTGCAGGTCCAAGTCGCAAAATCCAAGGGTTCTCCGCTGGTTTCTGTCATTACAGCCGTTTTCCTTTGAGGTTCGACACAGAAAAGGGATAGACAATGGGAGCGCTGATTATCTGTCCCGGGTCTTTCCTCTCCCCGATCGGGAGAATCCTGGGGAGGGGGAGTGTGACAGGGTAGAGTTGGCAGAGGCTGAACAGGAGAATAACCCAGACTGGTGGTCTGCAATGCCTCTATCACCCCCTCTTATCTCCTCGAAACAGAACGAGTGGAGCACCATGAACGTAAACGGTGTGGACGAACAGAGCGGCTCCTTTAATTGGGGAGGTCTTGATGACGGGACTCCACCCCCTCCCCCTGACGTCACGGGATTCCCAGCAATAAGGGACGAGGATACACCCACGGAAGTGTGCTTCGCCACCGGAGAGGAAGAAGGAGTTGTTCCAGGAGAGACCGAGAGCCGAGTGAGACGGGAAGAAGGAGAGCGGAGGACGAGAGACGGCAGTGGAACCCGAGGACTACAGGATACGCCAGGAGGCCAACGACACCACGCTTCGCCGAGCCACGCTCCTGGAGGAGCGTGCCTAAACCAGGTATGAGATCGGTTTACAGGGTGGTTTGGGAGGAGGGACTCCCCCAACTAGACAGGGAATAGGGAAAATAGCCGTTCCCGCTTGCTCCTTGCCCCTTCACTATCATCTGCGCCGACATTAGGACTTCACGGGTTGCTTGAAGGTGTCCCCCCTCACTACCCTACCCTTGACAACGTTCCGGACAGGAACCCTCACACGAGTGTTCTTTTCTTTTTTCCCCTGAGTTTCAACCCTTCGCCACGAGCCCCCACATCACTCACCACGGAGAAGACATATCGCCAGAGACCGGGGCACCGGGAGGAGGAACGGACCAGGCCGGAAAGACTCCGATCAGGAGGACAACACTCCGAAGCAGCAACACATAGCCCGGATAGACTCACTCTCACCCAAAGGCGTGTATTTGGAAAAATAAAAGCTTCTATACCGAGATCTGGCCTCAGACCCGTTATTGCGACCCCGCCACAAGGGTAAAGGAAATAAAATGAAAATTTGTACCGCGCACTACTACCCAAAGGTGTCTAGGTGCCTGAGAATCTGGACTGAGAGGTGGAGACAGAGACGGAGCCTTAGTTGTTGCACAGCCATGTTTTAAAAGATTTCCAAAATGACAAAACATCGGTTTTAGTTTTAAGAGAAATTGGAAGAGCATTCCAGATCCTGGCAGTACCAACTATAAAACTCCTTCCACCCCAACTGTCCGTTTTAACTTTGGGGATGACAAGATTGAGGGCCGAAGAAGATCTGAGTTGCAGAGGGAGGGCAGATCTGTGAAATTTATTCTTAAAGAAGTCGTGGCCCAGCCTTGTTGTGCCTTACAGGCAATGCAGAGAGACTTAAAATGAATTCGTTTTTTCATGGGGAGCCAGTGCAGTTGCGGTAAGAGATGAGAGACTGATTGAAATTTCGGAATTGCCAGGAGCAGACGAGCGGCTGTGTTTTGCAGAACCTGCAGTTTGAGACTTTTAGTCCGAATGTTTAAAAACAGAGCACTACAATAATCCAATTTCGATAGGATTAGGGCGGAGATGACAGCTTTTTGAAGCTCCAAAGGGATGAAAGGTAAGATTTTCCGGAGGATCTTTATGGTTAGATAGCGAGAGGAGGTTATGGAATTAATTTGACCTTCAAAAGAGAGTTTGTCGTCAAAAAAGACTCCTAGATTTTTTACCTTTGCTACCGGTGAAGGGGGTTCTCCCATCTCTGCAGGCCACCACCTTGGTGACCAAAAGGACCTGTCTTTCCCGCACAAAAGGACCTCCGTCTACCCAGTATTTAACTTGAGACAGTTTCCTGACATCCAATTCCCCAGTGTACGCATGCAATCCCGAAATCTGAGAGCCGTAGTATCCAGGTCGCCGGTAAGTGACATCACAATCTGTGTGTAATCGGGCATAAGAGACCACAGAGAAGCCGAAAGTCTTAATGAGCCTAGCTAACGGCGTCACGTAGATATTGAATAGCGTAGGGCTCAATTACGAACCCTGCGGAACTCCACTTGGGAGAGAAAACGCCTCCGACCTAAACCTGTTAATTTCTAGAAACTGCTCTCTATCTAAAAGAAAGGAGGACAAGAGATTTAGGGCCCTATCTCCGATCCCTATGGATGCAATACGGTCAATGAGGATATTGTGGTTAACCGTGTCAAAGGCTGTGGACAGGTCCAATAAGATTAGAGCAGCCCTCCCTCCCTGATCCATGGTTAACCTGATTTCTTCTGCCGCTGTGATCAGGGCGGATTCTGTACTATGTTGACTTCTGAAGCCATATTGGGATGAATCTAATAGATTATTGTTTGAGATGAATGTGGATAGCTCTGAGTTTATTGCCTTTTCTACTAGTTTAGCTGGAAGGGGAATGCGAGAAATTGGTCTGTATTTATTAGGGTCTTTTGCGTCAAGGTTAGATTTCTTTAGTAGTGGGAGGATAGAGGCCCTTTTCCATTCCTTGGGAAAGTAACCCTCACAGAACATCCTATTAAAGACGTCCTTAGGATAGTTGGCAACAGTCCCTGATACCGAATAAAGAACTTTCGGTGGGCAAGGGTCGAATGGTGAACCTGACTTGGACTGCGTAAGCAGGGCCTGTACCGAGTCTGCCTCCAACGAGCTAAACTCGTTGAGACTGGACGAAGATTTGGAAGAGTGAGAAGGTGTTGGACTTGGCCTTTTTTTGCAGGATCATCCCAGAACCTTTTGCCTTCCTCCCGGTATTTTTTCTGACCTGCTGTTGGTGGTTTTAGGACTCTGGGCACTTTATCACAGCTGTCCAGTGTTAAAGTGCATGTGTTCTCTATGGTAAACTTGGTAAGATTGGTCTGCACCTGTTTGGCGTATTTAATTTACCTATCAGTCCCTTGTAAAGTGGTATCTCATATACCCAGGGCCAGTAAATTAAATGCTGCTTGTGGCACAGTGTATATATGTGATTACGTTCTAAGGTGTTTTATGGATAATACAAAGGCTATTTTTACATAACCTTGTGTGGAGTTTTTTTTGTGGTGTGCCTAGTGTGTCACTAGTGAGTGAGTGTGTTGCGCAAACGCTTTACACCTTGCCTCTGGGGTAAGCCTGACTGCTCTGCCAAGCTACCAAGGCGGTGAGCAAGGGTTATCTTCAGCGTGTAACTCCCTTGCCCTGACTAGAGTGGTGGTTTCTGCCTGGCTAAGGCGAATGCCCTAGCCAACCAGAAATCCCATTTCTAACAGAAGGCAATGTAGCTTCCAAGGAATTAGAGAGGTCATCTCGAGTATGCAAATCTCCAGAATGGGGGATTGAAGAAAAATTTACTACATCAAGAGGTGTGGAAGTTATATCTTGATGTTGACTCACACTAGGGTGACAAGTAGCCAAGGAGTTAAAAAAACAATTCAACCTTATTCAAGAAAAAGACCGCGAGTGAATCACAAAAGTCTTGATTTATGTCAACAGAAACATGTTCAGGCTGTCTACTTAACTTTCTTAGTGTTTTAAAAAGTTCTTTGGAAACATTTACAGAAGCCTGAATTTCGGCTGTGAAGTAATTAACTTTTGCATTAAAAATTGCAGTTTTGTAATTCTGGAGGGACTTTCTGTAAGCTACTTTATCAACGGGATCGTATTGGACTTGCCATTTTCTTTCCCGCTTACAACACTCTTGTTTCAAACTTCTAAGGGTGTCGTCAAACCATGGCTCAGTCCGTGTGGACCTATTGCTCTTGGAGATCTTGGGAGGGCCAGTTTGTTAAGGAAGGAAGGAAGATTGAGGACCTTGGCCTCAACTGGAGCAAAAGACTCTGCATGAGTTTTAGCTGCTATGACCAGCAGGGGATCTTCTTGCTTGCAGAGACTCCATACATTCAGGAACAGATGTCTTGAAGCTGAAGTGTTGGAACCTAGCTAAGAACAATGTTATATGCTGTGCCGTATATGCGGCTTGCACCATATGCCAAAAAATGAATACAAGTCTGTTATTACACATGCATGCATTGCCTAGGGTGTTAGGATTCGGACTTGAGGGATAAGTAAGCCTCTTAAATATAGGTGGAACTCTTGGACCAATGGTAAATGAGGTGCTTGAGTAATTCTAGAGGGTCACAGACACACACACGTATGGGTCTTTGCAACAAGCAATTCAGGAGACAAAGGGCATGCCCTTTAACCATCAGATGTCCTTTACCACAGTTATCAGACTTTCCAACACCACACATAAAATCAGTTGTAGCAACCTCAATATAGGGTGCTTTTATTGGCACTAAAGAGGGCTTTAAGGCAGAGGTTCATCTGCCTCTAAGCAATGACTTCATTCTCTTTCCCCCAACCATATAACATTAGTCGTATGCAGATGGGAGTTGTTTCTCCTCCATTTGGAAGAAATTCCTGCGGATTGGTGATTATCGCAAGCATGAAACCAGATTTTGTTTCATCAAGTTCAAGGAAATATCTCTTGCTCACCTACAGAGAATAGAACATATAACACAGCTACTGGAAAAAGTGGCAACTGTGCTAAGCAAAGGTTCATAGAAGAGGAATCTACATCAGAATGGGAGAAAGAAGTATGTTCTGCCTACATTCTCATACCAAAAAGGGATGGTTCACTACAACTCATCAGGAAATAACTAGGCGCATACTCTGCCTTTCAGGGTGAGATCTCTCCAAGAAGCATTTCCTTTTATGTAACATGGGTCTTCAGAACAACACTTGTTTTGAAGGACACACATACACATTCTGATTCATCATGCTCATTGCCAGTATCTGAGGTTTGTGATGAGTAGCAAACATTATAAATTTACATTTTCCCCATTTGGGATAAAGTCTACTCCATGAGGCTTTACAAAATGCCTGGAGTTGTGGATCATTTACAGTGGAAACCCATATCTGCATGAAAGGTTGGCAAAGCTAGACAGAAATGCAAAAAGCTATTAATTTGTTCCACTGTCTGGGCTAGAGGATCAGCTGTGCAAAGTTCCACCTCCAATCACAGAAAGTACAGGAATTCCTGGGGGACAACCCGAAAATTTAAGGTAGCAAAAGCTTATTCTACAGACGTTTGAGCATAGGTATTTCTGAAGATGTTACCCCTTTGCTAGATGTATCAGTTTCTGACTGTAAGGAAGGTTATGCAACTGTTGGATGTGATAGTTTCATGAAATCACAGATGCCCTACATGTGCCCACTGCTAGAGTGGCTTTCGCCATAAAAGTCACAAACAAGAGGGTCGTGGGAGGAGCTAGTGTTGGTAACTCCAAGGGTTCAGCACAAATGAACAGGGTCTACTGGCTTATAGTGCAATGAGACAGTGTCTGCCAGGCTGGCCTGACCGGTCAGTGTATGGGCCAGTTTTTTAACTATTTGTGGGCCTGTTGTATGGTCTGCTGGGCGGGTTGTACTACAGATTTCCTTGATAATAAAACAAATATTGCCCGCAGCGATCTCAAATCCATGCAGTCTTCCATACCTTTCAAAACACATATACAGTGTGTCTTTATAAATTTAAAACTGCCTCAATTTGGAAAAATAGGCCACATTTTTAGCTTTCTAATTCACTAATGGGGGCTTTGTTTATTTTGGTGCCCGGGCCTATTTTCTGTCCCAGTCTTACCTTTGAAATGTACAATGTGTTTTTTTCAAAACATATTTATTTTTAACAACCATGTCCAACTTTGTACGCTGATTGTGAACAAACATCATGTATCACATATATCTATTTTCCCACTGTGACAAGCTCTTTGTAGGATTATACATCATTATTACAGCTCTTCGCATTTTTTATTATTCCCCGCATCTCATTATCATATTCTTCTTTACCATAAGAAAGGTGCTGTCGTTATACAAATGTACAATGGTGGAACAGTCGCAGTCTGTCGATGATCAGACCATTTACAGATCCACAGGTGACCTTAGCCACAGATGCATTCCATACAGGGTGGGCGGACATATGCATGTCTCGTCAATGCTAGCCAGGTAGTACTTGAAAGAGACACAACTTTGAAATCCAAGATGTGTGCACTCCTTTGCAAATGGCATACAGATATGGTCCGATATAATCTTGAAGCTTTTAATCAAGCCTTGGATGTTTTATTCTTGGACCCAGAAAATACTGAATCCGCATACCTTTGGAGTCTCATCAACATTGCCTACAACAACCTGCATTCACAATCAACTATCTACTCACTGACACACACAGACTGTTACACAATATTCTCTCTCTGTAACACACTTTGCATCCTTCATCTAAATCACGATTAGAAGTGAATCCCTGGATATACTCTTATTTGCTCCCCCTCCACCCACTTAAGCGCTCTACACCCCAACAATGCCTCTCTGCTCAGCTCACACACTTCACAACCGCATCACCCTCAGAGCACATTCCCCTTAATTAAATCTGCAAATCCATCATGGGCGTCATTCAACACTTTCTACCTTCACACCTCTAGCTCTCTCTACCCTCTAGTATAAAATCTTGGCCTAATTACTCACTCATATCTTCTATCTATCCATGTTGTGGTTAAGTTCTCTAGAAAAGCCCCACTTTCCTTCTGACTACTGACCAGTAGCCATAATCCCTTTCCATAGTACTGGAATGCTTTGTCACCCACCACCTCATCGCCTGTCTCTCTGCTAAGAACATGTTTTGCTCTTTTAATCAGGGTTCTATGCTCAACATAAAGTGATCTCTCAGGCGTTGTTAACTTTATCACTTTAGGTGACAAACACCTCTCATCAATCTCCACTCTCCTTGATCTATCTTTTGCATTTGACAATGTGGATCACCCTACTTAATTATCTTCCTTAAGTAGTTCAACCATCACCGGCAACACCCTCAAAGGGTTCTTCTTTTATCACTCTGACGGTTCTTTCTCAGACATCTGACTCTAATCTTTCCTCATCTGTTTTACTACTGTTGGTTCTCCAAGAGCTGTACTCTTGGGCCTTCTCCTTTTTTCTCTCCACACTGCCTTTTTCGGTGTCATTACTGGATTGGGGTTCTCTTACCATCTAAATAGAATGATGTCCAAATAGTTTTCCCATTAAAACCTTCACGTATTTCACCAGTCACAAATATCCAGTTGTTTTACTGCTGTTCATCCTGTACCACATTCCTTTATGCTGAACTCACTTAAGACGGGCATGCTCTCCCTCTTTTGTGCTATAAATATCACCTAGCCTAAAGCCACCCACCACTCACCAGATCCCCAGACTTTTCCCTCCTGTGGTAGAACCGTAGGCATCCCATACAGGCACTCCAGGGGCATGGAGTCATTGCATACTACCACATTTACTGCTGCAAGGTATTACATTTTTAATATTTCATTAAGGAACTCTACAGCGCAACATGTAATAAGAGCATGTAAATATAAACCACCTCAATTGAGCAGTAACATCGAATCAAAACACTCCTCTTCCACCCTCATGAAGGTGGAATAGGATGGGTAAGGGTTCAGGGATGCAGGGTAAGATCAACACAATGATAAAATGAAAAGGAATCAAATATATAATCATTTAGAAGGTCCCGGCTGAATATGGACACAATATCACACCACTATCTCTAATTAATCAAAACTACAATATAAGTTCATGTGCAGTCCAGCTTCCCACTTCTAGCAATCAGGAAGACCCAGATAGACTGAAGCTGTATGAAAATGTAAGTCTTGCCCTCCCATATCACTTGAATCTTAGCAGGGGGCCACATTGAAACTTCAAGACTGCTTGCCAACTTTTAACAATCTGCAATGCTTGCCATCTCTTGTGGGGTGTCTCCAAGCAATCCACCTCTTGCATTAATCTTTAAAGTTATAGTACAGTGCAGTTCTTGAAATCCCTGCATTTTCATACCATTTTCCCCAGTGATCTTACCTACGTCCCCAAGATTGATGGCTTCTGATCCAGACTCCAAACCTATTTATCAATTTGTTCAACATTCCCTTTCATTTAATCCTAGCTGGTTTGCGTCATTAAAACCTTATGGTCCATGCATTTAGTGGTGGTCCTTATTTCTTACAACTGGTTATGGACCAGAGATTCACCCAGAGTAAAAGAAGCCAGCCAGGCAGAGCCACATAGCATCTCAGGATCTTAATGGCGCTGTTGACTAGAGGATAGGCGAGAGGAAATAAAAGTATCCAAATGATCTTTTACATTTCTCTGTATATGCTCTTAGGGAGCTGTGATTGAGTCTTAGGAATAGTCTGCGGATGTTGGAAGTAAGGCAGGTTCTGCTAGCCATACATTCTTTCTGAACATAGATAACACCTGGGGTCATACGGTGGGGCAGTGAAAACAGATTAATTGATCCTGACACCAGTGCTTCCTGCTAGCACAACAGGTAACGCAAGTGGCTCAGGTTCAACTTTGTGGTATTCGACCCACCCCCAGTTTCTCACAAGTCTAGATGACCTGAGGGTGGAATACCCCATTGTGTGATCATCCAGATCACCAACGCTCCACTGCCAAGTTGACCTGGTCTGAAGCAGCCTCCATGTTGCTGCTCATTGGGAAAGGAAGTATGTGGCACCTCTGCTCTTCCAAAATGTGAACTCGCAGGTTACCATACCAATTAGCAACATTCATGTCCCATTGGTTTTGTTAATCAGTTCTCCACTCTTTCGTGTCTACCATCAGCCTGATGAGGGGGCGTCCAGCCGCAGAAATTATGCAACAGTGGAGATCCAAAGTAGACATTTGCACAGTAGCTCAGCAAGGTATTTCCCGTGGTATCATGTTTTAAATGTTGGAAAGATCCACCAATTTATACTTTGCCACACACCCAAAGCATTGAAAAATTCATTAATTGAGTAAATTACATTTGTGGTCGCAGACCTTCCTCAACATTTGTTCTGTCCTTTGGATAAGTTCTTACACTTTGCTACCAGAACCACATACAGTCATCCGATGCACCCACCCCACCTTGCTCATGCTATACTAACCAAGCTGGTTGACTGTGCTAAAAACAGGTCCATTTTCAAGATATTGACACTACTATTTAAGGCTGTCCATGACCCAGTTCCTAGTAACCTGTTGACACCTTATAGTCTGATTTACTCCCATCCTCAGATTAAGATCGTCCAACAAGAACTTTCTAATCTCACCAGTACCGCTAATGCCAAGTGTGGGTTTTGGTACTTTTACCTTTTGGGGCCACGCCACTGGGATTCTCTTCCACCAATTATACAGGCAAGCTTGTCTCTTAAGGGGATTACAATATGATTAAAGAATTTGTTCTATATTTTAACAGTGAGAACCTCCTCTTTTGGCCCTCAGATGTGTAAATATGTATATTTGTGCACAAATATATTTTATTTAGTAATGCTTAAAATATCTGGATCTCCTCTGTGTGATTTTCGCACTATGGATTCTTAATTACTAATCCTCACTTTGCTTCATGTTAACCACCCCTGTCTGTCATGTGCTGAAACTGTCCTTTTGTACAACAGTTATGTTTGAAATGTTAGGACTTGAACATAACTATGCCAGCTCACTTTACTTGGGGGCAAATAAAGCCGAGATTCTTCGCCTACAAAGGGCATAAAATGCTGCAGCCCGGACACTACTCGGCCTGCAGAGAGCCTGTCCTACAACTAACGCCATCCGCAGACTGCATTGGCTGCCAGTGGCGAAACGTATCGAGTTTAAGACTCTCTGCATCGCCCACAGAATTCTGAACCTCCATTCCCCGGATATCTTGGCGAATCTCCTCTCGACCTACACACACACCCGCCAGCTACGCTCAATGGGCCAACACCTGGCCATTGTCCCCCGGGTGAGGAAAGTCCAAACGCTCCTTTTGCATCCTCGCTTCGAAGCTCTGGAACTCTCTTCCTGTGTGCATCAGAAGTATTAAAAACCATGCTCTATTCCGCAAAGCCATTAAAACACATCTCTTTCCTGTTTAATGGGTCTCCGGTGTCTCTTCCACAGTGCCTTTAACAGTTTGCAGTTTTAGCGCTGGGACGCCACTTAGCTGGGTCAGCTGTGCGCTTTACAAAACATATAACAACTTAAACATAAATAAAGTACCAATATCCTGTAACTCAAGGTAATTGCTCTGGTGGGGGCAGCATTTAAAAATCCCTCCTTCAAAGGGACTGAGTTAGTACACACAGAAAACGTTAGAGCTCTGTACTATTTAGAGAAACAGGGATACATGCACTCCCTAGGAGTAATTAACAACCGTACAGAAAATCTGACTCTGGGACCAGTGCATGCATATAAATCTGTCACAACACATGCCAAGGACAGACCATGATATTGCAGAAATCAGTGTACACACAAGAAGGAAATAAAGTGCACACTACATCAGAAGTACTTTCATATCTGTGGGATGTGAACTATAGATCCGTTTGCCACAAGCCAAACTATGAAATAATAAACTTCGCCTCCAAGTACCGGCACTCCCAGGCTCAGGGAAATGCTGTGTGGCCTGACTGGCGAGGGACACTTCCCTATGTTTTTTCTTCTCCACCTCATAATCCATTTGTGGTCTGATAAATGTGCCAGGCCTCAGCAACTATAGTTTTCATATCTCATGGAGCTATCCATCCATCTGTTAATAAAACTAGCCGCTCATTATAGATTGTTCAGTTAGCACGCTTGTGAGGTCTTACATCCCAGCTCAACCTGTACTTGTCATGCTTTTCCAAGCTCACATTCCACGTGCAAAAAGAGAGTAAAAGTGTTTTTTAAGACGTATACCTTTAGTTTACATTTGTAGAATAGCTACATTGGCCTCTGAACATTTATTTTCTAACCATTACTATGTTGCAATACCAGCTAGAAGGTTGTAGTTGGTCAAATTGTGTAAAGACATTAATTGCTTTCTCTTCTTCCACCTCACACCATTGTCTGCGATAGGAAATGTTAGAGAACCGCCTTTCTAAACTCTTACCTCTGACTCTTCCCCTCCACATCCCTTTTACTCATCCCAAGCATCCTCCTACTGCTATGACCTCCAAAACAAACAAAAAAAGTCTAAATCCTTCACTCTTCTATCCCTCCACTATCCTTTTCAATCAAAATAACAGACTAACATGTCCACTTCTCAAATGTCATATTTCACTATACTAATTCACCACTAATCCTTTATGGGTTCCAGAGTAGCGTGCTACTCGCCAAAAAAGCGCCTCAACACTTCATCAAGGGTAGCAAGCACTATATAAATGCAAACCTTCTTCCCTCTTCTAACCCTCCACTACCCTTTTCTATCCAAATAACTGAATAACATATCCACCACTCAAATTACTTCCATATTTCACTATACTAATTTTCAACACTAATCCTTTATGGGTTCCGGAGTAGCGTGCTACTCGCCAAAAAAGCGCTTCAACATCCCATCGGGGGTAACAAGTGCTATATACATGCAAACCTTTTTCCCTCTTCTATCCCTCGCCTTCTCAATCCAAATAACTGACTAACATATCCACCACTCAAATTACTTTCATATTTCACTATACTAATTCACCACTAATCCTTTATGGGTTCCGGAGTAGCATGCTACTCGCCGAAAAAGCGCTTTGACGCCTCATCAGGGGTAGTAAGCGCTATATAAATGCAATTACAATACAAAGCATATGAATCTGCAGTAGATTCATGCTGTAAAGAGCAAGTGTTACTTACCTGTAATAATCAGTTTGCAGCTTGTTGTCTTGTAGATTTACACTTGACGCTCCTGCCTCCCTGGGCTTAAATCAAACAAAGAGTATACTTTTTAGCATGGGCACACAGATCACAATGTTGAACAAATGAACATATTCTGAAGTGGGGTCCGTTTCGCGGTGCACTGTGGGTTTCAGGGAACTTTAGCTCAAGGTTCTAGTCATGCCTGAAGCTGAAATCAACGACTCAATACCATGTTGAAATATTCCAGACTCAACACTATTTTGCAAGACAGTATATAACATTTGAATCTATAGTAGAACAAGCTGCAAATCAATGAATACAATTTCCATCAATTACAACATCCCGATTTGGTATGGATGATGGTTCAATTAGATGATTCCATGATTGGCTCAATAAACGAAACAAAATCTGCATTTTACGGCTAAAGATACAAAAACTTCTTTGACCTCCGGAATAAACACAATTAGAACATTGGAATGTTGAGCGCCCCATTGAAGGCAATGGTGTGCTCCGGGCTTCTAATGGCCGGTAGAAGCCCGGAGAGCAACATTCCAATGCTTTTTTCATTTCACAGCTGTTGCTGTGAACAAAGGCCTCTCGTAGCCCGAGGGGATTTAAACCCCCTCGGGCTCCGAGAGGCCTTTGTTTTTACAAATTAGAACATTCTGCCCTCCAGGGGCAGAATGTTCTAATAGCCTTAGAGCTCTCCATAGTGGGCTCTACTGGCCATTAAAGGCCCACTTCCTTGTTAGAGACCTTCGTATCACGCTTTACACTGTGCTTGTCAGTAAACACCTAATTTATGAGTTTGATGCTACCCTATAGCCGCTACCGTTCTCAGAGTTACCAGGATTATCCACTGTTAGGGTAGTTACCCTAAACCAATAGGAACTATACCAAAAAGTTGATTATTTCAACAAATTTGATCAACAATGATGTAAAGGGAAGGCACATATGAACTGGACTGTCTGTGCCCCAACCTTCTGCAAGTTCAGTTAAGGAATATGCAAACATTTCAGAGGCGGCAGTCCGTTTTAAATTCAGGATTTTTCCACATAAAGCTGCCACTTTTTCTTTCTTTAAAACAAAGTAATTGGGACAACTGCTCTTGTTTCCAACTGGTATAAGCAAACGGTGGAATTAATATTGCAAAAGTATACATCACTCAGATGTAGAAATCTGCCCCTTATTATAGGACATTACACATGTGACAGCTGCTATTGAGAAGGCAAACAGTTATATCTCAAATAATAATGTGATGGTTTTATAGGCTGCCCATGTAATAGGATTATATTGGGACAGGTACTCAAAAAAAACAACAAAAAAAAGGGACCGGGCACCAACATTCCTGTCATCCTCACTTAATGTAAGATGAGCTTACCACAAGGTTCGACAATCCAAAGAGCTATAACCTACTTATGACCTACATATAGTCAGTTTTCCATACGTGTCTTTTTATGCGACTTATTTGTCACACAGATGGCAGTTCTAGGTAAATAGGACACCAGACCTGATGTATGTATAGACAATTGGCAAAATGCAAGTCGCAGGTATTCTTTTGAGGCTGCCTGTATCTCAAACCCTACAGCTCTCTGTAGAGTTTTTCTATTGAAAGTGTATACATGGGGGCCGGGTGCACCCACCGGGAGTCATGGTGGTACAAGTGTTTTTTACAAAGATCTGGCTGGCTATCTACCCTCACTCATCCGGAACAACTAGGTTAAAACAGGAGAGGTGTAAATGCTGGCTAACATGTCAAAAGGTGAACGTTACTCACGTGGCAGGAGATTACCATCTTGTGCAGCACACACAAGTGATGTTCAACAGGCTCCTGCACTCACCCGGCCAGATACACACAAGTGAAACTACAGGCACCCGTCATACATGTCCCCATTTGTATTGCTGAGTTTAGAGATCAAGTGGGAACCAAAAACACACATGAAACGGATACAGTGATGCAAAGTTAAATCTGTTACACAAAGTATGATAGCATAATTAACAAGTGGGGATACATAAAAAAGCAAGTAAAACAATGTCATTTAAAACCTATTGAATGGTACAGCAAACACTTTAAACTAATTGAAAGGAGAGTGGTTCTTGCTCTAGCAATGGAATGTTCAAGGAAATAAAGGGACAATTTCCTGCTACCAATGAACCTCTGATGGAAGATCTTTTATCCAACCACCCTCGACCTACAAGCCGGAGCCTACTGCCGCAGAACTGATAGGCAAAATTGAGTTAGACTAGAATTCTGGTATTGAGATCCACCTCGAAGATATAACAAGCATCGGCAAATCCAACAGGTCTAACCTTTGAAAGGTGTTAGCTGATATTTGGGCTTTTCTATACATTGTTACAGCATCATCATGCATGTGCTTTCATATGTTTTGATGCAAGGGCAATTTTGACCCCAGTGTGATGACATATGTTCATGCATGCATCACCATGCCAAACTCATCATGATGCAATGGACATTTTTTCTTAATTTACAGTTGCAGGATGGTAGCTGCCATCTTAGAATGGTAAATGTAAAAAAAGTACACAAAGTGTATAAAACGAATTTAGTGAAAGTAGTGGCCCAGCTGCGAATTGAAGGTGCTGGGCTCTCATTAAAAGAAAACCAAATAAATACAAGTAAAAAAAGAATGGAGAAGAGCGGGGAACAATGGAGGAGCCATGGGTGTGGCGGTGGCTTGGGAAATCAAGTAAATGCTGGCAATGAGCAGCAGAGAGTAATGGAGGAACCTTCAATTAAAAGAAAAAAACAGATCCAACACAGATTGTCAATATGTGTTTGTTATTACAAAATATCTCCTCCCAAAATGTAGCAATACCATGAACAGTTCAGCCTTGTGAGAGAAATTAGCATCAGAGGTGACACCTCTAAGGCATGCGAAAGACAACTGCAGGCCTTTCTGGAACACGCGTCTGGGAGTGTAGTATATTCTTGGCAATGTACTCAAAATCTGAATAAGGTGGCTGGCAAATGTAACTTACCGCACCAGGGAGGGGAAAGAAGTGAAGTGGGAAGCTGAGGTGGGGGCAGTACCATGCACCATTTCTGAGAAGGGGTGCCAGATGGGATGGTCAGAGAGGTCTGGGGCTTAGTTTATACCAATCTTAGCCTTCAAGGGTTGGTTTCGCAGTGTCTCAACAACAGGTGGCCTTTAGTACCAGGGTTTCTAGGTCTTGGTGGTTCCTTTCACCTGAGCCCTGCAGGCTGCATGGAAGAGGTCATGGGATGACCCTGCTTTACTCTAAACGTTCAGCCCTCTCGAGCATCAGTGAGCAGCGGACACCTAGATGAGCTCTTCAAGTTTCAGGGTCTTTTCAGTTGCGCACAGATGTTATCGCCATCATCCAGAGGGAGGTGAAGGGATGTGGACGGTAAGATTTTAGATGACCGAACCATGCTTTGTGGAAGTGTTGGCATGGATCACGGGCAGAAGAGTGGTGGAGCTGGACTAGAATGGAAATTTGGTCTTTTCAGGAACATCAGTCGTGGGTCGGGCAGCAGGTTTCTTCTGAATCAGGTTGCTGCTGAGTTGCCATCATCAGTGGTTCACGTGCCTGCCACAATAGACGAGGAGCCTGGTTGCTTTTGAAGTTTGATTGGTTTCTTTTGAACCTGAATCAGGTGACCTGCAGAGTTTTAGAAGTTGGCATGGAAGTTTTATGGTCCGAAAACTCGGACCAGGCCAGGGATGCTTTCCTAAGGTGTGGACAGCCAGAAGTTCTGGCATCAGCAAGGCTTCCAGGGCAGCCATTTACAGAGGCTAGGTGGAAGTCTGCCATCCACCTATGGATTTTACAGAAAGGGCAGAGTAAAAACACATTTTGTTTTGCTGTGTTTGGTTACTGTACGGATTATCGGCTTCTGAACCAGGCTAATCTATCTGAATTTGCCAACACGTGAATGTAATGCATGTACTTTAATGCCTCATTCATCCTAGGCATGCTTGCAATTACCAAACTCAGGAGAGAAACAACAGTGGTTGCCCTGTAGGTCTTAGCTGTGGCATTGCTAGGAGTACAGCAGAAGATGTGAAATGTACAAACATAATTGAGATGCATAAAGTATCAGGTTTTCGTTAATTACTTCAGACAGCCAAAGGTGTAAATTGGGGTTGGGAGGGGAGGACCCTATATACATTCATGTACAATACCAAGGAGATGAGAATCAGCCTTGAATCAGGAATTAACGCAGTGGGAACCTAAGCAGCCAAGGAGGAGGTCTGGAAAGATCATTGTGTTCATTAACATTTATTGCTTGTAAAGTACATATCTATGCATTTGGTACATGGTTCTCAATAGCAATGCTTGAAGCATCCTGGATAGAACACACCTGGGAAAAGTAAAGATATTTTAGTATAAAAAAAAATGGCCATTAGACAAATAACTGGCTAGCGTTGAAGCTGGCAATGTGATGCCAGTAACAGAAAAGTGGCACATAGTGCCTTAACGGCAATATACATCACAGAACTAGCACCACTCAAATAAATAACATGGTAGTATGAAAAGTGAACATTTCTCAATTCCTTCCTCTAAAACACACTACATTCAACTCCTTCAGACAGAAATACTTTTTTCAGAGGTGCAGTTTCAAGAGTTGAGAGATCTTTCCCATTCCTGCTGGTTCTGCAACAGCTCCTAACAAGGATTTATTAACCATTTTAAAAAAACATAAAAATATAGATTTTAACAGTCTCTTCATATGAGAAGTCCCTTTTACTCCCATTCCCTTCATAATTTTTTTTGATACATGAAGTCCCTTTTACTCCTAATCTCTTCATAAATTTGTTTGTGGGTTAGATCGGTGCTAGTGCTATATTGAGGTGGCAGTGCAAGTGCAACGACTGTTGACACTGGTGTCCCAGCGGCATTAGTGCCACTTTCACTAGGGAACATAATGCCAGGGACCTGAGAATACAACCAGTAATATCACTAGGAAACATCAGTGCAAAGAGCATATTGGGGTAGGGTATCGTGGAGCCACATGTGATGCCCGGGATACAAGTGACAGGAATGCCAGAGGCTAATGTTTTCAGTCCCACATACACCTTAATGTAGCACTTCTAACATTTCTTATATGAGGGAAGCACAGGTGAAACTAGGCTGAGCAATGAAATGTGTAGATCCAACTAGTAAGACCGGTGGCAGGGGGTCACAGTGTCATTGAGGCATTCATTCAACCCGGGCATACAGAGGGTCATGGTATATCTATTAAACTAGAGCAGAAGTCCGGGGCGGCTCCTCCTTTATGGCGGAGGAGTGTCGCCCCACTAGGTGGCAGCAGATTAAAACACATGGAGAGAAAAAAAATGACAAACCTATTTTATTTCTCTTACCTGCAGGCTGCCAGCGAGCCCATAGGGCGGGGTGGGGCCATGCAATGCATGACAACAGTGGGAAGGAGGGGTGATGGGCACTACTACGTGCGCATGACGGTTTGGCCAGCTGTCTTAGGCCGGCCAAACAGTCATGCGCACTTAGCATTTCTCCACCCAGCTGTGTTGTACAGCCGGGTGGAGAAAAGCCACAGGCTCCCAGGTACTGTCTGAGCGGCAAACTAGGCCGCTCAGACTATTCCCAGCAGCGCTTCTCTCATGCTGGGAATACAATTCCCAGCATGACAGAAGTGCTGGGATAGGCATCTGGGACCCTGCGCAGGGTGCACCAGCTGGCCCTGGAGCAGAGGATCAGGGGAGGAGCAATGCGGAGACTGGTAATGTTTTATTTTTTGTATGTGCTTATTTTGGTATCCCTCCACCGCCGCCCTACCGCTTTAGACCCCGAGCAGCCGCCACTGGCAGGAGTTACAGGTGTTGGAGAGGCATTGGTGCCACAAGCACCAAGCAGTGTGGCATCAGAGGGCCTTGGTGCAACAGGTGGGTGCTTAGTGATAGTGGGAAATTAGTACAGCCAGAACTTAGAGTGTTTGGGAGACATTAGTGCAAACAATGCCAGAATTTATGTCGTGTCAGGACTGGAGTAAGTGCTAACATTGAAAGTGGCAGAAGATATGGGGCCAAGGAAGTGTTAAGGCAACCAGTGCAACGAGGCATCATTAACATCAGGGCCACTGGTTAAAGGGTAATAGAGTTATCGGGGAAACCAGTGCAAGGCAGAGGTCATCCTGGGGGCGGTATTACGTTGACTAGCATCAGATGGACCCACAGGGCATAATGCAGTGAGATATAGGGATTGTAATATCTGGTGTGAATTAGTGCAACCAGCTCTGAGGATTATAGTTCAAGAAAGGTAATGCAACTGGGGCAACACTGGTGAATCCAGCACTATAGGTTAGGGCAGTATTTTTAGCTATGGCAGGAGATACACAAAGAGAACTGCACAACATCAGTGGAGTGCAGGGCCAGCAAGCCATTAAGGCAACCAGCACCAGAAAAAAATATTTAATCTCTCTACTCTTTCTTAAGTGCCCTTCATGTTCATCGGACTAGCCCCACCTAGTGGACAGAACTGGAAAATATGCCAGACCTACAGGTAGAGGCCAAAGGTGCATGTGCGTCCGTCCGGGCACGCTGGTCCTGCCACCACGTGCAATCCCTATACACATCAGCAATCAGTTCCGTAACAACCATCAACCTGTAGGATGTTTGTGACGTGGTTACAGCTATGGAGAGTGGGTTGTTGCAAATGGTAGGTAGTCAAGATCTAAGAGTAGAAGGTACTAGATTAGCTGATCACATCAGAACTGACTGCCAAAGCGAGCGTTTCTGCAAGGCCACTTAAAAGGCCACTTAAGGCAAAAATATCTAAATGAATGTGTGGTACGTGAGAAAAGTATTTACACAGCAACACCTTTAAAGTGAGTAGTTAGAAGGGCTAATGTGCTTACATCTCAGTTTCTGGTTATGTCAGAGATGATGAATACAAAAGTCATCCTTCTCGTGTAGCCAGAGTGCTCCAAAAAGGTATCTTGAAAATACTACAAAAACTATTTTATGATCACGTGCTCTATGGGGTCATTTTGCACAGGCTGAAACAAGAAGGGAAGCGACCATCAAAACGTTTTGTGATTACTTTGTAGAATGATATGGTTCTCCTCTTGCGAATTTCTGTAGTCTCAGGGTGGTCGGTTAGCACTTACAGGCTTCCCTGAATACTCTCTCCAGCAACACGATGACCAAACTACAGGACCTGAGAGGGTAACTGATCTTCCCCATCAGTGCCCAACTAAACCCGCTTGCTTCTGTATCGTAATCGAATGAAGTGTCCCATAAGTGCTTCCGTTTCATTTGGTCTTAAGTTTTAACTTCAGGAACCAAGCAGTGCAGCAAAGAGGTGGAAAACCTCTCTCCGCCATGGGAGAGGACACTCCACTATTGAGGAAGCTGAATTATCCGCCCATTTACAAAGGCAGATGTGTTCACTGCAGTGTTGTACTTCTGCTCAGTTCCAAAATCTAGTGCACACTTGAAGCATCTTGGCACAGACTGCATCCATGGCTGCGGGGCCTTCCTCTTGGCATGTTCACACTAGTTAAGACAATTCTTGATGAAATTCTTCAAGAGAACCATCAGGCCATGCAGGTCCCCTAACAAATGCACCCAGTGTAGGAGTTTATTGCTATGCGATGGGCACAGCGGCAGATGTGGGGCTTTGTGTATATTCTGGAAGTTGTTCTATCCTGGATCACTTTCATTTTCCTCTTAGGTGTGCCTTTATGAATTTATTTACCTTTGTTGTGTCCAGCTATAAAGTATAGCTTCCGGAGGAACCAAATACCTATACTGTAAGGCCACTCTAAGCTTACTTGTGGCTTCTTCACTTATCAAGCGTACAGGGACCTCCTCCACCACCGGTCTTCAAGCAAGACATGGCTCATTGTCAATGGATTGAGTCATGGGAGGCTTGACATGTCGATGATCCAGAAAATCATTCTGAATTTCATTTCACATCTGTGAGGGACTCGCAAAGCATTTCCACTCCAGATCTAGCTAAACAGACAGAGAAGGAAGATGATGTGGTCCGCTGCAGTCCCAAAAATCCAAGGCTAGCATTCATCATTGGATGGATTGCGTGTTCTCCTGCTTGTACGGCAAGCACCTTACAGTGGTGTTATCAATTCTGCATTTCTCTGGAGAAATTGGAAACATGTCTTCGCTGCCAAGTACATAGGCTCCCAGATGATGACACAATGAAACTGGTCGTCTGCTGACTACAGTAGAGAGCTGTGTGTCTCTAGTAAGTCTGCCACTGCCGGCACCCAGCTGATGAGCTGGTGGGTGATAATCTGAGCCTGGCAAACAAGAATGCATAATATTTCTGCTTCAGAAAGGGTTGTACCAGTGCCCTATGTACCAAATTGAGAAAAACCAAAGATAGAGGGGTGAATTTGTACACCTTTGCACCCATCTCTTTTTAGAAACGCAGCTAAAGCTGCAGCTCTCTTTAGCCTTGCTAGGCCCCCAATATAACCCTTCAGGCCACCTAAATCTGGAAGCTGTCACCTAGAAAAAGCACAGATCACTGCAGCGTTTGCGTTGGCTTCAAAAACATCTTTGGCTACTTCACTTGGACCACTGTAGAGAGGAGAGTGTACCAGAGCAGGCTGTTTGAGTGTAACTTAATAAAGACTTTGTGGTCAGCAAAAACAGACTGTACATGTATAACTTGACGGGCACGAACCTGTTGAAGACTCATACACTTGCAATGAGGCCAGAACAGACTTTACATTAGTAATGGTAGCCACCTACCATAAAACTGAAGGGTTCTGGTGGCTTTACAGTAAGAAAGCACCTTTTCTGAGAGAACTGAACTGGCTGGACAAGCCTACAGTATTATGGAACATTTTGAAGAGGTGACAGTCTTCCCTTGAGAATGTTCCTCGTCCTAAAGTATTCTTTTATGGAGATGCAGTCGGACACTGCAGTCTTGAGTTCTACCGCGAGTTTCTCTAGGTGGAAACCTTCCATCTCAATGGACTTAAAGTGGTGGAAAGCTTGTCACACCCACCACTTTCCACTATTGCATGAAGGCAGAGGCCCCTCACCGATTCAAAGCTATAATCTTAGAAGGGCCACGAGAATGAATAAACTGAAGAGGCAATGGAGTTGTGTGTGTGAGAAAACAAAGCGTACGATTGGAAATCTGGAGCAGCAGTTTGGCTGCTCACACAGAGCTCCTCAGTGGAGTGTGCACATCCTGCAGCTGTACTTTGGGGGATAAGTTGCGAGACATACACTGATCAAGCTGGCTGATGGAGCAATTTACTGGAAGAGGGGCCTCGATAAAGGCTTCTGGAGTTATAATACGTTTTTATAGGTTAAATTCAAGAGGTGCTCAAGCGTAAGCGTTGGAAATTTTCTATTGGCTCGGTAACATACTCTATTTTTACTGGGTCTCTGGGGCACACTGACCATGTCTGATGCGCAGCCCACTGGCCCTCACGCCTTCCTCCTGCAACCGGATGGCGCCAGTATTGGGACCTTCTTTTACTTCATTCCATCATTTCTCAATGAGCCTGCGTGAGAGTAGAGTGTCCATTCCCCTAGGCTAATCTCAGTACTGAGTAATATTTTGTGTTTTGCATTTCTTGATCTCGAGAGATGTCCGACGGGTATACAAAGTAAGTCTACTGCATTCAAGGAAATACCCTGAAGATGAGCAGCGATCCCCAAGGCTAGGGACCCCATTAGGATGGTTGGAAAAACAACGGATAGCATAATGCAAGAAAGTATACGGGACGTTGGGAACGCAGAAACACCTTTGTTGTCATTAGATGTAGTACTTGCATATTTTTACTTCTGTCCCTAAGGTAGCCATATGTTGGAAAATAGTAATGATGTACTGGAGTGGAGAACAGTGAGAAAGAGGACACTGTTCATCCCCAGAGGACCTACTGTCAGGAGTAACTTCATAAACTAGCATACTAGAGTCTGAATGCAATGTCATAAATGGAGATTACCATCAAAGACTGAACTTGCAAACCAGTGTAGGTATCTACTCTTCACAGACTTAAGTACTGCCCTGTGCTGCCATTTACACTTAAATATGAAATACTGGCCTATGCAGCATGTACACAAGTCTGGAGTGTACCTTGTGCTGACTTTTCAGTCTAAGTTCAAGGTATAGGCCTGCACTCGCATTTATACCTCTGCAGCATACTGCTCTGTGCTTTCAAAGTTTGAAGTAGTACCCTGTACTGGCAATTACCCCTCCTAGCTGCAGTTAAGGTATGTGCTATGTCTTGTATAAGTGTACGCGAGGCTTAAACATATATTAGGTATACAGTTGGGTGTCGGATATACGAATTCCATAGCTGTGGTTTCTTGGAGTCTCCGAGGTTCGTGTAAAGCAGTGAATTCCGCAGGAGCTCAGCTCAAGGCCTCCTTGATCAGAATCTCCTTTAGGCTAGGCCCTTTCTGGCTGCCGACCTCTGAGTCTGTCAGTTTTTGGAGTTTTGCCTCTGACTGGCGCTTGTCCTTTCCCACCTTCCACGACAGGTGGATGTGCGCCCTCAGAAAGGCTGGCAGCAGCGGGTGCCTGTCCTGAGCCTCGAGCCTCTGCACCGCCTCCTGGCAGAACTCCTGCGCTTCCGGCAGTTGGTCCACTTCCTGGTGGCAGACTGTGAGCCCTGCTAAGTTCAATAAGACATGGCTGCCGGCGCCGCTCGCGCCCAGCTTGTCCTGCAAGTGCCACGCATTGGTCCACATCGCGAGAGCCTCCCGGTACAGCCCTGTGCGCGTCAGCAGCTGCGCCATCTGCAAGTCCCGCAGGTAGAAGAACTCCAGGAACTCTCTGCACCGGCAGATGTCTGGGATGGCGGACACCTGCGACAGGAAGTTCTCAAAGGCGCGGCTGCGCTTCGCAATGGTTTCGGCGGCAAAGTTCTTGCGCATGCGCTTGCGGGGAAAGACAATCTCGTGCATCTCTTCGTGGAAAAGTCTGCGCAGCCGGCGGTTCAGTTTCTCAAAGTCCGAGTAGCGGCGGTAGATGATGCCAGGGCATTGGTCGAAGGTACCTGATTTTATCAGGTAGATGGTGTAGACCTAAGAGAGAGAGAGAGGGCAAATTGAGTAATGAGCAAGTTAGATTAAATAAGATAAGAACAACAAAATGGGTGCAAACACAAGAAATGAAAAGGGAAATATATAAAATGGAATGGGTGAGAAAGAAAACAACAGAGCCATGCTAAACTAATAACCAGACAAGCAACAGTCACAGTGAGACATGCACATGCTAAAGTCACCGCAATACATACTAGTATCGCAGCAGGACTTGCTACACTCATGACAAGGCACTCTACAACTACTACCAAACATTCTATGGTCACTGCCACGCCAAACAAGCATAGAAACTATATTTCTGTGTAAATCCTACAGAGTCGGTAATGCAATATTATGGCACGGTAAACATAGTTTACAACGATGTTGATACATTGCATGCCATTAACAACAACAGCGTTGTTACATTGCATACCATTACAACGCAAGCCGTTACAACGACTTGCTGTAGGGGGCAGAAGGTGTTGGATTTTAAATCCAACACCTTCCCTACTGTTGCACAGACTGGAGTTGGAATAGTAAATGATACTATTCCAAATTCTAGCACCCCTCCCCCCCCCCACAGCAAGTCGATGTAATGACTTGCCTTGTAATGGTATGTGGCGTAACAACACGGTCGTTGTATGGCATGCGTTGTAAACGCATGCGTTGTAACGTGGCCTAGTCTTATAGCACAGATGGGTGTGGTGTAGTAAAGATTAAGCTGTCTTTGTGGGATTGTAACAAGAAAGATCACCAGCTCTACCTTTTCATTTTGAGCTGAATGCCTTTGAATGCCTAGTCTGCCTAGAATGTTTGACAGAAGTTAGGCAGGAGCGTCATGTCAGTGAAGAGCAGGAAAGGAGGGAACTGGAAAATGTGACTGCAGTGAGAGAGGAATTTGGACCTTCTACAACAGAAATGACGTTTATGGAAAGACTATGGAACCATAATGTTAATTGCCCATTCCCTGCACATTACATGTATTTGTTTCTGTCACAGAAAAGTTCATAGTGATGGATGTTAAGTTTACAAAACCTCAGGAGTCACATAATCCTATAATTTATGTACCCATGCATAGGCATAATTTAGTGGTTGCTGTGAGAAGGAGTACATGAAAAGTGTAGTTTTAGTGTTTCTGTGAGTCAGCAAAGGCGTTACGTGTTACAGCTTAATTGTCCTATGACAAATGACTGATACCGACTGTCAGAAGGCCTGCAGGCTCCAAGAGCAAGGACTGTGTGTTTGTAATCAGACAGAACGGTCAGAGGGTGAAGTACAGTAACACGTAAGAATTTGAGTCAGAGACCAAGCAGGGAGGTTGTGAAGTAGCTCTCCAAGGCAATTCCGGGTGGAGCCCTGGGCTTGAGCCACTCTATTCTTAGATCAGGGGAGACCCGAGTCATTTGCTATAAACAGATACTGGTTTCGCCACATGGTACTGTAAAGAGGCTGCGAGATAGATCTGTGGAATATGGCTCATCTCTATGGACTCCAGGACGCCAGTGTAATGTTTTTAGGTGGTAAGTGGGAAAGACTGACTTCTCTTCAGTGGGAGAAGTAGTATATACGTGAGTGACACTGAAAGGGACAATTTGCAGAGGGAATTTGCCCACAGCTCGAGCCCTTGTGAGTGTAGGTAACACAGCAAGGGTTTCTTCTAAGAATACATAGATCAATATCTGCCCAGTGATTAATGCCAGTGATGAGAGAGATAATTAGAGGCCTTTTCTAAATGTAACGAAAATCAATTTAGGAAATTAGCTTTGCGCTCTCTTTAGTAAGCGTTAAATATGTAGAAGAAGGGAGCGGTGAAGCATTGTGGCTTGTCCAAAATACATAATAAAGTGTAGGTAATAATGTAGGTGGTCTTTGGCAACAGAAATGAGGTGATTAAGTTCACTCATGACAGAACACGGTCTGAAACGAGCACAACGTAGTTGATTCTAGCTCTACTGTTACACATGTACATTACAAATGCCACCAGGAGCCCCGATGTCTCTCCTGCACAAGGCAAGAAGACTAAGGACCTCTGTTGCTAGAGCTGGCCCACACCCAGCTACCCTGGGGGCCAGAGCAATCCACTGAAACGCCATGACACCCTGTGCACAGCACAGTAGCATGTGCAGGAGTGGAATAGTTGAGCAAACAAAGATTACTATAGGAGGTGGTTGTACGTTTGTAAAAAACATACGGTATATCATTAACAATACATAACCATACACACATGAATGTACAGTCCCTTCTACAACGTACAATATTAATAGCTATTCTATTTACTTATGAAGCAGTTAAAAGAAGACCCTTCAAAAAGTAAAATCGGTCACTTTCTGGGGCTGGGATAGGACCCGAAACACCACTCCAGTTGTTAGAAAAATCTCTGCAGCGTTAACAGTTGAAACAGGTAAGCGGTAGTCTCTCCTTGCGGTTACTGTCATCAGGTAACTCCTACTTACAAGGGTTTGGCTATTACACTGCAGTCAAGGAGTGGGTGCAGGTAGAAATAGTTGGATCTGTTTTATTGGTCAACTAGGTAGTCAAGTTCTCTCTCAAAACGTAGTTGATACTAGGACGTATGTCATACTAATGTGCTGCCTTTCTGTTATGGTCAGTTTTCTTAAGCTATAAAGGTCAATAGAAAGTAAATGTAAAAAGGGAGTGGGTACAGAGTGCATGTTACTTTTTTCAGGAGTCTGACTGGGACGGTCCTGCACAGCAATCTATGGGATATGTGGGCGATTTTAGCGACAGGTGGCATCTACTGTGCCCCAAAGTCCTTTTACTATTAGTGACATGATCATGTTTTTTCCAATGCGTCACCGAAGGGACCCCTGTATTTTAAACCTACGGAGGTTGGGTAATTGTTTTCTTGGCCTAGCTTTCAAGAAAGCTATAAAAACACCAATGCTGTAACATCCGTTGAGAAGTTAGGCTCCGTCTTCTGAAAACGTTAAACCAAGATAAAAAGCTTCTTTGTCTCTAGCTACCATGTTAGATATTTGTCCAGGTGTGTGCCCTGCATGTTGACGCTACAAGGCCCTCAACAGTACAAAGGAGTGATCTGCAGCGACGAGCAAGAGTCCCTTTCCTTTCTGGCAAGGACAGACTTCTCCGAAATAGACCATAAATGACGAAAGGGGTTTTGCTTGTCTTTTGTACTCCTTTTATCAACTACAGAAAGTTATGAGATAACTAGTGTGCTGATTATGGGTTTTGTACCACCTTTGTGTGTGTATGGGGGTGGAATGTGTATATGGGGGTGGGGTGTGTGTGTATGGGGGTGGGGTGTGTGTGTATGGGGGTGGGGTGTGTGTATGGGGGTGGTGTGTGTATGGGGGTGGGGTGTGTGTGTGGGGTAGGGTGTGTGTGTAGGGGTGGGGGTGTGTGTAGGGGTGGGGTGTGTGTGTAGGGGTGGGGGGTGTGTGTAGGGGTGGGGTGTGTGTAGGGGTGGGTGTGTGTGTAGGGGTGGGGTGTGTGTAGGGGTGGGGTGTGTGTAGGGGTGGTGGGGTGTGTGTAGGGGGGTGGGGTGTGTGTAGGGGGGGGGGTGGGGTGTGTGTAGGGGGTGGGGTGTGTGTATGGGGGTGGGGTGTGTGTATGGGCATGGGGTGTGTGTGTATGGGCATGGGGTGTGTGTGTATGGGCATGGGGTGTGTGTGTATGGGGGTGGGGTGTGTGTGTGTATGGGCGTGGGGTGTGTGTGTGTATGGGCGTGGGGTGTGTGTGTATGGGCGTGGGGTGTGTGTATGGGCGTGGGGTGTGTGTATGGGCGTGGGGTGTGTGTATGGGCGTGGGGTGTGTGTATGGGCGTGGGGTGTGTGTATGGGCGTGGGGTGTGTGTATGGGCGTGGGGTGTGTGTATGGGCGTGGGGTGTGTGTATGGGCGTGGGGTGTGTGTATGGGCGTGGGGTGTGTGTATGGGCGTGGGGTGTGTGTATGGGCGTGGGGTGTGTGTGTATGGGCGTGGGGTGTGTGTGTATGGGCGTGGGGTGTGTGTGTATGGGCGTGGGGTGTGTGTGTATGGGCGTGGGGTGTGTGTGTATGGGCGTGGGGTGTGTGTATGGGCGTGGGGTGTGTGTATGGGCGTGGTGTGTGTGTATGGGGTGGGGTGTGTGTATGGGGGGTGTGTGTGTATGGGGTGTGTGTGTGTGTGTATGGGGGTGTGTGTGTATGGGGGTGTGTGTGTATGGGGTGGGGTGTGTGTATGGGGGTGGGGTGTGTGTGTATGGGGGTGGGGGTGTGTGTGTATGGGGTTGGGGGTGTGTGTATGGGGCTGTGTGTATGGGGCTGGGGGTGTGTGTATGGGGGTGGGGGTGTGTGTATGGGGGTGGGGGTGTGTGTGGGGTGTGTGTATGGGGGTGGGGGTGTGTGGGTGGGTGTGTGTATGGGGGTGGGGGTGTGTGTATGGGGGTGGGTTGTGTGTATGGGGGTGGGGTGTGTGTAGGGGGTGTATGGGGGTGGGGTGTGTGTGTGTGTGTAGGGGGTGGTGTGTGTGTCTAGCTCTCGCTCTCTCTTTTGCCTTCTCTCTCCCCCTAAGAGTACACACAATGTTGTCCATAATTATTTTTCCTCCCAAATGTTTGCTAATTTGGCAAAATAAGGTTGACATATAGGTGGTGCTATGTTTTTTCTTTAGCATTTTAGAATTAGACAGGTCAGAACTTTTAACTTAGCAGCTCTAAGGAAATGGTAGGTACAAGAGATGAGAAACGAACTGACCAAATGAACTGAATAGCACACAAAACCAAATATTCTATTTACAAGTTAAAGAGTTTGCCCTTGTGAGCGGGAGTTTATATCTACCAAAGGTTTAAAATACAGGGCATGGAGATCTCCCAGGAACTCCGAGATATTTTTTTATTGTCAGGCTCGCCAATTGTTATTAAAAACTCTATGTAACGAGGATTAGGTACTGATGGGTTTTGGCGGTTAGTTGACTGAATATATAGATGGGGGATGGACTTAAGTCACGAGTTCTGCGGCATATCACCATTCAAGTGTTTTTAGGCTCCAACAAATGGGTGGCGCCAGACCACAGGATGGATGGGCCTGCGAACATAATGGCTGCCTCTGCCTTCTCTTGTTGTGCAATAGACAACTAGTACCCTGAAGGTACAGTGTTTCCAAGGCAAAACACAGCTGCATCATTAAGCAAGACTTGTACGTATTTACTTATAAAAGGGCACACTTGGCACAATCAACTGACAAGAAATATGAGTTTGTTCAATGTGAAGACAAACTTAATTTAAATTTGTGGTTTGACTAGCTGCCAGGTTTTAAAGTCAAAGTTTGACACACAGTAAAGGAGTAAACATTTCACTTTCATCTCAGATGCAGTGCAACCCAAAATGAACTAAGTGTTTGCCTTGGTGAGCAATTATAAATGTTTACAAATCAAGAGAGCCTGCCATTTCACACGGGATCTCTAACGTTTTCAAGTGCTCAGAGTTTTGCGGGAACGTTCAGCACAGAGCTCAGCAGAAACCGCACAGCACGTATAGCTGTACGCAAGTCACAAAGCTCTAAAGACAGCACAATGTACACAGCTCAGAATTATAGGCTATTACCCAGAATTTACAAACGCTCACAGTTGTGCAGAAAGAGCACTGATGATAATTCACTAAAATGCCATGGGGTAGCGGATGTGACATGTTGCACCCTGTCAATTCTAATGACCTAGCTGAATGGACCAACCCCTTGTCCCAGCCTTAGCCACTCAACAATCTCCAATTTGCTGCTAAGTGGCCAGGAGTAGAGCAAGGGCTGGACAGACCAGAGAATAATCGCCTTCATGACCACTGAAACCAGGGGTAGCAAGAGCAGCGACAAGAGTACCACAGCGCAAACCCGGGGTAGCCGCTGCGACACTGGGCTGCCCCTAAATGACGTGACAGCATGCACTACTCTCCACAGAAGGCTTTGCCAAAACTGCAAACACAGCGGAGATCGCTCTGCAGAAGCAACAACAAGCCTTGTAGAAACAACACACGAACTATAAGAAAGAAAAAAAAAGCTGAAGGAAGCCAGCACAGCCGAAATCCAAGGCAGGGAACAGGAAGCAGCGGTAGAATATGAGGATTACCTGAACAGCTTCTTCTGTGGCAGCAAAAAGAAAGGACGAGAAGAAGCATGAACCCCACATTGCAACTCCTGGGCACACAAATACAGGTACAAAGGCTGTTCATGCTCCTCATTGGCCACGGACACCAAGCAGTTTGAAACAGTTCTCGATTAAAAGCACAGAATTGTCCTCTCAACAACTGCATAACTTGTAGTAAGGTTTGTCCTCCCCGGGCAGTGCTTTAAATGGGCAGGAACTATGGGTTACTCAGTGTCTGCACTTCTTTAATTTGGAAGGGATTGTACCAGCACTTCTCAGCACTGCTCCAAAATGCTTTTATTGGGACATTACCCACACTTCTCAGCAACAAACAGGTACTCTGGGACAAGGAGTACCTGCACCTCTATATTTTCATTTCAAGCACTGTTCCCAGAAGCACATTTTTTCGATCAAGGACCTGCGGCCACACCGTACGAAGGAAGGAACAAGACTCACCCATACATATGCAAGCTCCGTCACTCCTCTGTGAGGGTCAAGATTCAGAGGGGTGTCTTTCCCAAAGCCCCATCACAGGGAGTGTGTCCTGCGTCCATTTCTCCACAGTGGATACACAAATTTTAAAGGAGCATCATGTTGTTTTATATTCTATCGATTGATTTGCATCAGTGAAGCAAGCAGCCCTGCCCACCCTTGGCTCAGTTATCGACGTCCACTGTTTTAAACAAGCATTGGCATAGCCAATAGGTCTCGCCTTTGGGACCTTATAAGTGTTTAGCCATGCAACAGTTGCATAACTAAATACTTATAAGGTCCCAAAAGCGAGACCTATTGGCTACACCATGATAATCGCGGCACCTGCGCTTTACTTTTAACATTAAAAGTAAAGCGCTTTAACATTAAAAGTAAAGCGCGGGTGCCGCGATTATAGCAAAAGTAAAGAAATAGAAAAATAATCTATTTCTTCAAAGCCGTGAAAGTGTATCGCGATGCACTTAATGACCCGTGACGCGCGTGCACGCTCACGTGAACGCAAGCTGGTCGCCAGCAAACTGCTGTTTACACTTCCAAAACCCGCTTACTAAAACTCTCGCCAGAGCAGCGCATGCGCTGGCTCAGGCGAGACCTAAAAAGAATGTGGTGAGCACCTGGCTTTAGAACACCTCTGCGCATCCCATGAAAAGCAACGTTTTGCTCATGTGATCAGTGCCTCATGCAATGCATCAGGAATGGGGCTGCGCTCGTGGTGGAAATGTGTTTAGATGCATCATCTGTGATGGGACAGGATTCTAATTCCTGGCTCACAATAATTTCTACACGTAACAGATACATACACATCTCATAAGAGAGTCTGCAGCATTTGCACAGTAGACTTGCGTCTCTTCTATGTAAAAACCGCAGAGTTTACACTTTGGTCACAGATCTCTTCTGGAGGCATTCTGCTGCTTTTAGATGGGATGCACATCTTCAGAAAATGTTCTGCATTGTTTACACTATGGATTCAAATCTCCTTTGAGGGAATTCTGCATTGTAAATAATGGATGTAAAACGCCTCGAGATTCTGCATGCTTAACGTTGCAGAAGGAAGCTCTACTATTTACACTATGCATGTGGGATTCATACATGAGATTGTGCATTTTTTGGCAATGTGGCTTGAGGGTTCTTCTGTGAGGTTTTAACATTGTTTACACTATAGTCTGATATCTGCTGCAGGGACTCTGGGTGCAGATCCTAATACTGATTCGGCTGTGCTTAATCTGTTGATCCAGATCCTATGTAGGGATAGTGCAGTATTTAAACCAATGAGGCAGAACTCAGCTCAGGAATTTTGCAGTGTTGACACTGGATTAATGTGTCCTTGGGGGAACTCTGCTGTGTTTACACGGAGGATGGATATCGTCTCCGAAGGCATTCTGCACTATTTCCAAATTGGAGATGATCCTCTTTTAGGGAACATTGCTGTTTGCACTGACAGAGCAGTGCCTCCCCATAGGAGGGGATATACTGTGGTGTTTGCACTAATCTGCTCTGCAGGGATTTTACAGGGTTTACGCTACTGGCCTTATAACACTTCTGAAGGGATTCGCAGTTTTTACATTATCGATGTGGATTCCAAGGATTTTGAATCGTTTACACTTTAGCCACTTGGGTGATTTGCTAAGTTTGCAAGCTGGCCATATAGAAGCAGAACACTGCTGAGCTGGTTTTTGTCCCAGTGTTTACAAATCAGATGGGGCCATCTGTGACAGCATATACAGTGCTAGGATTATTTGTTGTTTACATGTGAAATGCACATCTGCTCTTGGGGATTCTTCGATGTTTACACTGTCTATGTAGAGTTCCTAAAGGGATTCTCTAGAGCTTATGAGAAAGGAGACAGAGGATATTCTCCAAGGTTTTCGCTGCCAAGGCTTTACGTTTGCTCTGAAGATTCGGTAATGGATGCAGAGCTCCTGAAGGAATCCTTCTTGATCTACAAAATGAATGTCACTCTCTACTGGACGGTTAAAAAACAGTGTTTACACTGTGGATACACCCCCTCTAAAGGGTTTTTGAGCCATTTATACCTTAGACTTCTCTGTTGTTTTGGAACAGCCTTCCCAATGGCGCCGTTCTTTTTTTAATCACATAGACCACTGGCTGTGCCAGCCACAAGGAGCTTTTATAATGCACAATAGGAATTTCTCTTTAGTCCCAGCAGCAGGCGTTAGAATATGCATTTGGTAACAACTTGCATAAGAAAAACCCTTCGCCCCCAACAGAATTTTTGTTTACGCAGATCCATCAAAACGTGATGTTCCCCAGCTACATGACCAAGACCAATCTACTTCTAAACAACAACATAAAAACCTGGCTACTTTTCTTCTTTATTTTTTCAAAACACCTCTTAAAAAAGGTGGGCCCTTGAATTTTTCGCACTTTCTAAACCCATTTGGAGGTAAACAGATAGAACAGTAACTAACTGACCCTGCTTAGGACACAGGAGAAGGAATACTCACCACATATCTGGAGGCCTTGTCCCGGACCACACTGGCATCAGTCACGTCAAAGACTAGCCTCTGCGGCATGGTGCGGATCTGCGATTTCCTCCACGACTCTTGAAGCTGCTTTGTTAGCATGGATGCCTGGCTACATTCCTCACTTGTGCTTTGCTCTGAGGAGGAAAAACAAAAGTATAAAAAGACTATCTTGTCTTCTTTTCAAAATCGTATATGCCCCCAATCCCTCCTGACCAGTTAAGTGTGAATAAGTCAGCACTACAAAGGAAGGCCCTTTTGAACAAGAGAGCTTTCAAGCATGAGCTTCCTGTGCAGTAATCTGTGCTATCTGTGTATGTACCAAGCAACGAAGGGTGTCAGATACAGGACTTTTGAGTCCAAAGCTGCACAGCATAGGAAAGAACTCTGTCCATGCGAGTGATCAGACATGACTCCATTACATTGAAAGTATTCTATGCATGACAGCGCAAAAACACGACTATCCCCCACAAAGGGAACTGTGAGATGGCGGCACACGTACAATAGCTTGCAATAATTTGCTTCAAGTGGAGAACATTGTACCTTGAAAGAAGGCCATGTAGACACAATGGATGTCGTTTAACACCACAGGACCCATAACCGTGTACACAAGAGTGCACAAGTACATTATGAACGCAAAAAATGCACTAAGAAGGTCTCGTGTACACAAAATGTTTCAGACGTCCTTCTCATACACAAATCTGCTCTTTGTGAGAAGATACACTACACAGTAGACATCACACACACATCAAAGTCTGTTGGGAGTCACCGCACAATCTCGCACCAATTTTCTTTTAGAAAATAGCATTTTGAGAAGCAAATACCTCATGTAAACTAGAAAACCATTCAAACCTCCTCACCATATACAAAAGGGAAGTGAATGAAAACTGTACACCACACAACTTCCTTTGTGTGCCGTGCATGGCAAAATAGAGACAAGAGTATAGGCAGAATTTCGTCCACCAGCCGCCTGGCCTGGTTTCCAGGGGATCCAAGGTAATCTGGCATTCAATGCATACAAACAGCAATTATTTACATTGTCTGTGAATAGCCAGACAATGTGGCATGGGTCCGGCCCATATGTGAAAGCTTTTAATATTTGTTAGGGGAACAGTGGCTTTCTCGGCTGCCCTCCCATTACGTACTATTGTACACCCTTTGGTGGCTGTACCAAAGAACTAACAAACTTATCAATGTGAGCGTACAGTTTTTACAGTCCTGAGAAAGTCTATTGGACGAAACACGCCTTGGTTGTTCTCAGATGATGAAATGTACAGAGGACAAACAAAGCGACAAAACTAAGAAGAAATTCAAGAGATCTGCTGGCCTTTTGTGTAGAAGACAACACACAGTTGGAATGATTTAGCTAGTGTCTGTGCCTGTAAATATATGGTGGAACACATTAAATATATCTAGTATCCACTCCAAGGGTTCTATATTGTACTACAGAGAAATATTTAAAGTACCCTTGTGTGGGGGACAGGCAGAGAGAGGGATGTGGCTGGTGGAGAATACGTGTTTGCAGTGGACCCCGAGCATGTGCCAAGGCAGGGGCAAATTCAGACTTGCAGGAGCTGGGATCATCCTGCTCTCTGAACTTCCCGGCCCGCCATCCTAAACATGGCCTACCTGTGCTCATAGTTGCTGGGTGGTAGACAGCAGCGTGCCTGCAAGCTTCACGCCCTAGATGGGGAAAGCAGCTCTGTTGTGGTAACCAGGCTCTGCAGTAAATAGAACCTAGCTCCTTCAGACGAGGGAGAAAGGTGTTGGGTGACACTGTGGAGCCAGCTATGAAAAGTTAGAGTGCAACTCCAAAGATTTAATAAAATGTGGCGGCCCACAGGGCAGACAGAAATAATAAGAATTTTGAAGTGGGGTTCCCTCCCTACTCTCAAATACAAAGATATCAAGTTCAAAATATTTATATAAAAATAACGCTCAAACTAAAAATCTATATTCTATAGAAACATATAGCAGATCATTTAAATTCGTTATTACCAAATCATTATTTTCAGATTTAAAAAAATCTAAGTTACATTTTCCTTTGTTTTTACAAACATCCGATTGAAGAAGCACCTAGCTGCAGTACTTGTCAAGAAGAAGGGGTGAACCCCATAGGTTGAACGGAAAATGCCATTTATACAGAAGCAGAAGAAGCAGAGAAACAGATTTTCAAACGCTCCACGACTCACAAAGGGAAGAAAGAGTTGTAAAACAGATAGGGTACAACCGAACTAGTTCAGGAAGATTATAGAAAGACATACTAATGAACAGAATGAACGGAGAAAGTGCTTTGGTGACAAGGTCCCTTTTCACTCCCTTCCTGGGAAGCAAAATCCCATATCTATATGCATAGGTCGCACCATCCTTTATACCTGCTCCCTAGCTGCTGAACTAGCATGTAGAGACTGGATACACACCATAGCACATTGTTAAACAGTACACCAGCTGTTGATTAAACAAATGTGTCCCTAATACACACAAACATAAGCACACTGCAACACCTCGACCACCCAGGTTCCTTCATCAGACAAGTGTCGGGACCTTCTAAGTGTGGACCCCAGAAGTGCAGGGTGTCTGTACCCACTGTCTCCTTGTCGGCCTCGGAGTCTTGTGGGAGTTCCAGGTCACAGGACGCTTCCAGGCTTTGACAGTCTAGTCCCTCGTCATCTTCGTCTTCTCGGTCACTGTTGAAGCTGAGTGTCCCGCTCAGTCGCATGGACAGACCGTCAGTGTCATCCACCAAGTCCCGGCTCTCAGGACATTCCTCCAGCACGTCTGCATCGAGGCCTCCAGTTTCAGCCTTTTCTTCATCCTTTTCCTGCTTTGAGATGGTTCGACGAAGCCGGTGCAGGATCCTGGACGCCATAACTTCTGGTCCAGACCTGTGAAAACAGCACAGAGCAATAAACAACAAATGGAGAGATGCACTCTGCGCATCAATCTCACCCTCCCGCCGATGGTAAAGGCCACGTAAAAGGCTCTGGGAACTAGAGGAAATTGTCTCAAATTCTTTAGGATCCAGTAAGAAATCATCATTTACTTTGTAGCTAACACATCATAGTTCACATCAGGAAAAAAAACCCTCCTAAAAGCACAATGATCCAGTCTCCCCCCCAAGACAACTGTTAAAGGCTGAGTTTCTGCATACCTTTTGCAAAACCATTACCACAAAATAAGAGGTCCACATTCTGTCCACTCATCAAGACCTGCAACACATGTGACCTCGAATTGAATGCAATAAGAGAATGAAACTGCAATGCCTGGAACACAGCTCCACCCAAACGATAGAAACGAGACTGACTAGGCGAGCGAGTCTGGCACCTCTGTCCAGTGTTCCTAGTACGAGCCGCCTTATCAGTAGCTGAAAAGTGAGAGTCCAGGTTGTTTGCCTCCAACTTGGAAGTAAGACTTTAGCTTTCTTCTTACTCTTACGGTGCAGAGATCAGAGTCTACACACCTCTGTCTGCAATGCAATGTTCCATGCCAGTTCCCACCTCCCGCATGTGAGAAGTTAGAATTTAACCTGTTTTCCCTAGCACTGAAGTTAAGGTGTCCTTCACCCTCATACTCCGAGATCTGAAGGACTTTATCTTCCCAAATGAGTTAGATCACCTTTGACTGGCCATTCAATGGATAAACCTTAATACGTATCACTATAATGCCACGTTTTGCTGAACACTGACATTCCCAGTTACAGGACTGAGAAAGCCGTCCAGACTCAAACAATTGTACACAAAGAGCACTTTCTAAAAGATTTTACGTAATCTGCACCTCCAGTCTTACCGGTTTACCCCTAACCTGGCCTACAAAGATCTTACAATCTTCCGGATGAACTTGATTCACGTTTATGAACTGCCTATACTGGTTTGTCTGAAAACCACACTTCCAGGCTGTGCCCAGGCCTTTGCACTATAACAAGAATCACAATAAAAAACTAAAACAAACCACTTGTACCAGTATTAATTGCAATCACTCGTACACTCCGGTCTCAGAGGTATGTAAAAGCCTTCTCCTCCCCCGACATGTTGGAATGTGGCTCAATCGGACCCCTCCTCCGATGTTAAATTGCTGCTCTCTGTTTCTCCTTGGAGGTCAGAGTCCAGACTCCTCCTCAGGCGTGAGATTCCTGGTTCTGGCCTTTTTCCTTAAGTTTTAAGTTCAGGGTCCTGTCTCCTGTAACCTCAGCTTGAAGGTCAGTATGAGGCCTCCTCTCACTCCAACCCTTAAAATAAATTCCTGTTTTCTTCTGCCTCAACTCGGACATCAGAGTATAGCATCCTGTCCTTGCCCCCTCTGTACAGACCTACTCATCACTCCCTGGAATAAGTCCTGGTGGACGCCAGAACTAGTCTGTACAACACAGCATCAAAGATAGGTCGCCATCTCCATGATGGGGGTCGGTGAGGATTTACAGTACTCGGCTGGCCAGCAGTAACAGAATATTTGTCTAAAATAATTTTATTGAGGTATTTTGTTGACAATTACAGAACATTAAAAATAGACCAACACAAATCTTCCTTAAAAAATAATGAAGAGGTTCTATTGTTATATAGATCATTTTCTCTATTTGGACAAAAAATAGTCTCACTGGGATATTAGATCTTTGTAAGCTGCTTTTAATTTTAATGTAATTTGAGAAAGTAAAGGCCTTATATCCCAACTGCTTTGCATCAGGGGTGTCCGACCTTCAATCCGGGAGGTCCGGATCCATGCCACATTGACAGGACGAACACCGCCTATGTAAATTACTTCAGTTTAGAATCTTAATATGAAAATGTATCTCGTATAAATGACCTGAAAATATGTCATGGTGGATCAGGTCTCTCTGGGCCCTTGTTAGGCACGTCAACTATGCAGAACTCTCAACGTTGCGCAGTTCCATGTGCAAGTACCTCATGCATTTCAAGGGTTTTATGCAGCATTCTGTGATTTGTAGTCCTATATAAATACAATCCTTAATACAATCGGGACAACAAATCCCAGAATGTTAATATAAAAATCTGGTCTGGATGAGCTACCCATGCATGGACTTGGAAGCTCTCTCGCTGCATAAAAGGTCAGAGTCTGGTTCCACAAGGCAGAGCCCTAGGTGATACTTGCTGCTCTCTGGTACCCTCAGGTGAAACCGTGAGGGAGACTCAGTAGAATCACTGCTAACATCCCACGTAGGAACCCTAATCAAGGCGTGTAGCAGACACAGCAATGCTAAGCCTGAGCGCGAGCTTAATACCTACACCCTGGTGCAGTCCCGAAGAAGGCTTAAAGGGTCGCAACTCGACCCTACATCCGCGACCTGGGGAGGCTCACTTGACTCGCTTCTCCCTTACAGTCTGAAGGAAACTCACTCTACCCTAAGACAGGCTGGTACTCAAAGTGAACGTACTGCTCACTGGTACCATATGGAGGATTCCTGCGGGAGTCTTTGAATAGACTGACTGCTCCCTGGCCTTATCTTAAACTCCCCAAGTCACTACAATATAGCTCCCAGTATTCCCAGATCCATGCATGATCCAGTTTTATCTTTGCAGGGGTCTTGTTATCCTGGTTTTACAATATGACTAGCAGGACTTCAAATCCCAAACTGCAATGAAAAAATCTGGAATGGATGAGCTACTTACAAATGACCTTGGAAACATGAGAACTGCACTACACTAAGAGGTGGTCCTGTGCTCCAGGAAGAACGTGTATGGTACGGCGTTGATTTAAACTTTAGGGGCATTAAGGTGGTTGTGTTCAGACTGCTAACTGAAAAGACACATAGATCTGAGACAGAAGTCAAAGTGGTTGGGGTCTATTATAAAGGCCTTCCCATGCTTTTCCCCCAATTTTAACAAAACAATTCCCATACTTAAAAACAAAATGTTTTATTAAAAACACAACTGTTCCCTGATCTGTTTATGTGACCGTGAGTTGCCTCAGACTGAAATGGAAGGAGGGTTTCTCCTGTGCTGCGAAGGGAGAGAATGGACAGTCAGCTAAAGAAACAAGCATTCTCTCTCCAGGGTGCCTGCTGCCTGACAGAAACCTAATGAGTGCAACTGGTTAATCAGCAAATCTAAAGGCTGCTTGACAGCCAATGTGGGCTTTAATTGACGGGGTCATTTGAAGATTCAGGTGCCAAAGAATAATTGTTTTTCAGAGGTGCTGTAAGGGTGTTACCAGTTTTGAAACTCGTCCTTTTAATTGAAACACACAAACAGTTTTGCAATAGTAACGTATGACTGTGTATTGCTAAAAATATACAACTATAATGCACAAGTAACATAGGGATGGGACAGCTACCATGTTTGTAACGAGCATGCTGTGCACCAAACTCTAAGTCAGACCCTTAACTTTTTGTGCATATTTTGCAGTAGCTTCTCTCATATGGTCTATCGTATACTGTGCAATACATTTTTAAGACCGGCATCCTATATGATACTGTGTGGAATAATTTTTTTTTTTACTAATGACATACATATTCATAGTGCTTTCTGTCAAAGACAGGGTTCTCCTAGCACTGTAAATACACATATCACTATCACTTATAGCAACAACCATGATTCAAATCCGTGACATCCCCGTTCAGGGCACAAGTCCTAAAAAAATAAGTGGGGGGACTAACCTAGTTAATCAGTAAGCAAGTGACATCACGGCGCGTGACACGCATGACATCACAGGAAGTGGCATCACAAGAAGTGACATCAAATCTTAAGCCCTCACATACATATTTAGCAGGTGTATCATGAGTACATTGGAGCACATTTCGAGTATACTTCTCCTGCATTAGGCATAAGATTCACACTTTTGTACGCTACACATATACACATAAAACAATGGTGCCTTTTGTCAGCGTAAAGCTTCCTCTAGCCATAGTGCTTTAAAAGAAAAAATAGTGATATTTAAATTATTACAACGCCTCCTCAGGGGTAGTAAGCCCTATATAAATGCTATTTATTTTGTGCAAATACTGGGAAAGACCAACACATCTGCAGTTCTTACAGTGCATGCATATCTCCTAAACAGAGCCTGAACAAAGTGAAATGCTGCCTCTCTTCAGTATGTGTGAAGTGCTAACAAGGTGTGAGCCTTTGTTTCTCCTCTGCTGCATTTGCTTCTGGGTGCGAGGCTCCCGACTGCTGCCAGCCAGGGGTCTCGAACAAAAGGAGGCCTGATGACCCCTCAGACTCGGCCTTTGTTAAGAACCAGCAGGAGTTAGAAATAAGAGAGCCCCGTCCCCGCCTGCACGTTGTTGCCGATCGAAAGCAGATAACGTGCAGGCGCTGCTGAAAGTGTCCCGGTGTTTAGATATTACACTGGGACGAATTCAGCATCTTTATCAGTGGGGCCCAACTTCTTGGCAGGGTGGAAGGCGTCCCCCCTGTGAAATTAGTGGGGGGACGCCGTCCACCCGCGTGGACCCCCGACTCGTGCCCTGTCCCCGTTACACGCAGATATAGGAAGTGCTCTTTATAACCACAGTGAGTTTACCTACAAAAAATAATACATTCACACATTAGTTTAACTTGCAGTTCCTTTTCATTTAAAGTATGGGCATTGCATTTTAAATGCAGTCACCTGTCGGGGGGGTGCCAACAAAGCAGATTTGGAGTATTTTGTTCTCTTTCAGCACGTCTCTGACCCCCAAACCCACTGGGCCTCCGGGGTCGTCTCAGAGTGGTGAGATTTGCACGGGGGTAAAACAAATGACTAAAAGAGGTCGTGTTCAGAGGGGTCACTGTGAGGGTCCGATGATCAACCAGTAGGGGGAAGAGGTTAAAGGTGAAGGTACTATTAATAAGGGAAGGCGTATGCTCAGTGGAGTCAGTCAGTGTTTTACCACAGAATAAAGTGCGAAGTGGCCAATAAAGTGAAGGAGAAACGTACTGTGTGTTGAATATGGAATGATATATCAACACCTGTGGCGCAGGGGTAAGGAGCACACCTGCCGAGCTTCCCTACCATTCCTCCGTATTGGGCGAAGCTATCAATAGTGCAACATATGCGTGGGCACCAACGCCCACGGGTCCCAATGTACCCAAGTTACACTTGCTATTCACTGCTAACCCAGATGATGGGGGGTTATTTTCACGGATTTGACTAGGGCCCCACAACACCCTTTCTACGCTCTGGGAGGTTTCCGCCAGTCTGACCGACGGTCTCCCCTCCCTGCACCCACGATCCTCACTCACCGGCGCGGCGCGGCGCGGCGCTAGGCCGCCTCCTCGGCCGGGGACCGGGACTACGATGTTTCTCTTCCCAGTCTCTCCCTGTCTCCCTCCTCCCTTTCCGGGGCGGCCTGTAGCTGACACGGCCAAGCCCGCCCCTTCCTCCACGGACTCGGAGAGGGACAGAGCCCGGGAAAAGGGAGAAGACAGCGGCTCCCCAGCTGAGAATGGCCGGGGCCCTGTGAGAGGAGAGGGGGGAGGGTGGTGTGGTCTGTGTTAGGGGAGTGGGGAACCTCGAAATGTTTCTGGGGGCAGCAGCGGCTGAGGGGGTGAAGGATCGGGAGAGGAGGCCACATGCCAATATTTGGAGTCAGCAGGCTTTAAGTAGGATGAAAAAACTTGGGGAGGGGTGCTTGGCCGATGTAATTAGGGCGTGGCTTAAAAAGTAGGCTAAAAGTCTGTGCTCAGCATAGTGTGCCGCCCTACTAGTAATTTGCTGTTTCTGTCATTGCATCCAGATATATAATACAACAAGTTACATTACACCAATAACAAGCCAGGACTATTGGCTTTGCTAATGGTTGTTATTTGCATAAGATAAATAAACAGCAGCAATGGCTTCCTTGTATAGAATATTGAAAATGCTTCAGTTCTGAAATGAGACTGTGAAAGAACTATAACTAGTCTCTTTGGAGTTGCATAAAAGGCAGTGAAGAGTGTTAATGTTGCACAGTTAAGATTTTTTTTTTCATCCTGAGGAAGAGGGCAAAAAATGGAGCGCCCCATAGAGACCCATTTCAGCTCTTGCTTTTTCGAACTGCTGGTGCTGAGCACCGGCAGGACCCGGCCCACTTAAAGCCCTGGGAATCAGTAAGAATTAGATTAAGAGAAAAATCCAGAGGCAACCAGTTGGCTTGAAGAAGTTTGAAGCTGGAGAAAAGTAAAAACAAAAAAAAATCTTTTTTAGCTTGAAAATCGGGAGTGGTGACGTATTACAGCGGCAAGAAGAACGGCCAAACATAAAGAGAAGCCAGAGTTTGTTCTTACCTATATGTCTCACCACACTTCAATGACATGCCTGTGGTTTGCAAATATCCACTCCATACTGTATAAGAAACTGTTGCGGGGTGACTGTGGACCCTCCAAAATGGAATAACCACACAGACGTTTCTTGGCAATGCAAAGACAGTATTTATTTTCTAACTGTCGCAACAGGTAGATAGACCTTCAGCACACAACACAGACTACATCTCAGTCCTACTCAGGCTTTCTCAAATTCCTGCTCGCAGGCAGGCCTTTTTATACATGATATTACAAAGGCTTATTACAGACAGTAAATAATGGTTGACTTGCAAGTTACAGATTTAGGATGGAAAAACACTTGAAGACGTGATCTCATAACCCTGAATTCCGACCCAGTCCATTACACATTGTTTATTATACTTTCAACATTGCGTGGCAAACGAGCATACTTCTGTTGTGAATGCATGTGCGCTTTATGGTAAATGTAATTTAAGTGAAATGTATGCTATGATTGTGCACCTAAGACCTCCTTGTGCTCAGAACTAATTTACTTCCTTGCACCCATTGTCTAATCAGGCACCTTAGATTTCCGTGTGCTCTGGGCTAATTCGATTACCTGTTCCCATTGTTTAATCAGGCCACGATCTGTTTGAAGGCACGGGGTACGTGCCATTGGACTTGTGTTAGAACTGAAAATGCTTATAGGCCTTTTAAACATGAGTTGGCCTTTAACTGTAAATCCTTTTTTGAAGTTTCATACTCCATTGTGTCCTGAAGTGACCTTTTCACCTTACTTGTGACAATGGGGGATTTGGGCCTAAACTGGTTTTTAACCATGAACATCTGTGTGGTTTCTGCTTAGGCTTGTTGTTGCGCGATATTTTTGTATTTTACATTTTCTGCAATGTGTTCATCTTTTATATTTCCTACAAAATTCCCCACTCTAGTTGATATTTCAACTCCTTCCTTCAGACCCTGGTCTGGACTTGGCACTAGGTGGTACAGGTTGCCTTGGCAATCCACTACTTGTGTTGGTATCCTAACTAAAATCATCCCTCCCGCCTTGGCGCCTACTCTAATGCAACATGCTAGAATCAATTGCATCACAAAATATATTAGTAATAGGACCACAATTGTTGGTAACAAAGCCCCCAAGAGTCCAGACATCCAGGATGGCAGTAAAAAAAAACCAACCACTGAACCAACTATCTGGGGCACTTCCTTCATCTATCATTTTCTTTTGTAGGTTATGCGGTGTCTGTATTGCCTCTAGCAAAGTTCCATTGTCTGCATCATTTGCTGGAATAAACGTGCAGCAAACAATCCCTATTTTCTTGCATACCTCTCCATGCATGGCCGTCATGAGATGAAGTGCATAGCGCTGCTGAAGAACCATCATTCTTATAGCACGTAGATCTTCCTTTATGGCATTGAAGCCATCGTTGGTATTGTTCATGACCTTGAGGAGCTACCACCTCGTGATTTGCAGCCAGCAAGCTGTTGCTTTGGCTTGAACAAATGCCAGGATGCTCCTGAAAAACATTGAGCATCGTTAAACAGGCGATATTCCTGGGAAACATTATTCCAAGTGTTTATACAATAATACTCTGCAGTTCTTTTCCTTAGGCTGTGGTGTAGCAAGGTCATTGGATGGCTTATGGGGTGTTTATGCAAAGTAGAAATATTGATTCCGAGAATTACCAAAACCGAAGCGTGCAAGGTGACACTGGAACAAATTCCTCCCCAGTTTGGTGGTCACTGGGCATACAGAAGTTCTCTGCACTGCCAGTAAAAATCCATGAACCTGGAGGTGACCTCCTGCATGTCGGCTTGGAAAACCGTGGCCGTACAACCAATTTTCTGGCCCACGTTAATAGTGCCATATCCCCGAAACAACAGGAAACAGAAGTTAGTTTCATGACCGTCTGGGGACTTACAGTGCTATCCACCCAAGTGTAACGTGAAATGTTTTCATCCCAGATAGGTGTACATTTCCCTACTGCATCCTGGCGGACATCAGTGCCATTCCATAAAGACATAGCCCTACAGGAAAATTAAATATTGGGATGCCATTGGTCATGGGCAAAGACTGAACCCGTGACTCTAAGTCCTGGCCTTCAAACACAATCTGGGGGTAAGGAGTTTACAAAATAGTTGTTACACTTGGTCGGTGGGCGTGTTACTCCCAGAAATCCTAAATCTAGGACCATCTGGGTTCAATCTATAGTGGTAGGTCGACCTGTCTTTCTCATACGTGATATTTCTTCCCTCATATCATGCCTATCTGTGAGAATGGATAGCACTTCTGGTAATGCATCATATTTTGTGGCGTTAATTAGGAAAGGCACTACTTTGACGTGTTAATTGGATTTGGACCTTGATCCTACACAAGTAGAGATGTAATAAGCATTGAGCTGTATCTGGGGGTACTTCTCTCATGGAATGCAGTCTTTCTGATCCAGTAGAATGAGGACTTAGGGAGCACACAAAACAAGATTCCTTAGTGTTCCCTGAGCTTATGTCTGACATATCCTGATACCACATATTATCTAACAGTTGAGTGTGGGTGTTACGGGTCATATTGCTATTAGAGAGCTTTCTTCAGACATGAAATACATTTGAACTAGAGTATTTGTGGCTAACAAAGAGCAAACAGGATAGAACTGAGAGACAAAAAAGGAACATAAAAAAAAAAAAAAAAACATCTTTTGTGTTCTTTCAAAAAATAGTCCAAAAGCAGAGATGGAGGGGGGTGCTTTCATGACGACAATCTTCGCCCCCCCCCTTGTTCCATTTGCATTGTTCATGATGTTTGCGAGAGGCTGGGTTGAGACGCACATGGCCGCGATGAACCCAGGGCTTCCTGCCATCCACCTTGAGGGCAGTGGGGGTGACCGTGATAACTGTGTAGGGACCCTCGAAGTGTTTGTCTCGCCATTTTCGGAAAAAATTCCTGATGAACACTTGATCCCCCAGGTGTGCAGCTGGGAGGTTGACCTCGGCGGTGGCGTGCTTCTCCTTTTTCTTGGTTACCTGTTTGGAGATGAATCTTGCACATTTCATCAGCTCACACAAATACATGTGCATCACATCATTCAAGACTTCTGACGAGTTTTCTTCCTGTATTTTACTCCTAGTGGTAGGGACTTGGAAATTCATAGACCTCCCTGTCACTTTTTGATGGGGTGTCAAGTGATGGTCTTAACTGGGTGTATTCCTAAGGGAAAACAGTGCTATTGGCAAACAGTATAACCATTTCATGTTCAGTGTAGTGCTTAACTTACTGATCTTACTCTTCAGGAGGCCATTCAGGCGCTCAATGATACCATTACTCTGAGTGTGGTACACAGAGGATAATTTATGCTTTATTCCTAACTGCATTGTAATATGCTCAAATACTGCATTTGAAAAATGAGTGCAATTGTCGGACCTTATCCCTTCTGGGATTTCCCATTGTGGAATTGCTTCACGAATTAGTGAGGTAGCTGCTGAATTGGTGTAAAAATGGATGCATGGTGCTGCTTCAATTCATCGGGAAAATGGGCAGACCACCACAATAAGGTACCTGTAGTTACTGCACCTATCTATCATATCCACAAAGTCCAGATGAAGGGCTTTGAAGGGACCTTGTGGTTGCAGAATGGTGGAATTTATCACTTTTAGGGTGGGATTTGGGGAAAACTATTGGCAGATGATACAGTCATGCAGATATATGGTAATTGTGTCGTGCAAATTGGGAACAAACCAGTCTTGTTGGATCTGTGTTGCCAAATGCTCTCTGGAGGTGTCGGCTGGTAAATGGATCTGATCCATAGCTATTGCAAGCACAGCCTGTGGCATCACTGGTTTTCCCGTAGATGTCTATACACTAGGTCCTCCCCTGACTGGATGCATCCCCTATTTTCCCATAACTGTTTTTCAGTCAAGGGAGTAGCCTCCTGCAGTTCTCTCTGGTGTAACCTCGCTGTGTCAATATAATGAGGCATGTCGTCTGTGGTAATCTTGGATTCAGACTCCGGTGGTGAGGCAGTCTGAGCTACCAGAACAGAGGCAAGTTGTGAGTCTAATGGCACAGTTAGGGGCGTGTGCCTAGCTGCATCTTTGGCGGCCTGATCGGCTAGTGCATTACCCCGGAACACAAAATCCTGTCCGCTTGTGTGCTGTACATTTCACAACCGCCACTGCCTGTGGTAATGCGAGTGCCTATATTAGCGCCTCTAAGAGGTTTCTATGCATCACAGGACTACCATCGGATTTAAGAAACCCTCGCCTGCTTCATCTCATGATACTGGATTGTACAGTGGTTGTTACATAAGCTGAAACTGAATATATGGTAATGACTTCTCATGCTCCTAGTTTAAGGGCTGCTATTAGTGCCATTAATTCTGCTGCTTGGACGGAATAGTGTGCTGGTAATGTCAGCTGCTCCACTACCTGTAGTGTACCCGAGGAATCATTCGCTTGAGCTCTGACTACTGCTGCGCTGGTGTGTCTAATTCCTGTCTCCTGCTCAATAGTAGAAGAGCTGTCAACAAAGTAGACAATGCTTCCAGATATAGGATCCTCTACTGCTTGAGTACATTCGTTAGTACTATATGTTGCACAGTCGTGCGCATCCTCCTCAGAGACCAGTATCGGATGGGCATAGAATGTCGCAGGATTCATTGTATGACACTTCACAACCTTCAAAGCAGGTAGTGACAGTATCAGCTCATATCCTGACACTCTCTGAGTGGTCAAGGTGGTGTTCACCTTCTGAATAATGGCAAATATTGCATGTTCTGCGAAGAGCGTCAAAAGGGGCCCCATAACTATGGGCATGCTCTTTTGCGCTGCAAAGACTGCAGTGGCTAGAGCCTGCTCACAGGCATAGTGTCCCTTCATGACTGGATCCAGCAGTCCACTGAAGTATGCAATGGGTTTGTGTCCTAGAGGATACACTTGTGTGAGGACAGCTGTCATCACCTGACCGTTGCAATGGCAGAACAAATACAACTCTTTGGTGTCATCAGGAGCTACCAAGACTGGAGCAGTTGTTATTTCAGTTTTCAGCTTTTGAAAAGTCTCCTTCATCTCTGGTGTCCACATTATCCTGTCCTCTCTGTCTCTGGCCTGTTTGATAGCAGCTAACAAGGGTGCAATTAAAGTGCTATAGTCAAAAAACTCCTGTCTCACATAATTACAGAGACCTAGAAACTTCTGCTTTCCTTTGACAGTTTCTGGTTCTGTCATTTGGCGGATGGAGGCTGCCCTTTCAGGTGTTACACATCGACCAGACGCTGACAACATTTGTCCTAAGTATTGGACTTCTTCCTGGCAGTACTGAAGTTTCTCCCTCTCTACTTTGTATCCTCTCTGGGCAAGAGTGGTTAGAAGAGATATAGTGTCTCTTCGTCACTGGTGCTCAGTGGGACTACAAATCAATATGTCATAGACATATTGCAACAGAGTGCTGTCACTTTGGTAGTTTGACAGGTCATTCTTTATTACTCTGTTGAACACGCTGGGGACTCACAACACCCTTGGGGTAAACAATAGTACAAATACTGAATCCCACGATATAAGAATGTTGTCAGATAGTGGCTGTCTGGGTGAAGAGGGATGCTGAAGAAGGCATTCTTTAAATCAATAACGGAATCAATGGGAAATATGCGTCAAGATGATGGAGGGGTCAGGGACAATTAGTAATTCTGGTACTACTATGCTATTCATGGGGCGCAGGTCTTGAACCGTGCACCATGTATTACCCTTAGCTTTCTTGACTGGGTAAATTGGGATGTTACAAGGAGACACTCCAGGGTAAATCACTCCTTGCACCAGTAACGCCTGGAGAGAAGGGGCGTTGCTCTCATCTGCTTCCTTGGATAGTGAATATTGCTTTACTCTGGGTAAGAGGGCACCTTCCTTCAGTACAATCTGGAATGATGCGGCAGTACAGATAAAGCCAACGTTGTGGGGACCCTTAGTCCACAAGATGTCTGGCACTTGGGACAGATCTGCTACCTTGATTGAATCAAATGCTCTGCTTGGTGTGGGCGTTCTTACTTCTAGCACTGTCCTCAATGGTATGTCTACGTGAAAAACGACAACTGTTTTCTTGGGATCATCATCAAACAGTTAGTCATTTAGTATCTCTCTAACCATCTTTCCTAGCTCAAGGAAGATGACACATGCCCATAAGACATGATTAGGGTTGCTGGCTATCAGAGTGCCATAAGTTGATGTTATTTCTAGAGCCTCTATCTGTAATATTAATTCAGCATCTGACAGCCCAGAATCCTGTTCTTGTTGTTGGGAATAGGAAATCTTTGGGAAATTCAACCTCTTTTCCCAGTAACTCTGGTGTCTCTGCTATAATGGTATATATTGCTGTAGTGAATGCCTCCACAACAGCGGGTCGTGTTCTAATCTTGTCTGTGGTGGAGCAATCTACCGTCCGTGCCATAATTCTGGAAGGTGGAACACCAGGGGTGGAATAAATCATGTACCATCTGATTCAAAATGAATGGTCATATTTAATTTGGCCATCAAATGTCTTCCTAACAAATTAGCTGGGGCAGCTGGAGAGACCAGCAAACAGCCATCAATGTGCCTCCCTCCTACTTCCATCTCCACTGGTTTGGTAAAAGGAACCCTTATAACTTCCCCAGAGAATCCCTGTGTGTCTATTGATCTGTTGGAGACCAGAAGGCCTCCCTCTCTAATATAGGATTTGGTTGCTCCTATATCTATGAGGAATGCACACATCTTGTCATTGATGGCCACCATCACAGTGGGTTCCTCATCAGCCCTGTGCATTACTGACAAAACTGGACACATAGAACTACTCTGCGGGCACCCTCATTCTATGTATCTGTCCACAGAATTCATTTTGAAAGGATTTCCTCCCCTCACAACTACACCACCTCCATGTCCACTTTGCAGTGGAGTCCCCATGGGGGGTTCTTTGTAGTTTTGCTGAGGCAGTCCCTGCTGTGCTTGGGGCATCACTGGTGGCTGCGCATTTTGCTAGGGTATCTGGGGCATATATATGATTTGGGGACTTGATTGTGGCTGTACTGTCATATTTCCTGGTTGATTATAAATTCCTACTCTTCCATTTTGCTCATCCCATCTTTTAGCTTTGTAGTCTTTAACAAAATGCCCAAATGTCTGACAATAATAACATGACTGATCCCTTCTTGGGTGAACCATCCTATCTCTTCCTATTCTTCCTCGTCCTCCTCTACTACTTCCCTGTGTCCTTAGATTGTGCTGCTGCTGTGAGTACTGTTAAAGGGCGGTCCCTGGGACCGGTCCCACAGACATGGCATTAATCTGAGTGGCTGCTGCCACTACAGCACCTTCCATTGCTCCTTTCTTCGCCACCGTCTACTGCACTAACTTGGCCGCTGTTTTCTCTGCCACTGCCTGTTTGTTCTTTTCTTTTTCTTGCAAAAATTGATTTTGTGCGCTTGTATTTCTGTCCAGGGCTAGGCTTCTAGTGCCACTATGTTATCTAAGCTGTCCTGCACGTCAGAAGGCAATCCTTTCTTAACTACATTACAAAATATTACAGCATTACCTCCTGTCACCTACCAGCCATGACCTACTTCCTGGGTCCATTTTTCTTTCATCTCATTGATGTATTGTGCGGGATCTTCATTTGGCTGCATAGACTGAGTCATGAGAGATCCGATGTCTGTCCTGTCAGGGTACATTTTCCTTATCTGATCCCATTCTACAGTTCTGACCAAGTTAAATGGAAATCCATCACATCTGGTTTCAGTGAGGGTAACATTCCTTGCTCCAGCCTTTTGAAATACCGTGTCTGTCTCATCCCCTATGAGGGAACTAAGCAGGATCTTTATGTCCCATACTGCTAGGGTGATACCTGCAGTTTGTTTTTCAAATGCCCTGATCCCTTTCCCTGCTCCTTCTGTAAGCAGTGGCAATTGTTTTCTTGTCCATCTGTGGCCAAGGAACATAATGTGGTGCCCCAAGTCCCTACGCATCAGGGGCATCTGATGCAAAGGGGTGGTGGCATGCTGGGGATGGTGTTGTCTGGTGTACTTCTGCCATATACGTGAACATTTTCCCATGTAGGGGTAATCCCAGTCTGGATCACTCTCACCATACAGAATGCAATCTTCAGCATTCACCATGTCATGGGGGGTCAAAGGACTCTTCTTGTGGTCATGGACTCATTTGTGGATCTAACTGTTTAATCAAATTTACTAGATTATTTACTTATGGTGCAGCACTGTACCAGCTATTCTCTCCCTCAGCAGCGATCTCACTGGGAGTGAGATCTACTGTGCGCAAAATTGATTAAATACACATTTGCTGTGCTGGTCTGTGTTCGAGTGTCAATCATCCCCTAACCTCCCTGGATCCCGTTCTGGGGTCTGGCTGGCCATGGAAACCTTGAAATCGCAATCGCTCCAGTTCTGCTGCTCAAGGTTTCCTACTTCTAAGAAGCACATCGTGCTCTCTTTCCCTCGTGTCATCCAGTTTAGACAGTCTCCATGCACCCCTTGTGTAGTCCAAGTCAATAAGGGGTCTCTCTTGGATATCATAGGTGGGGTGACTTGCTTCTGGGGTTTGAAGCAGTACCCCCATGCTCTCCACACACTGGTGTATAGATTCTATCCTATCTGTTAGTCTCCCAAAACTTCTCTGAGTTTCTTTTGGCAAGTCATCATTATACCCCTCTCTCCTCACCTCACTCTTGTCTCTCCTACTCTCACTGCGTGATAGCCGGTCCTGTACACTCTCTGGTGAGACTATCACACTCCTCTTCTCTTTTCGCCAAGGGGGTGAACTATCTCCAGTTCTTCTACGCTCCTGTTCTCTTTCTTAAGATATTGGTCACTGTGTCATGCCTACAGTCCTATGCACCTAGCCACTCCACCCTGCATCATCCCTTTGCTCTGGGGTGGATACTCGTTCTCTAATTACCCTTCCTTTGGTATCCCTTTTCTGGAGCAAATGTGACATTCCTGATGATATATGTGATTGATCATCGCTATTCCCTGTAGTCTGTTCTTCGCTTTTGTTCTGCTGGGGAGAGGCTGGATCTAGATGCAGTGCGAACTGCACTTCTACTTGGCTTGAAAATTTGGAATCTCCTACAGTTGCTTGCTGCCTGGGTCTACTTGCATGTTTTGGCCTTGTTGGTCGTGGTGTGACCTTGGCGGTGGATTTTGGGGAGTGTAGAGGGATTCCAATCTCAGGGTTCTCAAATCCTACTGCAGCTTCTTGTAGCTGCATCAGTGGGTAGATGCTAGGTACTGTGGGAGAGGTGTTCATAGGATCATGTGGGGGTGGAGGAAAATATGGGGTATCTTCTGTAAAGCTGTCTTTTGTCTTTTCGCAAAAGATTCTCCACAGTGCTACAGTGGCTTTCCTTTTCTGCAACTTAGGTCCTGCATATTTACTTCGGAGGCATGTAACATCATGTTCAATTATATTATCATTTAAGTTTCCTTCTTTGAGCCAAGGAAATGTATGCTTTTGGGTGGCTTTAAACTATTCCAGGCTATACTTTTGTAATTTCTTATTAATATTTGGGAGACCGTCTGCATATGCTCTAAGGGAGTCCCCATTATTATGCGTATTTAATATCTTATCACTTTAACCTCTGTTCCTATCTGATCAGATATCACTTTGTTTCTTATAGGCTAGCACAAATCTTAAAAATAGGAACATTTTGTCTAGTTTTCTAACTTATCACTTTTGCGATAATAATGCAACTTTTAAAATTTTGTTTCGCCAATTATACGGGACACATTACAATACAAACTATTTGTTTATACAATGTATATTCAAACAACAATTTGCATAGTATACAATATTACACTACAAACATCATACTGTGGCCACTTTTCACTCAAACACGCACACACTCATCTTCAGCCAAACAATATACAAAAAACGTCTATTCTAGGGCGATAATCACATCTCAATTCTAATTTTCGGTAAATGCAACTAGCAACCCCTGGCCACATCCCTTCATGCCTAGAGGAGATTCTTTTCAAACCATGCGTCTTAGAGACCATGAAGTGACTTTCTGGACATTAGGTCCAGGACCGGTAATTTGAGTGTTCAGATTTTAACTGGAGGTAACGTTTAGCGACACTAGCTTTTCAGCTGTCCCTCAGTGTCAAATGGAATACATATTGGCACCTTCCAATTTCATATTACCCAAACTGACCACTTCCAACTTGTCGTTGGGAATCACAGGTTAACTAGTCAATTGGCGCCTTAACTTTTTGTGCATCACATGTACACAATCCACAATCTCACATGCGGGTCCCTTAGGTCTCTTTCATCCTTGTATCTTTACAACATATCTACTTCTGTGTTTAGCAGTGCCAAGAAAGACACGTTTAATGCACAAACAAAGATTGTTATCTGCTCTGTCCTCACCTTTGAAGAGGCGGCAGTCTCCGGATCCTCTCCAACCCTCAGTGCACAGTCAGAACTTCAGTTGAAACACGGTATCTACTTACCTCATCACAAAGTGCGCACTGGTCTCTGCAGTGGGGGTAGGCAGTCTTCCATTGCCAGCAGTCAAGTGGCGGCAACAACGGATCTCCTGGCTGGCTCGCCAACTATTGCTGGGTGACTTTGGACCCTCAAAAATTGAATAACCACACAGACTTTTTGGCAATGCAAAGACAGTATTTATTAACTGTCACGACGGGGAGAAAGACCTTCAGTACACAACATGGACTGCACCTCAGCCCTGCTCAGGCTTCCTCCGACTTTCTCAGATTCCTGCTTGCAGGAAGGCGTTTTTACACATGATATTACAAAGGTTTATTACAGACAGTAAATAATGGTTGACTTGCAAGTTACAGATTTAAGATGGAAAAACACTTGAAGACATGTAAGCTCATAACCCGGAATTCCGACCTTATCCATCACACATTGTTTATTATACTCTCAACAATGCTTGGCAAACAAGCATTCTTCTCTTGTGAATGGATGTGCGCTTTATGGTAAATGTAATTTAAGTGACGTACATGCTTCCCATATTGTGCACCTAAGACTTCTGTGTTTTCAGAACTAATTTGCTTCCTTGCACCCATTGTCTAATCAGGCACCTTAGATCTCTGTGTGCTCTGGGCTAATTCGAGTACCTGTTTCCATTGTTTAATCAGGCCACGATCTGCTTGAACAATATAACAGTTACAATGGTTCAAGGAAAGTAATTTTTTAAAAAGGGAAAGGAAAACACTAATAACACTATTCCAGAATCACTCAATGCAACAATGAAAGGACAAAAAGTACGGTGCCCACAACAATTTGTTTTGTAGAAAACATAGTTATTGCATATATTACATGAATAGTACAAAATACAATATACAATTGGTGCTCACAAGGTTACGCACAAAAAACAAAAATACAAATCACAGTGTAAATAGAACCACAATGACAGAGGGAAAAAGAATACAAATATAAGTCCGTATAGTAACAAGATCAGAATGCAATATATGCTTCCTCTTAGTTTGCCAAAGGAGAGCGTTGATGGCGTTTTGACCTTATTGATTCATTAGGTCATCATTCGGGCATAGGATAATCTTTGGGAGCAACCATCAAACTCAATTTGTAATGTACAGTCTTAGTCAATGGCAGGTCAGGAAATGATATCCTCCAGGCCAAGCTTATCTTCCATGGTCTCAGGGAGCCATAGTTCCACAACCACGTGAGTATAAAATCACACTGGTATGTGGGGGTACGGAGTACAACTTGTGGGAACCTCCTCCAAGACGTTAACCACTTCACTAAATAAGCTGTGAAATAAATTCACCTTGAAAAGTCACATGCAAATCTCTCCGAAAATCCCGATCTGTTTGAAGGCACGGGGTGCGTGCCGGTGGACTTGTGTTAGAATCGTAAATGCTTTTAGGCCTTTTAAATATGAGTTGGCCTTTAACTAAAAATCTTTTCAAGTTTACTACTCCATTGTATCCTTAAGTGACCTTTTCACCTTACTCGTGTCAATGGGGGATTTGGGCTAAAACTGTTTTTTAACCATAAACAGCTGTGCAGTTTCTGCTTGGGATTGTTGTCACGTTATAGTTTTGTGTTTTATGTTTTCTGCAGTGTGTTTATCTTTTATATTTCCTACAACCAAACCTTCAAAACAAAGACTGTGAATGGCATGATTGAAATGTGCATTCATTACAAGTACAGAATGAGCACCTTTGGTTTGGGTCAGAGGAAACTCTTAATCAGTGCTTCAAGTGGGCTGGTACAGTCAGGTACTGAGTACCTGCTCTGCTTCATTTTGAGAAGCAGAATACCTGCAATTATCAGCTGAGGTGCAATACTTTCAAATGGGGAGTCCCGCCACTTATCCGAAGCAAGCAGGTACCCTGGTATGGTGTACCCACACTTCTATTTCACGCACAGCTCTTAATAATGCAAGTTTGTCTGTGATGGCAGCTGCAGGTTACAAGTTCACTTAATCACTGGGTGGTGGTGGGTCCTTCTAGAGGTGTGCAAGCCAACAAATTAACAGGGGGAGCAGAGCCAAGGGCTGACTCTGGCTCTAAAAGCATTGAGACGAGCCTTGAAAACATTTGGCATGTTAATGATGCAACGAACAGCATGTACGGATATGATAAGGTGTCTTCAAAATTAAACAAGCATTTGCAATGCAATAGGTCTCGCATTTACGCGAGTTTGACCTATTGGCATTGTAAATGACAATGGCTTTTATTTATGTTTCAAAAACCAAAACATAAATAAAAGGCAATGTCATTTACAATAAAAATAGCTCAAACTCTCGCAAGGAGATACGAGGAGAAATGTTTTATTTTTCCTCATATTTTGCTCTTTCCACGTGTGCTGCTTTCTACAGCACACACAGATAGAGCAGATCGCTGGTAACGATTGTTTAACTGCAGGAAGGTATACCTTCCTGCACATAAACAATGCCCTTTGCAGTGCAGGCACCCTAGCAAAATGGCGCTAGGGTGCCTGCGCTGGTGCTAGGCAGCTTTTTTAGCCTCAGCTTTAGGGGTAGCACAGGGGTGCGCCGCATTCATGGGACTACAGAGCATCCCAGTGTTTTGGAACTATCGGAGCGTGGCGTTACCAATTCTGGCGTAACACCGCGCTCCGCTAGTTTCTTGTAAATATGCCCCCTAGAGTCATGAAAGATGCAAAGTAGACTTTTGCAAAAGATTCCAGGCCCGAGGTTATTCTCCTGATACTATTAAACAGGCCCCAGAAAGAATAAACAAAAGACCTCAAAATTAATTGTTAAAATAGACTGAAAAAAAGACATGTGAAGTATGACATTTGCCTCTAAAGTTTTCACCAGTGATCAGATTATCAAAAGAACCATCAACAAGAGATGGGAGATCATTCATGCAGAAAGGGACTTTATGGGACTCTTTTCACACAAACCACTGTTTGCCTAGTAAAATTCAATTAAGTTCAACAGTAAAGGTTCAACAATATCACAGAAATAGTCACAAAGGACAAGGCAATTAAGTCCATCTCACGAAACACCAAAAACACCAAAGCAACATTTATTATGAGAACATCAAATCAAGTGTGGTCACACACTTTTTATAAAACAGACACAAGAGAAGCTAACTCAAGTTTAAAGTCTTCGAGATATATCGGCCACAAATCGATGTCTGAAAGCTCTACACCAAACGGGAAACAAATGGAAAAAAGACGCAAGCCTTCCAAAGGCATTAAATGACAGGATTGAAATGTCTTGTTTTTTATAATGCTTTGTGTAAATAATTTTTCTTTAGCTTTTAATAAAGTATCATATTCTTTGTTTTCCGCTACAATAATTTTACTTCACCGTCTGGCACATTTGTCCAATTGTAACACCTTTTCTTATTACACACTGAACCGTGTTCTTGGTTTGAGAGTGGCTTTTCCCATTATTCCCATCTACTTCTGGTTTTTCGTTTGAACCGATTTACTACCATTCCTTTTCTGCCTGTTTATACCTATTCTCTCTTTTTTCGATGTTTTTTTTCTATTTTGAGTTTATGCAAGACAGATTTCTTTTCATTCCAACAGACTCAGTTTTACGTTACGAACATCAAGACATTTCAGTTCACCACCTATAATATATATGTATGTTTAATTCAGAGTCTTCTTCAGTTATTAGTACATATGCAAAAACATCTTGTCCAAAAGTCACTTTGCATATTCAATAAGGTGTTCTGTTGTTTAACACACATAATCTTGGCTTCTATTATGTGATCCAGCACAAGAAAGCAATTTCATGATGCCCTTTTGGGTTCCATGTCACCATTAGATCTTCCAGCATGGTGGCTAATTTCCCACCCTTTTTCCAGACACATCCGGTGTCATTGTAGATGCATTTTTTCACATTTCTTAGAGATAGAAAAGGGACTATCACATGCACTCTCTCTACTCATGCCTTCCATTCCTGAGCGTGGCGTTCTTCTGAGCATTGCGGTTGTATTAGTGGCTCTGGCGGCCTTTGTAGCTTGCCCACAGGATACCTTTTAACGAAAGTCACAGCCCTCCTTTTCCTTTACAAATAGCATGAAACGTTCTTATGGGAATGTAGTATGTTGAATTTTATCCAGGTACATTCACTCATTTGCGACTCTTATTATTTCCTTTCATTATGTGTCTCCTTAAAAACAGTGATTCTATTGAACATCTGCAATTTCTTTCATTTGACACAGACCTAAAGGGTGAATACCTTCCACTTACACTCATGCTGTGGTTTTGTGTTTATATTGCTGTGATTCAGAATCAAAAATTAACTCCACTTTAGGTTACTGAAAAGCTGTCTCTCACCTTTTGGTTCTCACATCTTTTTAAATGACACCATCCCTTGCACCTAAAGAGCCTGTTGTCTTTTTGTAGTGCAGATACTACATGCTATGCATCACAGTATTTAATAGTGCCACAATTGTTCACCAATACGTTTGCATGAGGCGTGGTTTAAAAATAGTGTTGCATTAAGTAACACATTTTGATTGCGCCAGATTTTGTGATTCTACTTCCTTAAATGATTACATAAAATGTTTCTTTCAAATGATATAACAGTTGAACAGCCCCCTGACGAAGGACATTAAATTGCTCCGAAATGTACTGGTGTTTAAAATAAGGGCATGCTTAAAGATGTGTTCAGTTGAGATTGGTGACATAGAGTTAATGTTAATGGCATGACACTGTTTTCCCCTTAAAAAAGAATTCACCAATTATCAACTTTGGATGTTATTCAGTAACAACAATAAAACGTGAAAAAAACGAGTGGAGAAGGAAGTAATTCATTAACAGCAAGGATTACAGAGCACAGACCCTGCATACCCATTGTCATTATTTTCCAATTTTTCCTTTTCCTCCTTTTCTACCTTTTTTCCCTTATTCTGTTTCACAGTCTGATGTGGAAAACAAGTCCTGGTTCGCAAAAATGAGTGCCGGTGGCCACCACCTGCAATCACTTGCACAAACTAAGCAATGGAAAGCAATAGAAACTCTCAAACAAACTAAGGGAAGCACTTCAAAAACATACCGGAGTCCTTGGTGCGGATGACCAGCTGTGGGTTGGCGAGACGAGATAGGATAGGGAAGGGACGCCCGGCGGGAAACTGGCACGAGCTGTGTTGCTGAAATAAATAAACAGTGGTGCGCGCGCACCACAGAGGAGCGGGGGGAGGGAGCGCGGCAGCGGCAGCGAGGCGAATGCGCGCTGCTGCGCGTGCTAGCCACCAGTGGGAATGGGAGGAGCAAAGGCGGGACATGCGCCCGCCTTTGCCCAATTGCGTGCCGTTTTTTAAAAAAAAAACGCACGCTACAGCCAATGTGGGCTTCCGAAAGCAACACCACACGCACGAGCGTGTGGGCAGCTTTCAGAAGCCCGTACAAGAGGTCTCGCGCTGCGCGAGCAGTGCTACGCACTGCAACGCTAGGCGCGAGACCTAAAAAATATGTGTATACCTTTAACAGGAGGAATTATTTTACCTTAGTACATCAGATGAATTGATAAGTATTTATTAAAAGTCAGGTTATTAAACATGAAGAGAGAAAATTTCTTGCCCAGCCCAGGCGACAATATTAGTGAACTAAGAGGTAAGTAAACTGTTGTGTATTAAGAGGTGTAAGTCCGTTTTTATGTACGATTCTTATAGATGGCACAACATTATAGGCTATTTAATCAAACACAAGGGTTTTTTTGTACAACACCATCACATATTTGAAGTGCTCAAATGCGTGATAATGAACAAAAATGAGGCTTGGTTATATAAGTTATTTGCTTACCATCACACAATTTGGTCAAGCAGGAAAACCACGAATGAACTCATATTTTCCAGTTCCACACTGTGCAATTCAGCCACTAGATGTATATCCCTTTCAGACATCAAAGGTTAATCAATGCATTGTCCTGGAGGTCGAGATTAGAGTGTGGGTGACAGACTGCCTTTACATTTTATTTCTGGCTCCTTTACAAAGCGGGAACATTGCCCAAGGATATTACAGCACTTTACAACAGACACAGACAAAGTAACGCATATTTTTTCAGCACAGGGAGATTTGCCCAGCTTCACAAGATGCTAAGTGGAGACTGCAATCCAAACTGCGTTCCCCATATTGCATAGCTGGCAGCTGTAGCCACTAGGCCACATCACCGCCTGTGAAAGCTCAGCTAGTTTTGGGTTCGAGGTTCCAAGAGGACCTCAAGCTGCATCTGGACCAGCATCTGGCTCGAGCTTTCAGTGGCTCGCCCACCTCTAGGTCCTTCCATCCTTGAGTTCACCCAGATGGAGATAAAACCCAACACCAGAGATGGGGCCCCTTTCCCCTGAAAAGGATGAAATATCCTGATGGTGGCAGTGGCAGCAAATTACAGGGGTATTATAGAGGCTTGGGATGGGACTCCAGCAGTAAACCTGCCTGGGGACTCAAGCTTAGAGCTGTGGGCAGCCAGGAAGCTCAGACTAGAAACAATATACCTTCAAACCCTTACTTGGTGACATTTAAATCAGTGTCTTATTTTGTCAGAAAAAAAGTAATAATCATACGTGCAAGCACTTCTTATTTAAGCTGCAGACTCCTGACTTATAAAGCTATAAATTATGCTAATTTTGCTTTCTCTTACCTTACGGTCCTAACAAACACTGAAAAAGGCTATGAATTCACTCACCTTCCTAAAATGGCTGCCAATTGAGTGTTGCTGCACTAGGAATACCTCCTGCGTCATGGTGGCACTTTCTTAATATGAAGATGGTTGATCTTCTGTGTAAGGTGTAATGGAAGGGATGTTCTAAATTTTATTGTGGCGCATTAGGCAAATGCTCTACTGCCACAGCGGAGTTGGTGGACCTTGGGTAGAAGGCGTAACACAGCCTAGAGCAAAGATGATGAGACGCTGATATCAAGCAAAACAGTGTTGTAGAAAGACTGCGCCAAGGCTATATGAGGCTTTGTGATAAATGGTCAGAGCCTTGATTATGAACCTTTATGAAAGTAGAGCTAATACAGATCAGCAATTCAATAGGTTGGTGATGCAGGCCCAAAATAAATTAGACTGCAGTATTTGGGCCATTTTCACTTATGACATCATACATTTGGGGAGACCCAGATATATATAATTAATGTAGGCCAGACAAGGTGATATAATAGCTGGATGACAGAGTTTTGTCATTTCTAAGCAAGAGTAGAGGGAGAATCTTCCCACGTTGAGGCATGCATCACAAGTGGTGCAATCTTTCTAAATGTGAGATTTAAAAGACAGTTTTGAATCAAAGATGATACCAACATTTCTTTTCCTAGTAGAACAAGAGAGGCACCACCAGGGGTATCTTTTAAGAGAGTTGAGGGGCCATCCATGTGGCTAGAAAAGCGAGAAATTAATGCAAAATAAATTAATACATTAAAACTGAATAAACAAATCAACATTGTCAGTGGAAGAACATAGACATTGAATAAGGTGGGGATCAGGAGGTACTGTGGTTGAAAGCGGTCTGTCAGAAAAGCGATAAACCAGGCTAAGGCACTTCCCCTCACCTCAGTGTCAGCTAAGAGTTGAAGGGGGATGGGATGAAAGACAGTGTCAAAAGCCACTCAGAGATCCCACAAGATCAAAGTTGAGCACCCCCCAGAATACAGATCAGAAGTAAATCATCTAGGGCAGCAGTAGGAACTGATTCAGTGCCATGCCTTGGATGGGATCTTTTCATGGGAGATGGTAGAGAAGACCATCTACAGTACGCTGGGACGACAAGGCAGTAAAGGAGAACAACATTTTGCATTGGCGAGCTTAATAAGCATACATGGTCTTTTTTTGCTAAAAATGCACTATATCTGAATTAAAAAAGTAGAACAACAAAGTGCCACAGTGGGTCCAAGAGCCCCAAAGATACAAGAGAATCAAAGACTAATTAATTAACATAAAAGTAATCAGAAGTTGCAAGGAGTGCGTGCTGAGCATCGAGGCTACAAGACACCCACCATCAGAGGTTTAGACATACCCACCACCGGTATCGCGCCATTCCATGGTGGCTGGTCTTGGGTTGCACAGTTCGGCCAGTCCTAGCTAGGCCTGGAAGGACTGTGGGGTGCATGTGACTGCTGAGACAACACAGGGGTCAGCAGACGCAGTGGAAGGAAAGGGGTCTTGGGGAGGTCTACAAGAAAGTGCAACTGTGCTCCAGGTGTGATGTGAGCTGCTAGTTGTGCGTTTCAGTAGACTTTTAGTTGGTATCAGTGGCAGCTGTGGGTGCTTGAGCCTGGCGGGAGCCTGACTTTGTGGCACGGGTCCGCCTGCTCCTTCGGCCATCACCAATTCGGGGATCCCTCCAGGCCCAAGATCACCGCCGTGAGTGCAACAGCACCTGAAGGCCTGGCTGAACGTGCATCGCAAGAACCCCAGCAATGGCGAGAAGATCATGCTGGGTAAATATGTAATATATATTTGTCTAACCCTAATCACTTCAACTCTTCTTAAAATGTAACTTTGTGTGAATTTGCAACTTGTATATATGTAGCTCTAATCGCTATTATCTGTAGTAGACATGTGTACTTACTACCATTCTTATGTGAGTTTAGAGTTTATTTGTTTTGTATATTTTATGTTATTCATGTACTCTGAAGTCCTTATGTATTGTAACTGGTTCTATTGTAAAGCACTCTGACACCTTTGGATCAAGTTCGCGCTATATAAAAACACATAAATAAATAAATAACAAGACCTCTCTTCAAACTGGGCTGACACTGCTATACAAAATGTATTCTATTGCAGGAGAGACTTGGAGAGAGCAGAGAAAACGGATCTGTTTTGTACTGCGGTCTTCTAGGGTTGGGCAGGACAGCAGCAGTGACACTCCAGTCCCAGACAGATTCCTATCTTCAGACAGTGGGTCCTCGTGACAGTACTTCACAGCAGAGGAGTCAAGTGGTCTAGTAGGTGTCTGCAGGCAGGTTCTCAGATTCTCCTTTCCCTCCGGGGCAAGCAAAAGCTGAGTTGTCTTACTGCGTTCTGGGGCCTGGTCCTGACTCCTGCAATGAGACAGCCAAGATTCCTGTTCCGCCTTACTAGTGCAGAATAATCAAATGAGTCAAAAGATTAACTGATAATTTAGCTCATAAGGTCAGCTCTAGTCCTTAAAGACTAGTTGTTGAGGCCAGTCCGTTAAGCCACTATAAACTGGTGCAACACACGAAATTTGCAAAGGAACAAATTCAGACCCAGTCCTACAGCAACCAACATCCCACGACGAGTCACTCTGGTCCTAACATTATGGCAGGTGCCTATAATTCTAACGGAGAATGTGTATCTCTTCTCACAGACCCTCAACCAATCTATGAATGTTCCTCTGGCTGTAGCCGTTCCACCAGAGTTGGACACAAAGTAGGGGAGAAGGACAGTTAGCAGGTACCTTTTTTCCAGGTAAGAGCAGGCGCAATGACTGGCTATGGTCTTTGTAAGGTCTCACCTCTCTCAGGCCACAGGCTGGCCGATATGAACCCGCTTGACCTATTGAGGTAAACGCAGTCCTTCTGTGTTCCATTGAAAGATTTGTTGATCTGAACCAGACACAAACACCTGGCTAGTATACCGCAACAAGACGTGGGCAGCAGGTCATTGACATGCAGGGGGACAAAAGGAGCAAGCTACCTAAAGGTCTACACTGTCTATCTTAACAACACAATTTCTAGGGGCTGCACCCATACCCTGGAAGCTTGGGTACACCAGCACCTCATGTACTCCACAACTCACTTAGCACGCACCTTACTTGCTGGGGGAATGGAGTGGCCACAGTCATGACAGCCAGACAGGTTTACAAGGAAGTGTCAGTTTGCACCTTTTCCAAGTTTGAATCCAGGTAAAAAACAGAAAAGACCTGTACTCTGTGATTATCAGGCAGTTGTCACCGACGTCTACGCTTGTCGTAGCCTGGGCATGCAGGTGGTGGGTGGTTACCATATTAAAAGGCACATCAGTTTGGAGGAAACCCATATCCAGAAGAGTTGAGTACTCTGTTGGAAGCAACGTACAGCAAAAGGTAATGTAGAAATCTTAAAAGTGCACATGTCATTGGAGTTCCTGTATAGGAAAACATACCAAGACAGTCAGAATATTGACATGAGGACCACGGCAGCACAGGTATACTGTGCCAGGTACTTTTGAGCCCACAGCCTCATTTATTCACATGAATCATCCACAAAAACCTACACAAATAACATTTGTACCATACGCCTACAGAGGTATTGTGCTACATTTAGCATTTTGTTGTACAAATTGAGCTTGTGACCTTACATGAATTTTGGTTCCTTATTGTACCCAGCTTTAGGGCTTTACCTGGAATCCACACGTTTTAAAAAGAGATAACCTTTAAATGAGGCTCCTAATGTTCTTTTTCTAGCTTGGATAACCATATCTTCCGTGGTATTTGAGTGATAGCATTAATTGGTGAGAGTCCGCTTCTGAGGAGAGACGCATAACAAAGGTGCATGTGCGTCATTTATGCTAAGCCAGTCGGCCTTCATCCAGCTTAGAATGCCTTTACACATGTTTTTAAAACAGGTTAGGGCGAGAGAAGGATATCCTGTGAGCTTACGTATGAGTTGCGTGTTCTCAGCAATCCTGCACCGATCTGTGTAGGAGTTAAAGACAAAAGATTGGGGCGCTGACGGGTGCACCAAGTGACTAGAGAATAGTCTTATAGAAATCAATCTCTGGCATTTCCATGCACAGTGTTACCTCTTCCACCAATCTAAGAGCAGTTAGTGGTTGGCAGTGTCAAAGGCAGCAGACAGGTCTAGCAGTATCAACATTACTGCTGCCCCTCGATCCAGTGTCTCAAAAGAGACAACTCTGATAATCCAACAGAGTGACCTCTCTGCCACTTCCTGGCCAGAATCTGGACTGGTAATCACTTAAGTTGGCATGTTCCTCAAGGTGGGCTTGAAAGTGGACAGTGACCACAATGTCTTTAATTTTCAGCGGGAATGAAAATTCATTATTGGCCTGTAGTTAGCAATTTGTGTGCCGTCCGGAGAAGTCCTGCTAAGCGACAGAGGTCTCCATGTGTTTTTTTAAGAGCTTCTTGTATCATTACAGCATGGAAAGAGCTGCTCACGTTCAACGTGGGACAAAGAATGTCACCCAGCTCCCTAATGCTTGAGATGTAAAACATGACATGGACCAGAGAGGGCTGACTGCAGTGATTAGTTCCTTAAGGGAGATATCAACAAAGTGAAACTTGTCTTGGCCTCTTCACTCAACTCACTAGTAAACAGGTACGACAGCACTGGTGTACTAGCTAAATCCAGGTCAAGTCATCAGTGAAATAAATGGCTAGATTATTTATCCAGCCTCGTGTTACCACTCACTTCACCTGTGGTCTACAGATTGTTCATGTTGATTCTGGGTATATAATTTATCCCCTTATGGAGGAAAGCAAGCCTACATGGGGGATTTAAGATACTCATCTAACCGTGGCTATTTTCATGTACAGAGGATATTCCTGGATTTAGCCTAGAGTTTCTGAACATTCCTATATTTTGATTTTGACCATGTCAGAAGTTGATTATACCACTTGTTTAGGTGTTACTATGGATTTCACTTATTTTCAATCTAATGGGATAACACATTTGTGGCCTTTGTTAAAGTGTTGTGTAGAAAAGCTGGACCCGACGTTTTTTGGAAATGTGGCAAATTGAGCTAGGATTATAGATGAACCGGCCTGAACTCTCAAAAGACCTTTCGTTGTAAGGACTTTTCAACTGTTGGAGGACGCTGCCCAGCGTGTAATCTAAACATGTAAACAGGATCGCATTTTGGTCAGAACAGCACAACCAGTGACACAGCTACGTGTGTCTAAGATCCTCATCTAAGGTATCAACCTTAATGTGAACAATCTGCTGAATTGTTAGGCAAATGCAATATTGTCTATTCCACTACTTTACGGGCAATTCTGTCCTCATTGACATCATACACCAGACATAATACAAGCAAATTAAGACTGATTTCAAATAGGAGGGCAACACCTTGTGTCTCCTTATTAGTTGTCAAAATGGTATACCAAGGGGTTGGGTGCTGAATTCGGTACATCTACCAGGCATTTTTCTGTTTGACCACAAAGTAATTGCTATGTTGCTCTTCAAAATGAAAAAGATCAGTGGCATGGCCATACAAGGAGCGACGATAGACTGATGCATAGGAAGTCCCTCTAGCTGTCTTGTGGCTGACATTGGATGGGATCCTATTATCAGGATATAGCTCATCAAAAACTTGAAGACCAGCTCTGTGTTCTATCAGCAGGATATAAAACGGGTGCTAGAATAGATATGTTGAGGGTGGATAGACAATCCTCAATTCCTTGAGGTTCATGGAGGGAGTCTGATGGTAATGTGTCCTGAGCCACTACGCAAGGATGAACAGTGAGTAAACCCTAAATTTGTCTGGTATGCTATGATCCGCAACGCCATCTTGGCATGTCATGTTCGCTGAGATTGAGGCCTCAGATGAATCTCCAGTGTTCTCATAAACAAGTACAGAAGGGGGAGCAATAGAACAATTTTATCTTGCTAGTCGAGTCATGGCCAACATCTCCATCAGCACAGGCTATGTGGGCTGTGGCAAAATCATGGCCTACAACTCAATTAGTGAAGGCTATGTGGGCAAAAGCCAAGGTCAGCTACTCCATCGCAGAAGGCTACAAGGGTTGTGGCAAAAGTCACTCCCGACAACGCCATCCATGAAGTCTATGTGGGCTGCGGCAAAAAAAAAAAGGAAAGTCCTCAACTTTTCATAATTGTGCACTCATTGAGATGAAAAAATGTGTCATTGTTGCAGTCAGGCCTCCTACGACTTACCTCAGGGCCATCATATACATTATAGATGAAGACGTGATTAGGCCACCACAATATACATCGCTTTCTGCATGGTGGGAAACTCACACCTCGTAGCTCTAACTCTAGGACAATGAGTCATATGACACCTGCAACAGATGTCATGCTCATATCACATCTAAAGGGTTTAGTCAGAAAGTATGCGAGCCTTTGGGAAATTGCACACCCCATCCCTTCCTTATGGCGGATCTCCGATTAAATAAGGCATTTTACGCAACCTGTAAATATTTAAACGGACTGGTGGTGTGGCAGGCCGACAGGCCCTTAAGCGCCCACGCAGGCCTAAAGAGGTAAGCGCTTAGTTGCTGCATGTTACCCGAGACCCATAACTGCAGTGAGGTAAGATGGCAGCAGTGATGTATCGAAGTCAGCAGCAGCAGGGAGAAGCAATTCCCACCTGCACACGCTGCGATTCCAGCAACTGAAGAGACAGTAACCATGTGCTTAATGTAAATTGTCAAGAACTATAAGTAAAATGAGTAGTTGAAAGCTCTTTAATTCCACAGCAATAAAAACATGTGCTATTTTTCCAGGAAAAGCATTAATTGAACAAAAACAAACCCTTGTTTACTGAATATACACTAAGCCTGAATATGTTTGTTTTTCTTCATGATAAACTTTTTTTATTTTTATAAAACTCGAAATGCGTCTATGTTTCCAACACAACACACATTGGTTTTGAAATATGTTCTTGCGCAAGATGAGCATTTTTAAATGTTTTTAAAATTCAAAACTAGGTACGTTTTCAATGGTTTTGACCAAAATGGATATTGGGCCATGGTAGCCCACCCTTCCTATCCCGCTTCCCAGCTGCTCTGATGCCATTCCGTGACCCGGGCTACATTCCCTGCTCCTCCCTTGATGCAGACGTTAGGTCTTCTTCCCTTTGAAGCGCCATGTTAGTTTGGTTACTCCTCCCCTTCCTGTGCTCCTATTCACATTCTTAGCCTTCCTTGTAGAGCTTCCATCCATGGCAACAAGGTTAAAGATGTCTTAGTGTGGTGTCGTCCCTGACTTGGCTTGTGAAAACCTGGCCAGCACAGAGGACCCAAACCTCTGCTTTTCTCCCTTTCCACACTCCTTGGTGTCTTCAGTGGGTTGCTTCTCTTTTTCTTCTGAGTGGACTCCATACTAAGCTCCCCAGTTGGCTTATCAGTTCCTGCAATGGGTGGGTGTAGAAAATGTTCTTTTTGACATGGTCATCCCCCCAGTTTTTGCTCACTGGTACTAATGTTGTTGATTGGTAAGTGTACCGATGCTCTGCTAACCAAGCCCTAGTTCCAGAGCTTTTTCCCTAAAAACAAGAAACATGTTCAATTGTAAACCAATTGGCAAAGACTTTTGCGCCCTAGTAAGTCCCTCGTTAATGGTACCTATGGTGCCCAGGGCAGGGGTACTAAAGAAGGTCCCTATGGGCTGCAGGATGTATTATGTCACCCAAAAGGACCTCCACAAATACTGCACCCAGACTGCCAGTGCAGGCTGCGTGAAATGGTGCAAGCCATTTTCGAAAACATGATATGGCACACTCACTGTGTGCCGTGCCTAAAGACACTGCGTATACTATATGTAAGTCACCCCAACAGCAGGCCTTGGACCCCTAAGGCAGGGTGCATTATATTACATGTGAGGACATATCTGCATGAGCAGATATGCCCCTGCGATGTCTGTTTTGAAAACTAGATTTTGCAAGTGAATAGGGAAGCCATTTTAAAGGCATGTACTGGCACTGGCCATTGCAAGTTACTCAGCTACATGATGGCTTTACTGAAACCTGTTGAGTTTGGTATCAAACATCTTGTCTTGATAAATGTGTACTGACGCCCGGATTTATGAAGACAGGCACTCAGAGGGCACCATAGAGGTACCCCCTGAAACCTACTAGTCCTCTGGTGTGCTGGCTGACTGGTATCGTCCAACCTGCCCCCACAGACGAGTTTCTGAACCTCAGAGGTGAGAGCCTGCGCTCTCAGAGGCCAAAAACAATGTCTGCTCCGGAGGAAGGTGTTCTCACCTCCCCCAACAGGATGGCTAGCGATTTAGCATATCAGGGCCAGAGGCTTCAAAGCCACTGCTGCCTTTGTGACCCTGGCTTCCCCCAGTCCTGGGAAATGCCCCCCTCTCTCCTGACACCCATTTGGCACCACAGCAGGCGGGAAAATTAACTGGTCAGAAGGCATGTCACACTTACAGGCTGTATTAATAACTACAGGAGACACCTGTAGTCCCAGTCGAGGCCTGGGTAAATGTAGTAACATGCAACAATGTCTCAACAGGAATCAATAAAGGGATATCATTTGGGAAATAACTTAATTACAGTGTATACATTAAATGATGATAAAAAAGTCCCAGGGACATGATTAGTGCAGTTGTATTGTCAGCAAAAGACAAACAGATTGGATTTACATAAATCAAAATGCAACAACAACTGTCCTTTTGAGGTTGTGTACTAAGTGAACAGGTTAACACTTTGTGCTCGTGAATAAATATTAAACGGCGCAAGTGAAACAAGTGAAAAAGAATAAAGAATGCTACAGCATTTTGGACCAGAATTCAAACCGAAGTTATGCATGAATTAATACAGCTATGATGAAGTTTATAAAATCATGTCATAATTCAGAGTCCAAATTTGGCTTGTGCAAGTCGACGGCGTTTCGACTTTCATGACTGGAGGTCATCATTAGGACAACATTGGGTGATAGCTGCCTGGAAATTTTCATAGGTATGTGGAAGGATTCTGGCACAGCTCAAGAATCCCAAAGCCTGGGCAACAGTCACTGGCTCACGTCCTAAAAGGCATGGATGTCTGTGATCCATGTGTGACAGTGTCTATTCTCACACTCCCTGCCCTTCATGTGACAACTTTCAAACAGAGTACCACATGCAAACCCCTGATTAAATTTGTGCCAGTAACATCCTTATCTGAATACAGTGTCAGTCCAGCCCCTTTATGAATATAGACAAATCTTTGCCAGCCAATCATAAAAATTGTGCCAATCAAACAGCCTTGCGCCTCCCGATCTTTTAATAACCACCACCAGCCAATCATGCTATTTATGAGTGAAACAGAGCCAGCCACCCATGCTTACAAACATTGACAGACTCCTCTTACAGGGAAAACCCACAGTCCTATTATAAACATTGTGCCAGCCCCACAACCATTATAAGCACTGTGGCAGGGTGTAGGTGGGAGTTAAATTGAAATGCTTGTATGCTAAACCATTGAGGTGGCAAATACTGATCTACTCTTAATTGTTTCCAGAATATCAACAAATATCATATTGCCCTGGTAAGCACACAGCATACATCAGTATGGGTGTACTATTCTTAATTCCACATCTACTTACCTTAACAATAGGGCTGTATTGTGGAGTCAACCGTCAATAAGAAATGTATATTTTTATATGAAACCATCTCAAACTATGTGCCAGCTAGTGTAGTATCATGGTGTCCTAAATATAATTTATAAAAATATAGGCATTTGTAGTAAATAGAAAATCTAAACCAACTGGAACAATATTTTTATAGGCAATTTTTTTTATTTACATACACATCTGACTGGACAGTTTTGAATTGTTGACGTTGCTGTGTACACAGTATGTCACTCCTCTCCACCCTCCTTCTCAGTGCTTGGTTTGTAAACTAAAATAAGTGCAGGGGCCCAACTGTTTCTTTGGAGTCTGTCGCCGATGCTGCCAAGTGCTGAGATAGTTGAAAACCAAGGCTGCCTAGTCTTGACTCCACCTCATGCCTCTTTCTTCCAGTGCCCCACACTTCCCACCTCCTTTTCTCACTTTTGCAGGTTCTTTTTAAACCCTGCTCTAGCCCTTGATCCACAGTTTTTTACCTCTCTCTCGCGCATCTTTTCACTATTTTCTGCCTTGCTCTGGTCAAAGTCTCAGGATGAAAAATGAATCCCGCTTGTCAAAAAGAGTGCCAGTGCCCACCATCTGCAACCGTCGCCCAAAACCAAGTATTTGTGCAAACCATTTTGTTTGGTCCTATCCCAAAAACTGGTAATTTCATTTGAATACAGAGAACTCTTTTGTTTTTACTGTGAGGTATTCCACTGAGCTATTCATAAAGTGGTATTTATTTTCTGTTGAAAGAATTGCCTCTGACAGGATAGTGTTGGTTTGTTGACTGCGACGTTGTCTTACACATGATCTCAATAGATTCTAACCTCCTTGCGTAAAAGGTGGCCCTGTGTTCGACAGTGGCTATTGTAGGTGAGTCAAGGGGACCTGGAATTCAGGTCGTACTGTTAGCGGGTGGTAGCTGCTGGCAGCTATTCTGGAGTTCCAGGGTGGGACCACATAACTGTTGTTGGTGGCCACTGTGGTCTCCAGAGAAAACTGTCCTGTTGAAAAGGGCCAATCAGTAACACACATTCTTTAACTCTGAGGCCTCCAGCAGATTTTGAGTTCTGCACTAGTTGTTGAGTAGGAAGTTGGTATGTTTGAGCTGTTTGGTTGTCATGGGTAAACCCTGAATATGTGGTGGAGATATGGTTTGGCCCATAACGCTGGGTGGGTATAAATGTGCCAGAAGGCCGCGCTGGTGTTAATTAATAAAGTATTGCATCAGTCAGCACTACTGTGTCCGTGCTTTGTGACAAGGTCTACGCCTGCAGCCTGTGCACCCAACACTAGCAAAGAGATGCAACACAACCTCTATTTTTTAAACATGTCACTATTCTTTTATGTTCTGGTCATACACTTTGCACTCTGTTACCTAATTCACAAATACTGCCTTCCTTATTCATTTTGTAACTTGTCAGCCCTCCTTTAAGTCCCCAAAATTATCCAATGTTCTCACTACTCACTACACTGTGCCAGTCTCAACTTTATTTGGTCCATACTGTGCCATTACTGTGCAGCCTGGTTCTTGGCTGCGGGTAGCAGCACTGTGCCTTTTACATCTTGTACCACAGAGCACTGCCAATCCCCGGCTTTTCAGAAGCATTTCTTTTACTCACATCCATCTCAGAAACATTGCTGCATACCTCAAGCTGGGGTCAACAATGCTGTGTGACCCCTCAACCAGGGTGTTCGAAATTGGGTTTCAGGTTGGCTAGGGTATGCACCTAAGCCAGGCAGAACCCACCACTCTAGTCAGGGTAATGGAGTTACACACCCAAGACAACTCCTGCTCACCCCCTTGGTACCTTGGCAGAGCAGTCAGGCTTATCCAAGAGGCAATGTGTAAAGCATTTGCGCAACACACGCACCAGTGACACACTAGGCACACCACAAAGAAGACTCCACACAAGGTATATAAAATTATCACATGTATTATATATAAAGCACATAAGACCACAATCACATAAATCACTTTGCCAATAGGCAATTGTCACAACAAAATCATAAATCACTTTGCCAACTAGGCGATTGTCATAACACATTTAGTGCAATAAAGCAATACTTATAAGTTGCATCTGTGATAAAAACATTAGGCATAACAAATAAATCACTCAAGGAGCAGCATCTGCGCTCCAAATATCAGCAATACGGTAAGTTCTAGTTCCACCGAATGCAGGAACACCTGCCCTACTATCAGGGACAATACGGCACTCCCAGGAAGGTTTCCCCTCAATGCTGCCTGCTTCTGATCGGGGGCCCCGTCCCCGGCTCTCCCGTGTGAGAAGAAAATGCCCCCCAAGGTAAGTTACCACCGGGTGTGAGGGCGCTCATACCCGCATCGCCACAGGTAGCAGGGAAACCTTGCTGGGTCCCCACCCGCTCCTCTAGAGATCAGGCAGCTGCCCACGTTCGGGCTGTGCCGCTGTCCCTCAAGCCCCCAGGTATGTGTACAACAAGGAGGGGAGGCACACGCACTGCCCACGTGGGCAGAGAGACCTCCCCTAGAAAAAGGGCTGCTGCAGTTACTTCAGCGTGCTATCCTCTGGGGCTTGTTGGAGGGCCACGCTACCCCCTTACCGCCAGCTCCCGGGGAAGGAGTGGCCCACTCCGTGGATGTCACTAGGAGACCTCGCTGGGTTCTCCCCTCTCCTGCTGCAGTGGCGACACCTTCTTCTCCCCTGCCATGAAGGGCGGGCACGGCCTTCCTCTCCTGCCCAGCCCACAGCAGGATGACAGCGAAGCTCCTCTGCTCCCTGTTCTGTGGTTTAACTGGAGCAGCGTCGCACAATGGAGCCTGGTTGCTACGGCAACTTTCTTTTCCGTCCCTCAGGGTGGACACATCGCAGTTCTCTTTCCAAAGGGAGGGGTTCACGCTGAAAGGGGATTTAGTGGTGCGGCGCTGCAGCGAGCAGCCTGTGCTCCTCCTTCTTCGTTGCAGAATGAGCCCACGCCTCGGACAACAGAATTTTAAAGTGCTCACCGCACGCTTCTTGCCGGTCTCCTTTACTTTCAACAGCAGAGAACCAAAGAGCTCCACGCGCACTTTCACAGTATACCAAGGTAAACACAGCAGCCACCACTCGCGGTTTGGCCAAATTGTTAAAGAACAGTCTAGTCCTTTCCGCTGCTCCAGACAGGAGCAGCCACTGCAGGCCGTCCCACCCCACACAAGTCAGGGCCAGCGCTCCTCACACAGTTCACAGCTCTCCTTCCAGGCAGGTTACTTTGAGATCCAGCAAGGATCTTTCCGGAAGTCTTTTATATCCCTGAGACTTCCAACAAGAGGCCAGCACCGGGCAAAAAGAGTCAGGCCTTTTCCTCCACCACAGACAGAAGAGGCAACTGCATGCCAACCCACCCGTCACACAGCGCTCCTCACACAGTTCTTCCGCTGTTCTTCTTGGCAGGGTCTTCATGTTTCTTGAAGTAATCTAAAGTCTTGGGGTTTTAGGTCCAATGCTTACACCCCATTTTGTCATGGTTCTCTTTGTGGCAGAGTCTCTGACCTCAGTCCAAACCAGTTCTGTCCTCCGTGGTCCAGCATGACCACAGGAGGTGGAGACAGCATTGTGCAATGGAGACACAGCCTATTCAGGTGCTAGCGAAACGCCTCCCCCAATTCTAAATGCAGACCAGGTCTATGGGGCAGACAGCCCTTGAATAGCGAAAAACTAAATACACAGTATTTCACCATCAGGACACATAAAACACACCAGTACATGTATTACCTTTCACATTTACTGCACCCTGCCCATGGGGGTACCTTAGCCCTACCGTAGGGGTGCCTTAAATGTACGAAAAGGGAAGGTTTGGGCCTTGCAAGTGGGTACACTTGCCAGGTCAACTCGTCAGATTACAACTGCATGTGCAGGCACTAGAGTGGTAGGTCTGAAACACATTTACAGGGCTACTCATGTGGGTGACACAACCAGTGCTGCAAGCCCACTCGTAGCATTTTATTTACAGGCCCTGGCACACTCAGTGCACTCTACTAGGGACTTACCACTAGATCAAATATGCCAATCATGGATAACCAATCAGAATCACAATTTACACAGAGAGAATATATGTACTTTAGCACTGATCAGCAGTGGTAAAGTGCCCAGAAACCTATAGCCAACAAAAACAGGGTCAGAAAAATAGGAGGCAAAAGGCAAAACGTTTGGAGATAATCCTGCAATCAGGGACAGGTCTAACACAGGGGCTCTTAAACACGGTTACCCCCCAACTTACTAAGAAGTATTCCTCCACAAGTGCACTGTTTAGAAACACAGTGCCGCCCTCACCCTTTCTGTAAACACAAAGCCATCTTAATCTGAAATCATAAATACAATTATCCCTAACCTAAATAGAAGTACTGTTCCCCAGGTGCACTGTTTAGAAACATTGTGCAAGTCTCACCTTTTCTGTAAACACTTTAGTAAGAGCTGTTTTCTCTGTCTATTAAACGCATTACAAATTGGGCTTACGCTAACCTAGGTTATGTTTACAATTGTCCTCCATCTTGCACTGACGTCACAAACTATCACGTGTTAATTGTGTTGTTCTTCTTGTTCTAAATAAAGAATAACAAGTCTTACACAAACAGAGAGTGTTCTTAGAAACATCTCCCAACCAAGGACATTCTAACTGTCCCAGGCTATTGCTATACAAGGTATCAATTGAATTGCTTCAATAAACTGAAAACGTCTGCAGACTCAATGTAGTACTACCATGAGAGAACTTCGAATGTGTTCTGTAATAAAATGTTTCTTCTTGCTCGTTCCCTATTGGTGCATATCCTGAGAACCATGTATTCATGAGGAATGTATGAATGTCTTTGTCTAAAGTCCTATAAAAGGATGTGTAGATTTCTATGTACAGGAGACCCTTTCCCCACCTTTAGAAGGCAAATCTATGGTGGATTTCACTTAGAACTGTACTGAGTTTTTTGTAGTTGCGACATATGCTTTGCTGCGAAACTTACTCCTGGCATGTCCTATGTAAACTGCTTAGTAATTCTTATATAAAGCTTTGAAATGACAACTCTTGTCTGTCATTCTTACTAGACTGCATATTAGCCGCTACTGTACTTAATCTATACAGAAACTGATGGCTCCAGTCGCGGAGCACCAAAGTACGTATCGGGACTGCTGCGCTCCTGGTCCCAGCCGTTGGCATGCCCTATGAGTTGGATTTCAGGATAAGTTTACACACTGACACTGTGCCACCCTCAGTCTGATATCATGAACACTGTGTCACCCTCAACCCATTCTGAAGGTCTGTTTAATGCGTGTTCTGTTCAGAAACAGTATGCCATGTTCACCCTTCCTGTAAACACTGTGCCACCCTCACATGTTCCTTGAATTCAGTTTTCACTCTGGAGATTTTTATACCTGTTTTTAAACAAGGTGGTGTTCTCAACAATTTTGGGTAAGTTCAGAACGATTCCCTTTTAATGACTGAAATACAAAGCTGTCTGAACCGCAGCTTCCTTCTTGTTGCCAGCACTTTTCAATATGAATTGTCACTGCTAATGTCATGGAAACTATGACACATTCGTAGACTGGCAGCGGTTTTACAATTTTGTAATCATTTGTTTTGCAAAGCCGTTCTGCGCATGCTCAATAACACCTTACACCGAGCTTGAAACAGGTGTTACTCTCACTACAGAATTCATCTGATAACCTGTCAGCGTTTGTAGCTGCCTATGCCTAGCAAAAGAAGACGTGTGGGTGCAAGGGGGAAAAACACAGGCACACCACAGGCAACAGCTTAAGCTGCGGTCAAAATGTTTATTTATTTATCAGCTTTATAAAGCAACAACATATCACATTGCAGCCACTCCAGAGTCAATGTTAGTGTGCTGCCACTACAAGCAAGCATTGGCAAAGTCAATGGGTCTTGCCATGGTGATTAATTGGCTTCTCCAATATTTTTTTGCCACAAATGTTACACCTTTTATGTAGCGCAAGATAAGTGTTGTTGATTCATCAAGCACCCAAGAGTCCAATTATGAGTAAAGATGCCTGTGTCATCAAGGTGTGCTGTCTTTCGAACCATACATATACTTTACATATGAGTTGCAACATTTATGACTGAATTAAACTGAAGAAGCTCTTCTAGGCAAGACCGAAACGCCTTGGCTGCAGCTTGGTGTTTGTTAGAAATGCAATATAAAAATAAAGAACATTTTTATGGACTACCATATGGGGAGCATTCTTTTGAGACTAGGGGCCAGATGTACTTAGGGATAGGTTTGAGATTTCCAAATAGCGAATTTTTGCGATTTCTTATCTGGTAATCGCAAACACCAATGTATGAAAGTGTGTTTTACACTTTCTGCGTTTCCCAGTGGGTCGCAAATAGACCTACCTCATTAATATTCATGAGGTAGGTCTCTGTTTGTGACCCATTTGGAATCGCTAAAATCACAGGGATGGTGGCCTGCTGGGGTCAGCAGATCACCATGTCTGTGTTTGCTTTTAAATAAAGCAATGTTTTTTTTAAATGCAGCCAGTTTTCCTTTAAGGAAAACGGGATATGTTTCAAAAAGAAAAATGAAAAATGTCTTTTCATTTTTTAAGAGTAGGCAGTAGCCCGTGGGACCACTGCCTGCTCTTAAAATTTTTTTTTGCAAACATTCACAAAGGGGAAGGGGTCCCATGGGTTACTTGAAGTAGGTGGTAAAATGCAAATGTTTTGCAATCGAATTTCAATCAGAAAACATTCACACATGCCCCTGCGATTCGCTAGTAGGAAAGGACGCCCTAAACACGTCCCTTCATAATACCGAATTGCAAACCTAATTTACTGCAATTCGGTAATAGGTTGCCGAATCGTAAAATAGGGCTTTATACAACAAAAAATGCTTTTTTGCGGTCGCAAACGGTCCGATTCTGAGAATTGGGCCGTTTGCGACCTTAATGTAGCTTTGTACATCTGGCCATAGATGAATGGAGATGGAAAATTCCAAATGAACTGTAATGCTATGAGTTAGTGCCTCTCCTACATTTATATATCTGAAAGTTAGGACTGAGGACAACCAGCTCCTGGAGGTGAGCACAACAAACAATGAGGGGAAACTTTGGATCGTGCGGTATATAGACAAAGAGTTGGCCAGCTGTATCTTAGTGCATTGCATATGATTCGTGACTGGAATTGTGTTGTATATGTACTGTTGTTGTCGGATGCTGTGTAAGTGTGGCTTGCACTGGATGCACTATGATCTAGCAAACACTGAACCATATGGAGGTCTTTTAGGTGATTGGTTGCACCAGGAGTTGTGTTCTCACCCTCAGGCATGTGACAGTACCCCAAGAAGTAATGACTTGTAGGGAGATAGCGATAGTAGGGGAGATGGATCAGGCTGAGGCAGAAAGAGGATAAGAGACACCAAGTCCAAGTCAACACCCCACCCCATGCACAGCAGATTATGCATGGCCTTTGGGGTGATGCAAAAAGAAAGCAGCAAGTGAGCGCAAAGGTTACACAAGGATATCTATAACAAAAGCTTTAATCTCTAAGCTATCTTAATTAAGCCTCAAATGTGAGCTCTAACATTACTTGTAATGCTCTGGTGCAGGTACGTTGACCAAATTACTTTAAGAGGATTGTAATTGTGATTGTTGTTCTGGCTAGTATTTTCATGCCAAGATAGATTAAAAAACAAATCACAAAAATCATCAAATTCCAGTATTTTCCCATTTGAAATAGAAACAAAGCAGAAACAAAAAAATCAAACACGTTAAAAGTATTTTAGAGCTGTCAACTAGTCTTAATACGTTTAATGAAAGCAGCAGCAGAATTACTGTGTTAAAGAAAAAAAATACAGAGGGTTTTACATAAACTGCTACTTATGTACCATCTCATGGCCCTTCCATAACCTCAGAGTACACAGAAATGTCCAGTATTTTCCTATGTGGAGGTGGCAACCCTCCTGTGGGTCTTTAAAGACGATGGGGGCACCCACTGAAGGCTCACAATCATGGTTAGAATCCACAGTCAGATGCACCCCCATGGCACCCACAGACAGATACAAAACAGTAAGGTGGTCATTACGATGGCGCACCGTAACGGTGAATGGGACCGTCCGCCATAGGAGCGGCGGTCCCGCCGTGGGTATTAGGATGCCACCGCCACGGTGGCATCCCCTATTCCCAGCATTGTGGTGGGCGGTGCTCACAGCACCGCCCGCCACAATGCTGGGAATGCACGTTGGGCATTCACATGCACAAGGTGACAGGCACCGCGCGGTGCCTGCCACTTTGTCCATGCCAATGCAGGGGGTACCATAGTTACCCCCATGTGCACCCCCACCCCGCCAACATCCTGGGGGCCCGCTACGGCCCCCAAAAGTGAAGACCACATGCCCTTCCATGGCGGCAATGCCGCCATGGAAGGACTGCTCTCCGCCATCATCATAATATGGATGGCGGTGTCTTGCAGACACCACCACCATATTATGTATGTATGCCGCCCGGTCGACGAGTCGACCGGCGGAGAAGCGGCGGACGGTCTTTCCGTCCACCGCGGACCCCCAGCCATCATAATATGGCGGGGGTAAAATGTTAGGCGGGTGGTGTGAGATAGCGGGCAGATCGCCACCGCCATACGGGCGGTGGCGATCCGCCCGCTAACATAATGACCCCCTAGGTGTGGTTAATGACCATGATGCCGGTGCGTTTGGAGCTGCGCCACTTGTGCACATGCTGAGCTGTAAACAGGGATTACTGACTTTGAAGGGCATGTGCCTGCTGGGCAACAAAAGCACAATCAATCTCAGAGATGGGGAAGCACCGTTATAGAATCTGATCAAGAATCTTGATACTGCACAGTGACTTGGGGTTGTCTTATGTGTACTCAGCAATCATACCCCAGTAACTGAAGATGATGTCTTTGATACGGCACTGTGACTTGACCACTGGTGGCTGTAACATCTCGTAACAGAAGGAATAGCAATGAGCTGACTCAGAATGATGTATACCATGTTGTTGACATGTACATTCCAGCTCTGAGGTTGCACATGCAATTGTGACTCTAGCAATTGTGCTAACCATGTACCCCGATTTATCAGAACATTCATTATTTACAGTGCTTCAGAATGACATAACAGAAAGTGCCATAGGAAATAATCGTATGAATGCTAATGAACTGTCATTAAAAGTACCTGTTTGTGCTGCAATTCTCAGCGCAGATATGGAACCACCACAAACAATAGGGGCTAATTACGATGTTGGGAGGAGTTAAGTCCGCCCGACACCGTCTGGGTCCTGGGACCGACCGACCTCTGGTCGGCGATCCTGACCGCCTAATTAGGATGTGACCGAACACTGTTCGGTCACATTCCTACATTTCCCTATGGGAGCATGCATTACTGCCGTAAACCGGCAGTAATACATGCTCTCATAGGGAAGTGGGAGAAGCTGTTCATCCCTGCACCCCGTGGAAGGCACCTCAAGGTGCCTGCCACGGGGTGCAGGGATCAACAGGGGGCACCAGTGGTGCCCCCTCAGCCCCAAACCGGAGGCCACGCACCCAAGGGGGCCCTTCTGGGGGCACCCCAAACACGCTTTCTGACATGGTTTCGGTGTCGGACAGGCCGGCATGGAAACCATGCTGGAAACCGTGCATCGTAATCCCAAAGGCGGAAAGGCCCGCCCTTTGGGATTACGAGCCGGTTCCAACTGGCCGACGGGCTCCTTGAGCCCGTCGGAAGCCAGCCGCCGGTCGGAGCCTTTACGGGCTGCATCGTAATCGGCCCCTAGATGTGTGACCAACTGTCACACTGCAGATTCAGATGGGGGACATCTATAGGCACCTCATTTCACATAAAAGAGTCATATGTCATGAAAGAGCTACAGAAACACAGTATATGGTAAAAACAAATACTCATAGGGAATGTAAGATGAAGTTAAAATGAAACTTAAATATCGACGAATCGCTGTTGTGGATTACCTCAAGGCTTACTACAGTCGTTGGGAATTTGAAAATTGTTTTTGCCTATAAAGGACATGAGTTATGACCCAGTAGGGATCTATGTCAAACACAGTTTTTAATTACTGCTGAAACCTGGCTGGACCTAACCAGCTTAAAACCATGCAAGCATCAACCTGATGAGGAGTGAGTGACAGGCAGGGGCCAAATCAAAATCCGTGCCATTGGCCCTACCTGTGCATCACACACATCTTTGAAGATCACTCTGCCGCCCCAGGCCCAGTCTTAGGGGTGAGTGAGCCACTGGATGTTCGAACCATGCTAGAGTCCGATGCCTGGCTCTGGCTCATCTTAAGGTCCTCTTGGACCCTTGAGCTCTTGGGGCTACTGCCTGCCCCCACATTCTAACCTCATGTGCCAAAAATTAAAGACAAAGCAGAGGCTTTTGAAGTAAAAGAGGTAAAAGAAAGGGATCCTCATCTAGTAGTTGAATTGCACAGTGTGAAACGAGAAAATATGAGAAGAATCCCAGTTTCCCTGCTTGAACAAATTGTGTGATCCTATGCAAATATTTTATTTCACTGAGCTTCCTTTTCCTTCATTATCACATATAAGAATGCGTTAAAATCAGGAACTGCACTGCAGAGAAACCGCTTGTGTTTGATTTAACAGACTTTGATGTTGCTCCATTTATAATAAGAATCACGGCCCCATGTTGGGTGCAGAGAACTAAGGACTTGCCTCTGATGTGACTGGTGGCATTGTCGTCAAGGTGGGGGTGGATGCCTGGGTGTTTCTAAGTTCATATTTCAAAACAATCACTTTTAATAAATACCTCTAAATGCAGTGATATAATCTGATGTATTGAGGTGAAACACTTCAGCATCTTAAAGAAATTTACTTTTTTTTAAATTTGAAGCAACTTTATCATACTTTTAAATGATGCTTGTTACATGATTTACAAACTAAGGGCCTCATTTACGAGGTTTTGGTGCGGGGCAGTGCCACAAGGAATCTTGCAGCGCTGCCCTGCATCAAAAGAAATGGGCAGGAATACGTAGTATCTGTGAGATATGGCGCATTCCTGTCCTTTTCCCCTGCGCTGGTGCACAATGGGCTGCCATGCGCCAACGCAGGCACTCTTGCGCCATGGTGCAAGGATGCCTGCGTTGCAATGCAAATTGATTTGGTGCTGAAAGGGACACCTTCTTGCACAAGATCAATCAAATCAGGCGATTTCCTCTTTCTATGTCTGCTGCAGAATGCAGCACACATAAAAGAGGAAAAAACAAGGAGAAATTAAACTTTTCTCCTCGTTGCGTCTCCCTAACGCCACCTCTGGGGTGGCGATAGAATCTGACGCATTCCCAGGTTTATAATTCCCCGTAAATATGGGAATGCTTCAGATTCCATGGATGTTGCAAGGGAACACCCATAGGAACACCCATGGAACGCCCTTTTCACGCAGTCTTCTGTGTGAGAGAGAGAGAGAGAGAGAGAGAGAGAGAGAGAGAGAGAGAGAGAGAGAGAGAGAGAGAGAGAGAGAGAGAGAGAGAGAGAGAGACTGATGCATAAAAGAAAGAGATTAGGCACATGTAGGAAGGGACGGACTGAAAGGAGCAACAGCAGACACAAAAGGAGAAAGAAAGGGAGAGTGTAAAACAGGTCTAGGCTATGTATTAAAACAAGAACACAGGCGGAAGGAGATGCACAAAGAGAGGTGGAAAGCCACACAAAAGAAAGGGGAGAGAGAGATAGAGAGATTTCTGCACGCACACTTTTACTCTGCACTTCATCTGGACTTTACAAGCAGGATGCTGAAGCCGGGGCGCACCTGACCCCTGAGATCTGTTTCAGAACCTTTTCAAACACGTACAAAAGAGAACAAGAGGTGGGCAGACAAAACCATAGAAAGAGAACAAACTGGCATGTGCATGAAGAAAGACCACTAAGGGGAAGAGACAACAAGAAAGCAATGGGAAGTGAAAAAGAGAAGCAACATTAGGAAACAAGGTCTGATGGCTTAGTGGATTAGTGCATCCATTCTACGAATCTGTGTTTGACCTCATAGTCACAACTCTGCTCCGCATTTCATCCTTGGTGTCAATAAAAGGAGTCAGAGAGAAGAAATAAATGGGTAAAAGATATTAGCAGAAAAATGTAAACTATCAAATTATGTTCCATGTCCCTCTTTCCTGGCTACTATCTATATTTCATTAGCTGGACTGCAGTGTGTCAACAATAATGATTGTCTCTACTCCCAGGCGCTCTGTTTTTTGTATACTGGCCCAGCGTTGGATTGTGATCAACAATAGGCCCGGGCACCCTAAAAAAGAAGTGGCGCACATTTGCGGTTTGCACCTTTTTGCAAAACACTGCTTTGGTGTTATTATAAAAAGAATGAGGGGGGAGTTCTCTAAAAGAGGTATGCTTTCTTAACTTCACTGAGATAAAAAACAAATGTGTATGTTGTAAGAACTCTGTGCACGGATTAGTGCACAATGGTGAACCACACTGGAACATAAGTGAGGCCACTTCTGCTCAGGCCCCCTGCCCCTGCTCAGTCTGCATACATTAATGGGCCGGCCCAGTTAGAGACTGGGAATGACCAGCTGCGTCCCATGCAGGTAAGAGCAGTGGGGCGGTGGGGCTGGGTGGGGGGATTTCAACGGACGATGACGAGGGAAAATTAAATAAATAATTAATTTTCCCTCATCATCGTACGTCGAAATCCCCCCCACCCGGCCCCACTGTCCCACCGCTCTTACCTGCACGGACCACGGCTGGGAATGACACCTCCGTCCTCTTGGTAAAAGGGAGATAACAGTGGCCCATCTGCCTCGGGAATGGCCGCTCAGGGCCCCACTGGGCCGCTGATAGCATCTGAACAGCACAGACACAGCCCGTAAAACACAGACACGCTGGTAAAAAAAAAAGCAGCCCACAGCTACGACTCAGATACCGGCCCATTGCCCGAGTGCCCGCCTTACCAATACGACCCTGTACTGGCCTTGAAAGTAACTGACAGAAAAAGAGGTGACTGCGAGGACGGCATCTGCTGTAGTTCCTGGTATTATAGGTATTTTGGAAATTATTCCTTTCTGTCACTGCTGACAGAATGTACAGAGTGACTACGTCTGTCCAGCAGAGATACTTCATATCATTCACACACAGTGCTTAATTTGAGCCGGTGCTTTCCGGTGCTGAGCACCGGCACTTAATTGGTTTCCAGTGCTGGGCACCGGCACCTAATTGTCAACACCACACTTAGGGCAGTCTGCCACAAGGTGGCGCTGCTCATGTAATTTAGAGATGGGCAGTATAAACGTTGTTTAGGAAAACACTATGCATTACAAAATTGCTAATACCTGCCTCCCCAGCCATTCCTTTAGCTTTGGGGACCTGGAATAATTTGAACTGTCCCATTTACATGCGAGAGAGATGGTTAGTAGTTGTTTTGGCAGCGATGACAAGGGCGATGGGTGGTGCAAGCTGCAGTGGCCTCCTGGTCAGAGCCCTGGCACTTAATATTTTACAAATTAAGCACTGTTCACACATATATTGCATACAGTTGCTCCACATAGCAAACATCATAGCTGGAAGCCTTACGTCGAGCACGCCCACATCACCATGCCATTCCACGTGCTCCAATTCATTTTTACTCGTGCTCCAGTTTATTTTGTTGCAGAACAATTTGCACTGGTTTACACTAATTTAAGCTTGGCCATAAGCACTGGCCCATAAGGAACCTGGGTATTTCAAAAGGAACCTTCATAAGCTAGGCCTTCCCTTTCTCCCACTTGACTAGCTGATCCCTTATCCTCTGCTTTCCAGGCTGTTACCTGGGAAACCTGCAGACAGAAGAGGTGCCAGAGGATATTGGGACAAAGACTACTAGGTGGTATAATATAATAATTCTTTAATCGGGTCTGTTTTTAAAAAAACCCATAAAAGTACATCAAAAGTACAATTTTTTAAAAATAGTAATATCCCTAAAAACAATGAACTATAAAAAAGCAATAGCACACACAATATACTACATAATACTTATAAAAACAATTGATATTCCTGGGAGTGCTTATAAATTGTTTAAGCTGATCAGGCTGGGAAAAAATTAACACTTATGGAAAGTCCCACATTAGTAACGCTCTGGTTCGAATAAAATATGTGCGCTTAGGTGGTAATGATTTAGGGGAGAAAAGACAAGGTTAATACATATGTGGAATGGACAAAAGCGAAAGGGAAAATGGAACTAGAGGCGGGAGAAATGTGATGTGGGGCCAGATAGGTAAAGGATAGGATGTGCTCCTGAACTGACAGGAGGTGAAGGTGAACCTCAGAGCTGCACTGTATTGCATGTATGTATGTGTCAGGTGGACAATAAACATGGCTGTTGAAGGCCGACCTCATGATAAAAGCACGGATATGGTGCTCCTTACATCGACACCTCTGACCATGCACCATTGACCCAATACCAAGTCCTCGCCACCATTTGTGTCCTAGGTCACAGTTCCTCTACTTTTTCTCTTGCATTTTGACCTCTTCTCTAGGGGGAGCCTGCCCCCCACCCGTTAAAGCATAAGCTAGGCTGCTGCATGCATAGTGGAAGGTATGTTGGCGGTTTCAAACAACCTGTCCACCTTTTCCTCATGTACTGCCCACAGGGCAGGCGCGAAATTGCAGCTGCTCTGGGGAAAAGTGCATTATCTTTAATAGGCACAGTGACGCAGTCTGCGCCTGGTGCACCTAATCAAAGGTGATCCCCGGCCCACACCATGGCAGTACGCCCCATCTATCATATGGGCCGTGGTGTTTTTATTTAATGGCTGCAGAGAAGATGGCAGCAGAGCACAGCTACAGCTTCTCAATGACCGCATTCAGATTAGACCAATGCGGGTGCAGTTAGTGGGGCAGGGTTTGGGGGCGAGGCAGTGGACAGCTTATCTGCATTTCTTGATGGGCAGAGAGCACAAACTGTGGTGTTGGATGCCCATGGTGAGCACAAATGTCTCAAATTGCCTTGTCTTGGATGATGGCCCATTGTCCATGTCAATTTCTCTAGGAAACATTTGTGACTTGCAAATTTTCCAGCTTTGGAGGGACAGCCTGTAACAATGAGCTTATCACCTCCACCACCACCTGTCTGGAGAACTCCTCAACCGCAACCGGTAGCTGTTTTCCAGTTGATGTATTACAGACGTTTACACTAACTTTCACCCAGATTTTTATGCCGAGGACCACCAAGACGATTGTTGCTGGTTGTCCCCATTGTTGCCTTCCTGACAGGCAAGACACCTCAGGACATTGTCTTTAGTGCTTGAATCCAACATAGGGAATTAGACATTCTGTCTGATCATTGCATTGGTTTTCACCACCACTTGTTGGCTATCATGAGCCAAGTGCCTGTCGTGCCAGACAGCAACTTAGGTATTGCTGTAATTACCGGGAAAAAAATCAATGCCAGGTTGTTCTGTTGGATGTTTTTCCAGCTGTTCTTCACATTGTCCTTAGGTCTTTCCAATTACTTGTCTCATCTGCTTTTCTGTCTCTTCAGCTTTAGTTTATCCTGCTGCTGTTGTAGGCATGGGATATCAGTGGAAATAGTCAAAAGAGTGTTCAAAAGTACCTTACACCCATCACACCCAAATCTAAACCCACAGCACCCTCACTTTCCTCCTCACACGGCATTGGGTCACCGACTTGACTTGGCCATGCCTGAGCAAAGGGTAGGCCCAACCCCTTGCATTTATTCACAAGTCTTGCATGGAAACCGATCGAGGGGTGGAATAATTCAATGGCTTGGTAAACTTTAAGAATGGCAGCTCAAAGTGGTTCAAGAATGATGCTTCAAGCCATTGTCTGCTCCCACGGCGGCTCACAAGGGAAGAAGATGCATGAAAGCGGTGTCCTCACTGTCTGAAATTCACAATAGGAAGGTCTCCCCTCTTATTGACGGGACAAAGTGACAGACTTCAACAGTGATGAAACAATGTGATGGGCCTCAACAATGATGAGGCAAGGTGGTGGACCTCAACAATGATGAGACAAGGTGGTGGACCTCAACAATGATGAGACAAGGTGGTAGGCCTCAACAACGATGAGACAAGGTGGTGGGCCTCAACAACGATGAGACAAGGTGGTGGGCCTCAACAACGATTAGACAAGGTGGTAGGTCTCAACTGCGATGAGACAAGGTGGTGGGCCTCAACAACGATGAGACAAGGTGGTGGGCCCCAACAACGATGAGACAAGGTGGTGGGCCTCAACAATGATGAGACAAGATGGTGGGCCTCAACAACGATGAGACAAGGTAGTGGGCCTCAACGACGATGAGACACGGTGGTGGGCCTCAACAACGATGAGACATGGTGGTGGGCCTCAACAATGATGAGACAAGATGGTGGGCCTCAACAACGATGAGACAAGGTGGTGGGCCTCAACAATGATGAGACAAGGTGGTGGGCCCCAACAATGATGAGACAAGGTGGTGGGCCTCAACAACTATGAGACAAGGTGGTGGGCCTCAACAATGATGAGACAAGGTTGTGGGCCCCAACAATGATGAGAAAAGGTACCAGACTTTACGAGACACAGTTACAGGACTGCACCAAAAAAGATTGAGCCACCTGGGTTGTAGGACTCACAGATTTGTTTTTGGAGTTCAGTTCAGTTGAATTGAGTTGTTAAATGATCAAGACTCATAGATACTGGACATTTATAGTTTCGGTAATATTGTTTCCTTCTACTGTATCAGCTTTCCTAATCGTCAGTTCGAATACTTTACAGCGAGAGACCTTTTAAGGCCTGGGCAAAGTGGGCAATTGCCCAGGGGCCCTCACCTTCCAAGGGGGGCCTGTGAAAGTGAACTTTTTCACTATCTCACTTCTGTCTGTGTCTCTATTTTAATTAATGTGTAAGTTAATATTGCCCGGTATAATGGTGCTTGCATTACTAGAAAATGGGCAATATAATTCAAAGCTTTTAAGAATATGGGCCCAAAACTCAGGGCCCCTGAAATCCTTAAGATGACACTGTTCATAGTCTAAGAGAGGCTTATTTCTACGCTTTGATAAACATTCAAATAGTTCAGTTTTTGTGTATATCAGGAGCAGCTCCTCCGTTATGGCGGAGGAGCGTCGAACCACTGCTGGAACCAGCAGACGCACATAAAGTAAAATGATAATAAAGGCGAGCCTTCCGGCAGCAGGAGGAGTGGTGAGCTCAGGCACTGCCAGTGCGCATGTAGGTTTGGCTGGCCGTCCACGCCAGGCCAATCCGACTTGCGCACTTGGATATCTCCAAGCTGTTGCTTGGAGATATCCGCAGGGCTCAGGAGCACAGGCTCCCAGTCCCTGCTGGAGCGTGGAACCAGCCCGCTCCGCCCAATCCCTACGCTCCTCTCAAGCAGGGTAATGCCAGCATGAGAGTAGCGTCTGGATTGGCGCAGGGCACTCTGGGAGCCTGTGTGAGAATCGTTGCGTTGGAGCTGAAGAGGCAGCGGGGCAGCGGACGTCGGGCTTTCAGGTAAGTTTTTATCTTTTTTTATGCCCCCCCGCCTTACCTATTTCCCCAGCTAGCGGCCGCCACTGGTGTATATATATGTATTGGGTTATAATGCTGAAATGGGGAGGTGTATGCCACTCTGGCTTTCACTCACCCTTCTTCTGAATGGTGATGACTCAGAACAGATGCCCATTAACACATAGGTGAAAATGCTGTGAGTTTGACAGTATGTAGTCTTCTATTTGGATGTCAAAGCCCGCCTGGCATTGGTGCAATTACTCCTGTTCATCTTCACACAGCAATATAGCTCTCAATCTACAGACACTGCCATACAACTCAAATTCCGCTAAGGTTCGAAATATGCCACCATGGTATCAACAAAGAGTCTGTGGTTGATCGTGTGGATGTCCTCTAGGTTCCTTCAGCTCTGCCTTGTTGCATTGAAGCTCCCACATTAGCTTTGTTAGAGAGGTCAGGTTGAAATTGAAAATCTCCTAGTACGCTGTGCGACTCAAAAAGTCCTTAGTTCTTTGTATTGGTTGTGTTATGTTATATTTTTGCAAAGAACAGCTACTACCATGAGCTGGGGCTCTTGGTGCCAAAAAGTCATTAAAACACAACACATAACACATCTAGATGATAAATCAGGGTTATTGGCTAAAATGTTCTTCTGTTGCTCTGTGGACCATAGGGTTGTTATTCTATGTTTACAGGGCCTAAACTTAGAATGCACCTCATATGGCTCTGACCTTTTTAGGTCTTAGCTACCAACAGTTTTAGCTGTCTGTTGGCAAGACCTATTGTTTCCAAAACCTAACAATACTTAGAAGGGGCTTTGGGTCAGCCCCTTGCTTATGTTTGGAAGGCTTTGTTGACTCTCTCAGACGTCTGCTTTTGATTTGATGGCTTTCCTTCCTAATTGTCTGTTTGTCCCGCCCACAAGCATTTCAGTCTCACAGTTTTCTGATAGGATGAGATGTATCCTTCCACTGCTGACATGATGAGACCTGTGCACTCCAGAGGACTACATGTGTTTACTTCTCTCTCCCCCTCTTGTTTCTGTGCCCATGAATGCTCAGTTTTTACTCCTCTCTTGCTCCTCAATGCTCGTCCCTCTTCATATTTTTGTTTCATTCATTTATTATTTTTATGGGGGTCTGGCAAATGCAACGTGATGCTAATCTGTTTGCCATATTTATTGTGCTTGCATGCACTTCTTCTTACTATTTAATTTTAAATTACCAATATAATGTGGCCACCTTCCATGTTACATTGTTAAATTAAAAATTGTCTGCGTGCCTCAATATGCAAGTTTATAAATGCGTCAAGATGCACATAGCATATTTATTGCCTGTAATTGCATTTATATAGTGCCTACCACCCCATACAAGTCTTTGAAGCATCTTACGGCACAATGCTCCGGAAACCAAGGTTAGTGTTTAACCCAGTGTCTTTGGTTATTAATGTTTATAGAGACTAGTCTTGTATGCTCAAGCAAAACCATCCCACGCATTCACTTCAGTTTCTTTGTGATAGATTAAATTAACAGGAGTTAGGTGTTATCATTAGTTGGTCTGGGGAAGGGTTTGTGAGTTCATGCAGAAGTTTGATGGGGTTATAGATGCACTGGAAGAGATTTGGGCAGTACTTAATTTGAGCCGTGGTTTCGGGTGCTAGGCACCAGCACTTAATTATCAACACTGGTGCTTGTGGCAGTCTGCCTCAAGGTGGCGCTCTCTGAGATGACCACAACAGTCTATTATTAATTCAATATACAGTAAAAATGACTATTACCTGCCACCTAAGACATTCTTATAGCTTTGGTGGCCTGGAATAGTCCGAATTGTCACACTTGTGAGAGTGTGATGGTTAGTAGTTGTGTTGTTAATTTCACTGGCGGCATAGCAAGGGCAATGTGTGGTGCAAGCTGCAGTGGCCTCTTGACGAGAGCCCTGGGATTTTTTTTTTACAAATTAAGCACTGGATTTGGGTATTATCAGGTTGCAGGGGCATAACTTTCAAGGAAGGAGAGGTTGTGATGTTTGAGATAAGTTTAGGGCAATTTGCAAAAAATACTTTACTAAAGATTAAGGCAAGCATGCATGTGACTCCGAGAAGGTCCTGCTCAAAGAAAGGAGGACTGGAAAGGATGGAAGGGAGCGAGAGGGACATTTGAAATAAAAATAAAAATCGACAAGCAAAAGTTTTGAGGAATGGATCAGTTTTCAAGCTCGATTTTAGAACCACAGAGGAATACAGCATGCAGTATGGGGATGTAAACTATAGAAAGAAAAACATTGTTTGCATGTGAAGCTGGTACTATACCAGGTGCTTCTGATGGGCACCTGGGCCCTGTGCGTACTTAAATGTCCTGCGGCACACCAAGCTATGAAACCTAATGCTATCTTTATTCATAAAGGTTTTAGCAGTGTAAAGATTCAGACAGTCGTTTTCAAGCATGCACCGTTCTTTAGATAATAAAGACTTTGCAGAATTGTTGCCGATGCTTATGTATTGGTCATGCTTCATGCTTTCACATGCGGCCAAAAAAAAAAAAAAAAAAACCCAATCGCGTATCGTTTTAGGGCCAAGTCTATTATCTTTACAAATGCTTAGTTTGCAGCTGGATCGGCAACGACGACGCTGCCCATGTTCAGACACTAGGCGGCGCTCAAACGCCACTCTACTTAGCGCTGCTGCTTCGCCATGTACATGACTTCTCTCTCCACTGCAGCATTGGGCGAGAGACTGGTCTGCTGGTGAAGCAGTCTCGGTGGACGGGAGACCTTATCAACAAGAAATGTTGTTTACCTTGTAAACTTATCCTTCACAAACAGCACTTCGTGCCAGCACTGTCGGTTCCTTGGATTCAGAGCACAAGACCGCGGGTAGACGGCGTCCACCACTATATTCACAGGGTAGACCCCGTCCAGCCTTCCAAGGAGCTGGGCCCCACTGAAATAGCCTGAACTGGTCCCGGTGTCATTTTCATACAAGGGGACATGCTCAGCTGCGCCTGCACGTTGTCTGCATTCCATTCCCAGCAGCAAGGTGCAGGCAGTGAGGGGGCTTTTGTTATTGTTACTCCACTTAGGCCAAACATAAAGACCGAAGTTAAGGGGCCATCAGGCCTCTTTTGTTTCCTGTATCCTGGCTGGGCGGCGGTCTGGTGCCTTACACTTCCATTCAAATGCAACTGAGCAGAAACAAATGCACATAGCTTATCATATCACTCCACAGGTGCTTAAGAGAGTCATACTTTTGACTTTGTTCAGTCCCCTGAACAGACCAACATTTTTACAGTGCATACATATGTCTGATATATGCATGCACTTTAAAAATGTTAGATGTGTTGGTCTGTCCCAGTATTTACACAAATAAGAATTTAAATCCCACTATTTTATTTCTTTTATAGCACTAATCTTCCCAATGCAGGGTGTCAGAGCGCTTTACATCACACGTAAATATTATACATTGACAATAAACCAGTGTGTAAATCAATGTACAAGATGTGTTATGTAAGACAATGAGGATTACAAGGTGTAGGAATCAAATGTCCTTCATAGCTCACCGTGCTATATTAGAAGGATTGCAATTTATGAACTGCAAGTAACAAAAGGATTTATGTGTTAAAATCAGTAACCCACTTACCTATCTACATAAAATACAAATCTGTCATCTGCATGTTACATGATGTGCTTAGCAGGTGACACATTAACCCTCTGTGCTACTTTGACTCCAAACTGGCACTAGACAAAACACAGATCCCTCCAGCAAATTCATTAACCCCCAGAGTTATTATACCATCATTATTATTCCCTGAGATTTACTGGGCACAGAAAGATCTCTGCAGCAGGTAACCCCATGTGATATTTTAAATGCCATGTTGCTCCTTGTTGCCAATTTATTTGTGGCAGTGTTTACAAAAAAAATGTATTAGTTGAGGCCCAGATTTTGTGTTGGGTTGCACCACTTTTTTGGCACAACCCTGACAAAATCTAATTTGTTAAATCATGTAATGCGCTTAAATGTATTATTGATAGACCTGCTAAACATATGTGTGAGATCCTAATATATGATGTCACTTCTTGCGAGGTCACTTCCTGTGAAGCCACTGCATGTCACCCACTGTGACGTCATGCGCTGTTACATCACGCACCATGATGTCACTTGTATACTCCTTAACTTGGTTAATCCTCTAACTTCTTTTTCTAGGACTTGCGCCCTGCTTGGGTTTAATACAACTATTTATATCTTTGCGAGGAATGACAATCAAGGACAGTGGTCCAGGATCACACAGAGTGTCCGCTGAGGAGCCGGGCCTCAAACTCTTGAAATCCCAGACCGAACGTCTCTGCTGAGGCAGACAGAAAACACCACGGCCCTGCTTCATTTACACACACCTGAGCATGGCCAACAGAAAGATGCATGCCCCTACCCAGGAGGAAGAGCCAGTCTGCCCCCTCCTACCCTGCATAAAGGAAGCCTTTGCTGCCTGCGGGGGCTATCTGGCGCGTCCCGCGTTGTGCGCCACACGCCTTTGACTTGATAATGCTCTGGCGCCCATGCCGCTGCCTTAGAGCCAGTCCAGCACATAGAGAGTAAAGCGAACGGTTGTACTCACCCGGCCTGCCTGTCCTTGATACAGATGTAGGTCCGCCGCTCGAAGCCCTGCCTCCTGGCCCCTGCCCGTACCCTCCGGCCACATCCTGCCTCGGTGGCCATCCTGTGCGGGTGCACCTGCTTAGTGTGGTGTGTGGGGCCTTCCAGCAGGGAGCAGTTGAGTGTGGCTCACCCGGTGAAAGCTGCAGGCCCAATGGGTGCCTCCCGCCCACACCGGGCCGCTCGTGAGTCACGGTGTACTCCCACACCAGGAATGAGGCTCTTACCACATCTCACCGCATACCTACTCCGAGCATTCCTGTGGTAACTCTGCTGTCCTGACCCACTTACAGGGCGCCCTGGGGAGGCACGGGTCCAACCATTGTGCGACTGGGGGAAAAGAGGGTGTTTAATTTAAGTGCAGCCTCTCCTCGCTTTCCCCAGTCTGAACACACCCTGGCACGCTGTATATTCAGTCTTCGCACGAGTGGCAATTCCCTTCAGTGCTGCTGCACCTGCTGGGATTTCCCTGTGTGTTTCATCCACGCCTCTTGGAAATTACATGTTTAAATCACGCACCTTTAGAGGAAATGATCATGTTTTATGTCAACTGAATTATTCCCGAGTTGGGTGCCCTTGTCCCGGGATAGGTACTCGCCTAGCGCCAAAATCTTTTATTGGGTGAACACTGCGCTTTATAAATGCCACCATCTCTGTGCATGAACCTCCGAAGGGCATTATGGGTATACTGTCAAATTCTGATTTGGGCTGTCCAGTTATTTTCCCACCTTTGAAGACACATCACCTCCTCTTCGAGGGCAAGTCCTATGTTGTTTGAAGGCGGTGCCACGCACTTTGACTGCCCATTCAGTGTGTAAATAAATGTCAGCGCCGAGTACCGCGTTTTCATTTGTGGGAAATTCCAATTTAAATTCACGAATTCCTCGAATGACTGGTTTATCCAGCTGTGGCACACTGGCGAACAGCAATAGCTAAAGTTATGTGCGCGTGGGAAATTCATTGTTCCTTACAAGGATGTTGGAGATTTAATACACACACAACGTATGTGTGCTTGTAATATAATAATAACTTTTATTTAGCACTTCCTACTACACGTCTGCCCTTTCTAAGCGCGGCAAATAACAGATGCTGCTATTACAGTCTCAGTATAAAGGGGCGCACTTTGCCGACCTCGGAAGGATGAAAGGCCATATCTAGTGCTTGACGTAACCTGCTGAAATCACCTGCTCAACGCAGGTATACAAGCCCTGAATTCTGTTCGATCGATGTTACAAAGGGTGGAGTATGCCAGCGGCATTTTAAAATGTGAAAAGGGCTCTTTTGGGCACTATACCATATCCTATTTACTAGATATTTTGTGAACTGCAACATATTCATCTCTGTGGTCTGCGCACTCTGGCGGCCCTGGGCACACTTAGAAGTTCGGGAGATTATCCGAACGACCTGTGCGTTTGAAAAGGCAGAGTAGTTTCCAGGCATAGAAGGCGGTGTGTAAAGGAAGTTTTCTATGGCGCCATCTGCTGGGGATGCAGGGTAAAGGAAGTTGTCTATGGCGCCACCTGCTGGGGATGCAGGGTAAAGGAAGTTGTCTATGGCGCCACATGCTGGGGATGCAGGGTAAAGGAAGTTGTCTATGGAGCCACCTGCTGTGGGTGTCATGGAAAAAATAAGCAACGATGACGCAGTAGTTCTGGGTTTAAAATAACAGCTCATACAAACAAAGGCGTGCAGCAAAGATGTAGTCATACAATCACTTTAAAGGGTGGCATACTGTATTTGCCAGTGCTTGGTGGAGTTGGCGTTGCAGCTGTGGTATTGGTGGTATTAGTTGAGGTGATGTTGGTGGTGGTGGCACTGCTGATGGTGATATCTGTGGTATTGATGGGGTATTATTTGTGGTGGGATTATTCATATTGGTGGTGGATGGCTTTTTGGTGAATTGGTGGGAGTCATGGTATTGGTGGTGTGTGGAATTAGTGTGTTTGTGGTATCGTGGTGGTGTTCCTGTTAGTGCAGACAGTATTTGGATTGTTGTTGCTGGTAAAAAAAATCCTTTATGTATACAATGCATGATTGGGTTTAAAAATTGAATGTGACAAAAAGAGGTTTGGTTGAGTGTAGTTTTTATAAAGAAAAATAGCCCCCTTGCATTACAGTTCAAGCACTCCGTAGGTGGCGGAAAGATAGCCAAAAAGTCAATGGCAATAAATGAGAAAGCTTTGGTCCTTTGAGGTGAGCCAAAGTGTGATTGACAATTGTTGGACTTGGCCCTTTTTGGCCGGTTCACCCCTAAACTTTTTGCCTTGTATGGTAGTAGTTTTAAGTCTCTGGGCACTTTAGCACTGTGGGCCAGTGTAAAGTGCGTGCGCGCTGAGTGCGTGTGGTGAGATTGTCCTGCCCTCCCATAGGAATGCATGGGGGATATGTGTGTCCATGGTAATTCCTGGTGTGAGAGGAGTGCAGGGGCGAGTTTAGTATGTGCGAACTCGTGAGAATAAATGCTGCGCAATGGTGTGCGCAGATTTATTGTGACTGGTGTAGAAATACCACTTTTAGAAGTTGGCATTTATGTGTGCTCTGTGTCTGCCTGCCTGATGTGAATTGCATGTCTGGCTTGTGAGTGACAGGGGCTGGGAGGTGTGTGTGGCTCCTGGAGGGGCAGGGTGAGTCAGCGCAGTGGTGAATAGAGAGATCTGCATCTAGATGGGAGGGAGGAGTTGCACCTGGGGCCTGAATAGGGCTGTGCCTTCCTCCACAATGCTGGCTCCACCCCCTGTGGTGCGTCTGATGTCCCTAGCCTGTCCTGAGAAAGGAGAGAGGAGCTGAGCAAAACAAAGTGCCCTCAAAGCTCCCCCAAACCAGTTGCGTCTGGTTTTTCCCCAGCCCTGTGCTGTGACACAAAGGGAAAAGGGTGTATAAAAGAAGGGGCTGTGACCCCATGTAAATGTTCAGTTCTTGGTTGCTGTTCCTGCGGGGCGTGCTGCTGCTGGGGCCCAGGGGGGGCTGCCATGAGGGCTTGCCTCCCTGGGCCCTGCATTGCCCCTGGATGCCTGAAAGGACTTTTGGAACCCCTTTTGCTTCTTTTCTATCCCCCAGGACTTTGTGCTGCCTTCTGCGCCCTGTGAACGCTTTGCTTTTACTTTTAAGAGCTCCTGGCTCTTTGCTGCTGAAAGAGAGCGTGGGCTTCGCAGCGCGGCGCTGCAGCCCTTAGCGAGGGAATCCCGGTGTGAGGGATTCCCCCGTGATGCCTGAATTACGGGTGCCCACCCCGCTTATGTTGCATTTTTCGCGGGTGCCTACCCCGCATTTTGCCGCTTTAGGTTTATTCTTCTATGCGGGTGCCCACCCCGCGTTCTACTTTTGAACTTCGCCGCCGCAGCCCGAGCGACCCGGAAGTCAGGCGCGCCCGCCTGACTATGGGCGGAGCCTGCAGCGGATGTCCGGAAGCGAGGGGAAGCTCGGCTGCGGGTGGAAAGGAGAACGGGAGCCTACCCCGCCTCCACGAGCACCGATGCAAAATCCTGGGTCCCAGGAGGGGGCCCGGGTGAAGTGAGGACAGACCGGAGCAGGATTCCAGGCGGGGCTCCCGTGATGAAGACGGAGCCCTGCGTGCGGTGAAGAGAGAAGGTGAGAGGAGTCCCCCGAGGAGTGGGGGCTCCCCTGTTGCCTGCCGCCTGGACCGGAGGTGCCCGATCCAAGCCCCGGTGAGTAGGGGCTTCGTCCGTGTTGTGGTGCCTTTTGAGGCACAGTGTCGGTGTCCATTTCTTGAGCGGCCCCGCCTGATAGAGGGCCGCTCCAACGAAGGGGGCAATTCTTTCCAGGAGTCCCTGTTGGGGGGGCGCGTCGGGGCATATTGTCGATGCCCGCCCTCCGTGGCCACATTGTTGTTGGGGCCCCCGTGGGGCCTAGAGGATCCAGGGGGCCCGTGCTCCTTCCAGTTTGGGCATTTTTACAGCTGCCCCGCCTGCCAGGGGCAGCTGCTACGATGGGGCAGATCGAGGCGCATTGTCGGCGCCTGGGCGTTCCCGCCAGAGAGCGGGCCGCACCAATGATGGGGGCATGTGTCGATTGCCACGTGGGGGTCCAGAGGGCACAGAGGTGCCGGGCCCCCCTTGATGAGAAGTGCCACAGCTGCACCGCACCAGCGCGGGCAGCTGCAACCATTGGGCACAATTAATTCAGAGTCCCTGAGTGGGACAGGAGGCACAGAGGTGCCAGGCCTTCCAGTGATTCACAGCTGCCCAGCAAGTAGTGGGCAGCTGCAACGTTTAGGCCACAGTGCTTTGGGGGCAGGCTTAGAGGTAGGAGTGGAACGCACTCCTTGGCCCCCTATCTTTGCCAGCTGCCCAGCAATTAGTGGGCAGCTGCTACGTTTAGGCCTGCGCAGATTGCGCACCCTGTATTATACCTCTAATGTACTGTTATGATAATGAGGTTTTGCATAATGTGTTTATGCTTGTGATTTTATTATTACCTAATGCGGTTAGGTTGTGAGTTATTCTCTACCGTGCTTTACGCCCCTAATGTGAGTTATACTTAGGAGGTTAGGGTCTAATGGGTTTAGACTTATGAGAGGATTGCATAATGTATTTATGCTGGTGAGGTTAGCGCAGAATGTAATTCGCGCCTGATGTGATACTGTGCATAATGTAGTTTATGTTACAGGCTGATGCTAAGTACAGTGGTTACCAGTGATTACTGGTTGTACGTTCATGATGTGTTCTACATTTATTATAAGTACTACCTATACTAAGTTCGCTTTGTGCTGGTTCTGACAGTGGTCCAGTGGGCCCTGTCAGGTGTAAATAATTCCCTTGTAAATATGACCCCGTGCCAGGTGGCACGATGTATATTATGTGAGTACTATTCTAATGTGTTTTATGATAATACAAAGGCTATTTTTATATATAACCTTGTGTGGAGTTCCTTTTGTGGTGTGCCTAGTATGTTGTTGCAGTGGGTGTGTTGCGCAAACGCTTTACACATTGCCTCCGGGATAAGCCTGACTGCTCGTGCCAAGCTACCAAGGGGGTGAGCAGGGGTTATCTTTGGCGTGTAACTCCCTTGCCCTGACTAGAGTGGTGGTCTCTGCCTGGCTTTGGCGCAAGCCTTAGCCAACCAGAGATCCCATTTCTAACAACAATGTATCAAACCAATGGCTGAAATAGTCTGATCCAAATAAGCCAATGGTTAGTAGGGGCTGACTTACAGCCCACTCTATGTATATTATAAAGAATAGGCAGGGCCACTGGAATTATGCGTCAGGAGAGGGTCAAATTATGCGGCTGGCAGGGTTGAGTAAATTATGCAGCATGAAAAGGCAAATTATGCAGCATTATGCGGCACATTTTGTGATAGTATTACCTCATTATTTAGTAATTTTTAAACTTGTTAACACTATCTAGGCATTAGTTGTACCTCATTACTACCAGTTTAACACCAAAATTTAGCAATGAGCTAAAGAAAGGTGATCAGTCAACCTGTGCAAAGGTCCTTCCACTGCGCGGCAACAGGTATCACTGCGTCTTTACTAACTTTTGAACCATTTGAGCTAGAAACAAACATTTTTTTTGTTAAAACCTGCAGATTAGGTGGCAGATGACTGATTATGTGGCAAATGCAACAAATCTACAATTATGCAAAAAACGCTGCGGCCGCACAATCGCATAATTCCAGTGGCCCTGAGAATAGGTCTTAGTCAGCTGCAATGGCAAACCAGAACTCAAAACCAAAGAAGATGGCACAAAATGCACCCTGCCCGCAGGACCAGGATACCTTGCGGCTGCAACTTTGAAAGTCGGTGGAGAGGGAAGTAGGGGGTTGTAAAGCAGACATAAGAATCTGAGCCAAGGAAGGTCACAGGCAGGTTTCCTTCTCCTGTCCTGTGATAGCTGGTTGTCACAGAGTGCAGGCAGAGGTTGAAAATAAGAACTGTGAGTAGTCAGACTGTTTCTCCTGTCGCGCATCTTCTATGAGCTGGAATGGCAAGGTGAAAGGCAGCAACTTGGTGAGAAGGGGAGAGAGCCATTGAATAGAGAGTGCCGGAAAGAGGCAAGGTCCACTGTGGAAGAGTGAGGGAGGAGAATGGTACGGTTTATTATTCACAAAGCCTCACAATGTTCAGACACTAAGCACTTCTGATTTTATTACTCCATTTTGTCAATTACTACAGGCAACTATACAAAAAAAAAATTCGATGTACAGTAGCAACACTAATGACGAATGCTAGTACAATTTACACTCAACCACTAGTAGGTGCAAATTGTCTTTGTGTCCATTTTAAAAATACTATTTGTATTTAAACAAATGCCCGAATGATATGTCTGGAATCACACAAATCATTAAACACAGCAGCCGTGATTAGCATTGAGCTCTCTTCGATCCAAAGTGTCAACAAAGATTACTTTCAAACAGAGGAATCGAAAAAATAGAAAGAACACAGTAAAAGCAGAAGACAGAAGAACAGATCTATTAAAAAGTTGTGCAATGTAGTGCAGCAGCCAAAGAAAGGCGCTGCATTGCACAGCGGGAAAAAACAGGATTAAGCCATGTCTACAAAGATATGGCACTGCTGCTGTCATCTCTTGCACTGCTGCTCAAACATAGCTCCACGCATGTACCTTTGCATTATAGTGCAAAGGTGTGAGTCTGAAGTGTATCACAGGTTTTGTACTGGCAGGGTATTTTTTCATTACAAAATACTATTCTTAGACTAACTTTAACACTTTCCCCACATTGTATAGGTGTGTACAGCGTAGCTCAAAAGCAGTGTGGCAAATGTTTGGAGAAATTAAAAGATTTCTTCAACTTAACACTTGTCTTGAGATGGCATTATTTTTTTAGCACAAAGGCTTGTCTATCATTGTTAATACACAGACCTTTGCACCAAAATCCATTGATGGAAGCGTGGAAATGCCCATGTACACCCACAGGACACCTCATCTTCGCAAAGTAGCCCAAAGCACTATTTGTATTATATTAATGTTACTTTCCAGCGCGAATAAAGTTTTACACTGGAAACTAACTACTATAGCCACAATTTTTGTGGGCTTGCTTCACTTTTTATGCCTTTGCACCGGCGCAAACAGTTGATAAATCTGCCCCAGAGAGTATTCCAATTGCATAGGGAGAAAAGAGGAAGAGGCCAGGAGTGTGACAGAGCAGAAGATAGAAAGTGTGAAAAGAAAACATGGAATATATATTGTTTTTCACACAGAGCTCACTGCCACAATCCAGTCGCTTCGTAGCTCAGTAAATAACAGATGTTACTGCAATTGAAGTATTGCTCAGTTTGTCTCAAAGTCCGAAGCATGAAGGCCTGAGTCAGCATTATCGGGTACAAACGTGTGTCATACAGGTCTCAACCTGATGTTTGTGCCAGGTGCATTGACCTACTGTGCTCACATACTAAAAAGATTACAAACAACTAACACTGTGAATCTGGGTTCTAGGATTGGAGACCTAGATGAGTCCAGGTTTGTGAAGCAGAGTTCTGAGTGAATCTTGGTTCTAGAAGCAGGGCTCTAAGAGAGTCTGGATATTAATGGTAGAGGGCTAAATGACTCTGATTATTATGGGCAGCGCTCTAAGTGAGCCTGCTTTTTTGGGGCAGAGTGATTAGTTTCTTTAGGTTTCAGGGGCTGAGCTTTAAATGAGCCTGGATATTAGGAACAGATCTCTAAGTGTCTGGGTGCTATGGGCAGAGCTCTAAGTGTATGCATGTTATGGGCAGAGCTCTGAGTGAGTCTGTGTTTTAGGGGCAGATCTCTGAGTCTGGATTAAGGGGTAAGGCTCTAAGGGACTGAGTTTTAGAGTCATACCTAGTAGTGAGTCTAAGTATTAGTGGCTGAGTTCTAAGTTAGTCTGGGTAAAGGGTTGGACTGGGGAAAAAAATAATGCCGGGCACCAAAAGAAAAGTGACCCCCATTAGCGAATCAGATAGCTAAAAAGAAGTGTCTCACATTTGCAAACCAAAAGACACATAAATGAAGGACGGAATGCAGAACAAATCAAACATTCACCTCCAGTCAAGAGATTTGGGTTAAATCAATTGTTCTTTTGCTCACCATGTCACCCCAGTTTAGACCCAGCCATATGCAAATCGTCTGAATCCTGCTCCTCATGGTAACAGTTCAGCCCAAACTGCCAACCCAGGTCCTCCCTGGACCAGAAACAAGCATCCTGGGAACAGTTTCATGGTATCACCCCTCATCAGCCAGGCTAGCTTGAATCCAGTGGCATATTGTGCCCGGACCCACGTCTGGTTTGCAAACCAGCGCAGTTTTGAACTTGTTAATAACTGCTGTATAGGTGTTTTGCAAGGTATGGGAGGCTGCATGCAAATGTGCTTGATGCCGGCACTGTTTGTAGTAAGATCAGGGAAATCAGTTGTAAAACCCGGCCCACTAGACCAGTGGTTATTAACCTTTTGATTTCCGTGGACCCCCAGTGAATCACTAGTGGAACCGGGAACCCCTGTCTAAAACATTTCTAGTATGTAAACCTGAAGAAAATACAGAACTACAGAAACAAGTATACGTCAATCAAATAAACAAATTATGAAATATTTTCTTTAATTCACAAACAAAAATTGAAATTATAATTTTAATAGGAATGTTGGATCTTTTCAGAATATGGGTTTATTTCTAAAAGACAACACTATTTGCTATGCTCCACCACATCTCTTTTTATTTTTTCCATTAATGCAGCCTCTCTTTTTGTCAGAGCATGCTAGTGCTTCAATTGAGGCCACTAGTCATCCATGCCACTGTTTGAAGTACTTGCGCTGTTTCTGCGAGTCAAGCTAAGGATATCATCATATTTTTTTGCCTCAGTTTCAAATTCCTTCACATTTACAGAGCATTTAAAAAATTTCAATTTAACTTTGTTTAAAAAAATATTATATATATTTCTATATATATACTTTATCAATCCAGGGCTGGATTTAGCGCTGATGGCGCCCGATACGGCAATCTTTGTTGATACTCCCATAATCACTTTCTTTTCCATGGATTTCTCACTAACAACCACCAACGGTGCCCCTCATTTATTCATCGACCCTCTCTCATATTTATTGATTTTTTTTATAGCGCTGCTCCTCCTAATATAGGGTGTCGAAGCGCTTTGCACCTCACACACACAAACGCATATTATACGAAGACTATATGATCATCCATACTGTTAAGAATTGAATGTTAAGAGTGCTTGGCCTGGAGTAAGACAGAGTCAGAATTTAAAATGTAACACAGTGGTTGGAGTTGCTAGCCCTGACCAAAAATGTTACCACACAAATGCACCCTTTTTAGCAATCTCCGAATAAAAAAAGATTGAGGGAAAAAAACAATACGTTTCTAAAACCAATGCATTGAAGTTTACATTCAGCTGTTTGATGCTGGTTACTGTGCTATATTAGAGGGATTGTATTTTATGCAAGTAATAAAAGGATCTCAATGACAACATCATTACCCACTGGGTTATCTACATGAAATGCAAATCTGTGCACTGCATGATAAAAGTTGTGCTTTGCAGCAGGCACATTTACCCTCTTGCTTTGTGATGAATCAAAACTTCCTTGAGACAAAACTGAGATCTCTCCAGCAAGTATATTAACCACCACAGTTAACTTGACATTGTTATTGGTGCCTGATAATTGCAGGTCACACTAAGAACTCTGCAGCATGTGCCTGCAACCCCATATGATATTTTAAAGTGAAGTGCTCGTGAAATTGAGGCCCAGTGCGGTGGTACAACCATAAAGCCTGCACTACTAATATTATTTAATTTTCTGGACAGTTTTGGACCCCCTGAGTAGGATTCACGGACCCCCAGGGGGCCGCGGACCACAGGTTAAGAATCACTGCACTAGGCAATAAAACAGGCCCCCAAACAGACAAAAACATTGGACCCCACAGTCAACTATCAGACTAGCCCTTATAGCACTGCCAGTGTGCCCTACAGGCAGGGCCACTGGAATTATGTGATTGTGCAGCTGTGGCGATTTTCGAAGAAATTTTGATTTGCCGCATTTGCCACATAATCCATCATCTGCAGATTTTAACGATAAATCATTTGTTTTTAGCTCAAACGATTAAAAAGTTACAAAAAATGCCACAACACATGTTGTTGCACAGTGGAAGACACTTTGCAAACATTGACTGGCCACCTTTCTGTAGCTTATTTCTATATTTGGGTGTTAAAGTGGTACTAAAGAGGTGCAACTAATGACCAGACAGTGTTAACAAGTTTAAAAATGACGAAATAATGAAGTAATACTATCACAAAATATGTTGCATAATTTGCCTTTTCTTGCTGCATAATTTATTCAACTCTGCTGCATAATTTAGCCCTCTTCTGCCACATAATTGCAGTGGGTCTGCCTATAGGCCAGTTCAACCTTGTATTGCCATTAGAGCTCCAGCGGAGTCTGCCTGTTCAGAGCAGAGCTCTAAGTGGATCTGTATTTTCGGAGCAGAGTTCTGTGTGAGACTGGGTTTTAGGGTTAGAGCTCTAAGTGAATCCTATTTTAGGGGCGAAATGCCAGGTAGATCGAGGTGTTATTGGCAGAGTGGTAAGTGACTCTGGATTGAAGGGGGAGAGCTCTAAGTGACTCTGGATTGTAGAGGGAGAGCTCTAAGTGACTCTGGATTGTAGTGGGAGAGCTCTAAGTGACTCTGGTTTTAGGGGGAGAGCTCTAAGTGACTCTGGTTTTAGGGGAAGAGTTCTAAGTGAATCTGGGTTTTAGGGTCAGAGCTCAAGGCAGGTCTGGATTTTAGGGGCAGACAGGGCTTTAAGTGGGATAAAAAAAACTAGGGGGTCTCTCAAAGGGGCATGGCCGATGTAATTAAGGGCGTGGCTTAAAAACACGTAAGCTGTAAATCTGTGCTTAGCTTAGTGTGCTGCCCGACTGGTATTTTGATACTTCTGTCATTGCACCCAGATATAATACAACAATCAACATTACACCTACAACAAGCCAGTACTATTGGCTTTGTCAATGCTTGTTAGTTGCATAAGATAAATAAGCAACAGCTATGGCGTCGTTGTATAGCATATTGAAAATGCTTCAGTACTGAAATGCTGAGACTGTGAAAGAACTGTAACGAATCTCTTTGAAGTTGTAGTGAAGGGTGGTACTGCTGCAGAGGTAAGATTTATTTTTTTCATCCTGAGGGTGAGGGCAAAAATGGAGAGCCCGATAGAGGCCCGTCTCAGCCCCTGCTTTTTAGAACTGCCGGTGCTGAGCACCGGCAATACCCGGCCCACTTAAATCCCTGGGGGCAGAATGTAAGTGTGCCTGGGTTGTACGGTCAGAGCTCCAGGTCAGGCAGAGCCCTAAGTCACTGATGTACTGGACTGTATTGTAGTATTTACATAGCGCTTGCTACCTCTGACGAGGCATTGAAGTGTTTTGGGGATGGGTAGCATGCTACCTGGTGACAGTGAAGTCTGCTGGGATGTGTACATGCAGTACCATCTCAACAAGTGATTCTGTCAGTGCCCGACCACACTGTTACCCATGAGGTGAAAGAAATAGCAGTGCACAAAAAGATGACGCCCTGTAAAATATGGTGACGTCCCCTAAAATTTCACTTAGGCCTGGCGCCTCACAGAAATACTATGTGACTTCAAGGATACTCCATACCTGGGGCTTCCTGGACACCTTATGTCTCTGGGAGAAAGGTGATAGATATGTTGCTCCACTTCAACCACGAGAACACTGTACCGAGGGGCCCACTCAGCATAATTTTATTAGGCGGCCTGACTGGTAATTGGACCATCATACCACAGGTGGTGGCCATTTTAGGCATCACTGTCCTAATTTGTTTTTGGGGGGGGGGTTGCGCCCCACAACTGACACCTTTAGGTATGAGTCACCATAGGCCCAAACTACTCAGCGCGAGTGAGAGTTATAGAGACAATCCCTGAGAATATAATCATTTCTGTGAGGTGGTCATGTGACCACCAGGTCTTCGGTTCTGACTGGTCACACAACTGTTTCACGCTGGGTAGCTAAGCTGTAAGAGCTCTATGGTTTTTAGGTCGAGTCTGGGCAGCGCATGTGCTGCTCTGCGAGGCATGCTGTATTGGAGTATTTACTTGAAGCCGCGCCCACTCTCCACCCATATTTGTCATTGGCTTGTGTCATAGTCCTTCGTAAATGCTGGCTTCTGATTCGTTATTAGGCTTGTTAGTCCCTCCTTAGTATCGCCTTGTCTTTATTTGTAACCACCCATGAGCACTGGCCCTTTTACTTCGGTTGTTACATGGTACGTCTTCTTTAGTCTGTGAGCACTATTATCTTTAATGAGTTTCTCTTACTGCAGGAGGGCAGGAGAGTCTCTTGTGTGCAGTTGTGACCAGGGCTTTAAGTGGGCCGGGTCTGTCCGGGTCTGAGCACCGGCAGTTATTTTTAGGGGGCCTCGAAACGGGTCTCTATCGGGCTCTACTTTCGGGCCTCGCAGAGGTAGTCCGTTTTCTTTTTTTTTTTTCTTGGACTATTGTTACACACATACTTAAGGTATCAAGGTGCTTGCGGATCGGCAGGCCTGGGCACATCAAGGTTAACCACTTAGGAACAAATATGCTTTAAGTTACTCCTTAAATTGATTGACGACTATCAGGAGGAATTATACTTCATTATTTTGCACCTCAAAGCTAGCAAGACTCTCATTCTTTTCTTGGGCACAGCAACATCTTTTAACGTTGCTCCCGAGTGGGAGAAAAATGACCTATGTATGAATCCTGAACCCTAGCCTAAATACCTTAGTGGGTGAGGCTGCAATCTCATAGCAGCAGCAACGTGTATCTAATCCGGGACCTTGCAACAACTGTTAGTGATCATTTGTGCACTTTTATTTTAAGCGATTACATTTTTGGGGGCTAATTATGACCTCGGGAGAGTGGTTATTTCATTTTCTCCGTTCTCACTCTTTCACTTGCAGGTTTCATGGCCCCAAAAATGACAGAACTTGGAATTACCTCTCGGCCCTCCTACCTGGACATAGTCTCTCTGTCCTCCCGCAACCACCATCTTTTGATGGTGCTTCAAAGCGGGAGAGAGATGACCTGGGATTGATTCTTGAACCACAGGCTGACCCCTTGATTGTGTGAGGCTCCACCCATTTACTGGCAGTCCCTTTCATGTGTGTAGGTACTTTGCAACAAATATGTAGTGGCGCTCAGTGGTGCAGAATTATTTTTAGGGATTGAATTTGTAGTCTCTGGTTTCTGACACAGAAGCTCATTTGGTTTTACACTGCTCCTTTCCGACCTCTAAATGCAGATCCTGGTGCTGAGCTGTGCAATTGCTCTAAGAAGGGGTGAAAAACGACAAAGAATCATTAACATGCAAATGGTCTTTTAAAGACCTGTGAAGTACTCGGTGCGGCTGTGTGTGTGTGCTCCGGGAAGCTGTCTCAGCCCGGGCTGACACACACGACGGAGGGGGCGGGTTCTGAGGGGTCCTAGAGCTGACGGCTTGTCAGAGCAGGGGGTACTGCTACACTAGTTATCTTTATTTAGACCACGCCCCTACTGAGATAGGCCACACCCCTTTGAGGTTTGCTCCGCCCCTTTTAGAGCACCCCCAGTTTATTTTTCCCACTTAAAGCCCTGGTTGTGACCACCAGCTTGTTTATTTAACTCGTAACAAACCGGGAGCTCTTCAGGGGCCATGGGAGACAGAAGGGGGCAACTCAGCCATGCCTTCAAGCATTTGGAATGCAATAGGTCTCGCATTTGCGAGAGTTTAAGCTATTGGCATTGTAAATGACAATGCCTTTTATTTATGTTTTGAAAACCAAAACATAAATAAAAGGCAATGCCATTAGCTCACATTCGCGTAAATGCGAGACCTATTGCATTGCAGATGCTTGTTTGGCTTGGAGATAGTGGGAGTTTGAGCTTGATAAGTGTAAAGTAGTACGCCGCCGTGCGCAGTACGCCCAGGATCAAACCTTGCCCCAGAGCTGGGCGACGGGCCGCAGTTGCTGGTCAGTCTTTCCAATCTAGCGAGGAGCAGCGCCTCCTTATTTAGCAACAAGACGCGCGCGTGCTCCTTCCTCGCTCGTTCTTGGGACGCCCTATTAATAGCAGGAGGATGATGGTTCAGCTGTCATGTTCCTTCACCTCCTCCTCTTCTTCACTCCCCACTCCCCCTCAGAAGGGGCAGCTGCAGCGCCCCCATGGGACCGCGACCCTCATCAGATCTCGCCCTCCTCCCCACTGACCTATATGGGTCCGTTCCCACGCATACCAGCCTGGAAATCCCGCCCGAAGATTCTAGAAAGCGCGTGCCTCTGCCGAGGGCGCTCGAGACCTTTTTTTAGGTGCTCTCCGCCGCGCCTAGAAGCCATCTGACTAGTGGCGCGTAGTTTGGGTTGTGGCACTCCCTCTTTACTCTCTCGGCAGTATGGAAGAGCAATGTGGCCCTCATTACGAGCCCCCACCTCCACAGTTACAGAATACTGGGGTTACCAGTAAATGGTGGCAGGGGAGAGAAACCCTTCCCATTACGAATTGGACCCAGAGGGAACCCTAAGAAATAGGGAATTACAAGGTTCAATTGGTAAGGGGTTTGTTTCCCCCAGTAATCCCTTGTTTCTGCTCAGACTTTCACCGGATTCAAAGTTATCAGAGCTGCCGTATTCTTGCGGATCTCAACATTCTGATGGAGTTGGTAGTGTGCATGGACGGAGCCGGGGTTTGGCATGGGCGAGTTTGGCCCAGGCCGCCTGTTTTCAGAGGGGCCTACGGAGCTCTCTGCATTTAGGTCCAAGGCCCCTCTACTTTTACTACAGCGATTGAGATTAAAGTTGTTCTAATAATTTTAACATGTTGCAATCGCTGTATTTAATACCCTTTCAGCCCCTTCTGTTCCCTCCCATCTACCTTTCATCCCCTCCCACCACACACCAACACCCCCTCCCCACCACAACAAACAACTTGGAACCAGCCTAAGTGTGGACGAGTCAGGTGAGCTGGGGAGGTGCAAGATGTTTGTGTTCAGATGCCAGTCACCAGCAGCAGCGAGGGCAGCAGTATTTCTGTTTTTTGATATAGCCAACCAAGGATTTACCTATGAAAAGGTGCCCCCTGCTGCCTCATTTTTTTTATAACCAAATTGTATTGATTTCTAACAATTAATCAATTCAATTTATTGTTATATGTTTTTTTTTTAAACTTGTCTTTATTAATGACATTGCACAGGGATCACATTGCATATCCATCATATACATGTCACAGTGCGTCGTTGACAGACCATTATGAACACATTGTTACTTGCAGATCCATTATTCTGTCCTCATGTCACATTCAATAGTTCTATTTATGGTGTTCGACAACCCCTCCTCGTACCCAGCAGATCAATGTACATAGCAATACTCATTAGAGTTATTGACAAAAAAATGATAGAAAAGACAAATGATAGAAAGAAAAACAATCGAACAGAGGAACCTTGGCAGCGACTGGCGGCGGAACCCGACCCATGTGTAAGGTATATATATCATCTAGGGCTTGGCCTACGGGGCGACTGGAATATGGTGCTTTGCATTTGGGTGAGAGGGCTATTCCCATTCCCTGTGTTAGGTACAGGTGTAGTGTGGTTCTGGGTTCGTGTAGAGGCGATCTCATTTTCATTCTGATCTATCACTGGTGCCATTCCCTCCAGCATGTGTCCCCATTCTATTAGGTCTGCCTCTGCATTTTCATCTACTCGCACTGCCCTTAGGCGACACTCTCCCGCCACGCCCCACTCCTGCATGTCCGTCCTCCATTTATCTAGGGTGTGGGGGGAGGGGGGGGGTAGTGTTGGTCCAGTGTATTGCGATTCGACGTTAAGCTAGGATCAGGCCCAGGAGTGCGAACTTGTGTCGCATTCGGGTCCCCATTTTTGGCGTCGGAAGAACACCCAGTAGGCACTGTTTGATAGAGGCCTCCACTCGCACTGCCGTCGCAGTACGGAGCGTCTGGGTCATTTGATGCCAATATGTTTGTAGGCGCATGCAACTCCAGGTCATATGGATAAATGTAGCGGGTTCTGTACCGCATCTTGGGCATGCTGAGGATCGCCCTGGAGTGAAACATGCCAGACGCTGTGGGGAGATATGTAAGGTGTAGATAGTGGAACTGAATGAGTTTAAACCTGGCATTACTAGCTACCTCACGTACCTGTGCTAATGCCCTCGTCCATTCCCCTTCAGTGAGTGGGGATGGGAAGTCCACCTCCCATCTGTCTCTAACTATGGACAGTTCGACCATACGATCTTCTTTTAGGGCTTTGTATATGCGTGAAATGAGCCCACTGCTGGACCCTGGGTCGAGCAGCAATGGTAACATGTGTGACACCTTCGGCTCATTCAGGAACGAGGTCCATATTCCGCGGACTGTGCGTGAGATTTTCACATAATGTAAAAAATGACCATCTGGGACGTGAAACCATTCTTTTGCCTCTTCAAATGTTAGGAAGGTCCCATTCAAATACATGTCCCCGGCCGCCATGCATCCTCCTTCATACCGCTTTGTAATGTCCATGGCTGACTGGATTCGGTGAAAACCTTTTAACCATTTGAGTGGGAGCGCACTGGCATAGGAAACCCTGCGAAGGACCAGGGTAACTGCTTGCTCCCAGGCCTCTGCCACTCCCCGTATTATGTGTGGGCAGTCCTTGGGGGCCTGTGAGCCCATCATGAGGTATCTCAGCAGTTTTGTCCCGCTGCTCCACTCCCCCAGTAACTCTTTCTCCACAGTGCGATCGTCCATGCACCGCTGTGCTGCATATTATAGTAGTCCTGCAATATAGTAAAATCGGAAATCTGGAAGCCCCAATCCCCCTGAGTCCATGTCCAATTTAAGTATCTCGAGTTATACTCTATTGCGTCCCCCAGTCCACACCAATGAGATTAGGAGACTTTTCAGAGTATAAAATGTGGCCTTTGGTATGCTGCAGAAGGAGTTCTGCAGTATCTAGAGATAGCGGGGGAGCATCACCATTCTTGCCACTGCCACCCTTCCAATTACCGAGAGGGGGAGCTTATTCCAGAATCGAATCGTCTCTTTCAGGCCCGTTATGACCCTACCCATATTCAATGCATATTGAGCTTACGGCTGGTGGGCTACCTGTATATCCAGATATCGAAAATGGCTACTTTCCCAGCTGAACCCCACCTCAGGAAGGTCTAGTGTATCTCCTCGCACAAGGGCCGCCAGTGGGAAGATAACTGATTTCTGATGGTTAATGTGAAGGCCTGATGCCGATCCGAAGGAGGTCAGTATCTCTAGAAGTGTTGGGATTGCCTCTCCTGGCTTGCGGACGTACAGGAGTGCGTCGTCTGTGTACAAGGAAAGTACGTGGGTACGGCCATCAACGACGATGCCCCACTGAGCCATGTCCCTCCTCAGCTGGATTGCTAGTGGTTCCATTGCAAGGGCGAAAAGAAGTGGAGATAGGGGGCAACCCTGCCGTGTGCCCCTTTCAATATTCATCGCCTCCGATATCAGGTCTCCATTCTGCACTCGAGCTCTTGGCTGATGGTAAAGTAGTCTAACCCAGGACATGTATTCCTTGCCTAATCCCATTCTCCTCAGTACTTCCCATAAATATTCCCATCGCAGTGCGTCAAATAGCATCAACACCCAACATTGGCAAGGGTCTGTATGAGCCCGGGTCGTGCGCGTCTCTGCCCGGCTTAGGGAGCATGATGATCTGTGCCTCTTTCATAGATTGCGGTAGACTTCCCACCCGCTTTGCCTCCTGCAAGGTCTCCAGCAGGCGTGGGAGTAGTAAGTCAGCATATGTCTGATAGAATTCCACAGGGATCCCATCAGGGCCTAGAGATTTACAACGAGCCATGCTTTGTAAAGCCTCCCGCAGTTCCTCTAATTGGAGCGCTGCCTGTAGGTCTGCCGTCTGTTTCTCAGTGAGGCGGGGTAGGGACACCTCAGCCAGGTACTCCCCATGCTCAGGTGGTGTGGGCACCGGGGTCCCTCGGTATATCGCAGCTAAATGACCGAACAGCACAGAGTTGACCTCTGCCTGTGTAGTGGCTGTGGTTCCATCTGGATGTTTGAGTGTCAGTATAAGTGCAGAGGGACTCTCCCGCTTCAGTAACCACGCTAATAACCTCCCGGACCTATTGCCTTCTTTGTGAAGTAACTGGCGATACTCACATCTAACAAAGCAGTCTAGTCTGTCCCATATCTCCCCGACTCGTCTCTGTGCCTGTAAGATAGAATCGCATTCTGATTCTAATGGCTGCCTCTCATGTTGCAGTTTGGTCAGTCTGTCTTCGGCAGTGGTCAATTCTCACTCTAAACGTCTCTTTGTGCCCCCTATTCTGGATAAACATTCTCCGCGGGTGACCACCTTCAGTGTATCCCATTCCACACCTCTATTATTTGTGGTCGACCAGTTCGTGTCCAAGAAGCCCGCAGTGGCTTCTCTAAGCTCTTCCCGGAATACTCCGTCGCGTAGAGTCTCCGTACGCAAGCGCCACAGCGGGACCCTCGGTCTACTTCGTTCTGGTCCCCACTCCAACAGTACTGGGACATGGTTTGATAGGAAGCGTCCCAGCAATTTGGTCTGTGTCGCAGCACCACAAGCTTCTTGGGAAAGTTGAAAACGATTAAGCCTGCTTGAGACCTCATACGATGCAGTATAATAAGTGTATCCCCCTGCACCCACGTGTGTTGCACACCAAATGCCTACACAGTGTAGGCGGCTCATCACCTCTCGTAGGTCTGCTGATGTGGGGTTTAGTGTGCAGTTTCCGGGGGTGTCTGTCTAGATCGCCATCTAATGTGCAATTAAAATCCCCTGCCCATATTAACGGCATCCCAATGAAAAGAAGGAGTAGTTTCTCTAGGTTGCGGAAAAACTCACCATCGTCTATATTTGGGGCATAGATATTCACCAGGCACACCTCCATTCCATCCAACTCACCATGCACAACCACATATCTGCCTTCCACATCAGCCTCATATCCACGCAATTGGAATGGAACCTGTGGGGCCACCCAGATTGCGACACCCCTAGCATATGTGGAGTAGGTGGATGCAAATAACTGCCCTCTCGATTTCTTATGGAGCTTCTGTATTTCGGGGTCTAACAGGTGTGTTCCTTGGAGCATCGCAACATGGGTGCCCTGTCATCTTAAGTATGTTGGTACTCTGTAGCATTTCACAAATAAGTTTAGCCCCCTCATGTTCCACGTTATAAATTTAAACTGCCCCATTTCTCATAATCTGTGGCTGCCCTCCCACTGTGTATTAGGCGTTCCGTCACCATCACTGCCTGTAACAAACATGAATGAACAATGGAAACATCCCACCCTGGGTAGATCCTGCATCAGTAAATTGTGCATCCCCATATGTTCCCCACTCCCAACACTTCCTCCCTAAGCCCCAAACCCCCGAAATAAGTAACAAACCATCCATGAACAGTCGTCATCCATGACACATAAACATTATGTCATGATCAACAACACCACACACATACTGTAAATCGTAAACCTCACCATACAAACGTACATCCAGTTTGTAAACATCTGTGTTGTATCTCACACCAGGGCAGGTCGGTGCACGTTGTAGACTAAATGCACGTCCACCAGTTGCTCCTTCCCAACCTCGGTCTCCACTCACACACATGCGCACAATTTCTTATTCAATAGACACACTTCTCCATACCAAAGACGTATCTGTGAGAGAAGAGAGTGTACATATCTTCAGGTTAAAAGGTGAAGGAATGATAGAAGCAGGAATATTGAGAAGGGGAAACAACAGCACAGAGATGAAAGAAAGAGAATGGTGGGGGAGGGGGGTTTGTTCACCCGTCTAGTAGCGGTGTCCATCTCAGTTCATCCACTCTTCAGGTCAGGCGGACCGGTGTCACCATGGTGTGGGATCATACAGAGCGGAAGCCCAACTGCTAATATCACACGCTCTTCATTTCTGTTCAGCCCTGCCATACATGTTACCCCAGTCCAAATCTGAATCAAGGGTCCCCCAGTTGCGGAGTGTCTTCCACCACATCCCCCATGCTGGCTTCAGAGCTCGAGGCAGTTACTTCCTCCACCAGGGCCTTTGCGGCCTCTCGCTCAGATTTTAGTGCCATCCGATCAAATCTAGGAGACCTTCTGCCCTCGCTGCCAGAGTCCGCCCTCGCTAAGTCCAGTGATCCGTCTTGGCGTATGACCACTCGTTGTGTTGATCGCAATGCTTTTCTGGACCTTCTACCCTGGCCACTATTCTTTCCCATCATGTTGGCATTTGAGGTCCCCCCGTGCGCACTCCCCCGATGCATTGTCCTTCCTTCCCCGCGGGCTTCCAGCCAATCCCATGCAGCTTCCGGGGTTATAAAGAAGTGGGCTCGATCCTCCTGAAGAACCTTCAGTTTCACGGGGTAGAGGAGCATGTATTGGAGGTTCATTGCTCGCAACTTCTGTTTCACCACGCTGAAGAACGCTCTCTGCTGCTGTACTAAGCGTGTGTAGTCTGGAAAAATGCGGATTGCGTGGATTCCGAAGGCTGAATCCACCTCTTGCCTTGCCTCCTTGAAGATGCAGTCCCGATCCCTATAATTTAGGATCTTTGCAATGAGAGTTCTGGGATGGTCACCTGGGGGGAGGGGGCAGTGGCACCAGCGCTCGATGTGCCCCCCCCCAATTAAAAAAATCGCGGAAAGGTCCGCTTTGGGAAATGCCTCCTTAATCCACATTTCGATGAAGAGTTCCGGGATTTTCCCTTTTGCACCCTCCGGAAATCCTACAAAGTGAAGATTACACCTTCGGGAGCGCCCTTCTGCATCTTCGGCCCGGCGCTCCAAACCTGCTGATTTGATAGATAATTCAGCTAGGGTTGCCTTCAATGTAGAGACTTCGCTCTGTAGCTCGGTAACATTTTGTTCTGTGGCTATGGATCGTTCCGCCACTGTGCGGAGGTCTGCTTGCAGCAAGCCGACATCTAGTGACATTGCATTGGCGTTGTGAACATGTTCCCTCTATGAACTCATTTGAGCTACTTGTTCTGCAAAATCGATGAACTGTTTGAAAAGTCCTATTTTGATGACCATTGTTGTTACACATTTTGAGGGGGGCATGGTGCACATTATGCTTTTTGACATTGATGTTATGTATGCATCTGAAGTCTGTGTGAGGATGGTTGAGTATGAAATTGTATGCATGTTGTGAGTGGAAGGTTTGTAATGGGATCTGGTCTTTTTATAATCATTTAGATATAATATTCATTTGTGATACATTGATAAAAGATAAAAAATAAAAAATAAAGTAATGTTTAATATATCTTGGATGGTGTGAAGAATATTGCTTTGTGGTCTAGCCAGAGTGGTCAACAAATCAGATGACGTATAGCATACTCTAAATGGTATAGGTAGAGTGTTCTTTTTGTGCTTTATTGATTGCATCGATTTTTGCCTGAACGGCCATGCTGGAGGCCTCTATGGCTGTGGGAATTTGGACTCCGTTGGGTTCTGGTTGTGTGGTGTCGCTCTCCATTGGTGCCTCACCTGCTGCGTCCGGCCTCGTGGCACCCCCTGCGCTGTGTAGTGATCCATCTTCATTTGTTGTGCTCCTCTTTGCGGCCTGCCTTTGCCTATGTTACTGCTCTTTGCTGAGCTGGGGGGCACTCCCGGTTATCTTACGTTTCTAGGATATCTTCGCCGTCTGCGTGGTCCACTGCGGTGAGCAGCTAAGGCCCTGTACCTCGGGCCTCAGTCCAGACAAACTTCGGTGCCAGGGCGTGGGTCTACACTAGTTTCTTTCTATGTGCAGTCTGTGTATCAAAGATTACCACTATGCTTTTATTTATTTTTATTTTCTCTTTTTTGTGTTCTTTGTTTTGAGACTGCGGGCAGTCTGCGTGCCCCCTGGGTCAGGTGTGGGACACTGACTGCGTGGGCCTCTCCAATGTTCAAGCTTTATTTTTTTATTTTTATTTATTTGAGTTTTATATAGCGCTGGCTAGACCCGGAGGTATCAGAGCGCTTTACATAAGGTTCCACAAAGTTACAAAATTACATCAGTTACCAGTTACATCAGTTACTAGAAAAACATTTCAAGAGCGTAAAGACGAGACAAAAGGAGCTTAGAAGGGAGAGGGGGTAGGGTAAAGGGGTAGGAGGGAAATAGGATGGAGAGACGAGGGAGAGTCTGCCCAAAGTCCGGCTGGGTAGGTGACGGCCGAGGGGGAAGTCCACAGCCCATCTCCTCTATAGCTATCAGGTAGCTCCACCGGGCATCGGCCAAATAGCTAGGTCTCAACGGAAGAACATTAAGAAGGGGACGAGAAAATGGAGCATAGAGGGGGAAAGGGGGTAGGGTAAAGGGGTGGGAGGGAGAATGCGAAGGCGAGACGAAGGAAAGTCTGCCCAAAGTCCGGCTGGGTAGGTGACGGCCAAGGGGGCCATCTCCTCTATATCTATCAGGTAGCTCCACCGGGCATCGGCCAAAAAACTAGGTCTAGCGCTAACATAAGGAAACATCGTATTACTAGTTCAGGAAGGGACCAAAAGTCTAGAGTCCAGAGATGGGCTGGTGGAGCTGGGAGGAGGCGGGGGAGGGAAGGAAACACAGCAGGGAGACGCAGAAAAACAATGTCAGATGTCCGGCTGGGTAGGTGACGGCTGAGGGGGTGAACCAGAGCCAGACTCCTCTATAGCTGCATAGGACAGCTCCACCGGGCCAGTTATGGTATCCGCCCAGTAGGCCTCGTCATAGTTCCAATGGAAAACACCGGTCCTGGTGTTACTGGGCAGCGTCGTCCGCAACGTCCTCCATCTCGGCCCCCGGTCAAGAGTGGTGAGAGGAGAGGTGGAAGCAACTCCTTCACCTCTTCCCTCCGCGTATGGAGGAGCCCGCACTTTTTAATCTTGTCGCTTCGCCTGCATTTTTCACTCCTACTAGTCATTTCACCACTTCCTGGAGGAAATACCTACTATTTCAAAGAGGGATAAGCTTGTGCCCCTCCCCAATTCTAAGGACTAGGATCAGCACCTGCGAAGGCCAAGGCAGGTATCCATACTTTCCGTTGGGGGATGGCGACCTTAAAGCTCCCGCTCGCCGCTGGCCAACACCCCCTCCCCCCTCCAGTAATCCTGAATGTAGGAACCCAAAGGGGCAGCCAGGTTCAGTTCTGCATGCTGCTTTGGTGTATGGCGGGCGCCATATTTAGGTCAGGCAAATCTCTTCTCGGCACCATATTGGAGTCAGGCAAGCCGCAATCGGTCCCCCCGCTGTTTATTTCAGCCCCCCAGTTTCATTTGTGCAGTCTCTGCCCCTCAGGCTGGCCTCTTAAATGTGAGGGGGTCGCTCGCGTTGAGAGATCAAGCTTTCTGCTGTTGGCGGTGGTCATGCGGCCCCAGGCAGGCACCCGCAGCCGCGCATTCACTCCGCCTCCCGTCTTCCCCGCAAACCCGAGATCTCACCGCTGCTCTCCTCTGCTAAATCTCTTCGGGAGATGACCTCAGCAGCGGCCAGGAGACACAGTGGGCGCTGCGAGAGACAGGAACGGAGATTCCGGGTGCCGCAGCCGTTTTGTGGGACGCTCGCTCCGCTCCTCACGCTGTGAGATGAAAAGCAGCCTTGAATCAGGTACCGCTCGATCTCCACAACCGCCGATGGTTCTTCAAAGGGCGCACGGCTACTCGTCGTGGGCACCGAGATCTCCAGACCAACGGCAAGAAGAATCGGCAGGCGATGGTGGTGAAAGGCTAGGCTAGGTAGGGATTTAAAACAAAAAAAAGTTTATCCCAAGCCTGGAGCCTCCTAGGCGAGCTCCTCTCCGTCGGCGGCCATCCCTCTCTAATTCCGTTGGTCCCAGCGGTTCTATCCTCTGTCGAGGTGCAATTGCTCTGATTGTGGCAGTGCAGCCAAGCAGCTCAAGGGGCAGCAGGGGTATTTGTCACCTGGCGGCACATTATAGGGGAGAAATGTACTACCCTTCTCTCGTGGCTGGGGGTCGCACCACCCACGGGCAGCCGCATCGCAGGGCCAGCGAGCCAGGCCTGTGTTTCCAGCTTCAGACGTCCCCCTCTGACACTCTCTCTGTCTCTGACCAAGACCAGAGTTTCTTTAGCATGGCGACCCCACGCAGTTGTTGATAAACAGTTCTGTCAAACATAAAGAAATTGTTATCGAGACACCACTCAATCATAAACAGTATCAATTCATTGTGATGGTAACATTGAATGGGGCGCTCCTTCAAATAGTGTTCACATGCTCTCAGTCCATCACAGTGCTGGATACTCGTGTAAAGGGAGGTAATGTCCATGGATAGTAAGGTATAGTTGTCAGACCATTGGATTTCACTAATTTTGGTGAGGAAATCACTAGTGTCACGGAGATAGGAGGGTAAAGATACGACAAATTCCTGCAAGAATTAATCGACATACTTGGACATATGTTCACATAAGCTGTTGCATGCTGAAATGATGAGACGACCAGGGATAGGAAAGCTTACCTTGTGAACTTTAGGTTGGAAATACAAGACTGGAAGTACAGGTGTCTCATTGTGGAGAAATAGGAATTCTTCTTTACTTATCAGGCCTTCCAACTTGAAACCATTCAATTTCTTTTTGAGTTCATTTCTTTTGTTGTTCACTACCTGCATACTCGATCCCTTGTAGCATGAGGTATCATTCAGGTGTCTTTGTGCTTCCTCCAGGTATTCAGACCTCGGCCAGAGAACAATGTTACCGCCTTTATCAGACTTGTTGATGATAATCTGATTATTGCTCCGTAGGCGTTTGACCAAAGCATATTACTGTTGGTTGTGGTTCCTGGAGCGGGTATGCCTACATTTGTGGTGTAGGTCTTTGAGTTCATCAATCACCACATCGTTAAAGGTGTCAATGGCATCCCTAGGCATCATTGGAGTGAAGGTTGACTGAGGTTTGAATGGACTGGGGACCCTAATGGCAGTGTCAATACCTTCAGCGTGCAATAGCTGTTGCGTGGAAGCTGATGGAGGCTCTGATTGTAATTCATGCATTGTCCGAATGGTAGAAATGTCAGAGACAGTGAGGTTGCTGTCAACAGGAACTGTGATGGAAGATATAGTAGTGGAAGGTGGATTAGAGTGCTTGAGCTTAAAAAATTTGATCAGTTTTAGCTTGCGAATAAATTTGAAAAGTCAATGCGTGTTCTACTATAGTTGAAACTGCTTTCAACGCAATACGTGAGGCCTAGATAGGGGTGCTGGGTTTCTGCTTTACTGAGAGCAGTGTCAGTGAGGTTGATAACAGTATTAGGGTTGTCATTCATTTTCGCCTCCAGTTGTTCTGTCTTCTGTTGTTTGGCTTTTGACTGATGGCATTTCCTCCTTTTGCGTCTTCTTTGGTTGCGCCTGTGTCTTGTTTCTTGGGTATCCGTGGGCGTAACGTCGGAACCCGGTCTAATCTTAAAAAATCCAGTTCCTCAGCAAGGGTAAAGTTGTTGGTGCTGGTCTCTCCATGGGTAAGTCTGTCTCGTCCATCCTCGGAGTCGGTACCGCTTTCTAACGCTGAGCTCAAGTCGGAAACAGAAGTGGATTCAGACCCTTGAGTGCCACTGCGGATCTCACGAGTGGCTGGGGTTGGTTTGTTGAGTCTTTGACGTTTGGCAGTGTCATACTTCCTTGCAAATGTAAATATTTGCCCTGTCTCATAATCAACCTTATCCCTCGCAAACTTGAATACTTTCCTTGTCTTTATTATTTCTTCCTGTTTTTTTAGCCTCACAGTAATTTCTTCACAGCCTTTGGCAATGAGGTCTTTTTGGTCAGATTTATCAAGCTCAATATTAATCCGTTCAATTTCTTTCATTGTGACCAGGCGATCAATTTCTGCGTATTTGATAAGGATAATTATTAGCCTCATTGAAGCATCAAGGTTGCTCTCGGCCCACTCCTTCAGCATGAGGGGGTTTGGGTTCTCAAAACTGGGTGCTACCCTTCTCTCGTGGCTGGGGGTCGCACCACCCACGGGCAGCCGCGTCGCAGGGCCAGCGAGCCAGGCCTGTGTTTCCAGCTTCAGACGTCCCCCTCTGACACTCTCTCTGTCTCTGACCAAGACCAGGGTTTCTTTAGCAGAGGTGGGGGGCAGCATCTCCCGTGTCTGCACCCGCATTGTATGTCGTAGCGCTGCGCTTGGCGTTCGCCGCCTAAGTAGTTCTGGGTCCCCGGGTTCCGTGTCGCCTTATGGCTCTGGCCTGCCTCGCCCCTCCGATCCAGGCCCAGCCTGTTGGTGGACGCTTGCGGCCTTCTCCGTGTCTCGGTATCGCTTTGCGGGCGTCGCAGCACTGTCCACGCGCTCGCTCAGGCTCCCATTCTGCTCACCTCGGAAATCTGCATGCCGGAGTCCGCTTCCTGCACGCCTCACAGTCTCCGCTCCCGTGCAGCTCCAATTCCAGGATAGCCGCGACATCCCGATTCTCCCTCGGTAGCCCAGCAAGGCGGGGGGCCTCTCCACGCTAGGCCCCGGCGCCACTCTTCGCGTCGGGCCCAGCCCTCGAGCAGGACCGGTCCGGAGGGAAGGCCCCAAGAGGGTCGCCTCCAATTGCGGCCGAGGGGCCGGGGGAGCAATGCGGTCCGCGACACATGGGTCGGCTGTTGTCGGCAACCTCCAGGCCCTTCCCGGCCTTGTCCTGCCTCCCCGGGCCCAATGGGATGAGGTCGTTATGATTCGTTCTGGGGTTAGGGTTACCCCTAGTCTTTCCTGATCGGCCTCCCTTCCTGTTCCCAGCAGGGGACGTCAGGGGAAGCTCGTGTATGCTGGATGGGCAGTATTAATTAGGATATTTAACGGGCAGACTACGGAGCTCCCTAAGCTGCGTCCGCTCCAGTCGCCATCTTGGCCACGCCCCCCCATTTATTGTTATAAGTTAATAAAAGCAGTCACAATAATTCCAAATGATACATGTTAAAAAAAAATATAAAAAATTAAAAACAGAAAAATTTGTGTTTTGCCAATTTCCAAGGAGATTTCTTTACCACTTCAATTATTGATTTCATAGGAAAATAGTTTACAATCATCAGATTAGAATATAAAATCATACTGTAATAGACGGTTAATTATATTTATGTTGCACTAAATCATCACTTTAACAATTTAAAGTGCCGCTGTGTGTGTGTGTGTGTATATATATATATATATATTTATATAATTATTGCATTATTTCTGATTTTACATGAATGCTACATAATAGGCATCAACTCGCAGAGCTAGAACCACTTAGACACTCTTAAAATGCTAAGAATTTTCATTATTCGTTATATAAATGCTTTGCAATGTTTATCGTCTCTCAACTGATGAAGAGTAATTAAAGTATCATTGTGCATACGCATATCAATTTAATATATTAATTCAATTTGTGCAAAGTACTGCAAACCCGGATTTTAGAAGATTTTAAGACTGTATTTCCAACAAAGACTCGTAAGACATTGAAAAGGAAAGCTAAACACAACACTACCATTGCCACAACAACCATTGGTCCTCCCTAACACATTCCAAAGAAGGATATATGAACAGTCCTATGTAAAAGTCTGTAGGCCGTAGTATTCCATCCATTTCCCTATATACGCTCATGTTTGCGAGGGCATCCTCGGGCCACGTAAATGGGTTCTTCTAGTGTGGCACACTGATCCATTCCCCTCCACCACTCAGTCAACGTTGGTGCAGTGGCCCCTTTCCAGTTTCGGGCTATGTCTCTTTTCGCCATTAATGCGGCCATCCTGATAAAGTTCCTTCCCCCCTAGTATTGCCAAGGTCGTCCACTATACCTAATAAAGCTTCCTTGGATGTCAGTGTAAGTGTATGTCCTAAAACCAGTGAAAGAGCAGAGACTATGCGTTCGCAGTATAGGGTGATCGGAGGGCAGGACCATGTCTTGTATGCATCTGGGTAGGGGCATCGGATACAGGCCAGAGTCGATTGCTTCCCCGTCTGCCATAACTTCCAGGGGTTATGTATGTGTAGTGAAAGTAGTGCATCTTGATCAGCCTGTGACGGGAGGATATTGCTATCTTGTGGGGAGCCATACGGGCTAGATGCCAACCACATCTTCTAGTGCATCCATCCAGGCCTCCCATTTACATCTCAGGGTTTTGAGGACATCGAGGGCATTGTTAATCAAGGATACCCAGGTATCGACACAAAGGGGTCGATTCCGATTCGGGCCGGAAATTTCTCCGACCGAGCCGGACCCGGAGAGATTTCCGACCGAATCGGACCCGTGCAGTCCGACCGAACGAGTACGATGCGTCCGTATGTTATCGGACTCGAGTCGGTCGGACTCCCATTGATGTCAATGGGAGCCGGTCGTACAACGCGTACGCGGGCTCCCATTGACTCAATGGGTGCGAGTCGGACAAGGGCGCCCCTACAGCGGGTGCGCGGCGAAGCGATTCGCGCCGTACACGCACAGGTAGGGGGACCCATGGGTCCCCCCTGTGTGCGACTCGCGCGGCTACGCATGCAGGGGGTCCGACACGGACCCCCGGAGTACTGCTCCGACTGCTCTTACGAGCCGGAGTGCGCGGCTCGGTCGGACTGCTCGCGGCGCGCATCGTACTTACCCGGCCGGGAAACGTCTCCATTGCGCGGTGCGAGTCGAGTCCGAGCGAAGTCGGTCGGAGCGGTTCGAGCCGGGAGCGAGTCGGTCGGAGCGGTCGGGACGCCCGGACGAGTCGGTCGGCGATTTCGCATCGTACTCGCTCGGCCGGACCCGCGTACGGTTCGGTCGGGAAACAGGGCTCCGAATCGGATCCGGTAAAGCCGAATCCGATTCGGAGCCCTACCGGCCGAGATCGGAATCGGCCCCTGAGTGTAACTGATTAGCGCTGTGTGCTGACGTTTTTAGGTCGAGCCTGGGCAGCGCATGTGCTGCTCTGCGAGGCATGCTGTATTCGAGTATGGACTTGAAGCTCCGCCCACTCTCCGCCCATATTTTCCATTGGCTTGTGTCATTGTCCTTTATAAATGCTGGCCTCTGATTCGTTAATAGGCTTGTTAGTCCCTCCTTAGCCTTGTCTTCATTTGTAACCTCCCATGAGGACTGCCCCTTTTACTTCTGTTGTTACACGGTATGTCTTATTTAGTCTGTAAGCACTATTTTCTTTAATGAATTTCTCCTACTGCAGGCACAACATGCTTTCCTGCAAAATTCAGCGCACCATGCGCGCTTTCACTTTTCAAGCAGCCCGGGACAATGGCTGCTGCTTCTCTGAAATGAAATATGTCTTGCATTTACAAGAGTTTGTGCTATTGGCATTGTAAATGACAATGCCTTTTATTTATGTGTTAATTATCAAAACAAATATATAAAAGGCATTGTCATTTACAATGCCAATAGCGTAAACTCTCGTAAATGCGAGACCTATTGCATTTCAAATGCTTGTTTTTAATGCAAATTGCTTTTGAAATATCTGTTTCTTGTAAAAGCTGCCTTGCGGAATTGCTGGGATTCATGTTGTTAGGAGGCAGGACGAAGGGAAGTGAGGATCTTTTTGTGATTTGCTTCTTGGCACTGTTTGCACCTAGAGTTGCCATTTTCTCACGCTCTAGTTGTTGCGGCTGCAAAGCCTTGAATGAAGGATGTGGCACCGACACTCCGCTGGTGCATCGAAGGCACGCCTAAGGCAAGCCTGTCTGCGCCCTTCTGGGCCCAGGGATGCTTCCCTTTTTTGCATCTGAAAAGGTAACCTTTTCACGTGGCCATTTGCTAGCACTTACAACACCATTAGATTCTTGTATGCATGCTATCGACCTTAGTCGAGCCTCATGGTCTTGTAGCACCTGTTAATTGTCAGCGCAGCCCAGCTCGAGTCAGCTTTACACAGCCCCCACTTCCCCTCCTGTAGACTGGTGCTTTTATCTAGCTAAATGTTGCTCCCTGGCCGCCCATAAGCTGGATCTCTTTGATCTTTTACTTGAGTCTAGTCTGGATGCATGTATCTTACCGAGAGGTGGCTGTCAGAGGACCCTGGGCCTGATGTCACTCAAGCCCTTCCTCCTGGTTGTGGCATCTCAAGGATAGATAGGCAGGGCAAAGCCGTCGAGGGGATAGAGATTGCCCCCAAAGCTGTAAGAATGGATCAGGCGGCAGGTAATAGTCATTTATTTTTAATATATAATGAATTAATACTTGACTGTTGTTGTGGTCATCTCAGACAGAACCAACACAACTACTAATCATCACACTCCTACAATTGTGGCTATTCGGACTATTTCAGGTCCCCAGAGCTATAAGAATGGCTTGGGTGGCACGTAATACTCATTTTTAATGTAGATTGAATTAATAATTAATTGTTGTTGCGGTCATCTCTTAATTAGTCAGAAAGTGCCACCTTATGGCAGACTGTCAAGCACCGGTGTTGACAATTAGGTGACCGTGCTGAGCACCGGAAACCACAGGCTCAAATTAAGCACTTGTATTGTGTGCCATGGGGTCTCCTTCTAGGAGTGTGATTTACTATTTGGGGGAAAAGTGGAAAACCTCTCGAGACCAGTCATCTCAGACTAGTAAAGCAAGAGCGGTCTATGTGTAGCATATAGTCATGTGGCAAAACAATCAGAACAAAATGGAAGAAAAGAAATTGCAAAGGGAAACAAAGGAAGAATTCCCCCTCCAACCACCAAACCTCCCTCTCCCCCAAATCCCCCCACACCATACTTTCCCCCTCGAAGCATCTGTCGCTCTGGAACCCCACAACTCTAACATTAAAGAATGCAAAGTCAAACAGTCAAAGTGTTCGGGATATCGCTAAGGGTGGCCTCCCTGATTCAGACGGATCGGTGTGCTGCTCTGCTATGTCTGCCCTATGAGTGGCCCTCCTGGGTTAGTGGCAGGCCATTTAGCAAATCGATACTGGATCCATTTCCTGGTCTAACTGTCCCTCCATCGCCTGACCACTCCCCAATGGACCTGGGTCTACGCCCTCTTTGTGCCCCCGGGCTTCCATGTCGGATGAATCTGGGGCTCCACAGAGCGTCCATGTGCCCTGCGGGCTCTAGTACTCCAAAACTGTGTGGGTCTCTCAGATTTAGGTTGTGCGGATGCCCTTGATTTCAGAAGGGTTCCAGATAATCGTTGGTGTTGTGCCGGGGCAGTTTTTCGGTCACCCACTCCCACGCCGCCACCGGGGTGTGGAAGAATGGGAGTGGACATCATGAATCAACTTGAGTTTTGCTGGAAATAGAACCATATATTTCTGAGTAAGGTCCCTGAGCTTTAGCTTCACTTAATCGAAGCACCGCAGTTGCAGCTGAGTTTTGGAGGTATAGTCTGGAAAAATAGTGATGTGTGATGCTTGAAAAGTTAGTGAACCAGCTTTGCAGGCCTTGCATAAGATAGCATCCCAATCTTGGTAACTGAGAAATCTGACAATCAGTGGGCGTGTGGGTGCTCCTGGTTGTGGGCGCTAGGCCAGAGATTGAGGCGCCCTTTCTATAACAAACCATGGTCATTAGAAGTCCATGGGCAGCCATGTTTGTAGCCAGTCTCTCGTGAGGTCTGCTGAGTCTGATGATTCAGACCCCTCCAGGAAGCCCACAAAGATCAAGTTAATGTGCCTCGATCTATTCTCCACGGCTCTGGCCCTTTTCTGGAGTGTGGCTATGAAGGACTGGAGCTTGGCCATGTTTGTCCTAACAGGGGTCACATCATCCTCCACAGTAGATATTCTTCCCTCTGCTTTGGTGATCTTGTGGGCCATTTTTCGTAAACCCTGACATATAAGTGTGACATCCAACTTGACCTCCCCAATCCTAGTTTCAACTGCCTCACAGGAGGCCTGGATGGCCTGCAGTATGTTGGCGACGTTAGTGGATGTCGGTGGGTTTAGTTGGGTGGAGGTCTTACCCAATGGACCAGTGGTACCACCGTGAGGGGTAGTTAATTTATCCATTTTAGTTTAGGAATGTGCTGTTGTTCCTTTATGTTTCCCCATGGTGTGGCAGTCCTAGTTGGAGTTCCTGAACTCTGAAGGTAAAAACCAGGGGTGTGGCAGAGGTATCTTCACCCGGCCCGCTTATACCCTGCCAAGAGGGACAGCACGAGCAGCGGGGGTACTTCCAGGATATGTCTATGTGGTCCCCAAACATGTGGATGAGGGAGGCTCACAGCCCCCACAGTGCCACTCCCCCACCTCGGATACAGGTAGCATCAAAGGGGGAGCCATTCTCTTTTCATCTTCTATGGGGTCAATGGCCCACGTCATATCGGCACACTTCAGAGGGATCTGGCTAGGAGAGGCGACAGTGGGCATAGGAGGTCAGCAATAATGATCAGAGCCGTCCGCCCTGCTGTCGGGAACCCAGGTCATCCAGCACTACAAGGTAAGTACTATGTGCACTCTCTTTGGGTAGATCTCTACAGTCAGGCCCGGGTGTTGCAGCACGTTCGCCAGGGCTGGAGAGCTCCGCAAGGCAGGAATGGAGGAGGTCGGTGACCCTTCACAGATGGTGCTATCCAGCTGCTCTTGTTCCGCTGGTGATCTTGGTCCCTCAGTGACACACCGTGCATTAGAAAGCCCTTCGGTGCAGTCACTGTGGCGGCAGGCCGGCTAATCCAGCGCCCAGACTGTCACCCCTGCTGCTGTCGCCACCATCCGTTAGGCATATGGACGCAGGTGAGCAATGCACCGTCAGGCTTCCAGAGGGGGACCAACACCCGCAGCCAACCACTTCTACCGCCGCTCTCAACTCCAGTCCACAAGTCGGGCAGGGCCCGGCCGATGCCAGGCCTCATCTTGGCCGCAGAGCCACACGGGCCTCGGGTAGCCCTCGCTCAAGTCACCACGATGGCTGGGCCTTCTCGACTCCGTCTATCTCAATGAACTGGTTGCAGAGGGAGCCTTTCTAAGCTCCCTTCATGGCGCCAGTGAAGAGATGTGGGACAAGGCACCCATCGTCACTCGTGGGCCGAGCTCGACCTCCAGGCCGCCGGGTCTCCATGTGGCACCTTGCGGAGCTCCGACAACTAGAGTTTCTGGCCAACAGGTCTTCACAGACACATCTCAAGAGTTTCCCTGCCACCGGGCTGCACACAGTGGCATGGATGATGACGGATATTAGGGATGGCTGGGAGCACGCTTAAAGTGGCATCGTGCTCGGGGAAGCCACCCCCCCGCTGCCTCACTTTATTCACCAGCAGCAGCGAGGTGGCAAATTTCTTTCCGCCCAACGTGCACTCCGAGCAAGGGCACTCTGACTGAAGATAAGCATGGCCCATTTCAAATTCATGTTTGAGGGCCCTCCTCATAATACAGAACAATTGCTGCCATCACCAAAAATAAATTGAATTGATACTGAGCACTTGGGGCCAGATTTACAAAATTTCAGGATAGCAATTCCTAAATATCAATTGTCAGCAAATTGCAATAAAGACAATGCTATTCCTAATGTATGAAAACACGCCCCCTTCCAAATACCGAATTATTGTTGGGTTGCAAACCCTAATTGCGAGCCACAATTTGAGGTCTATACATTAAAAAAATTTTTATGATCACAAGCGGTCTGATTCGGCATATTGGGCTGTTTTCGACCTAAAAAATGTTTTGTACATCTGGCCCTTCATTTTTAATTGGACGGGCAAGGGACAATGCAATTCTGTAATCACAGCTCCCCCAAGGCTCAGTGTTCCTCATTTTACTCTCTCCCTCACCCTGCCACTATCCGCGGTCTCTTTTAAAATTTCGGTTTCACTCTATTTAACTCTATCTAGTTACCACTTTATTATTTCTGTCACAATCATTGCATTAATCTGCATTCTTGCCTGTCATTTCTCTCTTCCCATACCATTATTTTGCTGACACGCTCTCTTCCTCTATAACATTTGTTCATTTTAGTATTTTCCTGTCACTCTTTTTCCTCTGACTCTCTGAATCTGCCACTTTTTTACCTTTATGTCAGTGTCTCTTAGTTACGCTAACATTACCTGTCACAGCCTACTCCCTTGCCACACTGATTCCCTTGTCACTGTTTACCTGTCACTATTATATCTTTTTTCTCACAAAATTTTCTCCCCCTTCTTGTCTGAGGCCTTCCTCAGCTCTCTTCGCTCATAAATCATAGGATGACCGGATTTGAATGGCAGTAGTACATTTTGCAACTATTATTTTTCCTTTCTCTCACACAATACACATCTGCATGTGAACAGCTAGGAAAATAATGGTGAAACCCAGTATTTATAGTGCTTTATTGTTGATTAATTAAAATCTTATGATAATTATATAAAATTATGAAAAGGAATAAACACATAAGGGAGGGTACCTCAATAGAGAAACTGAAAACAATGTGAAAACCATGACTTGGGATAAGGTACCCTCGTCAATTAAGTTCGCTTACTGAATCATATATCCTAAAGTCTTAAAATTTAAGTTTTATAATGTGGAACCTTTCCAAAATTGTTTGCTTACATAACCAATACATTTGACAAACTACCTGAGCATTTTGGGATCACAGCCATTTTGCACAAATGATACACCTTCTCAACAGGATTGAATGTAATTTCATTAAAAACATTTCTCAGCCATCTCCTCCGGTTAGCTGCTACCTGTAAACATCAAAGCATTTTATGGTTTTTGGTATATTTAGATCTATTGCTGTTACTATTGTACACTAATTTATCTTTTGCAGTTTTTACACTGTTTTAATAATGTATTACTACGTTATGTTAAATTGTGTGGTGTTAGTTATATTTTGATGATTACCTGTTATATATATGTACTGTTGGGAATGTAATGTGTTTTTTGGGTGGGTTTTGTAAATTTCTTTTACGGGTTTTTATCAACGAATGTGTTCTAGGGGCATTTGGAATTGCCATTTTTTTCTTAAGGAAATCAGTTTGGTGTATAATAAACCAATAGCTTTTACTTTGATTTCATTTTTTGTGCTTCCTGGAGCAGTTCTTTTTCTAAAACAGTTTTCAGGTTTTTTATGGGAACTTGATACTCAGGATTACTTCATGCGACTTCGATTGGAATTGTTATGTTTTTGCATTTTCTTTTGGGATTTTTGGATTAATTTACCTTATTTTTGGTGGATTACTAATTTTTGTTACGTGGAGTCAGAGAAACATCTGCAGCTACAGAACAGTAAGTTTTAATATCTTTCATTTATTTTGGGTGGGAAAGGCGATATTACATTGTTTATATTATATATGTGATTGTTATGTGGAATTGTTTGGATAATGTGTTGTTATTTTATGTGATGGATTGAATGTTATCTTATCTACTTCGGTTTGTGATAGCTACATTTTTTGAAAATAATTTATATATATTTTTTATTGTATCAGTCTTTATTAATATTGTTTGTTGTACTTTTTGAGGACTTTGGTAGGTTAAGATTTATTTTATAGTACGCTTTTGGTTATCATTTCTAAGTAATGTAGTCCTTTGTTATTTATGAAGAGTTTAACTTTAAATTGTAGCATGTCGTACATTCTTTTGGTTTGTTTGCTAAGTTTCGGGCCAATTTGACTAACAGATTGCTCCATTCTTAGTTCTTGATAGCTTTGCTCTTTTTGTAATACTTCTATAAATTTGTATAGCGTAGGTTGAGTTCTGCCTTGTGTGGATTGGAATGCATTGTGCCATCCTTCCACTGCGTTGTTTGTTTTGGCATCCTGTGCCAAGGTGCTTTCATAGACATTCCACCATGGTATTTGGAATTTGGGTTGGTGTCTGTGTCCGAAGCGATGCCGTCTGCCAACCCCTGTGTCTTCAAAATAGTCCATAAGGGGACTAAGTTTGTCTTCATGTTGTTGGTAGACATGGCCTTCCTATTAGTAGATTATAGTGGTTGACTACCTCTGTGACCGGGGCATAGGCTAGTGCTATAATATTTTTGATTTCAAAGGCAAATTGGCTATTTGTGGAATATTCTACACGTAGATGTTTGTAGATGTCTCCATATACTTTGATTGAAATGATAGTAACAGCCTTGTATAGCTATGTAAGGGTATATGTTTTGAATTGTTTGAATCATTTCTTGTTCAAAGTCTATGATAATTTTTGGGGGGTAGTAGTTATTATTAAAGTTCCCATCCATCACCCAGGTTTGACATTGGCTAAGTTACATTAAGATGTTTGCTGAAGAGAATATTAGAACTAGTTTCTTATTATTTAGGTTGTCATGAAAGGAAAGGTTCCTCAATATGTGTAATTGTTAATTGTTCAGGTATTTCTATGTCTAGGTATCTTCTAGGGGCAGGTGGGGTATCACTAGTGGCTTTTTTCATTTGTGCAATTAATCTTTTTAAAGTGGGGATAGGTGATAGTTGCCCTGTTATGTGTTTGGGGCCCTAGGTAAAATATCCTTTAAGATTTTGCTTGTGGGCTCTTGGGAGCTAGTGCTTGCCTCACTTATATTTTGCAATATTTCTTGTATTTCTAGCACATTTGGGGGATGGTTGAGCTTTTTCTTACATGAATTACTACATCATCTTTTGTAGTTGCCCTCCCAATAGCATTCATTAGATTAATATTTAGTACATTTCCAGTTTATATTTTCTGATGATGCACTTTCTTGGCTGTAGGTGTAGCCCATGTGATTTAGTAACTGCTTTCCTTTCTGTGAAGGGATACATTTGGCACTCTCTGGCAGTGTATGTGTAAATATTGTAATAATATGAATATATAATATATTTAAACATTCACACGTTTGTCATTAACATGTTTAAAAATGCATTTACTTCTATTGTGTATACTTAGATGTATGTTTTGGTGAGAATTTTCACCTGGTTTTGAGCTTTTCCCTTGGAAGTGTTTTAATGTGCAGCAGGTGCTTTCGTTTCTGTTGATTGAAAAAGAAAAATGTAAGTTACATTTTAAATGGTAATTTGTTGATAGTTTGTAAGGGTTGAGGTCGTTAGGTTTGTTTTTGTTTGCTATTTGGGTGAGTGTATCATTAATTAGTTATTTATGTATACTTACTTTCTTTTTCTTTTCCTGATTTGTGATAGCTGATAGTTTCTGGTAGTTTGTTGGTTTTTCAAGTTGAATATTTTCTTTTTAGGAGGTCTGTGTAAAAAAGATGAAAGTTGGAAAGAGTGATAATATTTATTTGCTATTTCATATTTTTAAGTTTGTTAACAGTTACATTTTATTTTAAATATAAGTGTTACGTACTTGGTTATGTAGTTGTTAAGATGTATATTTTCTTCTTTAATGGTTTGTAGAAAGGATCTGCCAGAGTATCCTCATCATTTTAGATAGTATTTAGTTGTTCTAATTATTGTGTCTTTTATATTGTTTATTTAATTGTTTGTTTGATTTTATTGGTTAAAGTTGTTTATAGTTTAACTTTATTGGTTGGTTTACTATAGTTAGAAGTTTTTTTAATCAGTTGAACCCTTCTTTGGTAAATGTTAATTTGTGTTTTACTATTTATGTATAATATATAGTTCCATATTTTTGTTTATAACATTATTTATATATGTATATTTAGTAATATTTAGATTGATGTTTACTTGTTTGGTGTCAATAGTAATTATTTGGGGGTTTTATTGTACATATTTTAGAGTTGTAAATTTGTGAGGTGAATAGAGAATATTTTGTTGATGTATTATATTTTTATTTAAATTAAATATGTGTATAACAAGTTTTGGGTTTATTTAAAGGTATTGCTTTATGTCAAAAATGGTTATTTAGTGTTTTATTAATGATTATTTAATTATTTTGGCGATAATATTATACTCGATATTGTGTGGATTGATATTTTTGACATATTCTATGTTTATATAAAGGTAACGATATTTTTGTTTCCGATATTTTTGTTTTTGATATATATAAAAATCGCTATTTCTAACAACGCTATTTGCGTTCTCGATATTTGTGTTTTTTGTGATTAAGTATAAGGAGTAAATACTTTTGTTTTCAATATTTAATTTCCGATATTTTTGTGTTTCGATATTTGTTGGATCGATATTATGTCAGTGATCCGATTTTGCCATGACTACTGAATGAAATGGCTCCATGTTAAGAGAAGTTATTTGTGGTATAAGGAATATAAATAATCAGGGGTGTACTCTTCTGGTGTTTGACATTGAGTCAGACAAGAAATTCTTGAATTCTTTGCTGTTAAAGGGCAGGTCATTGTCAGATTTAAGAATTCCACCAAAGGAAAACTTAAATATTCATCTATGACTATCGTGAGATGGTGTCCATTTCCTAAAGGCCCAAAAAAGTAAACTGCAGCTCTCTCCCATGCATGGGCAGAAAGGTCAGACATTGTCACTGGGTGCTGCGTCACCTTGGGGGACAAGCAATTGCGGATGTTGCACGCCTTCAGCTCTTTTTTGACTCGCTCGTCTAGCCGAGGGAACCACACTCGTTCACTGAAGGCTCTCTTGATGGCTACGATACCATGGTGTCATTCATGGGCCAGCTCGATTACCCACTGTCATAGGCTTCAAGGTATGACGATTCTCGAGCCTCGCAGTATTACGCCATCTTGGGCGACTGCTAGCTCATCCTGTACGTTTTTGAACTTTTGGAATTCAATATCATCTGCAAGGGGCCGGGTACTTCTCCATGATTGCATAGTAATAAGTTCCACGGTGCAAGGGTCCCTGCATTACAGATGGGATTATTTTTGTGCAGAAAGTGGTACCTTTCTGCACAAAAGCAATCCTCAAAAGCATTTCACTCTTTCTATGTGTGCTGCAGAATGCAGCATGCATAGAAAGAGGAAGTGACACAGAGAAATAAAGATATTTTTTTTAATTGGGATTTTTGAACGAACACCCAATAGTAATGATATGTAAAAGCTAAGGAATGGAAAAGTTTAGTCATAGTGAAGTTACTAAGTAGCACTCTTGAACACACATTATCATCACATATAATATTTAGTAGGTTGGACCTTGAAAAGTGCAAGGGCTTGCTCATTTTTATTTTAAAAAGAAATACATGTCAATGGGCCCATGTTCTTTGTAGTGGAAATACATTGATGTAGACATGTCACTCATAAGCACTGCAAATTGGCCTATGTCTGTTGACCAGAGTGGCTCAGCTATCTCATTCAACTGTGGCATAACATCCCTCTGCTAACAACAGATCAAGAGATTGTCAGTGGACGGGACACTGTTATCACCAAATGTCTAAAGACTTGTCATTCTGTAGGAAAATTAGTGACATAGATAGTATGCAATAATTGAGGTTAGTGCTGCACCTCCTCTGTGCGTCTAGCTAATAGACACAACTATAACAAAAGGGTGATGGTGGAGTTAAAGAGAATCAACTAACCTAGTTGTCTTTGACTTACAGCTGCATTTTGCCTAATGGAAATGTATAGAATTTGTGTCAATCTTACGATTTTATAATATAGCACTGTTGAATCAAAAGGAATCAATGTGAATCTACATGTTTTAAATGGCCTATACTTTCAATGATCAAATCATAGTGTGCTGTATGTCCTCACTAACCTCTATAAGAAGGCTAGGATTGTTCAACATTGTTAGTATTGCCATACAAGTGTTTGAGGGACTCTACCTCACCCAGAGTTGGTAAGGCGCAGTACGATGGGGCCAGGAAAGGAGCACCAAAGAACCCTAGGTTTCATGGCTCACACACACTAGGCCAACCCTGACCTGTAAACCCCAAATAACTGCACATTGTATTAATATTTCTCATTTTTGTTTAAATAGACCAGTTTGACATTATACACATGAATAAAATGCAAAGGTTCTAGAGTAAATAATTTTCTTTAAATTGTTATCGGCTTTCATTGTAAAATATGTTTTTATCCAGGGTGAAACAGCAAGATCTCAGCTATCAGCCTCAACTTGTTGGCCACCCAGCTTGAGGAAAGAAGATCACAACTGTTCAGTGGGAGTAGCACGCGTGCCAAGGATGGCGAAATCTCAAATCCAGCCTGACCCATGAGGATTGTGTGGCCAGCAGCCTACATGTCTCCCTCTCTTGAGGACACAAGATATACTACATACAATAGAGAGCTCCCTCATGACCTATATTTCTTTCATCAATGTGGAACTAAATTCAGCATGGGCTTAACAACAATGTCATAACATCAACAGAATTAATAAGATAACATTGATTTTATCATAATTGTTTATTTAACTTCTTTTTTACCGTTGAAGATATATATATTAAAAAGTTCTTTACTTTTTTTCTCCTTTTTTATATAAAACTATTTTCATATAAATATACATACAAGTGAATAAAATTGTTACATGAAATTCAAAAGTAAGTACAATACACTGTTAAGCAAATAACCCCTGAGTGAGAAACCATACAGAAGAAAAATATTCATACATACTCACTCAACCCGAACCATCCAACCTCATACAGACTCATATAACATTCACAAACACTTATATCTGGAAAAAAGGGAGACAATAGATAACAAAATCTCCACGAACATATAGAATAGATGTGTTCAGCAGGATCTGAACAAAATAGGTCGACACGTGTTTCGGTGGCATATAAAGGGTAGTACGGCCACCTTCCTCAGGACCTTGCCAGATACCAAAAAAATCACAATGCCACCCAGGGGATACCTAGAAAGAGTAAACAAAATATATTCAAAAGCCCATGCAATAGAACATTTAGATCGATTGGACCTTAATGCTGGACATACAATTAAAATCACAGTAGTGACTATCAAAAAGAGCCAAAACCCCAAAACACCGAACCCTGTGCAATTCACACAACAAAGAAATTAAATGTATATCTCCCCATACTTACTGTGGGGGATATAGTATACTTTTTGGGTTTTGGCTCTTTTTGATAGTCACTACTTCATTGACCCTTAGGAGGGATTGTTCATCTGGTGCAGTTGAGGACAACACCAAAGAACCTACCACCAAGAGATACAAAAACTGATGTCCTAATGTAAGCATCTGGACTATTCACTTTATCCACCTTATGTCCACGCATTTCCCATCCACTCATTAACTATTGTCTGGAAAAGTACTCTAAGAAACTGTTGACTTATTGTTAGTTTCTCATTCAACATACAAGTTAACTTATTTTCATAAAATCTAAAATTTATGATTTTTTAAGTTATAAATCAATAAAATAATGACTAAAAATGAGTGTATTAGGCTTTTTCTCATAAAATGATTCTAAAGTAACATTATTGTTTTATGGAAACATAAATACATTTCTTTGAATTTAAAATATTTGCAAATCAATTTGTAGACACACAATACACACTACATAACACAAAAGTTTGATTATTGTCATCTCAGTATGTTCATCTATAACGGTTTGCAATATTTGCATTTTCACTAAAAAGTGTAATACATCCAAACACCCAGCATGGGAAAATGACACATCAACAATGTGTATAAACGTACAAACCATGCATAAAAAATAAATTATGATGAAGAATAGGGACAGTTCGTGCGAAAAATAAGTTGAAAAGGAAGTTTATTTAATTTCATGTTGCTGCTGGCTAAAAGATGCATCACATAGCTTGGTTAAGCCCAAAGGTCCCTAAGATATCCAGCTTGCTTATAGACGTGGGTGAATAGTTTGCAGCCAAAGAAGTAAGAATGAAATTTGTTAGACAAGATGTAAAGCTAGCTGATGTTATCAAGACTTGGTATTCGTTGACTAGAAACTTGAGAATTCCTCTAGTTGAACACCCGCCATAATCAATGTGACTGTCAGAAATACAAAACTGTGGTTATGCCAGGAAAACAACTTGTCTGTATATAACAGATAAGCTGCTATGTACGCATTACCCTCTACAGAATGTAAAAATGCATCACTCTTTACATAAGTCTTTAGACAGTATTTTGGTACAAAGTGTTAAACATGTCAAGCTCTAATAAACAGATTTTAAAAGTCTGATAGCAGATATATACAAATGTGAATGTTGGGCATGGGCTAGGAGTCTATACCATGAGTGGAACATTGATGTCAACAATGCTTCAAAGTAAAAAGATACTTATACGTGTCTCATGTTTATTTTGGCAGAATCGATAGTCCTTCAAAAACATGGCAGAACACCTATACACTATTTTCCTACTAAATAAATGCATATTTGCCTTGTAATGTGGTGGGGAAAAAAGAATGTCACCTTTGGCTGACCCTGAAACATCTGCCCAGGACTATCTGACCTGGCTTAACCGTGCCCTCACAAAATTCGCCCCTGGAAATCGATTAAATGCAAGAGATCCAAGCCCTCTGACCCCTGGTATACAGAGGCACTCGGTTAGAAAATCTAAAATGTAGAAAACAGGAGAGATGATGGAGGCTAAATTATGTAACGCATGATAAAGAACTATACAAATCTGCCCTAGCCAAATATAAAATTCTTTTGGTCAAGGAAAAAACTAAATATTTTACAGCTCAAATTGAACAGTCTAGCAACTCACCTAGGGAACTCTTTAAAGTGGTTAACAAACTAACGAAAGTCTCAGCAGCTAAAGGATGCACCAGTAGTCAAACATTTTGTGACGATCTTGCCTTCTACTTTAAGAACAAGGTAGAGCTTATTTTCATTACTTTCAGTGCATCAGGCAATTTTTACCCCACCTCTCATCAATCCTCAGTAACTGCTATCACTCATGCTGACACTTTCAACTTTAACCCAGTTTCCACATTGCAAGTGGAACATCTTATCATGACTACTAAATCAGGATCTCTGATCCATGCCCCCTGTCAGTGCTTAAACAAATTTATGAACCCACAGCAAAATGCTTGGTCAACATCTTCAATTCCATGTTCCAAACAGGAATTTTTCCTTCAGCATGGAAGAAGCCGATCATTCTTCCGCTTCTAAAAAAGTCTAATCTCAACCAGGATACTCCTTCCAACTATCGACCTATTTCTAGGCTCCCTCTCTTGGCTAAACGTATTGAAAATATCATGAATTCCCAACTTACTCAATTCATGAAGGATCACAGCTTGATTGATCCAACTCAATTTGGCTTTAGATCAGAGCATAGTACCGAGACAGCACTGATCAAAGCAAAAGACGAAATCAAAAAAAATCTTGATGCTGGTGGAAATGCTGCTTTGATCCTGTTGGATCTATCTGTGGCATTTGATACTGTGGATCACTCGACACTTTGTCTTCGCCTTTAGACCATGGGTGTCATGGGAGTAGCTTTAGACCTATTTAGATCATTTTTAACTAATAGAGGAAACATTGTAATGCTTGATAAATTGAGATCTAAAACTTTCTCACTTTCGTGTAGAGTGCCGCAGGGGTCCCGGCTTAGCCCCTCACTATTCAATCTCTAAGTGGCTAAGCTTGCTCCTCTGATTCAATCTTTCGGTCTCTCACTCACCTCATACGCAGATGACACTCAAATCGTGGTCTCTGTGGCAAAAAAAGCCAGTAATGCGAATGCCAAGCTATACAGTTGCATGAAAGAAATGGGCACCTGGATGGGCAGACATCGCCTACAGTTGAATTCAGAAAAGACGGAAGTGATGTTCTTCAGAAATGATCCCTGCTTTTGGACTCCGGACTGCTGGCCACCAGAGATGGGCCCCCTTCCCACTACCTCTACTAAGGTTAAAAGCCTAGGAGTGATTCTGGATGACAAACTTAATATTAGTAAACAAGTTAACTCTATCTTATCCACCTCCTATAATCTGCTAAGAATAATCAGAAAGATTCTGCCCTATATTCCAGCTAGTACAAGGAAAACCGTTATCTCTGCTCTCATTTTGTCTAGAATTGATTATTGCAATGGTCTATATACCAATTTACAGAATCAATACTTAAATAAATTGCAGGTTCTACAGAACTCAGCAGCTAGAGTCCTGCTCAACTGGTCAAAATATCAGTCTGCTACCTCAGCCATTAAAGAATTACACTGGCTGACGGTCAGAAATCGCTTCAAATTCTAAACTCTCTGTCTCACTTATAAGGCTCTACATGGCATAGGTCCAGAATTCTTGAGAAAGTCGATCTCATGGTATACTCCTAAGAGGAACCTTAGATCACTGTGCTCTTATACAATTACCTAGTCCAGGTTTAAGAAAGCCAGATGGGGAGGAAATAGCTTACATGCAGGAGTTACCAGACTTTGGAACACCCTTCCTCTCCATATTTGAGCTTCTCCATCTCTGCCGGCTTTCAGAAAGCTGCTCAAGACTTGGCTTTTCAACCTGTGATCTCTTCATCTCAGCATGCTCCTGTACTTTGCCTACTATTAGCGCCAAGAAACCCTTGGGTATATGGAGCGCTATATAACTTTACTCAACATATCATTTGTGATGGAGTGTCCCCTATTACAAACTGTCCATATGCATACTAAGGAAATTTTATCTTTACTTAAAATAAGTTCATTACCAGATATTGTGTATGATTTTGAGATTCGCAGATGTGTAGTCTGCAACAAAAGTGACAGATATCACATCTATTGTATAACAAGTGCTATATAATATACATTTGTAATATTCATGACATTTGTGATGGAGCAACCAGTCTGCCAAAATCAAAATCTGGCCCCTTGTGATGTCTCAGCGTGTGCCCATTATTGAGATTAGTATGCGAACATGTCTATTGTTTGGACCTCTATGATGTGTGTACCTTCTGCCATTGACCTCTGTAGTATGTAACTGATACCCACCATACGCCAACCCCCAAGATGATGTGGCGCTCAGTCGACTTGGCTGGGCTCATTGGACGAATCTTCCAGACAGAAGTTATAACCTTGGGATGCTGTACTCATGCAGTGGTCCTCCACTTAGGTGATGTCAGACTCAGAAGATGTGCCCCAGATGGTGAAACATCACCCACCCTTTACCTGCTCCAGTTGAGGGATAGTCTTACATGCTGGAGAGTGGAGAACCTAAGAGTGGCGGTGAGGACGGTGCCAAAAGTTGGGATTATCTCATCAGAAACAGGAGAGGTGCCACCAATGACTTTTGCAACCTAAACATACTGGTGGCTAAGACATTTTGCTGTTACATTGTTCACCTAATACACCTAGCACAGAATGCGAAAATAAACTTTTAAATGGTGAAGAGAGGTGCCCAGTAGCTCACTCAAATATGTGGTGGGCTGACATATATTTACTTATGGGTTTGTCATTTATTGAGATATTTATATTGTGCAGACAACATCAGGGCGTTTTACAAGTAACAAATAAAAGTACAGTAACAGTTGTCGCCAGTATTTGCATTTATTTTATATATAAGCAGTCCCGGCTCCTGGAGGGAGTTCCGCCGGGCGGTGACGTGCGGATGGGAGGGCAGGGTGGGGGTAGTAACCGGAATCCGGCCGAATCCAGGTAAGTTAGCAAACAAATAAATAAAACGAATTCTGCGCGCGCTGCATCGCCAAATGCGATGCACGCGCTACGAAATTCGTTTTATTTATTTATTTGCTAACTTACCTGTGTTCAGCCGGATTCCGGTTTTACTACCCCCACCCTGCCCCTCCCCCGCCGCACGTCACCGCCCGGCGGAACTCCCTCCAGGAGCCGCGACTGTATATAACGCACATAAATGCCAGAGTGGAGAGGTGTGGTGCAGTGGCCAGGGCAGCTGACTTCCGAGCACAGAGCTCACGGTTTGATCACCGGCTGTGGCGGCAGCTCAGCTCAGCACCATGTGACTCTGGGCAATAGCTCACTTAATTTCCACGACGGCCCCCAGTGCCTTGAGACCCATAAGGGTGAGTAGTTTGCGCTTTACAAATACGGATTTACATTTAGAGAACCCAGCTTCCAGGCAAAAAGCAAAACTGGAAACACACAATCACACTACAAAATAAATTAAATTAACAAAGAAGTACAAGTAAATCAGCATAGGTGTTTACAAGATCAGAGAAGGAAAAGCTCACATTGTTAAAGAGAACCCACAGAGAGTTGCGCCAACAAATACTGTTTGATTCTTTAATTTAATAGGTAATAAATCAGAAATCACCCTGAGATTTCTGGGGAGTTCATTACACCATTTTGCTCAATCCACTATAATGATTTGCCTCCATATTCCTCTAGGCACCATTTGGGAATGTGCCACAAATGATCCTGCCTGGACCGAAGTAGTGTTGCAGGCTGATGGAGTGCAAAAAGATCCAAGGGATATTTTGGTGTTTTGTTCTTTGCAGGATTACATACTAGGTTGAGAGCCCTATACCTCATTGGTTGATCTCTTGATAACCAGAGAACGGTGGATAAACACAAGGCATACAGATAGTCCAGTAACAGAATACAAATGGAGTTCATTGGATTTTTGTGTTAAGTACACAGCAGTAACTAAAACTGCTAAATAGGTTCTGAAAAATGTGCTTTTTAAGCTTGTATGAAATGCTTGGCTTTAAGTCTCATGTCTTGAGGTACAGGCAAGAGAATGCCTGTCCAGCACCTTTGCATTTATGGTTTTTAAAATCTCAAGTAGGAGGCAGTCTTTCCCTCTGGGCCTTCTCTCACCTCCTAAGATGCAGAGTTTGATATTCAACCATCTTGGTATGTAGACTTTATGGGTAATCCATTCTATTTTGAAGGCCTTGAAGTGGATCCTCTGTAGGTTCCTCAGAATTGGGGATATGTGTTCTTTTTCACACGGTGGCTAAGAGGTGAGGAGCTTACAAGAAAGGTGAATGGTAAGGAGATTGTATTCTCTAATGCTGCATTCTCCAGAAAGTGTGTTTTCTCCATTTGAGGCTGTGTGCATTGCATTTTATGTCCATTGGATGCTGTTGCAATGAGATGCTGGTAACATCAGAAGTTGTAGCCTTTGACAGCATTGCCTTCCATTCACTGTGGCTATAAAATGTTCTGTTCTGATTCTGTGCCTCTCAGAGGCTGTCAGTCAGATGTTCACACTAATAAGTGTTGTTTCTATTTGATGCTACGTCCAAGGCCTTTTGAAAGATCCTATGACGCTCACTCCCCATCCAGTGCCTTAATACTGTTGAGTTTTAAGACTGAGTCTTAATCTTTGTTACAAAGGTTACAGCCTTTTAGGAATTTCCCAGTAGCTGGACCATGTCAACGCTTTGTTGAGGCTGCATAGAGAAGATGGAGAGTGCTCCTGGACTGAATCACATGGCTTCCAGAGGGTTACCTAGCGCTCTGTCTGAGTTCTAGGAGCCCATCCCATCGTTGCCAACACCTTGAAAGTTGACCATTACATAGACGCAGGAGAGCTCTAGTGTGATGGTGTTAGGCTGTCGTAGGGTCTGACCCCGAACTTTGCCTGCTGAAATGAGATGCTCTGCCTGCCAGAGATTTAAGTTGTTGATAGTTCTTCGAGGAACACAGTTGTCCGTCCTTCATGGTAGCTCTGAGACAACTCAGTTTTCTCTAGAATTGCCAATGAAAACAGATTTATGAGGGGAAGTGTCTGCACTTGCACTTGTCAGTGGCGACTGCTACTTAATGGGGGTGGCGTGGTGTGGCTGGGGGGGATGAAAAATATATTCTTTTAAATAACCTACCTGCAGGTCGTCCGCCACCTCTCAGTCCTCTTCAGTCATTGACTCCTAGAAGCAGGAAGCACACAGTCTCCCATACCCAATCACGACGCTGCTGTCACCAGCATGACAGCAGCATCATGATTGGTCTAAGCGCTGTGGTTCGGCGCTCAGACAGGGACTGGGAGCCTGCGCATGTTTCCACCCAGGCTGTGCAATACAGCCGGGTGGAGAACATGCTAAGTGCCCATGACTGTTTGGTCGGCCCAAGACGGTAGGCCAAACCGTCATGCGCTCTTAGAGGGTGCCTACCTTTCCCCCACCTGCTCTTGCCAGCCCAGCCCCGCGCTGCCCTGCCCCCACCTAAGCCAGTACCGAAAAATAAAATGATGATAACATTGCGTTATTATCATTTTATTTTTCCTTTTTGAACTGCTCACCGAGCAGTGGGCCGATGCTCCTCCGTCTTAGCGGAGGAGCCGCCACTGGCACTTATGCTTGGAAGCTAACTTCGAGTGAGAAAACCTACATAGCAGAACAGATGCCCCAATTTATTAAAGATTTGGGCTGGTGCTTGTGTGACATAAGGAAATTGATGTAAAAAATACAGTCAATCAACTTATGCAGATAAATTACAGGTGATAAACTTTTGCGCACAAGCTTTTCTAGCCCTAAAAGTCTCCATGAGTGCATTGTAACATGCTGCGTAAAACCCTAAATAATGGATTCAGACTGGATTTTACAGCACAGAAACTACGTGAACTCCCTTATGAGCCACTTTAAACCTATATTTACTCAAGGGAAGAAATACAAAGTAGTGCAAGTAGAGTTGAGTGGAATACCAGCAGCCAATGAAAGCAGGTACAAACAATGGACAAAAGTTACAGGCGTTGACATTGCTGGATTTTTCGATGCGTACTACGTGCAACAATCCTGATTTTTTTTTTTTCCTTGCAGATTGATATAGCGCGAACTTGACCCGAAGGTATTGGAGCGCTTTACATGAGCACCGGTTACGTTACACAAGGACACATTCATGTTTTTGGTGGGCACGGGGAGATTAAGTGATTTGCCCAGAATCACAGGATGTGGACGCGACCCCGAGGCTCGAACCTTGGTTTCCAGCTCCAAAGTCGGCAATCTAGCCGTAAGTCACGTGTACATCACACGTGACTTACACGTGGGCAGTTTCCTGCAATGATATTTGAAATCAAGAATATGCAACGAGGATATGTGGAAGATACCCCATGATAGACTTTGCACCCGGCGACAACATAAAATCACGTTTGGCATCATTTGAGAGTGGTGTTATTTGCGTTTGCTTGTCTGGTGACCTAATCGGTGCAAGCAGGGTTGGACTGGGACAAAAAATAGGCCCGAGCACCAAAATAAAAGTTAGTGAATCAGATAGCTGGAAAAGTGCTCCACATTTGCAAATCAGGGCAGTTTTGACCTTGTAAAGACAAGCCGTATACGTGTTTTGCAAGATATGGATGACTGCATGCATTAGGGCCTGCTGCAGGCACTGTTTGTGGTACAAAACGAGAAAAACCATACCAGTCCATAAAACAGGCCCACAAAGAGCCAAAAAACGGCTCACACACTGACCTGTCAGGCCAGCCATTGGGGCACTGCCAGATTGCCCGATAGGCCAGTTCAACCCTATGGGCAATACACATTGTAAATATGAGGCTGTGCAATATTTGGCAGTTGCAATGCAATGCAGCTCATTTTCACGCAGGGTTGCACACATCTTACTAAATGTGCCCCTGAGACTTTAGTGGGTAAAATTTCTTAGGCAGAATATAAGTTCAAACATGTTTTGTTTCAGTGGTAGGCGTAAGTGAGTTTGACCTGATACAAAGTGACTACACAATGCAAACAGACTTAGGCATGACTTTCAAATGACTCTCCAATGTTCTGAGATGCCTTGAAAAAGCACCCGGTCATATTCTTAGTCTGAGCGAAACAAGTGTCGGCTGTCTAATTGTTCAGGGGCATATCTACAAGGGCTGGCGATAAAATTATCGCCGCTTTAGCGTCCGTTTTCGGACGAAAAGCGGCGATAATTTTAACGCCCTATTAGCAAGGACACGCTAACGTGTGAATCCATGCTTCTTCGCCCTTTCCTTATCGCCCAGCTTTGCATCTCTAATGAGATGCAAAGTGGGCGTTCCTTCCCGAAATAACTGGAGAAATGTCGCTAACCGACATTTCTCCAATTATCAAGGGAATCGCTAACAAGCATAGCGATAAGAAAAGTAGCGATAACCTCTGTTATCGCTACATTCCTTATGCCTGCTTTGAAGCTGACTTAGCCATGATATCCTATGGAAGGTGGATATCATGGTTAAGTATGTGTAGCCCTATCAGCAAGCTATCGCCAAAAGTTGTGCGATTATCGCTGGATTTCCAGCGATAATTGCACAGTTGGCGGCTTGCGCTCTGAATTTTATCGCTTTGGAGATAAGCGTTGCTGATAGCACGCTATCGCCGCAATAAAATTCAGAGTTGGCCGGCGATAATTATCCTCACGCTAAGAGCGCTGAGCGATAATTATCGCCAGCCCTTGTAGATATGCCCCTAAGTCTTATAGTAAAAGACCAGATGACATCACAATAAAGTTTCATAAGGATCGTATCTTTGAGAACACTGAGCAAAATTGATATTCAAGATGCGTACCATGCCTGAAATCTGCAAACATACTTAGCAACTACTGGTTGGGGAGGTCATTCTCAGCAAGGCCGCAGCACCTACTGTGAAATATACTCTGTACATAGTGCCAATTTCGGCAACACACTCCACATCACACATATAGCAATCTCCTGATGAAATAAACACACAAGACACCTTTTTCGTGGAGAAAATTGCTGCAGGTTTAATTGCATACCGAAATATGCCAACATGGTGGGTCAGCTTACGGGCGATCCAAGGGCAGGCAGCCCCTCTGCTGCCTGCCCACCTGATGAGACAAATTGCACCGTGGCACTAACCAATCGGTGCTTACCAATTCTGGGGGAAGGTTTACCCCTTCCCACCTGTGGACCATCAGTCCACCCATCTACTCACGCCACTTGAGGGGGGCGGAGCTTATCCAGGCAGCCCCCGGTTGCTCAGGGTTACAACCGCCCATACGACTAGCGGGGTGCCGTCGTTCCTCCAGGGTCCAACGCGAGGACCACCTGGGGATATTTGGCCTTTGCACCCTTGTTGTGCTCCTGAAGAGGGTACCCCTATGTACCTTTCAGCCTCTGGTAAATGTGCACATGGCACTGTTAACTCCTGCGTGAGGTTTCCACGGCATCCCCTGACCGGGCCCCTAGCCACACTAAACGTGGGGTTATCTCTGACCACCATACTTACATGCCCCCAATTGGTTGCTTAACTTCACATGGAGTACTTCATTTCTTACAGCAGTGCCCTCCTACCCAGAAACGTCAAAACATTGCCTCCCAGGTGTCTGACCAAAATGTTGGGAGGGGAGACACCCCCCCCTCCCCTAGTCTGTGACGCAACTTCTTCAGCAAGCTGTTCTAGCGTATGCTTGGGACCCCCAACCAAATCAGTGGTGGAAAAACCCATGCCTCCATTTCCTGCATTCCGCCCATCGTGCCACTCTCAAGATGCACGAAAGGCCATTCACCCAGCCCTTTGATCCTGGCAGAATAAAGAAATGCTAGGTTGCTAAACACATATTTTGAAGCACTGCACACTAATCTATACAACCACTCAAGATTGCACCTAATTTCACACAAAACACTGCACCCCACCAAACATCTGATGCATCACAGGGTTGTCTTTGGTATACTCAAAATTCGCACTGTACATAATTCACTTAACCCGTCCTCCGGTCACTCCCCTGGGTGGCTTACGGACGGATGTACTGTTTAAAACTTGGGATTCCCATCGTCCCACCTGCATGATGCACTCCGCTGACAGGCCCGCCCTGAAAGCTGCAGTCGCTGCCCCTGTCCGGAAACAGTGACTGCAAAAGCGCTTGCCAGGACCCGCATCGCCTGACATTGTAGAGCATGCCTAAATTACCTGTTCAACCTGAAAATTGGTAAGGGGCGTGCTGTCAGCATGAATCAGTGAATAACCCTCTCCTGAAGTGCGAGGGGCCAGGTAGGAGGCGACCAAACCCACTGGGCAATATCTCATATCCCCCAGTTGGTGCCACCAGATCACCCTCCCTTGTCCCGCCTGGTCCGTTTTTGATCTTCTCACTAGGATTTTAAGGGAAGCCCCAGAGAGCACTGCGTCATGTCCCCTTACTGCCGCTCCAGATGTATCTGTTTTGGACCTTGCCACTAATTAGCTGATTCTCAGGGCCCTGGAAAATGCCAGGCTGCAGTTGCACATCTGACTGCGAATTATAGTTCGTGAGTTGCCCTGCTGATGTTCCCACCCTAGCGTTAGTAGCCCACTGCATAACTTCTGCTCTTGTGTACCAGGATGCAGAGCAGCGATAGAAAAGCTGCTGGAAGGGGAGAACAGGAAGACTGTCTGTACAACATCCGATCCCATTCTAACTGCGGGCTCTAGTTGGGTGCTGTGTTGCGGTATTGATACTCCCGCCCTACTGTGATGAGGAAAAGCTCAACTATCCGATGAGCCTAGAAATATGTGACCTTAAGCCAGAGGTCTTCAAACTTTTGTAGGTTGAGCCCCCCCAGCTGAATTTTTTTAGATGTCGGGGCCCCCCCACCACCTGACAGAAATTTCTGGAATCTGGTACACTACATAATCGACCGCCACCCGCATATCCCGGGCCATATCCGGCAAATAATGTTCAACACAATAAGAGTGTTTAGTAAACTGCAGGTTTGTGAGTGGGTGTGGTTAAATGACAGAGGCTTTTACACAGCTCAAAAACAATTTTCCAAGATAAAATGTTTGCAAATTGTTTTTACTAGGATGTTTTATTTTACACAAGACAGATTGATAATAACACCACCAACATTAATGTGACAGGTGTGCCTATTTTTCGCCACAGAGACGGTCAATCTGTGGATGGATTTTTGCTACTGCCATCCTCAGGCTGTGCTCCACATCCACTAATTTTACAGTGAATAATATCTGTGAAATCCTCCAATTTCTCATATGTGAGGGCCTGTTTTGATCTAAAAAACTTTTTTATGGTTGTTGCATGAAACAAACGCATTTCTCTGCAAATAGTAATAGACTCTCTCACATCAATCACATTCAAAAGAAATGAAAAAAAACGGTATTCACAAGAATCTGTTTAGGAATTATTCCAGGCCATAAGGGCAAAAACAGAGCTGTCTCTATCAAGGGGCCCCCTGAAAGGCTGGATTGCAGTGCATGTAAATGTGTACTTTTGTACTTTAGGACGAAAACTTGATGGGGCACGACATGCCCATACTTGTGTACAGGGGCGCAACTAGACCCGAACTTCGGGGGGGGGGGGCTCTAACACTCCCAGCCAGGGCTGGCCATAGCACTGGTCGCACACAGTGCAACAGTATTTTTGGCACCCCCCTCCCCCATTTCCTCCTTCTTTATGAATTCCCTCACTACCACTCACCAACAGTGCACCTCATTCTCTATAGCACCTTTCTGACAAACATTTCATTTTTTATAGCACTACTCATAGTTTACTCACACTCAGTTCAGTGATCTGCATGGTACACGTTCTTTGTAGCAGGCACATTAAACCTCTGCACTGTGTGGGTGGCAGGAGTGCCCATGTGAGTGCACAGTGAGCGATGCATCAGTGTGAGACTGAGGTGAGAGGAGTGACTGCAGGGTGAGTGAGGTGAGCATATGAATTTGGGTGCGGATGTAAGTGCAGAGTGGGACGAATGAATGTATGGTTAGTGATGGGCTTATTTGAGTGAGATTCAGATTGAGCAGTGAGGGGGACAGGTGAGTGAAGTGTCACATGAGTGCAGGTTGAGTAGTGTGCTCGTGTGACTGCAGGGTGAGGTACAGGGCGAACAGCGCAAGTGCATTGTGAGTGCAGAGTGATCACTGTGAGTGCAGGTTGAGCTGGTGAATTCTGTGAGTGCATGGGGATCAGTGTGAGGGCATTGTGATCGCTGTGAGTGCAGGGTGAGCATGAAAGTGAAGGGCAAGAATGAGGAGAGAGTTGTCTGAATGCAGGGTGCATTCCCAGACACTTGAGGTAACTCAGCATGTTATTGATAGCGGCGTAGGGTTTCAGATATGTTAAACTATTGCTATTATGGCATTAGCCAGGGATTGAGGGTGGAAGAAATAAAAAATGCGCTGATCTTGCAACAAACTTCCAGTTTTATGATTAGGGTTGCCAGCTCATTATTTTGATGTCCCAGGCGGTACACAAATAAGCAGTCACCTAAAGCTGTATTTTCAGTACTTATCTGTGCGTACTTTGAACAGCAAAATAAATAGAAAGCACTTTTAATTTTGTTCTAGGGCTGCCTGAATGATCCTTGACTGATAATTAAAGGGAACAAAGACAGAAAAGTCACATTACAAATTAATACAAACTTCTTTACTTATAATCTGTATTTAGTGTCAAGACAAGCAATTTGCAGGCTCTTTAAACAACACATGGCTGGCATTTTCTTTTGTCAACTTGAAGCCATTTTAGCCCTGTGGACGTTGTGCGCCTGCCTGTGTAATTTTAAAAGAAACGTGGTCTCCTTTCTGGGAAGAGGAGGGGGTTACATTCCTAGGGCTGAAATAATTCAGCTGCAGTGGGAGGCAAGGAGTCTCCTCTGCTATGAAACCAAACGCGAAGGAACAGACAGTCCACAGTGGACTGTCTGTTCGTTCGCTTTCGGTTTTAGCAGAGGAGACTCCTTGCCTCCCACTGCAGCTAAAGCATTTCAACTGTAGGAATTAACTAGCTCATTGGAAAAGAGATTGTTAGGGCAGTTTGAGCAAGGGCTCTGTTCTGGAAGGTTATTTCTCCTTCTGTGACTTTGGTAGTTTTATCGGAATCAAGGTCTGCTGTGCTTAGAGAACGACAGAGGCACCTCCTGCAATTGTCTTTTATTATGAATTTGTAAAATTCTTCCTGCATGCTGGCGACAAATTGTTCTGCTGTGCTCAGCCAGTGATAAGTTGCTGCTGTTTTTATATGTTCTCCAGAAAAAAAGATCTCTGACGCTCGTGTCTCATTGCAGATTACTATGCAAAGGCAATATACCGGACTGTATATCAGTTACACATATCTGGTGTTTGAAATTACTTATGGGTGTACATTCAGTGCCGTGATTGCTTTGGTTGTGCCCCCATGTTTTGAAGTTTTACTACGTCACTTTGCTAGTCTAAGTAATAAGATCTGGAAGATGATTAGACTGCTCTAGGACGGTTAGCTCGTGAAATTAAAAAAGAATGAGCACGTCATGCCCCATCGATTTCCCCTCCCTCCCCCTCCCTCCAACCCTCGGTTACTGCTGACCCCCCGGCCAATTCCTCCCCAACCCGCCCCCCACCCCTCTTCGAAAAAGCACTCTTACCTGTTGTAGATTTCATTTCAGCAAAGTCCTTCATAGCCAGGTAACGGTAAAACCCAGGAAACAAAGAAGAAAAGGCAGCAAGCAGTGGAATGCAGGAACTTTATGCACACAAATTTTGCGGCACTTCCTGCAATCTCTGCTGCTGTCCCATCATTGGTGGAACGTCAGTGGTGACGTTCCTACCTTCTGATTAGCTGCAGCTGCTCCGGAGTTCTCCTATCAAAAATCCCCATTTGAAATGGGTCACGACTTGCGATCATAGCACAGTACAAGATAAACAAAGGTAAGATTTTACAGTGCAGTGCGCGCCCCCCCTGGGATGGTGTCGCGCCCCCCCCAGGGGGGCGCGCCCCACAGATTGAAGAACTCTGCCTTAAGCCAAGGAGTCCGCGTGAACTTGCCGTGACTCCCTCCTTTCTTACAGGAATTCTGCCTGTTCAGTTTATCTGTCGAGTTTTTCCCCCCAGACTTCCCAGGCTGGTTACTGCTAACCATGTGAGCAGCAGCTGGTGAAAAAGAAGGAAATCTCCCAGTTGCCACCTGCACTTATACACCGCCGCCTAAAGTGCTATGTTGAAGTACCTAACTTAGGGAAGCTACAAACTTTGCATTGGTCATGAGAACCGTCATAAGCACAAATTTTTTCATGGACCTACCTCTAAGTGAGAATGGCTCTACCCAGCCATAGGCCCAGAGATACACATGCATTAAACCCACAGATACACCTTTGAGGTATGTTAACCTGCCCCAGAATCTGCTTCTCCCTGCTCCTGGTGTAGGAGCCTGACCTGGAGGTACAACCCCTCCGCCCCTGAAACTCTCAAAGATATCTGCTGGCTGAAGCTGTGACTCAATTCGTTACCTTTGTTTGCCCAGGCCTGTAGAAAGTAAATTGTACTCCTTGCCTATGGAGTCTGGGTGAACTTAAGGTGGGTGGGGGGACTCTTATCTGCCTTTGCAGTACCTGAGTTAATGTTTTGACCAATTTACGGTACACATGCTGCTGAAACTGGCCCTTCAGATCTCTGACTCTCCCATTGGAGCATGAACCTGTGGCTCTAACTAAGAACCTTTTAAAGCAAGGACTGCCCCACACCAGCAGTGCTCAAACCCTCGCGAATCATGGTTCTTTGCACTGTCGAGGTTAGCCTAGGTGATAGTTCCCTTGACGTTTAGTATGGGGCCTGCTTCACACTTAAAGGAATGCCTGCTCTCTAGAAGGGAAAAGATGCACAATAGAACTGGCTGCTACTAATGATACCCATGCCTACCTATACTAGGCTCGGAAAGGGATCACTTGCTCTATAATTCCCTAGATCCTTGCCTGGCATTCCTATATGCCCAGATATACAAAGCGATAATGGCTCCCTCAGTCATCCTGACCCGAAAGCCACCTCAAACCGCAGAGACAAGATGAGGTATGGTAACCTGCCCCAACTCTGCAGAAACATTAACATGTGCGAGCTTGCAACAAACATCTGAAAAAACATGCCAACCAACAAGCCATCTCCAGCACCCGGGGGTCAAGCAGCCCATTCCTTGACCTGAACACTAACCAGGTAAGATTATGGATGGTATCAAAGGATCCATCTCTCGTCGCATGCTTGCAACACTTACCCTTGCATCACCCTAGTCAGTAAAACCAATGCAGGGTAGCATGCAAAGCTAAGCCCACAGAGAAATCGCCTGCCTGTGCGAGCAGACCAAGCATTCATCGCTCCCCAAGCCATCTGAACTGTCCATGAAAACTCTGCCCCTATGCCCCCCCCCAGCTTAAAACAGCTGGACATGACCCGGTTACCAGGATAAGGAAATTAGTCAAGGGCATGGCAGAGGAGACCAATCCTCCCTTCAGATTGAAACAAAGTATTGATTAACAAGCATGCTCATCTATTGCAGGAGTCGTCCCCAATTGCTGGCCCAGGTGTACCTTAAGGGGTAATTATCTTGCACCGTTATCCAATGTGCCATTGCACTCTTAAAAGTACTTATTAAAGCCACCCGCTGTGCTACTGATTCTGGCCGGAACCTAGACGCTCTTGGCATAGGATTAAAACATGTAAGCTGGCGTCTGAGCTTAGTATTGCGTGCTGCCTGGTCCTGCCACCTCTGCTATTATACCCGTCAATTGGCGCATCCCGAAACATTGGACCGTTGAAGCTGGACGTAATTAATTAATAATAATTAAATAATGAATAATTGTCAGGAGGCATCTCTGGATAGATAAATCATCCCCTACAAACTGAACAAAGTATTGATTCAACCAAGCTTGTTCGACTATTGTACAAATCGTCCCCTTAGGACTGGCACAAGGTAGACCGTAGTAATAATAGCATGCGCCCTTTTAAAATGTGCCATCTGCACGTTCCAAATTACTTTGTGTTGTCACCGGGTGGCCTCCTGATTCTGGCCCAAACACTTGAGGCCCTCTCTTCGGCATTGGTTTGAAACTAATTAGCCTACCAATTCTTGCTTGGTAAGACTGCCGCATAGTTCTGCCTATTCTGTCCTTGTATCCATATATTACTGAACACGTAACCTTACACCTACAGCAATTCTGGAAAATTGACTGTCAATGGTTGTTGGTTGCATAAGGTACATAAGCAACAACTTATGGCTTTGTTGTGAGAATGTTGTCCAGATATACCCTACCAACTTAACCATACACCTGCCCGCCCGTACTATTGGCTTTGACAAAACCTGTTAGCCGCATAAGGTAACCAGGCCCCAACTATGGCTTCGTTGCATAGCTCACTTGCAACATCATTAAAAGACATCCACCCTGTGTACTCCCATGTCTCATAGGAACCATCCGCAAAGAAGCGTGTACACTCCACGCCAGGGGAAGTCATTATATGGACGGATCAATCTTGGCGACTAAATATCATTAAAATCTTCTCAAATACTCCCAATTCCTAATATCCAGCTTTCATCATTTGAAAGACTACACGTGGAGCTATATAAATCTCCAAGCATTTAGGGGGGAACCATCCTAAGGAGAGCATTCATAGGCCATTGTAACTTAAATAGTAAATTTTCAAATTTGTCTAAATTTCATCATTGGACTGAACAGCCCCTGCACTGCTAATTTGGTGTACAACTCATGTTATGAGCTCTCACCCCCCCTCAGGGAGTCCAGCCTCACCCAATCCCCCCCGACTGACTGCTTGTCCTGCCAAACCCAGGCCGTTCTAGTCCAGTGAGCCTCTCTAGGCCCCTCACCTGCCCCGTTAATCGCCCCTTGTAACTGAAACAAAATATTGCTTAAAAAAGCATGTTCATCCATTGTGCAGATCATCCCTATTTGGCTGGCAAGTGGTAGGCCTTCAGGACTAATTAGCATGCACAAATCTCACATGTGCCTTTAAAAGTCCTTGTCGTGCCGCCTAGTTGCCTAATGGTTCTGTCCCTCCCCTAGAAGCTCTCACTTCGGCGTTGGACTGAAACAATTAAGGTGAAATCTTTGCTTAGCATAGTGTGCTGCATTGTTCTGCCTCTTCAGTCATTGCATGCAGCTATATAACAACACGTGAAATTCCACCTACAGCCAGCCCGGGCTGTTGACCTTGTCAATGGAAGATAGTTGTAACGGAAAATAAGCCACTACTATGACTTCGATGTAAACTTATCGAAAATGCTTCAATACAGGAATGATGAGGCTGTGCAAGGTCTATCATGACAACCGGGACCCGGCTAAGAGCATTGAAGGTGGCAGCTGGGCCCCATCTGCATGCAATTGTCGCTATCGTTCCCTAACCCTAGCCCCGAAAAGATGCTCCACTCAAAATAACGTACTCTATTCCAGATAACTAATGGGGCTCAACCTCACAAAACATGGGGAAATTGACTACCCACCATAGTTTCCAAAGACACATTGAGCAGGAGTAATTTCCCGTATTCTGCGTACTCGGCTGCTGTACTTCGAGATTGGAAACACCCCCCTCAGTTTATGGTGAAGTTGATGAACACAATTACCACTCTGGACCGCTGCAACATAAAACGTGTGTTGCTATGCATTTCATGAAAAACCAAAGCATGCGACTACCCCAGCCCCGCAGGAAGGCAAATTAAATGTACGATGTCTAGCGTGGACTGGGCCCATCTTGATTTGGGTGAGGAATATTAGCTAAGCTGGTGCCGGGACTAGAACCTAACCCCCAATCCACGGCAGAAGTCCAGTCCGTGGGCCACCTGTAACAGATTTTACAAGGCATATTCGATGGCAAACGGGCAGAGACAGCCCCCCAGCAAGGGTTCCCCCACTTGACCTCGAAACCGTACTCGTTTTTGACTACATCACCGCCCCATCTACAAGGCAGCAACAATGCCCCTGCACAGTGACTCCACGTCACCTCTAACGCCTAGTTGGTGATGTCGCCCGACCGCAAGAGCAGCTCTGCCCAGACCGGAACAAATTCACGCAAGCAACCTCCAGACATGAGGAAGTGCGCTCCTCCGAACACCGCAACCTGATTCAGCCCCGGCCTGAGGTCAAGATTCGTGGAGATGCCGGGAGCAAGCGAGCCCAGTTCGCTATGCTCTGGAGAGAGTCAGCTCCGCAAGGCAAGCCCCACGCTATCCTAGGAGGTATGAAAGTGGCGCCAAACAATACCCACCACCTGCCCCGCTCCGCAACGCAAGTTGGGGTCCGGCGGTGCGACGTTTTGCCCCCCTGGGGGCCCGTGGGTCGAAACTTCTGCCACTAGTCGCACAGCCTGGCTCTCCCAACCCAGTAAGTCGAAGCCACACAAAAGAAACGACCGCCCGGCGAGCCACAAACACCACTGTGAGGCCGTGAAACCGACGAGGCGCTGCCCGAGGGCCCCGGGATCCGAGCGGCCGCCCGGGTTGGACCCCCCTCCGTACTGATCCCAAGGCTCCCCTGGCAAAACTGGCAGGCCCCACCCCATTTTAAATTTTGCTACCGCGGCTCAGCGGCCGCCCGGTGGGCCACCCTCCCACAGCAGGGAACGCAAGATCAAACCGGGACTGAAGAAGGCCGCCACCACCCCTGCAACTGTGTGCCAGACGAGGAGGGCAACCGATACATGTGCCCTCCCTGGCCACGATGTAAACCCGGGGGCAGAGAAGGCCGCCCCCGCAACTGGGCTCCAGAAGAGGACAACCACTACCCTGTGCCCCTTCCCCGGCCGCCCTTCACGTATCCGAAAATAAACTTAGCAAATAGAAATAAATGCACTGTTTGAAAATTTACCACCTTGGGATACTTTTACAGCATTGGCAAGATTCGAACCCTTGTCCTGTGAAGGCCTGTGCCACCCAAGGAACAAGACTTACCGTTGAGCTATAGCTCCTTGGTAAATAAAGTATAATAAATAAAGCTGCCCTTTGACTGGAGCACCAGCGCTCACCACAAGCCATACACTTTTAGCCATCATTTTACTTTTACAAACCACCTTTGACCAACGAAACTTTAATCACTGGACAACCCTTTCAAAACAAAGGACAGTAGTCCGTCCTCACACTGGGGCAAAGTTTGCAAGCAGGCCACTAACCCTGCATCTCTGCGGCTGCCGTGAATCTATGGCAGTGTAACCAGAAAGCCCCACCGCAACCGCACTTAAAACAATTTTGTGGCCTGTCTTTTTCTTGCCCTGAGCGGGCCCTACTTCCGGGCCAGTTTGAGGCCTGCCCAGAAACTCGCAACCACTAAACACGAGGCCCCCGCTCTGCTGCAGCTTTTCTGCCCCGATATCGAACCACACTATCGAGCCAGCCTGGAAGCCGAGTAACCACCCCCAAAGGGAGGGGGATTAGGGCTAGCAGAACAACCGGCCACACCGGCCCAAACTCACCACAACCAAAGACGAACGCTATCTCGAATGTGACACGACCGATGCAACCTGACACTGCATACAGCGGTGAGCGTGGGGACCGCTCACCCGCAGCATGCAGCAACCCCCTTCACACTCACCTCGAGAACAGAAGAGGCCCGCTAACGACGCAACGCATCCGCACCACACGACGGAGGATGCACGTGGATGCAACCACCACACCGCCGACGCCAGACCAGCACAGCGTGCCCAGCGGAGGACAAAACAGCGTGCAGGATAGCCAGCAAAGAGAGCGCCAGGTGGGCGGGAGAGGTACTTAACCTGGCTCCCCGCCCACCAGCGCACCGGAAATGACGCGGGGCGCGCCGGACCCATAGGGGGTCCCTACAACACTGGACTGTCGCCGTGTGCCATCATGTAGCACTAAGGCGGCCGCCCTCCTATGGGGGCCCCCTGCGTGGGCCGCGGGCAGCCACAATCACTCAGTTATACGAGTAGTTCTAGAAGGAGTGCTCTCTACAGAGCTCTTTCTGTTTCTTTGAATTCTATGTCTACCGCAGGTAATATTTTGGGTGACCTAGTCCACACAGATGCTGCACTACCTTCAGATTTTGTTGCTTTCTTGAATGTTTACGTCATGGTCGACAAAGATGGGTTGCTTCCCTGTATACGTCATTGACTATCCTTTGGGGCACTGTTCACTCTTTTCGCAAGACTCATTCACACTAGTTTAGCAAGAGCTGTGCTCTGCTTTTCCTTTTGTGCCTGAACAAACCCTACTATATTTGAAGGCAAAACAAGACCCTGACAGGCCCTCACTGCCATCTTGTAGACTCAGAAAGCAATGAATGAGTGAATGATTTTTCATGTATATCACACTCTGCAAAATGAATGGCCTCTAGGCCCCTGGGAGATTTCCAGATATGGATCTTCTGCTTGTGAAAGGTGCTTGATTGAGAGCACTAGAGCCTGAAGTCCTCCCCAGAAGAGGGAGCTGCTGACACTGCCCAGTGCATCAAACCTGCTCAGGAGATAGTTCACACTCAGTGGACATAAACACTGGGCCTCTCTGCAGAGACTGCCAACTGAACAGTGATACTCCCTGCACAGTATCAACCAGTAGTCTTTCATTACTTAACAGTGGAGGCCTCTGCAGGGAGTATCTGTAGTTTCAGTGCAGGCTACACCCTGGTTTAGAAGCTGCTTAGCACTATGTCAACAGAAATATGTCTGGTGAAGAGGACGCTATACCAGTCTGGCCGGTTGAAGGCATCCTGCCAGATTTTTGTTGTTGATAATCACATGATCCCACGTCAGCTTCAATTCAAGGTTATTGAGTGAGTGAGGATGGATTTATCCCTGACACCAGATCTCTTTTACCGTATTATTATGCTTATTATTTGGCACTTACGTACAGCACAATTGCCCATTTTTGCAGAAACACAGTGTATTCAGTCATCTCAGATAACTTTCCATATACCCCAGCCTGGACTCTGAGGCCCCGATTATTAGTGGGTTGGTGCATTCCGACTCGTGTGTAAACACGTGGTTTAGGCAGTGGTCAGAATTACGAGCTGGAAGTTATAATGATCAAATGCGTTAAATACCTCAACCTTCATAAAATTTCGGCAGGTAAAACTTGCTGAAATTTATCAGGGGAAATGTGTACGGGATTTACCATAACATGTAGGTTTTTTTGCCTTAAACACCAAAATCTGCATGTTATTCCCCAAAACTCATAATAGACTGTAGTTATCGCACTATATAAACAGAGGAGCAAAAGAGGGAAGCATACCAAGGGCGCCCTCGCCTCAACTACTCACATTATACACAAAAGCCCTTGGTATGGCACACACATCAAATCCTTTTTATACAGGTTTTCAGGGTCCACTTCTTCTATATCTAAGATAATGCTATCTCTAGTGTATATCTAAAGAGGAATCCCTGTGTCAGGGGCGTAACAAAGGCCCCCGCAGACCCCGCAGTGCGGGGGGGGGCCGAGCTCCAGGGGGCCCCCTCAGCAAAGTATGTTGGCCTGAGAGCTCCTGAGTGAGCCGGAAGGTCGGCCCTCCATATACTTTGAAGGGGGGTTACGCCACTGCCCTATGTGTGAGTACTGTTAAAACAAAAAAGTCTGGTGCAGAGGAAAAGTGCAGCTATAAAACATCCTTAGAAGAAAAACATAGGGAGAGCCTCACATAAGCAACCACCAGGGAGCGATTGGCAGGTTCTCACCAATTTGCTCACTACATCATCATCATCACCTTTTCTATACATGGGAAGGAAACAACACCCCAACAAGTGTAGAAGAATGTTGTGTGTGTGTTGTAACCTATCTGCTTGTATTGTGTGAACACATCTCAACACCCCCCAGTTAGTTATCGCACCCCATACATAACATACCCTGGTTTATCGTTCTATAGGAGGTGTGATAAACAGCACCTTCACTCAGAATCAGGGCCTGATTAGGTTTTATTTTATTTACTTGTAGGTTTTCTATAGTGCAGACCAGGCCTCAAATGCTTGGGAGGATGTACAGCCAAAGGATTTTTATTACAAATAGCTTCAGGGCAGTGCATAGGGGCCCTGAGTTTGAATGAGTCGGAGGGAGTGTGCAATTTATCACAGCCAATGAAATCAGACTCTCCAGGGTTTGGAATTTATCCGGTGAAACAAGTTGCAAGAATTGAGTTTTGAGGAAATTAGATGCGGATTTTGCTACTCCCCGCATCAAAATATGCATGTCATGGTAAATATCGTGCTCTCTTCCCTTTTTATTAAATTCCAGCAGGTCTGATCTGCCCAAATTGAATGAAGGGTGAGGACTTTATTGCTCCCACAAATTAACGATGCGGTAAAGTCCATAAAAATCGGAATTCTGACCATAGTGTCACTGGCACTATCCAGAAACATCATACAACAAATAAAGGATCCATACCCTTCAAAAATAGGGAGAACCGCTCCTTGTCGGTGCAGAGGATCACAGGATGTGTCTGCAGAAAGACATGTACAACAATTCATATGTAACAGTATATTGAAATGAAGCAGGATCGCTTTACAGGTAGACACAGAAAACAGGAAATTAAAGCTAAAGTAATGCCCGAGGAGTAGACATAAGTTACATTTATGCACACCACACACAGAAAGATTCTGAATTTGACACCGTGCACTATCATCTGAGGATGTACTGGTTATACTTTAAGTGAGAACAAACAGGGCTTTAAGTGGGCCGGGTCTGTCCGGGTCTGAGCACCGGCAGTTTTTTTTTGGGGCCCTCGAAACGGGTCTCTATCGGGCTCTCTTTTCGCGGCTGGCAAAGGTAGTCCTTTCTTTTTTTTTCTTTCTGGACTGCATTGAGAGCTCAGTTTCCTCACTGAGTAGTGGAGGTCACGGCATGACGTCCACGGCACCACGGCATGACGTCATGCCAGGTGAGCTTTGTTGGAGGAAGGGAAACCCTTTAAGAGAGCCATTTTCTCTCAGGATTTCCCTTCTCTTTTTCCAGCGCAGGAGCAACGTCGTCGTGGTGCCAGCGTGGGATGTTGAAAACCGAGACTTTTAGAAACAGCTATCACTTTCTCTTTCCTGCTTTCGTTTATTTGCTCCCCTGTGAAATGGATCCAAAAAAGAAAAACACTTTTGCTGGAAACGTCCTCTTTTTGTGACTTTTTTCAATTTCTAAGTGCAGCCTCGGGGTGGAGAGAACTAAAACATTCAAAATATGAAAAGTAACTAGCTAAAGCAAGACAGAGTGGTTGCAAGGTGGCCAGGTTGATTTATTCACACCTAAACACATTAGCGCCACTTTACAGTGTTTGCCAGTGAAGCGCTACTTTTGTTTTCTCGTCTCTCTTTGAACAACATTGTTTTCCCTTGGTGGGAAAGTGCACTATTCCTGGAGGTACTGAAATGCCTACTTGATGGGTGAATTGGAAAACAAAATGTGTACAGCGGCTGTGTGTTCACGAATGTGGTCTTTTTAAACCATACTGCTTACGTTTTGTAAGGATATAAGCAATGGGCATTGAAACGGGTCCCTTCTGGGCCCTGTAGTCATGGCCTTACCTTTTCGGGCAAAAGCACTCACTAATTTCTGAATAATGAGTGTAAAAAGAAAAAGGTAACCATGTTGTTCCTGCTTACATTTCATGTGCTTTACTTAATCTTGCATTCTCTATGAGTGTTTGCTTTTTCTAGGATGTTGTTAATTTTTTTTGTAGGCAGCATATTGCTCTTGTCTAGTGCGTAATTTGAATTGAGTCACATCCAGGTGTTTATAGCGGGTCAGTGCAGTGCAAGTTTCTCTCAGTGGGGCAGTATGGTGTTCAGTGGGGGAGAGGATGTGGCACTATGGTCAGAGCTGCGGAATTCGGAACTGGGGAACCAGGTTCAGCCTTCATGACCAGTCCACCAGACCACTCCCGCTGAGGGAGCACATTCCCATGCTAGACCTTAGAAGGCCCGCAAGATCTTAAAAGCCCTGGTGTCTTAGCACCAGCAGGTGGACCCTAGCAGTGGCATGTGTGGGTTAACCTTGAAGGCCTGTCCGCCACAATTTATTCTGAAGTTCACCTCCAGTCTTGCTGGCAGGCCTATCAAGCAGCACACCATAGAGTGACAGTGACTCTGTCACTGAGGTCAAAGGACCCTTGAGCAGGGTGGCTCTAGGGCAGTGCGACCGCACCAGGCGCTGACCACCCGCGATCCGTGCAGCTAACAGCAGTGGGGCAGAGGGGCCGGGTAAGGGGGATTTCAAGGGACGATGCTGAGGGAAAATTAAATAATTAATTTCCTTCACCATCATCCCTCGAAACCCCCTTACCCGGCCCCACCGCTGTTACCTGCACGGACCGCGGGTGGCACTGACTTCAGGTGGGGGCGTCCTGTTTGCAAGTATAATATGGTTTTAAAAGCACTTGCTGTCTCCTTCCTGGCCTCCAACAATTGTTGGCAACAATTAAAATGTCATGATAACTCCAGGGATTAATGTTCTTAGTAGAGAGAGATGGTGTTTTGTCTAGTGGACGTTTTGACTCATGGAAAGGAAGCTCAGAGGATTAATGTGCCCACTGCTAAGAACATGTACCATGCAGATCACAAAGTGCACATAATGTAAATAGGTCAGTGGGTTACTGCTTTTGTCAGAGAGACCCTATTGTTACTTGCAGTTAATAAGTTAAAATCCTAACATAGAACAGTGAGCTATTAACTGTCATGTAAGAGCTGCATGCAAACTGCAAGGTATAAATTAGAGCATTATGTTTTTTCCACAGTCTTTGATTATCCTAATGTTGCAAAAAAGAGTTCATTTGGGTAGAAATCAATTCTGATTATTAAAGAGAACCCCCAACCATGGTATTACGTTTTAAATTCTGAGTTTGTGTTTCTCCAGACCAATCACTATTAAACTATGCTGCCTACTAGTATGGTTTTCATGTGACTCCTACACCTTATAGTCCTTTATCTTATGTAACATTTCCTATACAGTGATTTACACACATATACTACACTGAGATAAGCAATCATACGTGATGTAAAGTGCTCTGACACCCTATACTGCTATTAGTGGTGCTGTAAATTTTCTGATACTTTATTATTTTGACATTTTTACACATGCTAACAGTATCCGCAAAGATTTTTCCTTATTAGTACCAGTGGAACATACAAGTGCAGCAGTGAGAAAGTTGACCAGTCAACCTTTGCAATGGGCCATCTACTTTGCAGCAACACAAGTCACATTTTTTTGTAACTTTTGATCCGTTTGAGCTATAAACAATTTATTAGTTAAAATCGTCAGATTATACAGCAGTATTATGTGGCAAATATGGCAGAGCCATAATTATGTGGAAAACATTTGCAAACTAGGATATTTTGCCATTCATGTTTGAACTGCTCTTGTGGAAAAAGGGTGGGGAAGTGCTGATGACAGAAACTCCATGGCTGGGAGACGAATGGCTTGCGATTCCACTTTTAAGGATATTTGGGACATTCTGTGATTGGAAACGTATCCACTTTGTGAATGTATTTTAATGTCAATAACTCATATTAAACCTTAAATAAACATGTGTATCCATTGGTTAAATTAAATAATGTAATAAGCTGTAACCGGTTAGTGAAATGGGAAACAAATACTAAAAATTGGGATATTTTGCTCTTTCTGCCACACCTCTGACTCCGCTGAGAAACCCCAGCAAAATAGACACAGTGAATATCTTCAAGGGTTTGGGGGAACCCTGCAATAGATTTCTAAGTAATGTAAATAATTTTTACATGTTTTTTAAAGTGTTTGGTATTTTTATGGCTTATACTTAATAAATATACCTTTTTGCCTATTTTATTATCCTTTGCTGGATGCGACTTCATGATTTTCTTAAGCACACAATGCTAGTTATCTTGATTTAGACCACGCCCCTACTCGGATAGGCCACACCCCTTGAAGAGATTTGCCACGCCCCTTTTAGAGCAACCCCAGTTTTTTTTCCCACTTAAAGCCCTGAGAACGAAGCACCACCAGCACAGAGATGCAAGGCGCGCTTCTGCTTCACAGGGCCAGAGTGAGCTCGCTTAATGATGTGGCCTAAGGACCAGAGCTGTCGACCTTGGAGTAGGGGATCCAGGCTCGAGTCTCGGCGTCGGCTCAACATACTGTGATTCTGGGCAAATCACTTAATCTCCCCGTGCCTACCAAACAATGAATGTGTCCTTGTTTAAAGTAACTGGTGTTCATGTAAAGCGCTCCAATACCTTCGGGTCGAGTTCGCGCTATATAAAAACTGCAACCATAAAAAAAAAATGATCCTGTCTCAGTCAAGGCGTTTTTGAATTCCTGTTGAGGGTGCGATGGGGTCATTTCCTCGGGGGTGGGGGGGGTTGAGAGGGAGGTGATTTCGGGGCTGTTCCATTGAAGGCCTGTTTCAGGGTTATCAATTTCATAGTTTGTGTAATCTCCGGACCCAAAGTATTTTTTCTTCTAGCAAAGCGAGCCCTCCCCTAATATATCACTTTAATATTTTGATAGGTACGTTGGTTTGTCTCTCTATTGCCCTCGATGCTCACCTTGGTGTTGTTGTGTGCTCACACCGGTTGACATAGAGTGAGCACACCGCTTTGCAGAAGTAACAACACGCACTCCAGTAGTACTTTGGGGTGGTCTTGAAGTGACCAGATCCGCTTCCGGCTACCCCTTTTATTCACCATGTTACATCCGGCCCCTCCTTTACATGGGCGCTACCACAACGCAGGTTACCGGTGCATAAACTACAGAATGCACCCATTGGCGGACCACCACTTGGTGTGGTCCACCAAACATAACATTCCTCCTTTGTTCAGATTAAAAAAAACAACAACAAACAGTGTAAACAGTGCCTTCCAAACTACAGTCCAGATACCATGGAAAACTGAAACCAAAACGAGAGATAGAGAGAAAGAGAGAGAGAGAGATAGAGAGATCAAATACATCATCTCTAGAACCTTGTCATTACAGAAGTACATAATCCCTCAGACGGGAAGAAACAGCTGGCCTCAGTCTGAGGTGGTACCTCCCATTCCCCTGTCGGCCTTCACGGTCCGGACCATCTGCTCCACAGCTCGCTCAGGTCTGCTGACAGTCTGTGGGACCACACGGATGTTCAGACTCCACCAGGGGATTCGGCACAGCTCTCGGGCTCCCGGCCGCCACCAGGTTGTCCCTGGCAGGAGAGCACAGAAACATTTCACCGGGCATGGATGGCACCGCAACATCAACTGATTCTGAGTCAATGTCGTCTCTCTCAGCCGGTGCCCCGGTGTCCGAGCTCGCTGGAGCGCTACATCTCTTAAACCAGGAGATGTTCCTTGTGATGGTCTCTCCAGCTCTTCCAGCAGTTATCATAGTTCCTTTGATTCCTTGAACAGTCCAAACATCCAACTCAAACGGAAGTGTGAATTTCCCTCGTGGATTACGATTCTTGACCATCACCAGATCTCCGATCGCTAGTCGTCTTTCTTTGGCTCTGCGGGCTCTGGACGTCCGTTCGTTTTGAACTCGTCGCTGGTCTAGCCTTTCCGATACGTGCTGTTGGAGATCCGTTGGTTGAGTCACCTGAGGAAATATATCTCCTACTGCTCTTCGGATGCAGAGTGATCCAGGACTGACTTGAGTGGTAGAGTGAGGGGTGAGTCGGTACTCTCGCAGAAAGGTGTATAGGGCACCCTCTAAGTTCTGGCCACGAGCCACAGCAATCCGAAGCACTTTGTTGAGCGTGCGCATGAAACGCTCAGCCTCTCCATTGGCTTGAGGCCATCTTGGTGTAATGTTCCGATGCCGCACTCCCCTTGACTGCAGATATTCCGCCACTTCATGACCAGAGAAAGGGGGACCATTGTCTGTCCGTAGCTCTTTGAGGAGTCCATGAGTGGCCATGATTTTTTCCAACAATGGTATGGTTTTACTCGCCGTGGTTGACTCCAATATCTTCACCTCTGGATATTTTGAGAAGTCGTCTATCACCACCAGCATGTGTCTCCCGTCCGGGAGAGTTCCAAAATCCGCACTCGCCCGGTGCCATGGATGTGGTGGTATGTCTTCAGTGACAATCGGCACTGGGGGTTCAGCTGGGCCAGTTGCCTGACAGAAAACACAGTCACGGACAGTTTTCTCTACGAGGTCGTCGAGGCGGGGAAACCACACTTTACAACGCACACGGGACTTCGTTTTCACCATCCCTTGGTGCGATGTGTGTGCCAAATCAACCACTCGTTGCTGCAACATCTTGGCGATTACCAACCGGGATCCTCTCATGAGACAGTCTTCAGCGGACCCTGCCAGGTCTCCTCTGACTTTGTGTAGTACATTCAGCTTGGTGCGAGCTTCCTCCGTCCTACTGGGCAGCTTGGCGAGTAACATATGCCATCTCCCTGACGTCACCGCAGCAATGGCCATCTGAAGACACTCATCGTCTTTTGTAGCCTTCACAATCTCCTTGAGTGAAATGGGCTGGGGACGGGATCGCTACACAATGAACCTTACATACTCTTCCACCTCCTCCGCCGCTGATTCTTCTTCCTCTGTGGTTGGTCTTGCGTGCCTTGACAAAAAGTCAGCGGGGTTCTGGGCACTAGGGCGATACACTACTTGGAAATGGTATTCGTGCAACTGGAGGATCCACTTTTCAATCCGTGGAGGAGGTTTTGAGGATGCTCCCATGAATAGTGGTATCAACAGCTTATGATCCGTGTGTACTATGAACGGCTGTCCATACAGATACAAATGGAAATGTCGACATCCCCAGTGAACAGCAATCGCTTCCTTTTCTATGTGCGAGTGTCTTTGCTCAGTGTCTGTCAGGGCACGACTTGCATAGGCTACCGGCGCCCACTCCCCATCCTCCTGTTTTTGCGACAGCACTGCCCCAACCCAATGGGACTGGCATCAACTGACAGTTCTGAATCTTTGGCTGGGTCAAAGTACACTAACGTAGTGTCGGCCGACAAAGTGTTCTTTGTGTCGTGAAAAGCTTTCTCTTGGATGGGGCCCCATTCCCATGTGGTGGATGACTTCAAAGAGTTCCCTCAAAGGAGCAGTGAGTTCAGTCAGGTTTTGGATAAACCGCCCACAGTATGTCACCATGCCAAGGAAACTCCTTACTCCTGTTACCGAGGTGGGGGCTGGAGCCGTCTGGATGTCATGAACTTTCGCTGGGTCCGGGGAGACCCCGTGTTGAGAAGAATGATATCCAAAGAAAGCTATCTCCTTCTGGAGAAAAGCACATTTTCTCGATGGAGGGTGAGACCACTGTCTCGCAGTCGCTGGAAAACATCTCTCAAACGGTCTAAGTGTTCTTCTAGGGTCGGAGCATGCACAAGAATATCATCGCTGACATTAAGAACCCCACTTATGCCAGCCAGAACTCCTCGAATAGTGTGTTGAAAAATTTCAGCAGCGCTGGAAACCCCAAAGCTAAGTCGCTTGTACCTTCGAAGCCCCACGTGTGTTGAAAAAGTGGTTATGGCCCTTGACTCGGGATCCAGCAGAAGTTGGTGATATCCGGCTCGGAGGTCCATTTTGGAGAACCAACGAGACCCGCTCACCTCGGCCACGATGTCATCGACGGTGGGGGTCAGATGACGATCTCTCTTTTTCGCATGATTGGGTAACCTCATATCAACACAGATCCTCACCTCGCCTGGTTGTTTGGGTTTCCTTGCCACGACAATGGGTGACACCCAGGGAGTCGGTCCTTCGACTCGCTCAATGATATCCGCCTCTTCTAGCTTCTTCAATTCTTGTTCCACTTTTGGCCGTAAGTGAAATGCAACTCGTCTATGCTTGGGAGCTACGGGTTGAATGGTGGTGTCCACATGTAGCCGGACTGTATGATCCTTCAGACATCCGATCCCTTCGAACAGGAGCTTGAATTCCTCCACCAATGACTCCACACTCTCTTGGTGAATTGCGAAAGCGAACGCTACCAGTTGTAGATGTTCGGCCATCCGGCAGCTCAACAGCATCCCAGAGCCTTCCTGGGTTACATAAACTTTGGTTTGAGAGGTTCGAGAGTCATGAGAGATGTCTGTGGTGAAAACTCCAGCTAACGGAAGAGGGGTGTTTGACCCGTAAGCGAACATTTGAGTCGAAGTTTTCCTCAAAACCGGTGTGATGGGGAGAGTCCGTAGCAGGGAGCTCGCCATTATGTTGATGGGCGCCCCTGTGTCAATGAGCGCCTGGATGGGGTGTCCCGCAACCAGAATGCTGCACTTTGGGATTCGCCGCTTGGGACTTCCGTCTGGTTGCATGGTGTGGGTTACATGTATGTCTCCCTCCACATCATCGTCATCCATGTCATCTTCGCCTTCCGTGATCTGATGATTATCTATGGCATTTACTTGTCTGGTTCGCAGCCTCCTCCGTGACGTGGAATGGCATACTTTCGCAAAATGGTGGAGTTTGTTGCACGCTGAACACTTCTTTCCTTGAGCTGGGCATTGCCCTTGATAGGGAAACGGTCCTCCACAACCATAGCAGGTTCTGGCAGTAGATGGTGGTTTTCTTTGCTCCAACTTCTTGGCTGGATTACCAGATGCCATGGCGTTAACAGGCTCCGACTTCACCTGGCGTTGCAACGCCGCTTCCATGTGTGCCGCGCGCACCTTTGATAACTCCTTGGATCTTCCCATCGTCAATATGACCGCCATGGACATCCCAGGGACCTGAAGTATCTGTTCTCTCAATTTTACAGATGCACAACCCTGGATAAATTGCGCCGGTATCTCATTCTCAGCATCTGGCAGCGTGCATGTACTTGCCAGTTCTCGGATCCTGGCGTAAAAAATATCAACTGACTCTTCTGGAAGCTGTCTCGCCTGTCTCAACAAGAAACGTTCATAATCGGGGTTAGCAAGCGGCTCGAAATGTGCCGTCAGGGCTGCCTTCAGCATGGCGTAGGTGTGAGGAGGGCCTCCTTCCGCCACCGACCTTCCCAGTTTGTGGATGGCAGTGCCACCAAGATGCAGTAACATGGGAAGCCGTCACTCAGCTTCCAGACCCACTGCCGCAAAATAGGTTTCCAGCCGGTCCACTAAATCTTTCCACTTTGCCGTTTGCGCGGACGGCGGACCGTCCAGTAGGAACGGTTCAATGGGCTGTATGGTGGCCATGGTGCGAGTGATTTGCAGGTCCTGGGGGTTTGTAAGCAGGCTAAGCGAAACGTGTAACGTTGCGTGTGATTGACCGATAGCAATGGACAGCTTGCCCCTCTGTTGGTGCTGTATGTTGTCTGTTCCCCCTGAGTGTCTCTTTATTTATCCCTCCAGGTGGGAAAATCTGTCCTCTGTGGTGGTGGTAAGAAAATGCTCCCCTTTGTTGTGTTTCTCTTGTTTTACAGGGAGTACAACTCCAACAGGCACAGGAGCACCGTCCCAGCCGGCAGTGAACTGGTGACAGGACGTGTTTGGAGCCGCCTCCTCGCTTTGGCGGCAGCGCGCCAGCCCAGGGCAGACAAGAGACAGGGCTTAACCGCTCCGCGCGTCTGGATGGGGGTGTGACTTCAGCACTGGAAGTCGCGCACGAGCACGCGCCCCTGCGCAGGAGCAAAATCACTGGGAGGAAAACTCACCGCCACAGCAGGCCGGGCCGAAGAAACCATGCGGTGCGCAGACGGCGGTGTCCTCACCTCGCCAGGCGCGCACGACGCAACCAAGATGACACCAAGGCCACACAGGACGAAAATGGCACGTCCACCGCCCAGGAGGCACCCAGGCAGAAACCAGCGAAGTCGGGCGCAGGACACAGCGCCGCAGGTATGTGCGGGGGACGAACACTCCCTCGTCGCCAGTTGTTGTGTGCTCACACCGGTTGACATAGAGTGAGCACACCACTTTGCAGAAGTAACGACACGCACTCCAGTAGTACTTTGGGGTGGTCTTGAAGTGACCAGATCCGCTTCCGGCTACCCCTTTTATTCACCATGTTACATCCGGCCCCTCCTTTACATGGGCGCTACCACAACGCAGGTTACCGGTGCGTAAACTACAGAATGCACCCATCGGCGGACCACCACTTGGTGTGGTCCACCAAACATAACAGGTGTGTGGGGAAATGACTGCTTCCACCCCCCTTGCTCTGTAGGAAAGAGTTTGGAACGGTTCCATCCCTGTGAGGGGCCTTTGACAGGGGCGTAACACAGGCCCCCGCAGCCCCCGCGGTGCGGGGGGGCCCCCGCGCTCCAGGGGCCCCCTCACTCAGCGGAGCCAGCAAGCAAGCCTCTTCAAGTCTTCATGAATTAAATGGTGCGCACGGCCTCCCCATAAATTAAATGATGCGCGCACGCCACGGCCTCTTAATTAATTAAATGGATGGTGCGCACGCCCGGGCCCCGGCTGGGCCTCTGAGGCTCTTCATAATTAAATGGTGCATGGCGGCTCGCAGTTGTCTCCGCGTCTGCGCGGTCTTCAGGGTGGGGCATAGGATGGGGCTGGTGACCAATGCCATTGTCATGCGCATTGCGCAGCGCAATTAAAAGTGCGCGTGACTTGTGAGGTGAGGCATCCCAGGACCCAGCCAGAGACCACTGTACTGAGAAGGACCGTCACCGTGCGGCCGCCGGGCATAATTTAATTATTACTAGTACTAGCCCCTGCCGGGCTAGCCTTGCCCTGTCTTCTGTTGCCCGCTCGCGCCTGCCTCTGAAGCTGCAGGCCAGGCCTCAGGTGAGTCTGTCCGAAGCAGGAGTGGTCCGAGGCGAGCCGAGGTTGGAGTGGAGTCTCAGAGAGGTGGGTGGTGGGGTGGTGGGATGAGATCATTGGAATCCTGGCATCATGGGGCCCTGCCGGCCGATAGTAAAAGTAAAACAAGCATTGGCATAGCCAATAGGTCTCGCATTTGGGAATTTATAAGTGTTCAGCCATGCAGCACATTATCCTGGGTGCTGTGCCGCCAGGGATTGAAGATCTATACAATTACTACACACTGGGTCATGCAGTCTAATTCAAGAATACATGCATGCCACAGGAAACATTTATAGACACATTCCAAGGCTTTTTAACGCACCAACAGAAAGATTAGTGCATTGATGCAAGTCAACAGTACTATAACACTGTGTGCGACTGCATCACTAGTCAGGTGAAAACATGTTAATCACAAGGTCTGCAACTATAGGGATAAGGAATTGGGCTTAGTTCCCGTCAATCTGTGGTGAAATTTCATGGCAGTATTCAACTAAACAAATGCATACCTAAATAATATCTAATTGGAAAAAAAACGTGCTTTCATAAGAATGAACTGTATCCATTACCTTGAGAGTTTCCATGTTCAAAACCACAAATATATGTAGCTGTTTTGGAGCCTGTGCATCAATATTAACAAAAATGAATGTGTTAGTCTGTAACGTAACTGGTGCTCATGTAAAGCGATCCGATACCTTCGGGTCTAGTTCGCGCTATATAAAACGCCACAACAACAAAGAGGTAGATTAAAAAAAAAAATGGGGGAATTTATTTCCCCATTAACATACATTGAAGAGGAGGTAATTTTAGTTAGGAGAAAGCAAAAAATAAAGCAACTTTTGGCTTTAAAAATCGGGATCTCCCTCCTGAATCAGGTCTGTTGGCGTGCATGAGTGTGTTGCTGATGTGCAAGATGGGTAGAGGATGTTGATTTGTCAGAATCAGTTTAGAATGCAGGTAAAAGCGGGCTGTGGCAAAGGGGCATGCGAACATGAACTTCTTTCCAACGCATCACCAATTCAAAGTGTAAAACTAAATTGGAAAATGTAAGCATCTGCAAAATCCTCTAGGCTGGCCTGGGCATCATTTAAAAAAGGCCATTGAGAGAGGGCTGTGTGCAGGCGTTTCCAACCAGGATTATTTGGGAATGTGAGCGTAGGCAGGCAGCTCTAGCAAGAGTCACCGTGAAACAAAAGAAAGTTCGTTACACAAGGTATTTGTTTGGAAATGTACGCCATGCAACAAAAGAAAGTTTGTTTACACACAGCATGTGTTGAAAAATGCAGCGCGCTATGCGTGCCCAGTGGTCATGATCGTAAAACATTATAAAAAATTCAACATTAAACGCGGCACCCGTCCGTGAAGCGGGTGCCGTGCAACAAAAAGTTTGCTTACACACGCTATTTGTTTGGAAATCCAAGCGTGCTAAGCGTGCGCCGTACTTATGATGGTACAATATAAAATCAAAAATCAAACGTGGGTCAAATTAAATGCGCGCTTAGGAGATAATGAGCAAGGCTTGTTCCAAAAGCAGTCAGAAACAGGAAAAACAAGACAACACTTCAACCATGCACAAGAAACTAAACCATACCTGCAAAAACAAGCGCGGCCGCGAAAGTGAAAGCGACCGCGCTGTGTTTATTTAGTAACCTGATCCACAAAGCGATGAGGAATGCAGCTGCACCCTGCGTGCCGCTGCTCGCTCCCGAGACCCAAAGGACGTGGGAGTGAACATTTGAAGAAGAGGTGGGACATGCACCCGCCTTTGGCCATTTGCGTGCTTTCATTATTGAAAGCCAGACGCAAAGGCCAATCAAATGTGTGGGCGGAGTCACACCCACACGGAGAAGTTTCGGGGAAGTTTGGAGTGCTCACAAGAAGCCTCCCATAGAGCAACGCATGCGGGCTGCGCTAGGCTCGACCTAAAAACGTAATATAGGTCTGGTTCTGCAGGAGACGATTGCTCCTGCTCCAGTTTGTGAGAGTGAGAGGATGGATGGTTGCGCACCATCGCGTGGTTGCAATGTGCAGTCAAAAAATGTTAATCATGATAAGTCACCCGCCCCCGCGGTGAATTGCAAAGGGAGTATTGGACGGAGTAACATATGCCAGGCCACGACTGGAATCTGAGGAGGCGGGCGACCAGGCCCGGTCAGCCCGCCTCCGTGGTAATTACCCACCGCCGCAGCTCACGGCCTGGAAAGCTGAGTCAGAGGCTGCAGCGTGTGTTAACAGTAATTTGCTTTTTAGTGTAAGCTGCAACGCGCGCCGCGCGATCAGCTGCCTGCCAGTAGTGTTACTGCTGAACTAGTTAAATCTTCCCTTGCCAGTTTCGGACTACCTTTAAATGTAGAGATTTGATGATGCTTTCATTGTTCATAAACCACTTGGACACCTGCACCCCGCGGGTGCCTCTTTCTGCACACTCGGCTCTTAGACTCAGGCGGGTCTCAGCATAGGGGCACAACGCACAAAGGCGCAGCCAGAGCTGCATGGGTGGGTTTTCTGTAGTCCTAAGTTTAAGGCGGAGGGCTAGCAGGTGCCACCGGAGGGGCTGGAGTTATGCCCAGTGTGACATCCAAACCTTGCCAGGGGTGTGTCCAACCTTGAATGTGCAGATAACAAAGTGTATTTGAAAAGCGCACATTCACCCAATTGTATCTTTGCGCTGAATAACAGATGTTTATCGTTACCCAACTCAATGGAACTCATTTTATCGACCTCAGAAGGATAAAAGTCCCGCTGGAATTTGAACCTGTGACCACGAGAACACAGGCCCCCATAGTGGACGTATTAATCCACTAAGCCACTAGACCCGGCTTCAGTTACTTAAGGGAGCGTGGACTAGGGTGTAAACAAGGAACCAACAGGGCCATGCGCGTTTGCGGAGTGGGTAGGAAAGGGGTGGGAAAGGCACAACGCACCGGTCACAAAGCCTTACCACTGACACTGCGCACGTGTAGGGTCTGGGGACTCAGCCAGGAGCCTGCCAATCTACTAATTCTGGAGATTTTTTGGGCATAGTCCGGAATATTTCTGCGAAACCACAAAAAACGAATACATCGGTTCAATCTCACCAGTGAAATGTAAACCTCGTAGACGTAATCTATACCTTGTTAATGGAGACCTTAGGGAATATCTAGTGAGGACGTTGTCCGTTCATTGCCTGTGATGTCATTGTGGGCTCTGCTGACGTCTGATCCAGCCAGCATCGAGTACAGAGACGTGCACCCTGGCACAAACATGAACCACCTCGGGGTGAGAGGGGCTCGGATGCATTCCCCGGCGAGGTTTTGACGCAGGAAACGGAAACATTCCTCCATCCAGACGCACACACCTCTTTTGAGGTTTCCAAAAATGAACAGAGACCCCCTACTGTTCCAGCAATATCTCCTAGGACGAATTGTGCTATTGAAAACCTAGGATTCCAAGTCTGAAACGCTTTTGTCCGATTCCATCACATAGATTTCGCCGCTAGGGGTCAAGGGAAGGTGCTTACGCGATGAAGCCGAGCACATGGCTTATCCTGGGCGGGAACACGTGCACACGGCCTCTGCAAGGCTCGCACCATTCTTTACCCTTAAGAATTGCTGAACTTTGGAAAGCTTCAAACTGACACTGATTTCACAGAGTTTTAGCCCTATGTGAAATAAGAGGACTGGCCGCCATGTTTTCTGGGCCCAGGCGGTCTCTTCCACATCATAGCGCAAGTCCCTGGTGGGCTCGGCTCCGAGGTCAGAAGGACACGGGGAGAGGGGGAGCGTTGAGGAGGCACAGGACACTGCAGACGTAAGTTGGTGAGACTAGGCGAGTGCAGACGCACATCACTGCAGATGTAAGTTGGTGAGACTAGGTGAGTGCAGGCACACAACACTGCAGACGTAAGTTGGTGAGACTAGGCGAGTACAGACGCACAACACTGCAGACGTAAGTTGGTGAGACTAGGTGAGTGCAGGCATACAACACCGCAGACGTAAGTTGGTGAGACAGTCAGTGCAGATGATGAAAATTGCACACGTAAATTGATGAGACCATTGCAGACATAAGTTGGCAAGACTAGGTCACTGAAGATGCACCACACTGCAGACGTTAGTTGCTGAGACAAGGTGAGTGCAGATGCAGAACATTGAGGATGTAAGTTCGTCAGATAGGTCAGTGCAGGCAGAGAACATTGCAGACATAAGTTGCGGGCCCCCTCCATGTACCTTGCAGGGGGCCCCCTCAACTTACGTTACGCCACTGGCCCTTGAGAGTCACTCCTCAGCCTTTGACTGCCCCTCACCGGCCTTCATTGATGGCCCTTGAGCTGTCAGCAGCAGACCCGGCCACTCAAGGGTCATCCTGCTTTGTCTGGTTCTTCTTCCACTTCACCCTTTGCATCTCTGGGTGTCTTTGGTGGTGAGCGGGAGGCTGCGGTTGGTCACACGTTCCCTTTAAGACTCCCACATTCTTCTTTTGAACCACCTGTTGCTTAATTTGTAAATAAATAAGTGCCGGGGTCCTTATCAGGAGGCCACTGCATTGTGCACCACCCATTGCCCCTGCCATGCTGCCAACCACAGTACCTACACAACTACTAATCATCACACTCCTACAAGTGTGACAGTTCAGACTATTTCAGGCCCACAAAGTTATAAGAATGATTGGACGGCAGGTAATAGTCGTTTTTAATGTATATTGAATTAATAAACAACTGCTGTTGTGCTCATCTCTAAATTACACAAACAGCACCACTATGTGGCAGACTGTAATAGGTGCCGGTGTTGAAAATTAATTTCCAGTGCTGAGCACTGGAAACCCCCGGCTCAAATTAAGCAGTGGAACCACCCTGTCCTGTTGGCTGACATGCTCTTGGGCGCTGACTCGTTCTGTTGCTTTATGGTTCAATTCTTTCTGTTGAGTTTTTCCTTTTTTAACAGTTACACTCATCTAAATCCAGCAGGGTGGTGAAGGAGAAAACTGGGGGCGTTGGGGGAGGGGTAGAGATTGTGGCAAGGTCGGAAGGAGGGAAGGGAGGCATGGGGAAGGGGTGCCCCAATAGCGATGGCGACAGAGATCAACTGTAGTCGTTTTGTGGTAATCGTGGCCTCATCAGTAGTGAGCAGGAGGACTGGTAGATACAGGGGAATTGTAAGTCCTCTGAAATCTTGCGCCAGGAATCACACAAAAGGCACCCACATTTTGTCGAATTGCAGTAGGGTATTCTCCAAGGACACTGTTAGCTTTTCCATACCCACTAGATTCCACACTTTATGTAGCCAGTCTGAGTGAGCCGGTGTTTTATTTGTTGCCGATTTAGCTAGGATCGCCTGTTTTGCTGTTCATAGGGCAAGTGCCATAGCTTTCCCTCTGAGAGATCCTAGGGGGTAGGTCAGTGCATCATTGGGCAGTCCCAATAGAATATAACTTGGGAGGTGTGGGAGCTCAGTGTTGAAAAATTAATCAATATCGTTTAGAACATCGTCCCAGTATCGTTTCGGCTTGGGCCCGCAGTGGTTCCCAAACTTTTTTGACCCGTGGCTCCCTTGACCTAATTGGCAGTTGGCCGTGGCTCCCCACCATTTTTTTACCGGTGGGCGGGTGGGGATGTAAGCCCGACCTCGGGAGTACTTCCTGTTCCTTAAATTAATTGGGATGCAATGAAGGTATTTACTCATATTTGCATCACTTTTCCTGGTTTGCACTAGTTTTGTAACAAACCATATGGGGCACAGAGCTCTGACCACCCACTCCCCTTGCATGCCGAAGCCCCGATTTATTTTGTGGCTGAAGGGCGCACAGATGTTTTTGTAATCGGTACTAGCTTTTTTGTAAAAGGGGAAAAACTTTGTTTTATGATGTGCTGATACTTTTTCTCTCATCGAGAATGTAAATGCGGCGTGAACTCAGGCGTGGGACTGCACAGTGCTTCATTCCTCTCATTAATCGTGGGGCAGTTGCTAATTTTCCTCCTTTTTTTCATAAGGCAGAGTAGCTGAGTGCCGCCCTCCCCCAAATCCTTGGCTGGGGGGCTCATTGTTGTCCTCTCTATCCTCCTTCCCCCTCCCCCCCTCTTCATTGCTCTTACCGCTTTCAGGCAAGTCTTCTCATGGCTCACCTGTGGTGAGAGGCTCTGTGCTCCTCTTGTCTCAAAGAAGTGGCTAAGTACTTTTACCCCGTCCTTCAGGTGAGTGGCTGAGAGTTCTCCTTGAGCGTCAGTCTCGCCCTGTCACTTCCCCATGTGCAGGAACAAGTGTTACGCTTCTTTGGATGAGTATCTCCATGATCCTCACACTCTTTAGGCAAGCGGCTGAGCATTCACAATCTTTCTCCTTTGGTGATTAACTGTGCAAACGTTCCTATTGTTTCTCTCTCCTTTCACAAAAAAGTTAAAACATGCTTGCTTTAACAAAAAAACTGCCTCAATTTTTATAATGTAATCAAGCATTTATTCTTGAAAATATCATTATGGCTTTATAGTTAACATGAATATATGATCAATCACGCAATCCTCAATACTCTTTTTTTCACCAGAGGCAGAGGAAGGACCACTGAGCCACCTCACTAGCGACTCTGGTGAGACAGAGGCACGGTACAAGAACTTGGAGCTCTTATCACATGAAGGAATATATTGTTGTACTTCAAGAACGTGTGAAGCTGTGGGAGGATTCAGTACTCTAAATCACATCTGCCTCCTATATCAATGAACTCTTCTCCCTGATATTATCCTTGCACAGTAAACGCATTCAAAGAAACAACAGCATTGGAGCACCACCGGTGACTCAAAACAGAAACTTCCCAAAATACTGTCAGTCCACCGTTGCACAAGTCCGAAGGTGAGCTCAGGAATGCCTCCTGTCACAGACTACCAACCCCAGCCCTCTTCCATCATCTCCCAAAAGATAGGTGAGCGCTGCAATTCGCATTGGTCTCTCTTATCCAAGAGCACAGGTACTCACGTGTGATGCCACGATTATTCAGGTGGCATTTCTACATTTCTAGCGCTGCGGCTGCAATTTCCCACATCGTGCCGCGGCGCCCCTGGCAACTCATAACGGCGCACCGGGGTGCCGCGGCGCACAGTTTGGGAACCACGGGCTTGGGGCATCACCAGAGGAGGTGGGTGAGAGTACCGGTCGCTACATAGGATCGCCTGATTTCAATGTTGCTGCCCTAGCTGGGTGTAGCACTAGTAGTGTGTTATTTTGCGTAGAGTTTCCAACCAGATGTGCAGCGGGCGGAGGTGGAGGTCCTGCGGAGGAGGCCTGACCATTCTTTGGATGTGAAGGGGCGCACCAATTCAGTTTCCCATCTGTTTTGTGCAGGGGATTTGATTGGTGCGGATGATGTGTTCAAAAAGTTGTGGATGTCGGATAGTAGTCGCTTATCATCTGTGCGGGTGATTACCCATTTCTCAAAGGATGTCATTTTCCTGCTAGCATGTGGTCAAGTGTGGGGCTGGGTGAACCACTGCTTGATGGGCTGTATATGTCCATTACTCCTGGTCTGGTATGTTTGCAGTTGTGCGAAGGTCAGGAAGCCGGTATGATCAGACAGGTCAACTATTCTCCTGCATTTGATGTCTTGCCATGCTTGGTAGTCCTTACCTGTTTGGGCTGGCGTGAAGTTGGGGTTGCCGAGGATAGGAGACGGGTGTGAAGAGAGCCCTCTTTTGACTGGTACCTTGTCCCAGGCTTCTACCGTTGCTCTAACCACAGGAGAGATATAAACCCCTGGGGCCTGTGCTTCTTGGGAATCCAAGGTATTTTCTATATGTGGCTCCCAGCCACTGCCTGATGGAAGAAGCACCAGTGCTTTTCTGTGAGGGGCCTGGTCCATTCCACCATGTACTGTAGCAGTGCGGCAAGGAAGTAGAATGCTCTTTTTCTCACCATTCGTGGTCTTTTACCTTCCCATATAAAGCTCTGGACCAGTTGCTGGAGCTTGGATATGGAGTTGGGAGTGGCTTTAGGGGCAGGGTCTACATGAAATACAGGATCTGGGAGTGTCATTTTGTCTGCTGCTATTTTCTCCATCCATGAGAGGCCCCCAGATCTGTATTTCTGACCTGGCTGTAGTCAGCAAGTCAGCGTAATTACGCTCCTCTGTCTTGGCCAGTGAGGGACAGATTTTTAGCACCCAGTGGTCCATGGCAATGGAAAGGATGGTTCTAATTTGGCTCTGACTCTAGGTAAAACGGTAAGGCTCCATACTTGTGATTTTTGCATGTGTATTTTGAAGCCAGAGACTTGTACGAAGGCCTCGAGTTCACTCAAGAGGCGGGATAGAGGTTTAGGTTGCCATTTCGGTGTCCTCAAAGAGGGCTCATTTATGTTCTTGGCACCGATGGTGATGCCGGTAATCTTTGCGTTTGCTGTTAAACCACTTTATAGTATAGCACGCTGCATACTGCTTCAAAACACGAAGTACTAAAATCATCCTCCATAAAATGCATCAAGGCTGATGGGTGTCCAGCTCCTGACTTCCATGTTGTCAGCAGTAGCATAGCCAGTGTTTCATCGGCTGTAGTGCAAGGAAAGAAATTGCTCCCCTTGCCTTTTGTATGCATTGCAAAATACATCAATAATATCTGAGCCCCGGTGCCACTGCACCTGCTACACCAGTGGAAGCGACGCCCCTGGTTGTCAGGGGAGCATCATGTTCTGAAGTCCCTGCCTAACTGCACCAAATGTACTGCAGGACTGGTGGGAGGGGCGAAGCAGTGTGTCGTGGGGCAGCATGCTAGCACGGAATATGTCTCCTGCTGACCCGCCCATGCCCTCCTCCCCTCGTTCCCGATTGGGTAGTAAAAGACAACCTCTGTTTGGCTAAGTGGGCCCATCACAACTCTGGGCCGTGGTGCCACTCAACCTGCTGTATTAATGACACTTATGCCACTGGAATGATACTTACCCCACTGGTGGATAGAAGAGTGTTCTAAAGCAGCAGGCTGTGCACTGCCATGATACTGCCCCAAACCTTAGCACGGTTCATTTTGGGAACATGGAAGCTTCTGAGTACTGGTTGCGAAAGAATGTACAGGCGTGTAGTGTACCCAGTGTGTGGTGATCCGTATCGGGTCACTCGCGGTGCGCTTATCTGTACGCGCTGCGCCAGACACATAGACACACTCCTCTGGTGTCGTCGGAAGTGCCGCCCCCGAGCGGGCGCCTTCCCTTTATTGGCTCCCCGCCGGCCACGCCTGGCCGGCAGATGTGGTGCGAACATCCGCCCCAGCGCCCTGGGCACTGGAGCGCTAACCACTACATCCCTTCCCAACTCGGTTTTTTTTTAAAACACAAACTTTGAAAATTATGTAAAAGTTCACACAGTCACTTGCCGGTGCTCGGCTCTGCTCTGGATACTTTTCCTTATCACCTCAGGGGACAGTTCTCAGCATGCGTAATCCCGCAGGCGTTGGCTAGGGCGAGGGTTAGGTCGCAGTTCATACCTTTGACCTCGGTGTCTTCCACGCTCTGCTTCCGGACTGTCGTCTTCAGCAATACGGGTGTGGCAACCTGGCGGGGAGTTATCACTGGGCTCGTCGGCCCTCGGACTGTGCCTTGGTTCACTTCCTGGTGTCTCTGGTCGCTCGATGAGTTGGGTCGTTAAAGGTCTTGTTTCCTCTTCCCGCGCTGGTCTGGCGGGGACCTCTTTGAACCATGAAATGTTCCTCGACACGTTCTCTCTCCCCCTGCTCGCCGTTACCATGGTCCCACGGTTGGCTATCACTGTCCAGGTGCCTGGTTCGTAGTGGGTCTTGAACTTCCCTCTGGGCCGTCGGTCTCTGAGGATGACGGTCGCTCCTGGCCGCAGGCTTCGTGGCGTGGCACGGCATCGGGCGCTCGCTTGGTTATTCCGACGCTCTCGCCGAGCTTGGGTTGCTTGGCTGTCCAGAGGTGGGGATGCCCACCCCGGGCATGTCGGTATCAAGTCCCGCCTCGGGCCTCTTAGCATCAGCGACCACGGGCTTCGTTGCGTGGTGCAGTGAGGGGTGCTCCGATACTCTCTCAGGAATTCGTGAAGTCGCCTCTCCGGGTCGGCCTGTTCTAACGTGGCGATTCGGAAGGTTTTATTCAGTGTCCGCATGAATCTCTCCACGTCTCCGTTGGCCTGAGGCCATTGAGGCGTGACTTTCCGGTGGTGTATTCCATGTTGTTGCAAGAACGTGGCGAATTCCGACCCTTGGAATGGCGGGCCGTTGTCGCTCCGGATTTCTTGCGGGATTCCAAACATGGCAAAGGCTTTCTCTAAGCTGGGGCGCACGTGGGTGAACGCGGTGGAAGTCACCAGTTCCACGATGGGGTACTTGGAGAACGCATCCACGAGCACCAGGGTGTGTCGTCCGTTGGGAAAACTCCCAAAGTCTATGCTTACTTTGGACCATGGCTCTTCGCACGCCTCCTCTGTGATGACCTGGATCGGCCGCGTCGAAGCACTGGTAAGTTGGCATGACGGGCAGCAGCGAACAAGCTCATCGACCATCTGTTCTAGTTCGGGAAACCAGACTTTCTCCCGCATCCTCGTTTTCATCTTTGTGGCCCCTTGATGGCCTCCGTGGGCGAGTCGTGTTGCTCGATCTCTCAACGCTCGGGGTATGACCAGCCGGGACCCCCTTAGCAGGATGCCTTCACCTGTGGCACTGAGCTCGCTCCTCACCCGCCACATCTTCGTTAGCCCTTCTCTGTCTTCCTGGTTCCAGGCATTTGCCTGATGTAGGTAGTCCTTCCAGGATCCTGTCTGCACGGCGTGTAGGGTGCGACTGTATACGCTGTCGTCCCGGGCGGCCTCCTTGATGTCTTCCAGGGTCATGGCTCGCGGACATGCCGCTGTGGATACCATGTTGAGGTACTGCTCGGCTGCCTCGTCATCACTTTCGTGCGTCTGTTGCGTCGGGTGACGGGAGAGAAAATCCGCTGGGTTCTTTGCCCCGGGCCGGTAGACAACGTCCATCTCATATGACTGCAGTTGCACGGCCCACCGTTCGATTCGCGGCGGAGGGTGGGGAGCTGATCCTTTGAAAAGAGATACAAGGGGTTGGTGGTCGGTGACCATGGTGAAAGGTTGTCCTGTCAGGTAGAGGTGAAAATGGCCACAGGCCCATTTGATGGCGAGCGCCTCCCGCTCTATTTGTGCGTATCTTGTTTCCGTAGGCGTCAGGGACCTGCTTGTGAACGATAGTGCTGCCCATCTGCCGGGCTCTTGCTCTTGGGCTAGGATTGCCCCAAGCCCTACCGGGCTCGCGTCGACGAGGACTTCTGTCCGCTTTGCGGGGTCGAAATACGCCAGCGTTGCTTCCCCCAGGAGTGCATCCTTTATGCTTTGGAACGCCTCTTCTTCCTGTTGCCCCCACTTCCATGGGCTGTCGGTCCGGGTGAGTGCCCTGAGAGGTTCTGCTCGGGTCGCTAGGTCGGGGATAAACCTCCCACAGTAGGTGGCCATCCCGAGGAAGCTTCGCACTTCCGTGGGCGTCGTCGGGGCGGGTGCGTTCTTGATGGCCTGTGACTTCCTCGGGTCCACTTGGATGCCTTCTTGGTTAAACACATAACCGAAGAATTCTAGGGAGGGCTGAAAGAATTGACACTTGTCTTTATGGAGTGTTACTCCGTGTTCGCTTAGGTGCTTTAGCGTGTTCCGGAGATGCTTGTGGTGATCAGGCGCTGTCGCCGAGTGGATTAAAATGTCGTCGCTGACGTTAAGTACGCCAGGCAGGCCAGATAACATTTCTCTGATTGTGTTCTGGAATACCTCGGCTGCCGAGGATATTCCGAAGTTCAGCCTTTTGTATCTCCTGAGCCCAAGGTGAGTGCTGAAAGTGGTGATATACCTGCTTTCTTTCGATAGCGGCAGTTGGTGATAGCCGGCGTTGAGGTCGATCTTGGAGAACCACCTTGACCCGTTGACATCGGCTATGATATCGTCCATCGTCGGGGTGATATGGCGTTCCCGCTTGATGGCCTTGTTTGGCAGCCTCATATCGATACATAGCTGTATGGCACCCGGCTGCTTCGGCTTCTCCGCGATGACTAGCGGGGACACCCAGGGCGTGGGCCCGGACACCTTCTCGATGACCCCTTGTATTTCGAGAAGCTCGAGCTCCTTCTCCACCAATGGCCTTAGGTGGAACGGTACCCTCCGATGTCGTAGGGCCACTGGGGTGACGGCCTTGTCGATGTGCAGCTTGATGGGGTCGCATTTGATGCAGCCTAGGCCTTGGAATAGTTCCGGAAATTGCTCGAGCAGTTCATCTACTCGGTGCGCCTGGACTCTTCTGGCGAACGAGACTAGTCCTAGGTCCTCCGCTGTGTGGCTGCTCAGCAGCGTATCCGCTTCGCGGTCAATGACGTGGATGGTAGCCATGACTTCTCGGTCTTCCGTCTTGATCGGTACAGATATCTTCCCTTTTAGTGGTAGCGGCGTGTGCGCCCCGTAAGCATATATCCGAGTCTTTGAGGGTGTGACCGGAGGGCACGGACGTAAACGTCGATACTGCTGGAGGCCCATCACGTTCACTGACGCCCCTGTGTCGATGATCGCCTTTACCTCGGAGCCGGCGATCCGGACTACACAGGTCGGTTGAGGCCTGCGGCGTCGCTTGAGTTCCTGTGCGAATGATATGAGGTATGTTTCGTCATCTTCATCTTCTGATGATGAGTCAGCTGGCCTCTGGTACCTGCGACCTGGTCTCTGCGCCTCTTCATGTGTAGATGCCTCCATTACCGACAGGTGTCGGAGTGTTCGAGATGGCGGTTTCGGGCCTCTGGCGTCACGACCTCGGCGTCTCCCTCGGCACACAGCGGCGAAATGGTTTGGGATCCCGCAGTTTGTGCATGATTTCCCCTGTGCCGGGCAGTCTTTTGCTGCATGCGGCTTGTGGCCACAGTAGCCGCACCGTGACCTGGGCGCGTCTGGTTTCGGTTTCCGGGGATACTCCGTCCTGGTCTTTGTCTTGATGGCGTCTGCCCTCTCGACCTTGATCTCAGAGCGCCCTATTGGTTTGGTGAGGGCCTGGTCCATCTCGTTCGCCCTGGCCGCTGACAGGTCATGGGACCGTGCCAGGATGAGGATGTCTTCCAGCGCTATCCTTGGTTGGCGTAGAATGAGGCTCCTCAGGGTTTTGTCTCTGCATCCCTGGATGAGCTGGGCCCTGATCTCCTTGGTCTGGTCATCCTCGGTGCAGGTGCTGGCAAGCTCACGTAGGCGGGCGTAGAATGCGTCTATGGACTCTCCTTCCCTTTGGCGCGCTTGGCGCAGCTTGAAGCGCTCAAAATCCGGGTTGAGCTGCGGATCGAAGTGGGCGTCCAGCGCGGTCACAGCTGCATCGTAGTCCGTCGGGGCTCCCGTGTTCGGCAGGTGCTTAAAGAGCTTGAAGATCTCGTCCCCGGCATAATGGAGGAGGAGGGAGCGTTTTATGGCGTCATCCGCCTCTCGGGTCGCAATAAAATAGTTATTGAGGCGCTCAATCCACACCCGCCAGCGGGGGGACGCTGTCGCCGGGTCTTCCAATTCGCTGAATGGCGGCAGCACGCCAGATGCCGCGTGCTGAAATGGCAGCCGGATAGGGGCAGGGCCGCGGTCGTCGTCAGCCATGATTGTACCCCGCCGAGCCGGAGTTGTAGGGGCTGGAGTCGCTGGAGATCCCTTGTCGCTGTTGGGCGCCCCTTAATGCGTGTTAGGCCTCCTTCCGGCACCTACTTGTAGCGCCTGGTGAGAGGGCGGATGGTAGGCACGACGGCACTGAGGCGGCCAGTGGAGGGCGTAGAGCGCCGGACTCCCATGGCAGGCCGGTCGGCAGACTAGGAGTACGTGGCTGACGGTGGTGGGCACACTCCACACATTGGCTCGGGGTAGCGCGTGCCAGCGCAGAGCCTTACTGCTGGCAGGAGCACTCAGGCCTCGAGAAATGAACCCACGTGGCAGCGCGCTCCGGCGCTGTGGTACTCAGGGGCGTGGCCTGGAGAGCAGGGGCAGCAGGTACCGGCAGCAGGAGCGCAGTGTGGCGCACAGCACCGTTGTGTGCCCCGGTGCCTTCGTAATGCGGGGGCTGACTCACCCTCCGATGCGTGTCTGGCGGCCGGCTGAAAAGGGCCTCGCAGGTTGCGGGGTCATCGGTGTGGGGATCCACGATGGTCCCAATGGGTAAGGGAACACACGAGGGTCTCGGCCCCCCTCGTCGCCAGTGTGGTGATCCGTATCGGGTCACTCGCGGTGCGCTTATCTGTACGTGCTGCGCCAGACACATAGACACACTCCTCTGGTGTCGTCGGAAGTGCCGCCCCCGAGCGGGCGCCTTCCCTTTATTGGCTCCCCGCCGGCCACCCCTGGCCGGCGGATGTGGTGCGAACGTCCACCCCAGCGCCCTGGGCACTGGAGCGCTAACCACTACACAGTGCTGGCTCATGCCACAGAAAGCCATATGCGTCAAAGAACCTTAAACGTGAAGCGAGTGACGTAGCTCGTCGTGAACAAGAACCGATGCAGGGATTTCAAGGTTGGTTACACGTTCTTACTGGATCTAACCTAAAGCGTGCATGCCAACAGTCTCAATTCAGATCGGAGACTCATGATTTTTTAAGCCGGAAAATACTTTAATTTAGGTGTCTCCTGCGTAAAATTGCCTCTGCTTCAATATGACACTTGGGAAAATACATTTCCATGATTTTGTTTTCAAAATCTCCCACTTTCCAGTTTTAAAATATTGACATGTATGCTAAAAGGCATCACTAGCTGACTTGTTCTGTAACAGTGGGAGCTTGCAAGCATTTCTAAAGGACGCCCATGAATAATTTCACAGGCTCTCCAAATTGAAGAGATGCAAGCAGAACATTGTTAAGAGGGAAATTGTTTGCATCAGTACCAGCCTCACATTGACTTCAATTGGACTCCCTAGGGTCTTATGTCAGGATATCAACTTAAGAACAAGCATTGGCATAGCCAATAGGTCTCGCCTTTGGGACCGTATAAGTGTTTAGCCATGCAACAGTTGATGTTGTTGCACCAAGGATATTATGCTGCATAACTAAATACTTATAAGGTTATTATCTCACTTGTATATGAATGGGGAGAGGACAAGGGACCAGGAGTATTACCGGTAAGTAATAGGGCAAAAGGCACACAATGGAAAGAAAGAAGAGGTGTGGGCGAGCTCCTAATACCTGACACAGGTCATTTAGGAGTCAGGGGAATATTCTACACTGCAGGTGGGTGGGAGGAGCTCCTGTGTTGAGGAGTGGAAGGAATGAGAAGCAGTTACACGAGGGATGCTTGGCAACCTCTGTGCTTTGCACATGCAAGTGCAAAACAAGAACTCCATGCACAGGTGGCAGAAATGTGTATGCACACCTAGACAACCAATGACCCCCTCCCCTTTAATTCCTCAGTCCGGTGTATACCTGCACTTCTTCTTTCCAACGAAAAGCCCTAGAAGATTGGTGAGGACGTAATACGAACATCATCTATGATTCTAAAGTGTATATCTGTGCTGGAATGATAAAGCCCAGCTTTCTGATGAAATGCAGTAGAATGGCACTGCCTTGGTATAAACCGACTTTCTGCAACACATGCATATTATTTTTATTCAAGTGTTGAGAGAGAGACAGAGACAGAGAATGAGTTTGCGTGCATGGGGGTTTCAGTGATCCTCATAAAACTGCTGTATCTGTTCTTTGTAATAAGAAAACTTGCACTCGTGCTGTCCATGCTCTGCCTGCTATGCGTGGTAATGAACCGTCATATGGTCTTTCCTTTACACAAAAGCAAAAACACTGTAAAATTGTATATACAAGCACTTCTCTGCTACTGTCTACTATTTTATTTTCAGAAATATTTGCACCCACCTATTCTTATATTGGTTATACCTCATTAGAGAAATCAGCAATCCCAGGCACTAAAATTCATTACTATTTTGTTCTCTTAGTATACGAATATTTAAAATCCATTCTAAGAAAAACATACATTTTTGTTTTGTGCTTTTTATTGACATGTTCACCTGCTCAAACCTCTCTACCGCATGCACACACAAACACACACATATGTTTGCTACCAAACACTCACACAGTTCAAGAAAGTTAACTGAGAATGCCCGGGACACCAGGCAGGCCCATCTCCACAGATACGTCCTTCAGTCTAGCCCTTTGCCGGCCCATGGATTAGCAAAGATGTGTTTTATATTAGTGACCCAGGGAAAGTTCATGCCCCCGGGGAACAGTTTATTTTAGGGGCTGGCAGAGTGATTAATGGTTTATTTACAAGACGGACATGCAGACTGTCAGAGCTCCCGTCAGCCTTTGATGTAAAACACACTAAGAGGCATTCGCCGTCCTTATCTGCTTGGAGCTCTGGAATAAGACATGAGGGTGGGTGCGAGCAGTTCACAGTCTGCTGCTGACATTGCCAAGCACAGGCACAATGAAAGGAAAACAAGGAATGCGCGTGTGAAAACGCGCTGAAAGTTAAAAAAAAGTCACTGAATTCGACAAAATCAAGACTCTTGGGGGCGAACTGGCGAAGCCCTTGTGAGTAGACTTGGACATTTCAAACTCTCTATTCCAATCATTAAAGCAGATGTTGCATAATTTCAGATTTAAACATACCGCCGGTGACAAATGCAGGAACCTCAAAGTCACAAGTTCGAATTCAGCCGCGGCAAGTTAACGTTTGGATATTTCCGATGGGAGCAAATGTGGTACTATAAATTGGGCAAGGGCGACATCGGTTATGTAGAGTGCCTAGAGCAATGGTACGCAGCGCTACATAAAACAAGAACAGGGAAAGGAAAGAACACAATAACAGAGCGAGAGAGAGAGCGAGAGAGAGAGCAAGAGCCCGGGAGTGCTGCGTGCATGCGCGCGCAGTCTGCTCATTTTCAAGCACTGCACTCGTGCTTGTGGCGCGCCCTGCTCGCTCCCGCAAGGTGGATGCCGCCACAAGCACGAGTGTGTGCTTGAAAATGACCAGAGCGACGGCTAAAGGTCCTCCTATGCAGCGCATGCGCCCTGCATAGGCGAAGCGCATGCGCGCTGCGTAGGCGAGACCTAAAAATCATGGTCCAAAACTATCGAACACCAAAAATTGTGAAGGTAAGTATATGTAGGTAAATGCAGAGGTATATATGTATGTGTGTGTGATTGTTAAAGTGACGTTGTAGTACAGTAAAAATGTCAGTAACAACGTAACATTTTAAACTAAAAAAAAAAACACTGGAATTAATAAATTCATCATTTATAGTTCACTGGGCTAACTAGAACATGTGCCCCCTCCATGTCGAATGTTGACATTAATGATATCATTTGAGAAGTTATCAATGATGCCATCAGTGATGTCATTGAACACGTCATGAGTCATGCATTAGGTAAAGACACAAGCAAAGCATGGTGGAGCACAAGTTCTAGTGATTTTACTTTTGGAAAGTTTCATGAAAATATGTCAAAGGGAGCAAAGTTATTAGCAAAACAAACAAAAAAACTCTCCTCCTATAGAAAGTCTGAACCAACTATAACTATAAAGTGTCAACCGCCACTGTGTAATATACATATATATTGTAATGCGGAACTTACCAATCTATACTTACTTTCACGATATTTTGGTGATCAATATTTTTGGACCACAATATTTCTGAAGTCGACAGTCGGGTACCAAACCTTGCCAGTTGTCACCTAACACACTTGTCCTTACCCCTTTCCTTCACCACCAGACATCCCAACAGATGAGTCTTGTCCTAATGGCAACAACTTGAAGAAGCATGGCTCCAAGGCTGGTGCTTCGACTGTTGCTGTCACCAGTCCAAAGCTGCCCATGTGCAGTTTACTTACATGGGCAGAATAACCAGCTAATGTGCACGAATAATCCAACAACAATTTTTTCATAAATATCTTAAGACTCTTTCCTGTAAATTGCTCAATTCCAGAATATTCTGAGGAGAAGGGTTTGCTACATATCTCATGTTCTCGTGCATTCATAATCTTGTTTAAAGGCCCTGCACGCACTTTCTCTTAAATCTTCCATGAGTTTGTATTAAGCAAGAGTTGGCAAAGTCAATACATCGCTGTTAGAAATTGGGTTGTTGGTTGACTGGGGTGTGAGCCCTGGTCAAGCAGCACCCACAGTCCTAGTCAGGGTAAGGCACAAGCAAACCCCAAATTAACCTGTGCCCAACCCCCTGGTAGCATGGCACAGAGTAGTCAGGCTTAACTTAAAGGCAATGTGTAAAGTATTTGTGCAACAGTTCAAACAATAAAACAGTGAAAAACCCATACACAAATATCCCACACCAGACACCAGGTTAGAAACATAGGGCTTAATTTATTACATAAAACAAGACCAAAACGACAAAAATCCAATCAGTAGAACCAGAGTTATGAATTTTTAAAGAATAAACTGTAAAATAGTGCCTAAAAGCATAAAGCGCCAACCACAGCTCTCTGGTCGTGCTGGACTGGGTCAAATTCAAAAGTTCAGTCCGACCACAATAGCGTGCGGGTCAGATACAGTCCCAGATTAGTCCCACTGAAGTTTTACCTTCTTAAGATTTGTGCCAAGAGTCCCTTTTGCGTTGGAGAGGGTCGCAAGGAGCTACAAGAGTTTCGCGGGCGGTAGTCGGGTGGTATGAAGAGCAGGCTGGGTGCCGTGGATGAGCGGCCCTGAGCTTCACGTTGGCGGTCCCCTGTGGGCTGTCGATGCTGCTGTGCGAAGAGACGGGCTAGGGCCCGCTCTCAGAATTCCGGTGCGAGCAGCGCAGTCTCAGTGCAAACGGCCACGTTTGCGGTCGCGAAGAGCCCAAAAGCTTAAGTTAAGAGCCCACTGAGCCACAGCAATGGTCCAGGAACTGAGGGGCACCACTTGGGGGTCAAGAACTTGCTGCAGCTGGGTCCAGGAGCTGTTGGGGGGCCTTTTTATGGCCCTGAGGTTCAGATCAGGAGGCTAGCAGACTAGCCATTTGAGTCACTGTGGGGTTATGGGTCCAAGATGAAGTTGTAGGTCCAGTTCTTCCTCCCCAGGCAAGAGGGCAGCAGGTCAGCACAGCAGGGTAGCAGTTCTTTTACAGCAGCAGTCCAGTAGAGTGGCAGTCCTTGTAGTAGCACAGCAGTCCTTCTTCCTGGCAGAGTATCCACAGGTCCAGAAGTGTGCTGAAGAGTTGGTGTCTAAGGTCCTTCTTTTATACACAGTTGTGCTCTAGAAGTGGGAAGAAGCTTCTAGAGATATGCCTTTGAAGTGCACAGATGCCACGCCTTCCCCGCCTTGGCTCCAGACTAACCACAGGGGGTATGTAGCCCTTTGTGTGAGACAGGACACAGCCTATTCAAGTATAAGTGGGGCTGGGACAAGCTCCACCCACCCATTCTGCCAGTGATGGCCCATCCAGTCCCACCTAAGCCCCCCATTGTGTGTGGCTGTCTAGGAGGAATACACAAAGCCCAGCTGCCAACTACACCCAGTCATGTGACCAGAGGCAGGCTGCAGGCACCAAATGGCTAAGGCAAGAAAATGCAAACGTTCCTTAAAGTGGATTTATCAGAATTGCAATTTAAAATCCAATGTCTCTGTAAGTTAGCATTTTAAATTGTGATTCCAGAGACACCAAACATACACGAACTGGTGACCTCTTCCTATTTTGGAATTACACGTATAAAATGTAATAAGGCAACTCCAATGTTATCCTATGGGAGAGATAGGCCTTGAAATAACGAAAAACTAATTTAAGAGTTTTTCACTACCAGGACATGTAAAACTTAAAAGTACATGTCCTACTTTTTAAATACATTGCACCCTGCCCTTTGGGCTGTCCAGAGCCTACCCTAGGGGTGACTTATATGTCTTAAAAGGGAAGGTTTGGGTCTGGCAAAAAGTTTATTTTGTCAGGTCAAATTGGCAGTTTAAAACTGCATACACAGGCTCTGCAATGGCAGGCTTGAGACATGTGCAAATGGTAACTTAAGTGGGTGGCACAATCAGTGCTGCAGACCCACTAGTAGTATTTAAATTAGAGGCTCCTGGGCAACTGTAGTGCCACTTTACTATGGATGTATAAGTTAAATATGGCCCAATGTTACCAGGTTTTAAGGATAGAGCAAAAGGACATTAGCACTGGTTAGCAGTGGTAAAGTGTGCAGAGTCCCACGGCGAGCAAAAACAAAGTCAGCAAAAACAGGAGGTCTGAAGGCAAAAAGTTAAGGGGAAACCATGCCAAGGATGCAAGGTCTAACAATCCCACCTTTTGGACCTATTGACTTTGCCAATTGCTTTTGTTGGTGCTGTACAGTGTCGGGACACTGTGCAGCATCAACAAAATAAAAATAACTGATAAGGAGTGATGGTGGATCCGTTATTCCACTGATAGGCACATGCATAAAAATGCCTGTGATCCAGCGGAATGACGTGGGCGCCATTTGCTGTCATTTCTTATATACCTATTCTAGATGGTGGACCACAAAAAAGTGCCAATTACAAACAAAAGGACCATGGGTGTTGTGGATTAGAGGGTTATGGAAGAATGGGTGGGGAAGCAGAAAAGCAGCACTTGGCGGGCAAGTGGGAGAAGCACAAGAGGGAGAGAAAACCAAAGAAGTACACAGGCAAGAGAGAGCAACACGGTGTGCAGGGAGGGAGAGAGAAACATATGAATTAGAGAGAGTAGCACTGGTAAGAAGCACTTAGAGAGAGCAACAAGCATCGGGAGGTGGGGGAGAACCATACAGGTGAGACAGCTGAAAAACACATGCATTCTTGTGGAGTGCTTAAGCAAAAAGAAAAAAGTAGATCTGTAAGGTGAGCAGTGGAAGAACACAAGTAGAGAGGCTATGATCCTGGGGAGGGACAAGATGAAGATGGACAAGCAAGCCTTCTAATAAGAAGTAAGCAAATGAGAGTGACAGAAAAGCCAAATGATGTTAAGAAGTGGTCCGACTTTACGCCCACTGTAAGTTCTTGTTAAGCTGACAGTAGTTCTTTTCCAATCAGGCAGCTTGTGCTGTCTTGTAGGCTTGACTTAAAAATTGCCCCATTCCAGAATGGTCTGTGGAAAAGCATTTGCTATGCATCTTGTGTTTTATATGTTTGTAATCTCGTTCAATGCCATGTGGCTACTTCTGGGGATTCGACAAGAAAAATTGTTTGATAGGTGTTGGCTGCAGGCGAAGGCATAGACAACTGTACTCCCTAGGCCACTGTCAGACTTGCTTCCTAGAGCTGAAGCAGGGCATGTTGGAAGCCAATGGAGAGCCAAATGGATCTGGTTTCTGCACTTTGCAAGGTAATTGAGCAACACTGACTGGATAAGAAACCAGCTCCTGCTATAATTCCCACCCATCCTACTCAACAATGGGTAAATGATAGACGGTTGTTTTTAAATCACATGTTGCACTGGGGTTCAGCCTGTTTGCCAGCGCACTTACTTCTGATAAATAAGGCAATTTTGGCATGAAGAAGTGATGTGTAATCACAAACTTGGTTAAACGGAGATGTCAGGATTGAAAATGAAGTTTACTCAGAATTCTGTTTAGTCGCTTGTTACATCTCCTCCGTGAGGCAGGCATACATCAAATGCTGTTGTGTGCTATATTGTTACTGACAGGCTCCTGTTCTACCTCACCAATCTCAATTTTTCTGGCATCAGATTCCCAGATTTGGAGTTTGCTACCACTGGGGCTAGCTGACTCTAATTGTGGGCCACATTCTGGGATTGGTTGACACGATTTCTGAAATTAACTGGCGCTAGATTATGCTAACTATTTGGTCAAATAAGTTCATTTTCTATAGATCTACAGTACGGTCAGCTGACGTTATTTACCCGAACATCAGTCTTTGCAGGATAACACATCGGGAGTCATTATACCACGCTACGTACATCAGGAATTCCTTTACATCAGGGAGTTTTTACACTAAACTACACACAAATCTCTCCTCTCCTAGCCTCTTGGAGGTCCCGGTGACTTCTGGGGCCAAGTTTTGAATTTTGGGGAAGGGGCATGTGCAAGTGAAAGAAGCCGGCTCCTGCCGAAACCCATGAAGTAAGATGTTATTGCATTTCCTAACTGTAGTGTCACTTTAACCTTTGTTTTTTCAGTTTATTTCTATATTTTTTAACATTAAATAAAATTTTCATCACTATGTGAGTGATGTAGCCCTCGCCACGCATGGCCTTTGCCCGTGCGCATCATGGGGTTGGGTGCAGGGCCTGGCTTGTGAGTGCATACGGCTGAGTGTGTGATGAAAGAATATAAAGGGTGTCATTTTAAGTAAGGCACACCTTCTGACTTTGCCAAATGGTCCAAACACCAAAAAATAAAATGTGAGTTTATTGGTTTTATCAAGGGGTCAGCACATCACCATATATGAAGCAGACCAATTGTCTTTGTCAAAAAGTCATCAAAAACTATAATCAAATGTATATGTTATAAATTCACACTTTGCAATGTATAATAAAAGTAATTGACATTAAATATGTTTTTATAAACCCTTAATTAATAAAAATCAGCATGTCTTTGTGTCTTTTTTATAACATTTTAGGACCATAAAACGCAACCCTAGAACCCACCACAAGGGGTCTCTGCACTCCAGCTGAAGAGTATATAGCTCTAGCTTGGAGTGCTTTAAAGTATATGATATGCTCTTCTTGTGTCATGGATTCAATGACACAGGAGACTTACTGTGTTTTTTTTTAATGTTGCTGGGGGCTGCTGCACTACCTGCAGCCCACCATAACATTAAAAAATGATTGGTGGTGCTCCTTCCCTTCTAGGGGTACCACCAGGAAGAAAAAACATACTTAAAAAAAGTCCTTGCAGGACATTATGGGGAGTTCATTGTTGGAGCAGTGAATAATAAATAAGTGGCTCCTGCCACTCATTTATTATTCTTTCTGTGTTCTTTATCTTTTTATGGACGCCCGGTGCCAACCTAGGACACACACAGCATTGCCAAAAGTCAGGGGCTGCGGGGAAAGCAACAAGCCCTCGCAGACCCTGCCAGCTCCCCATCTAGCACCCATAGCAGGTGCCGACGGGAGGTGGCAATTTTTTTAAGGTGGATGTCCCGGTGCCCACAAAGGGCACCCGCAACATTGCCAAAAGTTGGAGAGCCGCGTGGGGAGCCCAAAGACCCCACATGGCCCCTTAAGGCTCCTGAGCCAGCACACTGGCGGTAGCTGACCATTTCTGCTTTTTGAACCGTGGATGCCCCAGTACCCACCCGGGGCATCCCCACTTTTCTTTTATCTTGGGGGCCACGGAGGGAGCCCTAATGCCTCTGCGGGCTCCGTAGTTCGCACCTTTCCTGGGTGTGATGGGAGCCAGCTGCATTCCTTTGCTCCCACTCGGGTGGAAGAAGCTTTTTTCTCTACACCCGCATGAATGGGAGCAAAGTTGTGTTCCCTGCCTGTAAGAGTGCAGGCAGGGAGTTTAAGTTCTCCCTGCCTGCACTCTTGCAGGCAGGGAACATCAGCGTCCTGCTGAATAAATCAGGTTGCCGAACACTGCTTTATTCTGGCCCCGGGGACTCTGTGAGGCACATGGAAGGTGGGCGCGTGCCCTCCTCCACTATTTCTAAGGATCGGTCAAGGGAATAGAATGCCCAGGAGCTCTTTGAGGCTTGGGAGGGGGCGCACATCCTCTCCCCTAATTGTGATTATAGTACTGGCCCAGTGGATGGGGTCCCAGGGGCCTTTTGTAGGCTTAGGGAGAGGCGCTGTTTGCCACCTTACCAATAACAAAACACCACAAGGCCCCCCCCCGAGCCCTTCCTTTTTTAAACAAAAAAGTTACCAGGTTCTGCAGATCCTCAGCGAATTTGCAGTACTATTTAAACAAATATTTACGTTTTGGCACCAGGGTGGGTCCCTCTGCCCCCACCTGGCCTAAAAGGGCAGGATATCCCTACCCTGGCCCTTATATGTTTTTTTTTTTAAACCAATTTTCAGGGGACAGTTTCCCTGAGTCCTAAAATGGCTGCTGCCACATCTTTCTTGATGTGGCTGCAGCAAATCAGATGTTATCTCTAGATCTGTTGGTCTCATGAATCGACCATGGTGTGAAATACAACTATACAAATATATTGAACCTTAATTTTCTCAAAAACTACTTAAAGGATTTATGCTAAAATGCAAAAAGCATGCTTTCTTGACCAAGATCTAGCCTTCTGCCAAATTTGGTGTACTTCTGTTCAGCCATCTTTGCAGAATCGCTGTTCAATTTTCCTACAGGAAACTGCATGGGGAACACTCATTTGGAGACCCCCCTTTTTCTCTGCCCCCGCTTATCGGATCAGGCTGAAACTTTCCAATAAGGAGCTGAGGCAGATGAGTTTTTTTAGGAAAGTTTTGTGAAGATCCGTCAAACAGCACCAAAGTTATTACCAAACCAAAAAATAAATTTCCTTTGGAATCGTAGTCCTAACTATAACTACCCAGTGGTGGTTGCCACTGGATAATATATATAATGACAAAAGACTGTCACTTTCTAGCTTGGCATGGATTGCACTGTGCTAATCCTATGCCTAAAAAAATCTGCTAGAAAAACAAACATTTGAGGTGAGCAGATTCAGAGGGTCGCTTGTGTTGTAGGGTGCTCTGTTGTAGGCAGTTTTGAGTCCGCTTTCATATGGTTCATTGGTGACTCAATAAGCAGTGTGCTACTTTGACTGATGGAAATGAATGTCACCAAAAATGGCCTAGAAGTACAAAAATGTACACAGAATGTATCAATTGTCCTCACTGTCAGACCAAGTGGGTGTTTAGACTTAGTATAAATAATTTTCAATGGAATATATGTAACCAATGGTTGTTAAACATTAGTCAACAATTTTCATTGTATAAATATACTCCAAGTGGAGAATTCAATTATTTCTAAATCACATCCAGGGTTAAACTTAAAGTCATGCCCTATTTCGCATTCTGTGAATCATAATAACTCATAAAAAAGTGTACTTGTTAGGTTGAATATTTCTTCCACGATTCTTTCAATAGCCATATGGCACTTGAAATAGAAGTCATGGTAATTAAATAGTTTATTCATTTCACCTACATCTCTACCAAGTGTCTAAAAACATCATATAGAAAAGCATATCAGACCAAAGTATTGTTAAAGCAAGAAGCTAAGGGTTTCTACTTTCAGTGGGTGACTAATTCTTCATCCATATTCAAACCACTTATCCCATATGTACCAAGGCGGATAAGATACTTTGATTGTCATAGTAATAGTTCCATCTCTTGGATGATTTGTAATCCTATAATCTCCAAAATATGTCTATTGATCCAAATAGCCGCCATGTTTGTTATAAAAATGTCTTGCAACAGGACTCTGTGTGAACCTTCACTGAGACACCATATTAGCTGCAAGGGAAGAAGGTGGGGCCTTGCGCAGTGTACGGCTGTCTCAGACATCAAGCCCATCTCTCCTGGAGTTGCCAAGTCTTCTCCTTGAATTCGCTTGTCAACTTGTTAGCTACCAGACACTGTGTTTCCTTGCTGCCATGTTATTCGCAGTCTTTATTGCAGAAAAATGACCACTGCTGCTTCCCGTAGGCCCCGTTCTTGGGCTTGGATGGGGCTTTAAAAGTTAGAGAGATGAGAGAGAGAGAGAGAGTATCATGTGAAGGGAAGGAGTATGTGCATGTGATGGGGTTACGTGAAGCGCATCATACATTGACTAGGTGCAGCCGCGGACCGTGTAGGTAATATTGGTGGGGCTGGGTTAGGGGGGGATTCGACAAACGACCACGAGGGAAAATTAAATGAATAATTTTCCCTCGTGGTCGTCTATCGAAATCTCCCCCCCCCCCACCTCAAAATGTGGGTACCAGTGATCATTGAATCACATGAGGAGCTTGCCTTAGGGCCCTCATGACATTGACGAGCATATACAGTGTGCATGGGTAACATGAAGTAATTAACTAGCACATGGTGCATATGGATTTACTAACTGCCAAGTAATGCATTACTTTATCAAATAATGGCAAAGAAGGCATATGAGGTGAAAATTTTAAAAAGTGATGGGGGAATGCTTGAATTAATCCCAGTCATTAGTAATTATTCTGGCCTGCATTCCAGTCCATCGTTTTTGCTCAATGTTTGTTTTCAGATAGAGGTTAACCTTATGCAAATCCTCCTTTCTCCTGCTCTATTTGGAACAGTCTAACAGCCCAGATCAACTCTGAACAAGAAAAAAGCAACCCCAAACCATGTATATTTTAGGCATCTTATCTCGTTAAGGCAATGCTTTGCATGACAGAAACATGATGGCAACAACGAGAAAATGAATACTAACAACAGTAACAACAATAACAAAATGTTAACTTGCTTTTATATCGTTCTTTATATCGAACATCTTCGATTTCTAAGCACTGTTGGTGCCCTAACAATTGGTACTGGACCCTACTCGCCAAGGTGGTCATATTTTGGATCTTGTCTTCGCTGAAGATAACACTGCCAAAATAGAGGCCATCTCACCTCTTTGTTGGACAGACCACTTCCTTGTTACTTTTACATTGGCCATATTTAGAAAAAATCCTGACCATGTTACTACGCCTAACTTCTCGCCAAGGCAGAGAATGGAACAAACTGCCCAGTATTGCTAAAGTAACGCCTATATTCAGTGGTACTAATGTGTTTGATGTAAACAAACCTGTGGAAACAAACTATCTGGAATTTTGTAAACAGATCAACAAGGCCCTTGATTTAACCATCCCGGTAAAAAACTTGAAGACTAAGCGTAAGCCATCTGCCCCTTGGTTTAACGAGAACCTAAAAATTCTTAAAAAGAGCTGTAAATTGGCAGAAAGGAAATGGAGGAAGGGCTACGAAACAGCTAATAAAGAAGCTTTGAAGACTGTAATGAGTAAATATAAAAATGAAATTTTAAAAGCTAAAGCAGAGTTTTTTGTCAACTCAATTCTTGAGGCTCCCAATAAAACCCGGAGGGTCTTTAAGATAGTAGATGAATTGACCAACCCATATTGCTCAAAAAATAAAACTATTGCGACCCAAGAACTATGCGAAAGCCTAGCCACTTTCTTTGAGGAGAAAATCTCAAAAATAATTACCGGGTTATCAGAAAGCATGGAAAATTCATGTGACCCTGTATCGGAGACATATACACAGCTATTAGCCTATCAGAAAAAGGGGCACATGAGAATAGACTTGCTATTTTTAGCCAGTTTAGTACACCCACGGAAGAAGAGTTTTTCAAGCTTGCCATGAGTACTAAATCTGGGTCCCCGATGGACCCCCTCCCCCACAAGGTCTGGAAGGAGTATGGCAGGGAGCTATTACCACAACTCCATCAGATTTGTAGTCAATCTTTGAACAGCGGAATAGTTCCTTCTTGCTGGAAACAGGCGATGGTGACACCTTTATTGAAAAAACCCACCCTTGACCCTCAGTGCCCTAATAATTACCGACCTATTTCCCTCCTCCCATACCCGGTAAAAATTCTTGAACGCCTGGTCAGTAAAAGCCTTTTCTAAGTTCTGGAAACCAACCGGGGACTGGAAGACGAGCAATTTGGTTTTCGACCTGGCCATGGGACGGAGACAGCTCTAGTAGTCGTCTTAGATGAACTTAGAATGCGGGCAGACAATGGCCAGTCGACCGTCCTGATTCTCTTAGATATGTCTGCCGCATTCGACACGGTCAACCATAGAATATTACTGAGACGGCTTGCTGACCTTGGGCTGGAGGGTCTGGCCTTTAACTGGTTTCAGTCTTACCTGGAAAACAGGCAACAAGCTGTGGCCCTCCCCCCTTTTCATTCTGAATTCAGAACGGTCCAGCATGGGGTTCCTCAAGGTTCGTCTATCCGCCCGATCCTTTTTAATATCTATTTGAGACCATTGATTACCATTATTAAATCATACAACATCAAGCTGGTGAATTATGCAGACGACACGCAGCTTATCCTGTCTCTAGAAGGCAGAGAGTCCACATCACTCAGTAGCTTCCATGAATGCATGCAGAAGACTGCTAGATGGCTATCGGACAACTCTCTGCAGTTTAATGGTGGGAAAACACAAATTCTACACTGTACTGTGAAGAAAATCCCTCGTCCGCTTCCAGACAACTTTTGGCCCATTCAGGCAGATACGCCTCCCATACCAGCGGTAGCAGTGTGCAATTTGGGGGTAGTTTTTGACGACAAGCTGAGCCTGGAGAAACATGTGAATAAGACAGTTGGGACTTGTTTCTCACTCATTAAGGCTCTGCGGAAAATTCTCCCCATGCTCCCTCTGGCTGCTAGGGCTCTAGTAGTTAGAAGTGTTATTTTAAGCCGGCTGGACTACTGTAATGCCCTGCTCCTCGGTTCAGCCAACTTCCTTATTCTGAAATTACAAAGAATACAGACAATTGCTGCTAAGTTGGCTTTAAAGAGGACCCGAGGCGATTCTGAATCTGCGGCTCTTAGTGATCTTCACTGGCTCCCTCTAGTTCAGAGAATCCAGTTTAAATCACTATGTATTGTTTTTAAGGCCCTTTATGGACTTGGACCCCTGCCATTGCAGAAAAAGTTTGCCTGGCATGCCCCATCACGAAATCTTCGTTCTTCCACTGCCCACTTGGTCTGTACCGCCAGAATAAGAACCTCTACGTTTGGGGGGAGAGCCTTCAGCTGGGCGGCTGCCCGTCTGTGGAACAATCTTCCGCCTGATATCAGACAAATAGGCGAATACCTACAGTTTAGGAAAAAACTTAAAACGTATCTCTTCCCTAGGAGGTAGTGCAGGCTGTACATCCGGTGGGTAAATATGTGCTTGTAGAGGAAATGCTGTCAGTCAGCGCCAGGATACCCGTGGGGTGATAGTGCGCTTTAGAAAGTTTTATTACTGTAAGTAATAAATGTTAGTTTTAGCAATATCAAGGATTTTCAATGGAATGTATTTGCTTAATCCCACTAACAGTATTTGTGGATGAAATTAGTTTGTTTACTAAAAAATAGAAGATGATAGTCGAGAACAATAGTAGAGAACAAAATGAATGATGTTTTAGAAAAATAGAGATTGTTTATTTGTGAATAAATGAGTATATTTAATGACAATGAAAAGCTAGTGTTGTCAGACAAATATAGCTTATTTTTAGAAAATAAAAGCTATTGTTTAGAGGACAGTGAGTTTGTTTTCGGAAAACAACAAGTATATCAAATTATCTTCAGCGATTATTTAAAACAGACTTTTCAGCTAATGGTTTGGTGAAAAATGTGCTCTCAATAAAGGCCAGACTCCTGCTGTAGACCACGAAGTGCCTATAAAGCTGTTTAAATGTTATTTTTTTAGATCTGGCTTAGAGACAGCGTAAACTGTCATAACTCCTGAATCTAATATAAAAAGTTATAACTGAAATGTACATATATTTATGCATACATAGATAGCTTTGGGGCAGCCCTTCTAATCCATTGGTCCGTTCAGCTGTCATTCACATTTTGGTTCCTCCCACCAGAGAATACAGCATGCAGGAACTAGTCTGCCCACTTCAGCCACTGGCTTCTTGCTCTATTAGTGTTGTTACTTTTCCTGAATGTGCACGTCCACCTAAATTGAACTGCACTTGAGTACCAAGGCTGGTAGGCCTTACTTTACTAATTAATTTATTCCATTATTTTTTTTTATTAAACAAGTTTATTGCCATTTACTAAAATTACAAGGCATAAGGAATCACATTTTTCATTTAGATCTCAAATCAGATCACCACTAATATGTACAACAATAATCACTGCAAAGAGCTGAGTGACAGCCAAACCAAGCAATCATCTTATGGCTTCTTTCATACGCATGCCTCCCAGTGCCTCTTGTTGTAATAAGTGCTCCTATTAGGTTTTTTTCCCCCAAATTTATTTATTAACATTTTGAACACATGTCCAGCAATACACAAGCGGTAAATGGTAGAACATGCCTGATACTAAAGTTTACTTATAGCAGTGTCCAAGAATTGCATGATTAAATAACAGCCTACATTGTATGCACACCGACCATGACCAGCTAAGGCATTAAGATTATACAGAGCAATGTTAAAGCAGTCATAATACATGCTGTGTTACTACATCCCAAGTGTTGGGCAGTGCCACTGGAAGCGAATTATATAAACAGCTGTAATATTCTCATGGAGGGTCGTCAGTAGCGTCCGGGTGATCCAGTAAATAGGCCTGTAGCGGAGCCCAGATATCCCGTGGGCGTGAGGTGATTGGGAGAAGTTCAGCATACTTGTATGTTTGATCCTGCCAGAAAAGCATATCTGTAATCCACTCCTTAAATTTAGGCGCCCTGCCTCGCCCCCATCTACATGCCAGTCGCCTTTTAGCTAATAGGAGGCCAAAGGAGACAAATTTGCGTTGCGCCCAACCAGCTGCTCCGTGTAACCAAGAAGGGTCAGCATGGGGGGCTCCTATTAGTTCTTAGTGGGTCCAGTGTCATACTCCTGTGCTTCCACCAGCCTCCCCAAATTTGTGTGTGTTTGTGTGGACATCATAGACCGGAAGCTCAAGCACCAAGCAGCTGTCAATACCTCTAGCCTAGTTATTGTTATTAAGTGTTGGAGGATGACTGCCTTTCCACTCTCTAGCAATCTCATGTTTAGCAATCCACAAGCTTATGCGCGTAAAGGCGGCCCTATATCTATTGACGCCAATGCCAGATGTTATATGGAGGAGTGTGAGTTAAAGATCTGGTCCAAAATCCAAGCTAACACTCCCCTAAGAGTGGCCTATAAAACTTGCCAGGAACACAGCAACACAAGACATGACCATGTAGTGGGAAGGAAGTCCCCAGGGTTGTCCACACATGGAAGACGGGAATGAACCTTCCAAAAGAGCCAAAGTTTGAGGCGGGTAATGTAGACCCTATGGGGAATCATATTTTTATTATCCTAACCTGACCAGCCATAGCCGCCTCTCGGGGGCATTTTAGCCTCCTGCCATTCCTCGTCCGTGATCTCGCCCACATCTCTTTCCCAGGCTGACCGGAGCAAACCAAAGGTTTTGGGTGTATTAATAATCCAGGAATATTATACTGGTGAGATTTTCTTAGGGCCCATATCACTCATTAAGAGCTTGGCTTTAAATGAGTTCAAATCAGGAAGATCCATTAAATCTCTCAAGTGGTGAGGTAAAGCAAATATCTGAAGAATTGATGGTTATGCATATCATAGGATTCCAGGAGACTGAGGAATGAGCTCATGTGGGTACCAGACATAACTTCGCCCAACTTAGAGATTCCAATCATGTTCTATCCATTGAAGCACTTTTAGGGCAGCAGTTTCATGGAGCACAGTTCCCACTCATAGCATGATTTCCTTACACAGACACTTGTGACATTCCAAGCCTCTAAGGGGTCGATTACGATGGAGTTCGGAAAGGCTCAGAACGGGATTCGGATTCAGCGAATCCGATTCGGAACCTATGTGTCGACCGAATCGGATACATGTCCGAACGTTCGATTACAATGCAAGGAAACTGTTCGGGCTGTCAGAATCGGTTCCGATCGACATTCGGACAGACCGAGTCGATCGGAGCCGAATCGTACAGCTCTATGAACACTGTTTCCAACTAAGCGATTACGATGTCTGAATCTGACAGCCGTTCTGAATTGGTTTGTCTTGCACGAAACGGCAGTTGGAATCTGAATTTGGGGGCCCGCATCAGGCCCCCCTTTACCCATAGGCCTCCGGTTGGAGCCCGTGGGGGTACCCATGGGACCCGTCTTTACAACCATGCACAGTGTGGCAGGCACCATGGGGTGCCTGTCACACGATGCAAGGTTTTCCCCAACCACCCCTTTTTTCAATGGGAGCCTGTGTTCTCGTTCGGAACACAGGCTCCCATTGAAGTCAATGCGAGTCCGACCGAACAATGTTTGGAAGCATCGTAATTGGTCGGTCGGACTCGCAGAACCCTATTCGGTCGGAAAAGATTCTGAAACCGATTCGGTCGGAAGAGTTTCCGAACAACATTGTAAAGTGTCCCTGCTAGACTTCCAGCATGTTTCATCAGTGGTGTGAGGAGTAGTGTTACTTTAATCCATACAGAAAGTGAACATCTCCCATTGCCCACCTTTCGATGGCATAGGCGGGATTGGATTGGGGGGCACGTAGGTAATCATTAGCCACTGTTTAATATGCTGTACTGTAATATGCCTCGACATTTGCATCCCTTATGTCACGATCAAACGGCGATTTAAAACATTTTGCCATTGCTATTCTTGGGACATTATCATTCCAGAGAAAATTCCCTATCAGCGGCGGGAAAAGCACCAAGGAAGCATGAGGAATTTAAAGGGGTAGGTTTGTAGTTGGATGAGGAGGCGAGGCAGGGAGACCATTTTAAATATAGTTGCTGTACCCATGATGGACAAGCGCAGGGGTGACCAAAAGGATAGGTCTGCATTTAATTTGGACACTTTGTCGCCTATGTCATACTTCTGGCCCTATCTTCATCATGTGCAATATGTACTCCCAAATATTTGATCCCTTCAGTGGAGCTCTTCAGCTCAGAGACCCACAGCATACCCATTGTCTCCCCTCTAATCGGATACACCAGTGACCTGACAGGGTTCCCTCCAAGCCTGAAGAAGACACGAAAGATCTTCAAAATTAGAAGGACTATGGTGTGCCACTCTCAATAGGGAAACTATTTGATGTTTCACAACCCGGTCGCATCATAGCATACAATTTAGTGCACCACAGCTTGATATATTTGAGGAATCTCAGGCCCAAGTTGGATTTTCGAAGCACCGCAAAGAGTTAATCCAAGGCCACAGAGTCGAAGGCCTTCTCAAAGTCTACCATTAGCAGAGTAAAAGGCCCTTCTTTTTTACATTCCTAATCCTTATTATGGTCTGACTTGACAACCTAGTTGCCCCCAGACAATTAGGTGAGACCCACCAGGAGAGAAGCTTTGGCTTCACCCACATGTTGGGAGCCAGGAGTACATGTTTTGATTGGGCAGAGGTTGCGTGCTTCCACAAAAAATGCTTGTCCTCCACACAGCTGTGATCATTTTGTTTATTTATTCAGCTGCCTGAGCTTGAACTTTGATGGGCACACGCATGAAATTGTAATGCTAATAAAGTGTCTTAGATTACTAGATATTTATGGTGTTTTCTCTAGCAGCAGTACAGATGGGAGGAGGGCAAACATTTAGATTTGCCTTGACAGTGCAACTGTCAACTGACCTTTCAATATACACCTATATTATTCTACAGTTCTTTGCATCCTGTCTGTCGACTGCTGGGGGCAGACACAGACCTCATCTGGGCTCCCTTTAGCCGGACCCTGCTCCTGGCTGGCCTCCTAAACACTGCCGTTGAGGTGGGGGCCCTGGAGGGCACAAAGCCACCTGAAATAGCGAGGCGCTCGAGAGCGGCCCGAGACCCTGTCGGCAAGATGACGGACGCCACGGGCCTTGGGCGCTGAGAATTTTGTGGAGGAACATCGCACGGTAGGCGAGTCTACAGTTTTTACCCCTGGATGCCACCGTGCTAATCCGTCTTGTATGCCCTCCCTCCTCTGGCGCCCGCCGTCACCTTTAGGCCCTGTGTACCGCCGGGGCTATTGGCAGGTGCAGGCCTATGCTTGCGGCCTGTGCCAGAGGCCACAGTGGTGATCTGGGGTGTGGGGTGGATGAGCATCTGTCCACTGCGGACCTTCTGTGGCCCACTCATTACGGGGCTGCCCCACCCCGGTTTTGACTTGGACACTCCCAACATTATTTAGCATTACCAGTGGGCCCCACATACCACGCCTAGACATGCACTTTACTCCCAGGTGCCTGCCATTATTCACAATTGCGAAAACACCATTGGTCACCTCCCTGACATCGGCCCGCGCCTGCCACTAGCATCATGGGTTGTTATTGTGAGGGGTAGCACCGAGTGGGACGAAGATCCATCTGTGGCGGATCTTCTGTGGCCTCTCCTGTGACTGGACTGGCCCGTCCTGCCTCTAGCTCCCACCACTTATACGCTGTTGCCATCGCAGAAGCCTCACCTGGCAGTGGACTGGCTCACCCCACCTGAGACCTAGCCAGTTGTGCAATGAGGTCTATATTGGACCTGGGGTGCTGTTGGCCCTTGAGCACCTGAGCTTCCCCCTCGCCCAACTGCAACCCCTTTGCACGAGGTGACTTCGGCTTACTTCCTCCTGTGGCACTCCTGGACATGCTCATGGGCCCCCTTGGTGGGGGTAGCACCACCTCTGATCGGCTGTACTGGGGACCGGCCTGTTGATTCCTACACTACAGGAATAGGCTGCTCTGCTGATACCTTGCATCCGCTCAGCGATATCTGGCAAGCTGGAGGAGTTTGTTACCCCCTTTCTCCACCATGTGGCTCCAGCACTCGATGATCAAGAGGTCATCCTTGACTGCACTCACAGAGCGGGTTGCCCAGCCAGTGCCCTCGGTCAGGCCCAGGATATCCTCACGTGCCTCCCCTACTGCAAACAAAAAGAAGCCATCATGGCTGCAGTGCGGGATAAGTCTGCAATTGAGTTTGAAGGACTAAACTGTGGTTATACCAAGATCTCTCCCCAACAGTGAAGAAAGGCCCTCTGGCCCTTGACAGACACTCTGCGGGAGAAAGGCATCAGACACAAATGGGAACACCCCTTCCGCCTCCAGTTAGTTTGAGTGTCCACACCCCAAAGGAAGCATGATCACTGTTGGATATGTCTGCACTGCTGCAGGACACTCGGGCCCTTTCGGCCTCCCGGGACCCAGCCACCGCTAGAGGATGAAGACATTATGCAAACCTTCTGAGACCGAAAGCCGCAAGGAACGGGCTGTGTTACTCAAGCAGTTACAGCATCAGGACAGCGCCACACAGGCTGAAAGCGACCACCGACCTTCCACGAGCTGGACTCTGGTCCTCATTGTTACTTGATGAAGGGACTCCCGGCCTTACCCTCTCTAGGTACCAATCTACCGTTTACAGTGATTCCTCTCCCCTCTCTTTGATGATGACTTAAGGCGACGGAGCTCCGTGGATACACTGAGTTACAGATCGAAGAGACTTGTCGCAGACGACATGGACCCTCATCGACTGGTTATTCCTGTTCCCAGGTGGGGAACATCTATGTTGAACAGTTCTTTATTCTCCTCCTCCCCTTTCCCCTGATGTCCCTTTTCCATACCCTCATTCCATCGACACCTTGTATTAGCTACTCAGGTCTGGGGTTGGTTTATCTTCCCGTATGCACATGGCCAACACCAGAATACCCCACACAACTGTGGATGATCACTATTCTCAGCCTTAATGTCAGGGGTCTTAATGCTTCAGTAAAATGCTTATTATGAAGCGAGATGCACTCCTTTCCTTCTGCTTGTATTTACTGTTTTTCTTTGTCTCAAAATAAATGCGTGCGTACCGGGTGCCGTGAACTATCCCAGTCACGGATACTTAAAGTGAGCCAAAAGGCACGTGCTTTGCGCGCCACCCCTTCGCACTGCTAGAAATACGGGATTGTCCCCAAATCATTTAACCAGTATATCATTCTCCATGTTAAACTATTAATACTCCAGTGTATTATCCATTATTCATCCGAACTTTTAATGTAATCACTCGAAGACACTCAAGACCACTGCGAGGACAGCGCATTTCTCATAGGTATTTTATTATGTAATCTTCAACTGCATTCAGCGTGCCCATCCGGGCTTCAACCAAAGCATGTAGAGATAAATAGTGCATACTCCAGAACCGCACAAAATTCTACCCAATGCATTTCGGTCTCTCATAAGACCTTCGTCAGGGGTAACTGAAAAAAACAGAAACAGACATCTAAACCTACTGTTCAAAACCAAAAATACAAATAAACCCCTCTACGCTTATATCTTTAAATCATCACATTTTCAATCATTACCCCCTCCCAATGTGTGCGAAAACATGCTCTTCTGTGCTTGCTCCTGTTTCCGTTTGCTATGAAAATGCATAAACTAGTGCTTACAAAATGAAAACTGTGGCCATTAAAACAAATGAATGAATACAAAAACATCTCCTTGTTAGTGCGCAAAGTCCTTGCCATTACCAAACCCAAACCCTTCCCAACTCCCTGTTACCAGCCTGAATCCTAATAACACACTGCCTTTCCCAAACCCATGATGTAAAACACTCTACCTTGGATACCACGGTCAGTGACCTTCCCGCCTCGTCTCCTTTCTCTCCCTCTACAATAACTCTGTGTTCTCTTTCACATCAGCTACTAGACTCACCCACCTGAATCCTATCTATTTATATATAACCAATCAGACCGGTCTTAACCTGTACCTCGTGACTGCATCCCAATTCCTGCTAAAGAACTTAAAGAAACAGTTACCTAACCCCTCTGTGCCCGCCCTGAACCCCTGCTAAAAAAACGAAAAACTGCTAATTATTACCACCCATGAATATATACGGCCATCTAATTACACAAACGATAATGTGCAATCAATACATTTTTGTAATCAAAAACATTTCTGTGAAAAAACATCCATCAACATTACGAGATGCATCAAAATAAAAATAATAAAGGAGTGAGTCCACAATAACAACAGGCTTTGAATGTCCAAAAATGCGAGTGTTCCTTCTCTTTTTTCTAGTTAAAATCTGGAATTGCATTAAGTCCCTTCTGAATATGCCCATTATGCACGCTGTCCTCGGAGTAATGATTCCTTCGTTGCTTTTTATTTCCTTCACCTGAAATGTAGTCTTAGTTTATCCACAGGGTGCAAACTTGCGTGGGACAGTGAATTGTGAAACAAGATTATTATGAAGCGAGATGCACTCCTTTCCTTCTGCTTGTATTTACTGTTTTTCTTTGTCTCAAAATAAATGCGTGCGTACCGGGTGCCGTGAACTATCCCAGTCACGGATACTTAAAGTGAGCCAAAAGGCACGTGCTTTGCGGGCCACCCCTTCGCACTGCTAAAAATACGGGATTGTCCCCAAATCATTTAACCAGTATATCATTCTCCATGTTAAACTATTAATACTCCAGTGTATTATCCATTATTCATCCGAACTTTTAATGTAATCACTCGAAGACACTCAAGACCACTGCGAGGACAGCGCATTTCTCATAGGTATTTTATTATGTAATCTTCAACTGCATTCAGCGTGCCCATCCGGACTTCAACCAAAGCATGTAGAGATAAATAGTGCATAATCCTGAACCGCACAAAATTCCACCCAATGCATTTCGGTCTCTCATAAGACCTTCGTCAGGGGTAACTGAAAAAAACAGAAACAGACATCTAAACCTACTGTTCAAAACCAAAAAATACAAATAACCCCTCTACGCTTATATCTTTAAATCATCACATTTTCAATCATTACCCCCCTCCCAATGTGTGCAAAAACATGCTCTTCTGTGCTTGCTCCTGTTTCCGTTTGCTATGAAAATGCATAAACTAGTGCTTACAAAATGAAAACTGTGGCCATTAAAACAAATGAATGAATACAAAAAACATCTCCTTGTTAGTGCGCAAAGTCCTTGCCATTACCAAACCCAAACCCTTCCCAACTCCCTGTTACCAGCCTGAATCCTAATAACACACTGCCTTTCCCAAACCCATGATGTAAAACACTCTACCTTGGATACCACGGTCAGTGACCTTCCCGCCTCGTCTCCTTTCTCTCCCTCTACAATAACTCCGTGTTCTCTTTCACATCAGCTACTAGACTCACCCACCTGAATCCTATCTATTTATATATAACCAATCAGACCGGTCTTAACCTGTACCTCGTGACTGCATCCCAATTCCTGCTAAAGAACTTAAAGAAACAGTTACCTAACCCCTCTGTGCCCGCCCTGAACCGCTGCTAAAAAACGAAAAACTGCTAATTATTACCACCCATGAATATATACGGCCATCTAATTACACAAACGATAATGTGCAATCAATACATTTTTGTAATCAAAAACATTTCTGTGAAAAAACATCCATCAACATTACGAGATGCATCAAAATAAAAATAATAAAGGAGTGAGTCCACAATAACAACAGGCTTTGAATGTCCAAAAATGCGAGTGTTCCTTCTCTTTTTTCTAGATGAAATCTGGAATTGCATAAAGTCCCTTCTGAATATGCCCATTATGCACGCTGTCCTCGGAGTAATGATTCCTTCGTTGCTTTTATTTCCTTCACCTGAAATGTAGTCTTAGTTTATCCACAGGGTGCAAACTTGCGTGGGACAGTGAATTGTGAAACAAGATTATTATGAAGCGATACCAAAAAAAGCGATACCACGGTCAGTGACCTTCCCGCCTCGTCTCCTTTCTCTCCCTCTACAATAACTCACTGTCCCACGCAAGTTTGCACCCTGTGGATAAACTAAGACTACATTTCAGGTGAAGGAAATAAAAAGCAACGAAGGAATCATTACTCCGAGGACGGCGTGCATAATGGGCATATTCAGAAGGGACTTAATGCAATTCCAGATTTCAACTAGAAAAAAGAGAAGGAACACTCGCATTTTTGGACATTCAAAGCCTGTTGTTATTGTGGACTCACTCCTTTATTATTTTTATTTTGATGCATCTCGTAATGTTGATGGATGTTTTTTCACAGAAATGTTTTTGATTACAAAAATGTATTGATTGCACATTATCGTTTGTGTAATTAGATGGCCGTATATATTCATGGGTGGTAATAATTAGCAGTTTTTCGTTTTTTTAGCAGCGGTTCAGGGCGGGCACAGAGGGGTTAGGTAACTGTTTCTTTAAGTTCTTTAGCAGGAATTGGGATGCAGTCACGAGGTACAGGTTAAGACCGGTCTGATTGGTTATATATAAATAGTTAGGATTCAGGTGGGTGAGTCTAGTAGCTGATGTGAAAGAGAACACAGAGTTATTGTAGAGGGAGAGAAAGGAGACGAGGCGGGAAGGTCACTGACCGTGGTATCCAAGGTAGAGTGTTTTACATCATGGGTTTGGGAAAGGCAGTGTGTTATTAGGATTCAGGCTGGTAACAGGGAGTTGGGAAGGGTTTGGGTTTGGTAATGGCAAGGACTTTGCGCACTAACAAGGAGATGTTTTTTGTATTCATTCATTTGTTTTAATGGCCACAGTTTTCATTTTGTAAGCACTAGTTTATGCATTTTCATAGCAAACGGAAACAGGAGCAAGCACAGAAGAGCATGTTTTCGCACACATTGGGAGGGGGGTAATGATTGAAAATGTGATGATTTAAAGATATGAGCGTAGAGGGGTTCATTTGTATTTTTTGGTTTTGAACAGTAGGTTAAGATGTCTGTTTCTGTTTTTTTCAGTTACCCCTGACGAAGGTCTTATGAGAGACCGAAATGCATTGGGTGGAATTTTGTGCGGTTCTGGAGTATGCACTATTTATCTCTACATGCTTTGGTTGAAGCCCGGATGGGCAGGCTGAATGCAGTTGAAGATTACATAATAAAATACCTATGAGAAATGCGCTGTCCTCGCAGTGGTCTTGAGTGTCTTCGAGTGATTACATTAAAAGTTCGGATGAATAATGGATAATACACTGGAGTATTAATAGTTTAACATGGAGAATGATATACTGGTTAAATGATTTGGGGACAATCCCGTATTTCTAGCAGTGCGAAGGAGTGGCGCGCAAAGCACGTGCCTTTTGGCTCACTTTAAGTCACAGTGACTGGGATAGTTCATGGCACCCGGTACGCGCACATTTATTTTGAGACAAAGAAAAACAGTAAATACAAGCAGAAGGAAAGGAGTGCATCTCGCTTCATAATAATCTTGTTTCACAATTCACTGTCCCACACAAGTTTGCACCCTGTGGATAAACTAAGACTACATTTCAGGTGAAGGAAATAAAAAGCAACGAAGGAATCATTACTCCGAGGACGGCGTGCATAATGGGCATATTCAGAAGGGACTTAATGCAATTCCAGATTTCAACTAGAAAAAGAGAAGGAACACTCGCATTTTTGGACATTCAAAGCCTGTTGTTATTGTGGACTCACTCCTTTATTATTTTTATTTTGATGCATCTCGTAATGTTGATGGATGTTTTTTCACAGAAATGTTTTTGATTACAAAAATGTATTGATTGCACATTATCGTTTGTGTAATTAGATGGCCGTATATATTCATGGGTGGTAATAATTAGCAGTTTTTCGTTTTTTTAGCAGCGGTTCAGGGCGGGCACAGAGGGGTTAGATAACTGTTTCTTTAAGTTCTTTAGCAGGAATTGGGATGCAGTCACGAGGTACAGGTTAAGACCGGTCTGATTGGTTATATATAAATAGATAGGATTCAGGTGGGTGAGTCTAGTAGCTGATGTGAAAGAGAACACGGAGTTATTGTAGAGGGAGAGAAAGGAGACGAGGCGGGAAGGTCACTGACCGTGGTATCCAAGGTAGAGTGTTTTACATCATGGGTTTGGGAAAGGCAGTGTGTTATTAGGATTCAGGCTGGTAACAGGGAGTTGGGAAGGGTTTGGGTTTGGTAATGGCAAGGACTTTGCGCACTAACAAGGAGATGTTTTTTGTATTCATTCATTTGTTTTAATGGCCACAGTTTTCATTTTGTAAGCACTAGTTTATGCATTTTCATAGCAAACGGAAACAGGAGCAAGCACAGAAGAGCATGTTTTCGCACACATTGGGAGGGGGGTAATGATTGAAAATGTGATGATTTAAAGATATAAGCGTAGAGGGGTTTATTTGTATTTTTTGGTTTTGAACAGTAGGTTTAGATGTCTGTTTCTGTTTTTTTCAGTTACCCCTGACGAAGGTCTTATGAGAGACCGAAATGCATTGGGTGGAATTTTGTGCGGTTCTGGAGTATGCACTATTTATCTCTACATGCTTTGGTTGAAGCCTGGATGGGCACGCTGAATGCAGTTGAAGATTACATAATAAAATACCTATGAGAAATGCGCTGTCCTCGCAGTGGTCTTGAGTGTCTTCGAGTGATTACATTAAAAGTTCGGATGAATAATGGATAATACACTGGAGTATTAATAGTTTAACATGGAGAATGATATACTGGTTAAATGATTTGGGGACAATCCCGTATTTCTAGCAGTGCGAAGGAGTGGCGCGCAAAGCACGTGCCTTTTGGCTCACTTTAAGTCACCGTGACTGGGATAGTTCATGGCACCCGGTACGCACGCATTTATTTTGAGACAAAGAAAAACAGTAAATACAAGCAGAAGGAAAGGAGTGCATCTCGCTTCATAATAATCTTGTTTCACAATTCACTGTCCCACGCAAGTTTGCACCCTGTGGATAAACTAAGACTACATTTCAGGTGAAGGAAATAAAAAGCAACAAAGGAATCATTACTCCGAGGACGGCGTGCATAATGGGCATATTCAGAAGGGACTTAATGCAATTCCAGATTTCAACTAGAAAAAAGAGAAGGAACACTCGCATTTTTGGACATTCAAAGCCTGTTGTTATTGTGGACTCACTCCTTTATTATTTTTATTTTGATGCATCTCGTAATGTTGATGGATGTTTTTTCACAGAAATGTTTTTGATTACAAAAATGTATTGATTGCACATTATCGTTTGTGTAATTAGATGGCCGTATATATTCATGGGTGGTAATAATTAGCAGTTTTTCGTTTTTTTAGCAGCGGTTCAGGGCGGGCACAGAGGGGTTAGATAACTGTTTCTTTAAGTTCTTTAGCAGGAATTGGGATGCAGTCACGAGGTACAGGTTAAGACCGGTCTGATTGGTTATATATAAATAGATAGGATTCAGGTGGGTGAGTCTAGTAGCTGATGTGAAAGAGAACACGGAGTTATTGTAGAGGGAGAGAAAGGAGACGAGGCGGGAAGGTCACTGACCGTGGTATCCAAGGTAGAGTGTTTTACATCATGGGTTTGGGAAAGGCAGTGTGTTATTAGGATTCAGGCTGGTAACAGGGAGTTGGGAAGGGTTTGGGTTTGGTAATGGCAAGGACTTTGCGCACTAACAAGGAGATGTTTTTTGTATTCATTCATTTGTTTTAATGGCCACAGTTTTCATTTTGTAAGCACTAGTTTATGCATTTTCATAGCAAACGGAAACAGGAGCAAGCACAGAAGAGCATGTTTTCGCACACATTGGGAGGGGGTAATGATTGAAAATGTGATGATTTAAAGATATAAGCGTAGAGGGGTTTATTTGTATTTTTTGGTTTTGAACAGTAGGTTTAGATGTCTGTTTCTGTTTTTTTCAGTTACCCCTGACGAAGGTCTTATGAGAGACCGAAATGCATTGGGTGGAATTTTGTGCGGTTCTGGAGTATGCACTATTTATCTCTACATGCTTTGGTTGAAGCCCGGATGGGCACGCTGAATGCAGTTGAAGAATACATAATAAAATACCTATGAGAAATGCGCTGTCCTCGCAGTGGTCTTGAGTGTCTTCGAGTGATTACATTAAAAGTTCGGATGAATAATGGATAATACACTGGAGTATTAATAGTTTAACATGGAGAATGATATACTGGTTAAATGATTTGGGGACAATCCCGTATTTCTAGCAGTGCGAAGGGGTGGCGCGCAAAGCACGTGCCTTTTGGCTCACTTTAAGTATCCGTGACTGGGATAGTTCACGGCACCCGGTACGCACGCATTTATTTTGAGACAAAGAAAAACAGTAAATACAAGCAGAAGGAAAGGAGTGCACCTCGCTTCATAATAATCTTGTTTCACAATTCACTGTCCCACGCAAGTTTGCACCCTGTGGATAAACTAAGACTACATTTCAGGTGAAGGAAATAAAAAGCAACGAAGGAATCATTACTCCGAGGACGGCGTGCATAATGGGCATATTCAGAAGGGACTTAATGCAATTCCAGATTTCAACTAGAAAAAGAGAAGGAACACTCGCATTTTTGGACATTCAAAGCCTGTTGTTATTGTGGACTCACTCCTTTATTATTTTTATTTTGATGCATCTCGTAATGTTGATGGATGTTTTTTCACAGAAATGTTTTTGATTACAAAAATGTATTGATTGCACATTATCGTTTGTGTAATTAGATGGCCGTATATATTCATGGGTGGTAATAATTAGCAGTTTTTCGTTTTTTTAGCAGCGGTTCAGGGCGGGCACAGAGGGGTTAGGTAACTGTTTCTTTAAGTTCTTTAGCAGGAATTGGGATGCAGTCACGAGGTACAGGTTAAGACCAGTCTGATTGGTTATATATAAATAGATAGGATTCAGGTGGGTGAGTCTAGTAGCTGATGTGAAAGAGAACACAGAGTTATTGTAGAGGGAGAGAAAGGAGACGAGGCGGGAAGGTCACTGACCGTGGTATCCAAGGTAGAGTGTTTTACATCATGGGTTTGGGAAAGGCAGTGTGTTATTAGGATTCAGGCTGGTAACAGGGATGTTGGGAAGGGTTTGGGTTTGGTAATGGCAAGGACTTTGCGCACTAACAAGGAGATGTTTTTTGTATTCATTCATTTGTTTTAATGGCCACAGTTTTCATTTTGTAAGCACTAGTTTATGCATTTTCATAGCAAACGGAAACAGGAGCAAGCACAGAAGAGCATGTTTTCGCACACATTGGGAGGGGGTAATGATTGAAAATGTGATGATTTAAAGATATAAGCGTAGAGGGGTTTATTTGTATTTTTTGGTTTTGAACAGTAGGTTTAGATGTCTGTTTCTGTTTTTTTCAGTTACCCCTGACGAAGGTCTTATGAGAGACCGAAATGCATTGGGTGGAATTTTGTGCGGTTCTGGAGTATGCACTATTTATCTCTACATGCTTTGGTTGAAGCCCGGATGGGCACGCTGAATGCAGTTGAAGATTACATAATAAAATACCTATGAGAAATGCGCTGTCCTCGCAGTGGTCTTGAGTGTCTTCGAGTGATTACATTAAAAGTTCGGATGAATAATGGATAATACACTGGAGTATTAATAGTTTAACATGGAGAATTATATACTGGTTAAATGATTTGGGGACAATCCCGTATTTCTAGCAGTGCGAAGGGGTGGCGCGCAAAGCACGTGCCTTTTGGCTCAGTAAAATGCTTGGCATTTCTTTCCTTTCTTAAGGAGGTGAAGTGTGAAATCTATGTCCTGCAGGAAACTCACCTACTCAAACCTGATTGGAAATGCCTACGATCTAGGGGGCAGATTTACAAGCCCCTTGCGTCACTTTTACGCTGCAGTTGCGTCACTTTTGTGACGCAACAGCGGCGTAAAAATTGGCAAAATACAACGTGACGCATCTAGGGAGATGCGTCACGTTGTAAAGCTCCTGCGTGACATTATACCTGCGTCCAGGTATAATGTATGCAGGGTGGGCGTTCCCACGGAGGAAGGCCTCGTAAAGTGACGCAGTGAAATCTACAAGATTTCACTGCGCCACTTTTAGGACGCCACTGCGTCAAAACCTTACGCCTGCTTGAAGCAGGCGTAAGTAGTGACGCAGTGTAGTGGGAATAGGCCTCAACACGCATTGCTGGAGTTGCGTCGTGCTTGCGACACGACTCCAGCAATGCGTGACTTTTCCGCCAACAGATGCGTCAGAATTTCTGACGCATCTGTCAATCCTTGCGCCATAGTGCGCCGTATTGTAAATACGGCGCATCTATGGTGGCGCAAGGGTTTCTGAGGGTGGCGCAGGGAAATTGACGCATCTATACAGATGCGTCACTTTCTTGTAAATCTGCCCCAGGTTGCTTTGGGATGAGTGCTATCCACACCAGACACGGATGTTATTGTAGGTGGGGACTTTAACATAGTAATGGTGGCGCAGAGGCATAAATCACTACATTGACCTGCACAGACTGGCGCCTTTACACCTCCCTTTAGATAATGGCTTGCAGACGCGGGCCTGACAGACATATGGCGACATGCTCATTCAACAGACACGGGCTACACTTTCTTTTTGGTGGCGCACCAAACGTACACCCACATTGATTTTTTCCTTACCTCTCCCCGCAAACCAGAGCGACAATGGCAATAGACATTGGCGCTGCAGTCCTGTCTGATCATTTCCCTGTTATCCTCCGTTACGCCTCCCATGTCCTTATATTGACTCAGCGAACCTGGTGCATTAACATAAAGCTTCTTTCCGTATGATCACGTACTCACCGAAATCTCTACAGCTATCACCTCCTTCCTAGAGAATAACGAATCACCGGCCACCTCAATATCGCTCCTATGGGAAGCCCTGAAGGATGTTGTGCGGGGTCACTTCATTGCTTTAGCTGCCCATTTTAACAGAGACAGGCGCAACCTACGCCTAGGAAACTAAAGCTAAAGAACTAGAGGACTCACACAAACACTCAGGCTCACTTGTGACCCGCCGTCAGTTGACTGCGGCCCGTAAATAACTGAAAGCCCTGGATATGGGTAGGGCAGAATATGCCCTCCTACGGGTAAAACAGAAGTATTATATGGGGGGCAATAAGGCAAGCCACCTGCTAGCCCACCGTCTCCGCGCTCAGGCGGTAGACCGCAGAGTGAATGAATTGACAGGTTCTGCTAGCTCCCTGCAGTACCAAGACGAGATGATTGCTCAGGAATTTGAGAGGTTCTATGCAGCCCTTTACTCGGTTGAGGATATCCCGGCCAACGATATTGACATCTATCTGACAGCGTCCCCACTGACTGACATCCCACAGGCCACCATCTCTTCCCTTGACAGGGATATCACTCCCAATGAGGTCCTCATGGTGATCCTACATCTGCAACCGAGTAAGGTCTCTGGACACGACGGTTACAGTGCAGAATTGTACAAGACCTTTGGCATGTTACTGGCTTCCATTCTGGCATGGCTAACAATTTATTTAGTACCAGTGGCGCACTAACGGACCTGATGCAACTCGCCACTATTACGGTAATCCCCAAGGCAGGCAAAGACCCTCAGCACTGTGCCGCATATTGTCTGATATCTTTATTATGTGGACACCATGATTTTTACAGGCATCCTGACCCACAAACTAGCCCCTTACATGCAAGGTCTGGTGGATCCCGACCAAACTGGATTTATCCCAGAGAGGGGCTGCAGTGACAAAACGTGTTTGCCACCTCCTGGACAAAACGCAGCGCTCTCGCATACCAGCTCTTCTCCTGTCTATTGACGCGGAGAAGGCCTTCGATCAAGTTCATTGGCAATACCTCCGCACAGTCCTGGCGCGCCTAGGTCCTCGGTTTTGTCGATGGGTTCAGTGTAGTTACGTTTCCTCTAAGGTCTTGGTGCGGGTTAAAGGGATCTTATCTAAGCCTTTTCCAATGGCCCGGGGGACCCGACAGGGCTGCACCCTGTAACCTTTGTTGTTTGCCCTTTACATGTAGCCATTTGCGGAACGGATCTGCAATAATCCACAAATTGCAGGCTTCTGGATGGGGTGCAGGGCGAAAAAATAATGCTATACGCAGAAGAAGTCCTTTTGATTCTGTCGGACCCTCCTGCATCTCTGTCAGCGGTGATGGGGGAACTGGCAGCCTTTGGGGGGGGCCTCTAGTTTTAAGACCAACCTTCAGAAATCTTTCATCCTCAGCTTGACCATTCCCGAGGCTGACCAGGCCCGGCTTGGGTCCGGATTCCTGTTTACATGGGTTAAAAAGGGTATAAGCTACCTGGTCCTCCAAATACACTCTATGCCGAACAGTATGGTCGCGCGTAATTACAACAGTCTCCTGACGACTGTGTGGACAGATCTCTCCTGGTGGAAAAGTTATGGCCTATCCTGGCTGGGTCGCTTGATTGTGGTCAAGATGACACTTCTGCAAAAAATTTATGCAAACGGTGCCTCTTCAGCCCCCTCTGAAGAGGCTTGATAAGTTGCAGACCCCCATCTGAGATTTTATCTGGGATGGTAAGAAGGCGCGGATGGCTAAATCACAGGTGTATCTTTCACAAGCAGAGGGTGGCTTAGGGGTCCCTAATCTGCAGTGCTACTATCAGGCAGCGCAGCTGTGATACATGGTGGAGTGGTCTTGGCCTAGCACCAAGAAGCACTGGTGCTTCATTGATCAGCTAGTGGCAGGCATCCCGATCTGGAAGGTGCCCTAGCTGCCGAAGTCACACCTGCCTGGGGGAGTCTATATCTTCCCAGTGTTGAGAGCCATGGTGGGAGTGTGGGACGAGGTGCAGCTTCGACAAGGACTCTCCACCTCTCTGTCCACTCAGACACCAATAATAGGAAACCCAGACTTTACCCTGGCACAAAGCGGATCTGCATTTGCTGTATGGCAGGAGACCAATTGCAAGCGGATAGGCGACCTGTTTGATCTGAATGGCCTCATGGATTTCCCACAGATTCAATCATCATTTCGGATTCCCTCTACAGCCTGCTGGCAAAACATGGCTATCTGCCACTGGCTGACACAGCCCTGGCTCCGTCCCCTTACCCCATTTGAGAAATGGCTCCTTACTCAATCTTCTGACAAAAGCATCCTCTCAGATATCTATGCTTTTCTCACCGCTCCACAGAACCCCTCGAAGTGTCCTGCTCAGCATAGATGGGAGGGGGAATGTGAATGCACCTTCACGGACAAGGAGTGGAGCGATATCCTGCACCACGCCCGTGCCTCAGCCTGGAATACTTCCAGTAAACAGATGTTCTTGAAGATCGTCAACTATTGGTATTTCACTCCAGCCAGGGTTGCCCAATGGAATGCGAATAAGAACAGCACATGCTGGGGACACTGCGGGCAGGCAGGCACTCTGCCAAGGCTGCCCAGGGGGGCCACGTAGGGGACCCTCCAAAAGGGCGGCCGCCTTAGTGCCACAGGAAGGCACAGAAGTCTGCTGATTAGGCTCCCTGGGCTAGGGACCAGGGGGTCTGCTGGCCGCGTCACTTCTGGCCGTGGGAGGGGGACAGGGGTATAAAGCCTTCCCCCGCCCACTGTACGGTCTCTTGACCGCTACCCGTCTCGCTGTTTCCCACCCTACCGCTTACCCTGCGGCAGCCAAAGGGTAGTACGGGAGAGGGGAAGAATCTAACTTATTGTTTTGTGTTGCAGGAGGAGTTACAGGGTGATCCAGAGTCTGCAAGGTACAGAAGGGTACTATATTGCAGCAGCACAACAAGGGTGCTAAGCCAAGGATACCCAGGGATGTTTTAGCGGGTCCCCTGGAAGAACTACGGCGCCCCGTTAGTCCTACGGGCGGTTGTGGGTCTGAGCAACCGGGGCTGCCTGGAACGCTCCGCCCACCTGTCGGGGCGTGAGTAAGGGAGTGGACTGGCGGTCCACTGATGGGAGAGGTGGCCTCTCCCAATAATTGGTAACCACCGATTGGCGACGGCCACGGTGCAAGTTGGCTCATCAGACGGGCAGGCGCCATAGGGGGCTGGCCTGCCCTGGGATCGCCCGTAAGATAACCCACCATGTTGGCATATATCAGGGGGCGTGGCTAATTTTGTAGCCAATGCAAAGACACCAGGACCCAGACGTCAGAGATGCCCGGGCTGCTCTATACTGTGCTGTTTATTTATCAGGTTTTTGGTAAGAATTGTTTTGATGTGCGTTCCTGGGTTTAGCTCTGTGCGGTCGTTTCCTCTATGAGGGGGTTGGGGAGGAATCATTGCCACCGTGGCAGGTGCTGGTAAACCCAGAACGGAGGCTGGAGGGAGCAGACGCTAAACACTGCATTCAATGGGTTGTGCACACAGGGATCCTCACAAGATAGAAAAGAAACAAGCATTTGCAATGCAATAGGTGCCGCATTGCTCCGTTGCCGGGGGCTTCCGGTTATGGCACGGAAGGATAATGCTATGTTGCCGGTGTCTGGGTTAGGCGCACTGTGCCTCTGAGGCCCGGGATGGCTCGTTTTGGGCTGACTTGGTGTTCAGCATGCGGGGCAGCAGCCTAGATGTGAGCTGGGACTTGTTTTGGTATTTCACATCTTCACTTCGCCTTAGGAGATCACAGCGGTCCGGTACGGGTTCTCTAATTATGGTCTGATTAGGGTTTGCCCTACTTGCGACTCCCTGCGCCAAAGATACAGTGTGTCTTTGAGAACAGAGACCGATTTTTAGTGAAGCAAACCTGGCCCTTTCAGGAAGACCTAAATCAACCTAGTGGAAACGGTATTACCATTTCAATGGTGCAGGGCGTCTCTCTAGGCTAGGCACTGCACCACGCGTATGTATTTGGTGCTACATCGGGCCTGCCCGCATGAAGTAAGTGGGGCTTCATCGATGCGGGTAAAGAATTTGACAGTGTCTAGAACACTGCTCCTGGTACTAAGTATGATTGGTTTTGGTCAAGGTTGTCAGGGAGAGTGTGGGCCACATTGCATGCACGAGGAAGGGTGTCCCACTTAGTTAACGCAGGGCGACAGGGTCGATGGCAGCGTCGGTGGTAGTCTGGTGGTATGCTTGTGGTTGTCAGCGTTGGTGTTAGTCAGGTTGTATGCTTGTGGTCAGAGACAGCCACATTTCAGGTAACAAGTTGGGTTATAGGGTGTGGCCTATAGGTGGCACTGCTCCTTTCAACCGGCATACATTATTGGCAGTAATATTAGTGAGCTGCTGCTGAGTGCCAATGTCGAAAACACGAGTCACTACCCCTGAATATTGACGCAAACACAATTAGAACTTGGCCAGAGTGCTCGTGCATTATCAGCTACCTGGCAAAGGAAATCTAGGTAGAGGGTGTGATGGAGCATTACTAGTAAGTCAGCATTCCTAAGCCTATCTGGGGATCTGTAGGTGGCTCAGCGAGACTGGTCGTGCCTCACCTCTTGACGTAGGGCGGATGGTGAACCCAGGTTGCGGTGAAGAGACAGCGGGTAATGGTCGAGCTTCCAGCATATTCCGCGAGCGGCCTGTTCATTTCTACCATCAGATTTCCATTTTGTTTGTGGCCAAACGGTGGGTGTTGCAATGACACATCGCGTCGTCATTCATTCAAGTTGGTGCAGTCTGGGGTGTAACCTATGGCTGGTTTTCCTGGTTGTGGCAATGATGGTGTTGGCACTTCCAGTGGTCGGTGCCAGCCCGGCCCGCTCGGAGGGAACATTTACATAGGCATCTGGGACTGGGTAGATGATCACACCTATGCCCCAGTTAGATGACAGTGCGCCACACATGCGTGGTTGAATTTTATTAGAGGGTCTTGGGATTTTAGTCACTAATGAAAGGCCGTAGTCAGATAGTTTTTCCTTGCACATCAGCCGGTGCTGCGCTTCGGGGAAGCATTCAGACCAGACGACCACGGGGTCAGATTTGCACTAAGTTTTAAATGAAGAGGCATATGCTGGCATAGTTGTGCCCTACATAGCCAAGAAGTTTGTACCCCAAGAGTATAGCAGTAACCTAGGTTTGATTCCGCTATCCGCGCTTGAAAAGTTTATATTCAATTCTCCCATGGGCACAGGCTGTGGTTCTGGTGGCAGAAGTCTGATTAATGTGCCTGGATACAAAGTTCGTTATGGTCGTACTGCTTTACCATAACTGCTGTGAGGAAGGTTTATAGCAGCACAATATGCATCAGTTTCGTGTAGAAGGAATGCGGTGCCACGGGGTGGCTCAGAACAGGCAACGTCACATGATGTATGTTGGTGGGGCGTGTGCGGTTAGGAACACGCTTAGGCGGCCGGATCATTGGTCGCAGAGCCCTTATTTGGATGTACTGGGAGCATTCTGTTTACAGGACATGTGCTCACTTGCCAACGGCTATTCACGTGTCAGTTGTATGTGTTCCCCCATGCGGATGGAATTTAACTGCCCTTGACTGGCCAGTGAGTCGTCTTGCGCTCAGGTCAGGTGAGCAATAACTTTGGGTGTTATGGTGTCTGTGGTAAGTTCTGGTCAGACGGTGGCCAGGCCTTCTAGATGGGGGCTCTGCTCAGGCGTGTCCTAGTAAGGGTTCAGGCGACAGACGTCGGCCCTGGGATACAATTTGAGCACAGCAGTTCTACATCACAGGCAGAAGGGAGAACCTATCTACTGTCTCTGGCTGACAGCTCGCCCATTACCAAGGTACAGGTTGAGCAGGTATGGTAGGCATGCCTTCTATGCCAGGCATTGGGGGTCATGGCAAGCGCTTTGGCAGTCGCTCTTTCAAGAGCCAGCAACAGCAGCTTACAGGGTGGGCATACAAGCGGAAGCGCATCATGCAGGTGGGGACGATGCCATGTTTTTAGCTACCTCCAGCCTGACTTCCTTCGGGGCCCTGAGAACCAGTGGCGGAGGGCAAGGTCCAAAACAGACTCTTCGGGGGTGGCATTAAAGGGACAGGATGAGCGCATCAAGCTGGCTGTACAATGGGTATCCCAATGTTTGAAAGGTACCCGGAGCCACCCAGGGGAGTGGCCGGAAGGCAGGTTAAGGGCAGTATGTACAGGCAAACTTGGAATATACCACTGGCATCCCGGTGATGCACCAGAGGTAATGGGAAGGGTGCAGGTACATTCCCACTGCTGGTGCAGTACATGGTTATCAGCTTGAACCCCCCGTAGCTGGGGGAATAGTCAAGAAAGGGTGTTGAAGCACAGGCTTAGTCAACCTTTAAGGTGACGCACAGGTTGCACGCGGTGCACAATGGTATGTGGTCTGTCATAATTGATTCATCAAGGTAGGCAGACTAACTAGTCAAGCTAACAGACGGTAGATGCCAAGCGCCGGCATTCTCGCCATCGCGGCACGTGGGGATTAAGTTTTACAACTCAAGGTGTTGGGGCTACACAGCTTAACGATATACTGATTTGCAGCACAGAGGCTCTTTTCTGGGACACCCGGCATCCCAACAAGTCTAGAAAGAGCAGGTGATCTGCATCTATCGTTTTCACCATTCCTGTAGCGTTTCCACCCTCTGGTCCACTACCTGGTACCCTCCAGAGTAGGGAGTGTGCCATTCCCAAGAGGGTGCGGATGGCCTTGATAGTGCTGCATTGTAGGGGACGGAGCACTAATACGGACAACTACAAGAGCACATTTTACAGTCCTAGGTAGGGGGGTGCATCACTCATGTTTACTCCAAGTCCCCTGACCAGAATTGATTACATGTCAACAGTTGCTCCAGTTAAGCGAATATTTCCTTGGGAATTGGCAGCCAACACTGGGACTGCTATTTTGGGGTCAGCCGGTTGGCAGGCCTTTGAGATGTGTGGTTCTAGTCCAGACACGTCCAAATAAGGGTTAGGTGCCTGAGGTTTGCCCTGGGGTACAGGTTCACAGGCATGTGGAGCGGCAGAACCGAAAGGGGCTTTGTTCGACCTTGGTCACAGATTCGGGTAGGTCCTCTTAGCATTTCATCCTTCTGAGGTCGATAATACGAGTACCTTTGAGTTGAGTAACAATAAAGTTGGGTAAATTCTCCCGCCCTATAGCCATGGCTGGCAGCCATGCAGGTTGTGGAAATTGTCATCCATCGAGGGGCTACGGTCAAAAAGAAAAAAAAAAAAAAAGAAATTGGGGGAAACTCAGGGCTAAGCACAATAGGGCTGCAAAAGATTAAAGAACACCTGGCATTCCCAGTAAAAGGGGCAGGTATTTATACATTGGTTCCCCTCCGGTTCACTGCCTTGTTTGCTCCCTGGTGTACTAGCAGAAGTTTGGGAGGGCAAGGTGTCACCTAGGGTGGTGACTGGCTGAATTCAAGGGACTTGCTCCGACAAGCGCAATACACAGATAACTGGGTGAGTGGAAGTAAGGCGGGCTTATAACTCTTACTTCTACCCGCATTGGCACTTCATGTCAGGAGGGACTGGTCTAAGGTATTGCTCTGCAGGCAAGGTAACAACTAACCAACACCAAGCTAATGGTTTTAGGTCATCCTGGGTGCATATACACTCGCGAAGGGTAGGGACACCTGGGTGGCAGCACAGCACCGGTTGGAAGGTGCCATTATACTATATGGGGGGCAGGTCGATCCTACCATGTCTCTCCTTTTCAGGGTACTGCTCCAAGACTTGGGGACATCATTGTCATTTGAGTAATCAGCTGGGGGCAGGTGAACTGTGGTGGTCTGAAACCTTACCTCGCCCAGTTTGGCAACAAGCCCGAGCGGGAGACGCCGTTGAGATATCACGTAGGAGAGGGAACAGCGCATTCAAGCACCGTTAGAGTGGCACGGTGGGCTGAGATAGGAAAGTGGCGTCATAGCTCCTCCGCCACAGAGTCAACGTGGCTGGGTTACCCGTGTTGCGCTGGAACGAGCTGAGGAGGAAGCTGCAGCAGAGACTTGGGGGAGGGATCGGTCCACCTCATATTCTGGTCATACATTTGGGAGGGAATGACCTGACTACTCTGGGGAGGAGAGTACTGCTCCAATACATGAGGGACATCATGTGTCAGTTGAGTATTCAGCTGGGGGCATGTGAACTGTGGTGGTCTTAAACTTTACCTCGCCCAGTTTGGCAAGGAGCCCGATCTGGAGACGCCATTGAGATATCACGTAGGAGAGTGAACAGTGCCATGCATATGCACGGAACAAAGAGGATTTGGCTTCATCTGGCATGGTTTACTTCAGGCCAAGTCTACTGGATGCTGGGAAGGGGATGAGGTTCACTTCTCAAGGGTAGGCATGGACTTAATTTTGCTGGACCTTGGGAGGCCTTGGAAGCAACAGGATGTAGGTAGGAATATCTGCCTTGGTGGGGGCCCTGGTGGTGACAGTGGCCACCCCAGAGCTGTGGAGGAGTTACAGGGCGATCCAGAGTCTGTAAGGTACAGAAGGGTACTATTTTGCAGCAGCACAACAAGGGTGCTAAGCCAAGGATACCCAGGGATGTTTTAGCGGGTCCCCTGGAAGAACTACGGTGCCCCGTTAGTCCTACGGGCGGTTGTGGGTCTGAGCAACCGGGGGCTGCCTGGAACGCTCCGCCCACCTGTCGGGGGCGTGAGTAAGGGAGTGGACTGGCGGTCCACTGATGGGAGAGGTGGCCTCTCCCAATAATTGGTAACCACCGATTGGCGACGGCCACGGTGCAAGTTGGCTCATCAGACGGGCAGGCGCCATAGGGGGCTGGCCTGCCCTGGGATCGCCCGTAATATTGGTTATGCAAATAAACCTGCAGCAAATTTCTCCACTACAAAGGTGTCGTGTGGTTTATTTATGTATGTTGCTGTATGAGAACTGAGTGTTGCCGATATTGGCACTATTACACATCTGCTTTGGCAATGCTCCAAACTCAGCTCATTCTGGAATAAGGTACTAGCTGCGGTGAACGACATGTTTGAAATGGACATTCCCAAGTTCCCCAGCTTTTTTTTTACTGGGCTTCCCTAATCCCTTGACATACCCTCTGAAGTCCACAAGGGGCCGGGCTCTTACTTCGACACTGGGAGCCGCGAAGCAGCTCTTACTTTCAAGATGGGGCACGGATGCGATCCCCACGCATCTTGATTGGCTACACAAACTCTGGGAACTACTGGGAATGGAGAAATTGACAGCTGTGGCGACCCATTCCCTACCCCTATTTGACAAGACCTGGAGGGCCTGCCTCCGATTTGTGTCAGACGAATTTTGAGAATTATCATGCCTGGTATATTTGCGGATCCTCTGACTAACCCACCCAGATCACGATTCCTCCACATCTACTATCTGATGGCCTCTGCTTTACTTCCTTTATATTGCACTATGACTGGTGTCTTGTGTCCCCCCCCCTCAGATTGACCCTGGTACCCAACCCACCCCCTCCCCATTATTTTATGTTTTATCATATTCCTAGTTTTTAGGCCACAGGCGATTGGTGTTGATGATTCCCCACCGGCCGGTGGATGTAGGTGGGCTGCTCTTGTATCCCTGTTGCTCTATTGATAATAATAAAAATATCTTAAACCTAAATGATACCCGTACCTGCTGACTCTGCAATCTGAGCAGGTATTTTATGCCACCTGCTGGAAAGCTAACCAGTTGCCACTGGTGTAGTATTATTTTCAATTTTGTCCTACTGCCCTATAAAGCTCCAAGCAAAGCAACATTAGCATTCTTGAGGTAACCGCAATAACACCGCATTGCATCATGGGTGCCAGTCCCGGAAGTTCCCAGGAGCGAGGCGTATGTACAGGAAGGCAAACAGAAGGAAATGGCTAGGGATATTTTGTTTATAAAACATATATTGTTCCAGCACATTTTTGAGTGGGCTCTTCAAATTGTTGGGATTTAGTTATCGGTACACTGCATTGATGTTTCATAAAATGGAATTTCATCTTCTCAGTTGTTCGGGCGTCAAAAAAACAACTACCATTTAGTTCTGTATAATCTGGGACTTGAGAGCTTCCTAAACGCTCTCTTTCTTCTGAGCAAACTTTCTGCATAGAAATCTGACCGAAGTGAACAAATAACAGACGTGGCATCGATTATGGTTGGCGCAGGGAAAAGTGCAACGTTTAGCACACTTGATTTATCCTGACACTGCAGGGTTCCAAATTTATCGAGTACGGTAAATACGGTGCTTAATTTGAGCCAGTGATTTCCGGTGCTTGGCACCGGCACTTAATTGTCAGCACCAGCGCTTGTGACAGCCTGGGTGGCGCTGTCTAGCTAATTTAGAGATGACCACATTAACAGTTAATTATCAATGGTATATTCCAGGGCTTTAAGTGGGCCGGATCTTGCCGGTGCTCAGCACCGGCAGTTCTTAAAAGCAGGTGCCGAAACGAGATCCTATCGGGCTCTCCATTTTTACCCTGGGGGTGGGGGGGGGGGGAAAACTTAACTCTGCAATAGTAGCACCCCCACTGCTTTTGATGTAACTTCAAAGTGACTCGTTTTTCAGTTTTATATAAGGCAAACATGAGCACCAGTTACATTACACAAGGACGTGTTTTCTCTTTTTTGTATCACAGGATGTTGAGTGGATGTCAGGCTTGAACCTGCTTTCTCAGGCTCGAAAGTCGGTAGTTCTTTCCTTACATCACAACCTCCCCTACAATAACTCACCCATTTTTAATATTATATACAACGAAGTCATAGGTGTTGCTAATTTGTACGTGTAATGTTACCTGTTGTATTATATATCTGGATGAATGGACAGAAGCAGCAAAATACCAGTCGGGCGGCACGCTATGCTCAGCACAGATTTTTAGCGTGTTTTTAAGCCACGCCCTTAATTACATTGGCCACGCCCCTATGGGAGACCCCTACTTTTTTCATCCCACTTAAAGCCCTGGTATATTCATTAAAAATGACTATTACCTGCCTCCCAAGCCATTCTTATAGCTTTGGGGGCCTGGAATAGTCCCAATTGTCACACTTGTAGGAGTATGATGATCAGTAGTTGTGTTGTTACTATCATTGGCAGCATGGCAGGGGCAATGTGTGATGGAAGCTACAGTAGCCTCCTGACGAGAGCCCTGGCACTTATTCTTTTTACAAATTAAGCACTGGGTAATTAGTAGCCACTTATAGTTATTGCCTGAAAACTGTGACATAACTTGTGGATTCTGGTGCATGTCTCCTTATTTAACAGACATTTCCCCCAGTTAAACTACGGCTGGATTGACCTGCCAAAATTTACCTACAGAAAATTGTGGGGTGGGAAGGGAGTTTGGTGCTTACTGTATACTTCGTAATTGTGTGGTGTGTGGTAACAGGAGTCGCTGCACATATCCAGTGGCGGCTGCCAACTTCGGCGAGTGGAGAGGCGGGCAAATGGGTGGTGGGTGGTTTCAAAACAATAAAGTAAATAAAATAAAAATGTACTTACCATGGTTGCTGCTGCGTCGTCCTCGCTTCGGTCTACTTCCCTCGTAACTCCAGGGCCCCATCTAACTCTCTTAACCAATCCTGGCGCTGCTCTCACAGCGTCAGAGCAGCGCCAGGATTGGTGGGAGTGGCCTCTATCAGCACTCACAAGAGCACTGGAGGCTCTTGCTTTCTCTAACCCAGCTGTCCTAAGACAGCTGGGTTAGAGAGGTTTAAAGTGCACATGTGTGGCTAGCCGTCGCAAGACGGCCGGCCAAAGAGACATGTGCACTTTAAATAAGTGCAAAAGGCAGCCCACCCTCCTCCCTGCTGCTGCTGCCATTCAGCAGCGGCCCCGCTCCCGTCCTGACACTCCGTTCGGGACGGGGTGACGAAAAATTAAATGGTAATGAATTAACTTCATTACCATTTTATTTTCCATCTCTGGGGGCATTTCAGTGGAAAAACAACAATTGATGGACAGAATGCAGAACAATGTCATACATTCACCCCAGTACAGAGATCTGGGCCTAAATCCATCGTTTTTTTGCTCACCATGCCATTCCAGTTTGAACCCAGCCATATGCAAATCAGTCTTGACCCTGTGCCCAATGGGAACAGTCCAGCCCGAACTGCCAGGCCAGGTCCTCCCTGGACTGGAAACAAGCATCCTAGGACCGGTTTCGGGGTTTCACCCCTCTTCAGCCAGGATAGCTTGACTCCAGTGGCATGGAGAGCACGGGACCCACGTCTGGGCATACCCGTCCCACTCGGGGTGACAAATGCAAAAACAACAATTGATGGACAGAATGCAGAACAATGTCATACATTCACCCCAGTACAGAGATCTGGGCCTAAATACATCGTTTTTTTGCTCACCATGCCATTCCAGTTTGAACCCAGCCATATGCAAATCAGTCTTGACCCTGTGCCCAATGGGAACAGTCCAGCCCGAACTGCCAGGCCAGGTCCTCCCTAGACTGGAAACAAGCATCCTAGGACCGGTTTCGGGCTTTCAGCCCTCATCAGCCAGGATAGCTTGACTCCAGTGGCATGGAGAGCACGGGACCCACGTCTGGGCATACCCGTCCCACTCGGGGTGACAAATGCAAAAACAACAATTGATGGACAGAATGCAGAACAATGTCATACATTCACCCCAGTACAGAGATCTGGGCCTAAATCCATCGTTTTTTGCTCCTTCGCTACACACACATGCATTTTAGTGGTATATGTGTATGTGTACAAGGGAGATGGCCTGAAAACACAAGTACTCCTCTGGAGTGCTTGAAAACAAAGAAAAAAATAGCTCCATAAACCGGGAGCAGTGTAAGGAGACATATACTTGGTCCATGTGCTATGGGAGGGCCAAATACAAGAAGAGGGCATGACGCCCATATGCCATGACGAATGGCATCAAAGACAATTAGAGTGGCGCTGAAGTTTACCAATGGTAGGAGATGGGCGGCCTGTAAGTCCACAGATAGAACACAACACATCTCTTCGAGTCTGCGCATGCGTTGTCTAGTCGAGACCTAAAAAGGTGTTGTCAATTTGGAATTCCTCTATGAGGGTAATACATAACAAGTCGCGAACATGTATTGCATGAAGCGGAAACTACCAATAATTACGAATGCCAGTAAAGCTAGCTCCCCATTACATACAAAAGCTATTAGCTGCGTTACTAATATGTGTGTGACCAACAGTTGGCACCCTGTTAATACCCTTGACAAAGATGGTCTCTCGAGCCAAGCGCGCAATATACATCGAGTTAGAGTTGCTGCTACAAGATTTAAATCTAAGGTTAAGCATATTTCCCGATATCTTGCAAGATGTATGACTGTACACATTCCAGTTAGGAGATATAGGGCCAGATGTATCAAGGCTTTTTGTGTTCGCAAACGGGCTGATTCGCAGAATTTGCCCGGTATGCAAACGCAAAAAGGCCTTTTGCTATGTATGTAACTTTCTGCATTCACAATATAGGTAATCGCAATTTTTTGCGATTACCTAAATTGCGAATGCATTTAGGGAATTGCAATTTGCGATTCCCTAAATGCAAAGTATGTGGCATTCGCTAAATGCGACTTTGCATTTAGGAATCGCAAATTACCATCAACTTCAAGTTTGCGAATCCTTTGAAAAATGCACAAAAGTGCATTTTTCAAAGTGCCATGTGTGTGCGCCATAAGTGCACATTTACCTTTTTTGGGGGTGCATCAGGGGGGCCTTAGGCCCCCTAGCACCCTTGGATTTGCATTCGCAAATTGCGATTACCAATTTGGTAATCGCAAATTATGAATGCATTCCCATTCATTTCTATGGGCCTATAGGCCCATAGGAATGAATGGGAATGCAATCCCTAATAGCAAATCACAATTTGCGATTCGTAATTAGAGAATGTTAAGGAATCGCAAAATATTTTGCGATTCCTACATACATTGCATTTTGCGATTCCAAAATAGCAAATCAGTAAAATTCGCTATTTTAGAATCGCAAAAGCATTGCTTGATACATCTGGCCCCTTGAAATACAAACTAATCTATCTGCTGCCTAATTAGGCCGAACTGGACCCATGCATTCTGTCATCAACCACTCGAAGACACCTGTGACTCTATTACTCACACTGTCGGTGAAGGGGAGATATATAATGTAGCACCGAGACAATACGGGCAATTATCTCCAGTTGAACGTGTAACTTCCCCAAAACAACACCACATACCCCATGAAAGTTTGTAGTCTAAAGAAAGTATCCAGATAACATAAGTCAGAAGGAGCATGCCTACACCTCCTTAACCATACATATGAATGAATGATTTACAAAGTATCCTTTCTCCATCGGGTGAACGGAACCTCAATATATAACCATGAGAACCAATATACACACAATTGGCACAGCTTTGCCTCAACCCATACCCACACAAATACACACAATAGGCACAGCTTTGCCTCAACCCATACACACACAAAAACACTAGCAATGTAATGATAATTTTTTTCTTCATGAATGACAAGTACCTAAAGCAGGGGTCTCCAACCTGTTCTGTAATAAGAGCTACTTTTGTTCAATGGAAATCATCACGAGCTACTAATATTATTAGTGCTGTAATAGTGACCATAACTGACAAGCTTATATTAGTGCCCGACATATACAGGATTACCATCAGTGACCTCCTCACTTCATCAGGCCCTGTTGCTAGCATTAAAATAGAAAATGATTTGCCAATGCGGAATGCCTCTCTGTGGTAAAACATACCAGCTACAGTTGCAGTGGCCCTGGCGCCAAGGTAATAATAGTAATAATTCTCCCCTATACTTCATGAATTATTACTCAATTATCCAGCTTTATATATATTTTAGAAATTCAACCATTTTTCTCCAAACATCAGGGTATGGGTTCTGAAAATGCACACATTATCATCTCAAAATACGTGCTTTTAATTTTTGATATACACATATTAATTCAACAAAGCAAACATGTTTAATTTTGTAGAATGAGCTGCACACAGGAGAGCTACTTTTAGGTAGTTGGGGAGCTACTAGTAGCTCACAAGCTACTCGCTGGAGAAGCCTGAACTAAAGCAACCAGTAGAAGCATAACAATTGATAACTCTACTAAATATTAGTAGAACAGCATCACATTGAGTGTGAAATAAATGAATAAATGCATGTAATGAACTGTAATATTTGTGTTGTTTGTCTATCTTGTTTTTCTTTCTTTCCCAGTTATAGGCAAAGTATGTACCTATAACACACTTCAGATCTTGAGCAACTAAGCTCACTGATGAAGAAGGGTAAGTGAATCCACTTACTCATCTAGAGCGACTTGAAAGGCAGTCACCCTCACTTTGGTCCTGAAGAAGGCCCACTCACCCGTTTGGGCAAACAAGGGCCAAAACATGTCGACCTATCACGACCTAACACCAGGTGCGGTGGATCATTAACACATCCACTTGAGCACCACCTACAAACTTTTTTAACATTGCCCCTTCCCTGTCAAATAAAAGACCAAACAAGGGAACGGAGGTAATTTTAAACTCACCCATTTTGACATCTCACCTTTTTATCACAACTGTCTTGAAATCCGACGGTCTCCCTCCAGGTGGAGGAAGTAGATCACTTGTAGAACTGAAAACTCAAGTTGGCACGCTCGGCAGCGGCTGCCCCATGTCCTGCTGCTGACGACTGCGGAACCGGCTCTCCCGCCCGCCCCTCTTTCCCTGCAGACGCTGGTGTTCTCCCTCACGGATCTCCAGCGGCGGCCTTGTGGATCCGCTTGTAATGCGGAAATGAAATCGAAGTAGAACCAGTCGTGCAGCTAAGGAGCTTGTAAAGCTGCCACCTAGGTCTGTGGAGGTTTTGGACAGACGTCTATGGTGCAGAAAGGTGGAAGGAGCTTCGGGAGCCGCAGCTCAGCTTCTGTTGAGGTTTATGCTTCGCCCTCATCCCTGCCTGTGCCTTTGTGTTCAGAGGGCCGTCCGGCAGCGGACTCTGGATTGTTCTGCTGCCCATTGGGGGTTCCTGTGACTATTTGGATGGAGGAGGAAGATAAAGGAATAGGAGGAAGAGGGGAGGAAAAAGAGAGAGAAAGGAGCTCCTGTGGCTGATTGTTTGCTTGGAAGTTGAAAGGAGGAGGAAGAAAGAAAAAAAGGGAAAAAGGAAAAAAAAAAAGCGGTAAGGCAACCCCGCAGGTATGCGTTTTTCATAGTTTTCTGTTGAATAGGGGGACCATGACCATTATTAACCGGCACCGTTGGTGTTTCACTTCTACATTTACTCATTATATGCATTGCCGTATATTATTTTTTCCTATTCATTAACATTATATGAGCCCTACTGTCATGCGACAGCTTCGCACTAAAATTGCTTCGCCAGTCCCTCCTGTCTCCCCTAAATAACGCAAGAAAGCCTCCCAAAGCAGAGTAGCCGGCTGGCGAGATAAACAGATGGAGCCTTTGGCAGCTGCTACCGTTTTCTCTTTTCATCCTGGCCAGACACTGGATGAGGAGGGCAAGGGTATAGCCGGTGGTTCATCCCTGAATAAGCTGAGCAGGGCGGAGACCCAAGTAGAAACAACACGTACCTCCTTTGCAATCTCTAGTGGCTCAGAGAACTCAACTCCCTTTCCAGCTCCAGCTTCAGCTCTGCTGACGTCAAATCGGGAGCTTGATAAAAATGAAGAGAGCCGGCCGCCTCAAAAAGTTAAAACTTATCCCCTATTTCAAAACTTCGGACTCAAGTCCGCCAGCGAGGAGGGCAATGATGAGGCCAGGATGGGGTTATTGCAGGGTAATTTGCTAACACCTGGGTCAACGCTGCTAATATCTGAAGGGGGCGACTCTAATGAGCAGGAGAAGCTAAACTGTAGCGCTCCAATTGTTCCCGCAATCCCTGATGAATCTTCCTCTGGACTCTCCGTTGTACAAAGCTCCAGCTCTTGCTCCAGTTCTCAAGCGATTGTTACTTTCGAACTTAATGCTCCTTCACAAGCATCTTGTTCTAAAAATTCCAGTGCGCCACAGGAGCTTCTGCCAGAGTCTGTTAAAAAGGTACTTGATACAATACTGGTGTAGATCTGCGGCCTAAAGGTCCAGCAAGCTTTAGACACGGAGTTAAGAAATCAAAGACTTATTAAGATGGAGGAGACTCTGCTGGTACTTCCAAAACAGTTACAGGCAGCGGAGCAAAGGATTTCAGACATTGAAGAGAAACTGGTGCTTTTGCAATCTCGTTCCACACCTGAATTTGCAAAAATCACAGAGTTAGAGTTAAAACTAGAATCACTGGAGAACCATGCAAGACGTTCTAATCTTAGATTTACGGGAATTCCGGAAGGGAGCGAATCCCAGGGTCAAATACAGTCAGTTCCTCAGCTCATCAATATGTTGATCAAAGATCATATCTTACCATTTGCTCCAGAGGATTTGACAATCATGCGGGCACATAGAGTTCCCTTTCATCAGACACCTGGGGCTAAATATCCGCGAACTATTCTGGTCAACTTTTCGGACTTTCGGATCAAGGAGCAAGTTCTCACAAGAGCAATCCAGCAGAAAACATTTACAATCCTGCAAAACACCTCCTTGAAGATTTTTTATGATCTTTCTGTGACTTCAGCTAGGCGTAGAAAGGCGTTTCAACAACTAGCCTTTGAGTTTAGATCAATTGGCGCACAAGCCTCCTTAGTTCAATCCACAAAACTCAAAGTTCTTTGGAAAGGACAATTCAAGATCTCTAAAGTTCTATCTGAAGCCCAAGATTTTTTAAAGCTAATTAGAACCTAAAGATGTATTTAGGATTTGCATTAATCCTTTTCTTTCCTTTTGTTTTTTGTTGTCTGCAGGGCCCATGCGGGGGATCGGGGGTGGTGGTGTGGGGGGAGGCGATTCTGACAGGATAGGATGCAATTCCATGGCATCCTTCAGATAGGGATTCCACTTGGCGTGCTGCAAGGGGGTCTCCCGTCACGTGGATGGGCAGGGTGGGCTGGGTGGGGGTTGGGTTGGGGTAGCAGCAAAAAAACGAGTCGATCAAAGTTATTAGAAACTGCACAACGCAAAAAATCCAACCAAGGATAAAAACAGTGTTTTGTTTTTGCCCTGAAGAAGTCCGCGAGGACGAAACGCGTTGGCTACGGTTTTTACCTTGTCTGAAAAAGAAGTCTCGAATAAAGGATTTAAAGAACAACCCTGCTGAATTGCCATTTCTGTTTTGATATTTGATCTGTGAATGAATGTTTCAGCTATACTAAGGATCACTTCTGTAAAACCTTTGTCAATCAACTTGCTAATCTAAGTTAAGTGTGCTGGACCACTGTGTTGTTTTTTAAAGTCATTTTTTGTTTTACATAGGTGTTTTTTTCGTTTTCAATATTTAAGCTCATGTGTTCTTTGTGTGATGAAAGTTGTTATTCCGATAACAAATGGATAGTATCAAAATAATTTCGTGCAACGCGAATGGGTTGTTGAACTCAAGAAAAGCGAGTACAATGCTGAATTGGCTGCTTTCCTTTTCTCCACAGGTTTTGTTTCTGCAGGAAACTCATTTTAAGTCAAATTCCCCCAATTGGTTCTTCCTAAGTGGTATAATCAAGCCTATTTTGCTTCTGCAAATGTGTCTGCTCGTGGGGTGGCGATTATATTTTCTAATAACTGCAACTGTGAAGTACAAAAAATTAGTCGAGATGTTCAAGGCCGATGGATTTATTTAAAAATTAACTTTAGAGGTGTAGTGTTCGATCTCTTGAATTATTATGGTCCAATATTTGATGATACTTCGGCTTTGCTCCAGATTCATGACTTATTGGTTGGTTCCGAGGGTTCAATAATTTCGGCGGGGGGGATTTCAATTTTATTCAGGATATCCGTTTGATACTTCAAATCCATCTAAGAAGCAACTAAAACCTAAATCAACTAAATTGATTAACAGGATGAAACAAGATTTTGCCTTGTTGGATCCCTGGCGCCAAAGTCATCCAGGGCAGTCACACTATACTTGTTTTTCTTCTAGGTATAAGACCGCCTCCCAAATAGATTTTTTTTTGAGTGACAATCTGCTTTCCAGAGAGGAGTCTGATATTATTTCTAACTCTTTTTCTGATCATTCAGCTATTTCCATTAGAATTCAGATGAATTAAACACGGTCTAGAAATATCAAGCGGTGGTATTTTGATAAATCCCTTCTGGAAGATGTGGAGTGGATTGCTGTAATGCAGTCTTTTATCAAGCATTTTTCAAAGTCAATGAGTATACGGCTCCGGTGTTTTCTGTGTGGGAGGCTTTTAAATCAACCTTCAGAGGTCAGGTAATAGCATACACATCCGCGGTGAATAAACTACGATCCCAAGAGATACTGTTGTTACAGCTAGCGGTGAAAAAGCTAGTGCTAACTTAAAGACAGCCAGATCTGAATCTCAAAAAGTAGCTTCCATTCAAGACTTAGCAGCAGCTAAAGACAAGCTGAGACAATTTTTTAATCTACAGGCAATTAAGCGGAGTAAGGCTTATAAGCAAAAACTATATGTGCAGAGTCAACATATAGGACGACATCTGGCCTGGGCTACAAAAATACAGAATAGTCAAAATACAGTCACCCGGGGCATGGCCAAGACCTTGATGGAGTAAGACGTGTGCCACGAGAGCTCCGTCCTCCGAGGGTCGGCCGGGGGCCTCTTTCAAGCTTTTCAAGGCGCGGGGGGTGCGTTCGGTGCCCCCCCTCATGAGCATCACTGCCCCTGAGTGTCCCTGTTGGGGAGCCGGGGACCCCGCCGCAGCAAACTGCCTGGAGCGGGAGAGACGACTGACGGCGGTGCTGCCGACCGCCATCTTGGGCTTGCCTGGAGAGGGGCCTGCGGGAGTCCCAGGTCCTGCGGCGGAGCTGGCCGCTGGGGAGCGGGGTGCTGCTGAGGCAATCTACGAGTCCCGGTGCCTCCGCGCCTGACAGAGTGCCTCCCTGGGGATCCCGGCCGTGCTGTGAGCATCGGAGGGAGGTCCCGCGAGGCGGACTCAGTGGAGCCCGGAGCTGGGAACTGCGTGGGACCCACGGAGGCCGGGGATTGTCGGCCCGGGCGTGTGGCCCAGAGGTGAGTTGGCTGGCGGGACCGATCGATGCGGTGGACCCGGCGGAGGGGCACAACTACGAGGCCCAGGTGTGAAGGTGCAGCCCCATGAGCAGTGTGACCTTGGCTCCCTGCCACACGCGGTGACCGTGCGCTTCTGGGCCCTGAGACCTGTCGCTGCTGGGTGCCTTCCGCCATACTCCTCCCCCCTAGACTGTGTGGACTTTGCGGGGGGAGACCAGGCGACTACACATCTACTGGTGCACCGCCCTGGGACCCTGCAAACCTTGTCCTCTTTCCCCTGCACACGGAGCATCGAGGGGCCCAGGCCTGCGCGTTGGCTGCATCCTGGTGAGTTCCTTGGGCCCTGCGGCGGGGAGCGCTACCCCTAGCCTGGGATAGGCCACATCCACCGGGAAAGAAGGAACCTGCGCACGTGGCCCCGCTGGTGCCTGGCGAACCCCTGGATCCCGAAAAACATCCCGCCGACCGCCCCCTGCTGATTCTCCTGCTCCCCCCGGGACTGAACGGGCTTAATGGGGGGGAGCCCTCATCCCTGAGACGCACCGGGCTGTGGTGGCGCGGGGGCCTCGTATAATCTGCGCGCCTCGACCTGGTCCCGGAGTATCGAGGAGCTCGGACCTCCACGCTGGCTATTCCCATACCACAGCCCGGGGGCCTGACGCAGGGGCTGGTGTCTGCTTAGCATCGGCAGGCCGACTTGGCTGGTCTCGACGCTCCAGAACGCTCGCTCTCCGCTCTTCTCTGCCCATCCCTGAAGCACTACTTTGGCTGATCTAGTGGAGGTGGAACCGGACGCTTGCACGACCTGAGCAGTGCTGTTCTTGAGGCCCTCTTGGAGGCCTGCACCCCTGCCTGAGCCCGGAGTACCGAGGGGCTCGGGCCCACATGCGGGCCGCACTCCGGGGGCCGCTCTCGGGCCGGCGGCGGGGGACGCCGCCTCCAACGTTCTGGGTTGCTCAGCTTCATCGCCCTCCCTGCGGGCCAAACGGCAGAAGAATAACCCGCCGGTGGCAGAGGAGTTTCCGAGCTGATCGCTGGCATGGGCTTCTGCGGGCTCAGTGTCCTCACCGTCCACGTCATGCCCCGCAGCAAACTTGGGAAGGCCACGGTACAGTCAGTGCCTAAGGATACATCAGTGGCGGATATGTGGGCCAAAACTACCCCGGCGCCTACTCAAGAGGATCGCACGATGGCCACTGGGCAGGAGACTGCTGAGGCCGGCCCCATCACACAGGCCTTCATGTCCAATTTTCTTCAAGAGATAAAGACAGAAATCAGCTCTCTTAAAATGGAGGTTAAAACCTGCCTCAAGGACATTCGGCGAGACGTCGCCGAAATCGGCACAAGAGTGGATGATCTCGAACGCACTCTCGACACACCAACGGAGGATCAGGAGGAGCTTTGGCGCTGCGTGACGGCGCTTGAGGAGCAACATATCGAACTCCAACCTAAGCAGGAGGACCTCGAAAATAGAAGCCGCCGGAACAACCTCCGCATCCGGGGTGTCCCGCGGGGAGCGGAGGGTCAGGACATCATGACCTATGTTGCGGACCTCCTCCAGGCGGTCCGGGGAGATGATAATGCCTCTCCTCCAACGTTGGACAGAGCGCACCGGGTTGCACCCCCGCGTGGGAGGGCCAATCTGGTCCCTGACATCCTGACCCGGGTGCACTTCTTTACGGAGAAGAAGGCAATCCTCCGGGCATCTCGGGCCTCTGGGGAACTGACACATGAGGGTCACCGCATCCAAATCTTCCAAGACCTCTCCCCACTCACATTGCGCCGCCGAAGGGACTTCAAGCCAGTGACTGACAAACTGAAGGAGTCTAACATCAATACCAATGGGGCCATCCCTTTGCCTTGATCTTTCAATGGGAAGGGAAGCGCAGATCTCTGAGATCCTTCACGGAGGCCTCCCAATTGCTTCGCCTCTCACCCGACCTTCGGCCCTCCACCCCTCCCCCTACTGGCTCCGGATCCCGGACCCCCCTGCGCCCAGAGTGGGCAATGGTCCGACCTCCTCACATTAGAACCCCCAAGACCGACGCGGCCGCACTCCAGGCCAAGCGGGACATTATTCATCATCTGAAGTCCATAAAAGCCTCGCAGTCTTCGGGGGGGGGAGAGAGGCGTCGGGCCCCCCTCGCCCTCTGGCCCGGGTGCTGGAGCGGGGGTTCCTTGAAGAGAAGTGTCCACCTTGGGGTTGGAGGGGGCTGCCTCTTCCTCTTGCCGGAGCGGCTTCGAGCCTGCCTCATGGGGACTTGAACAAATTGAGGCCGACCTAGTGAGATGGCCCCCTTTGCTGTTCTGGCTTTTGAAGGCTCAACACAGACAGGTTCCCGCGACACGAAACTCGATCGGCTGCTGCCCTCTGGGTCGAGTGCATTTATTGGAACTCCTTTTTGAGTCGTGAGAACTTCCGCTCCCTTGACTTGTGTTGTACAGCATGGGCATGGCCCCGCACTGCGTTCAAGGGGCGGGGATGTACTCCTGGGGGGGCCCCCGTTTCTCCCCGGCGCCGGTACAGTGGGTCGACCATCGGGGGACGGACAGCGGCTGTTCCTCTACCTGCTGGCCCACCCCGCCATTCCTCCAGTCCCAATGAGGAGTGACTCCCCCAGAGCCGCCCTGGTTTATACCACCGGGCCGCTCCAGGATTGGAATGGTGTTCTTTGGCCCAGTTGGCCTTATTATTGTTTGGCTTGTTGCTATTTCCTCTCTGCTGTCCCTTTTGCTCCTTTCTTTCTCTTTTCTTTCTTCTTTTGGTCTCTTGGGGGGGGAGCACAGACACCTTGGGATACCCTATATCCTTGGTTGGGGCTTCTTTGGGCATGGAAAGGGACCGGCTCCATTCCTCGCTTGGACACCTCTCACCGCCTTCCCCCTGCACCATCACATCAGACGACTGCTTTGCGGGTGTTGGAGGCGGCGGGAGAGGGGTGGGACGGCCTGCACAATTGCCAGCGCTTCGTTTCCCTTGTGGTAAACAATGGCACACCTTAAATGTCTTTCCCTTAATGTAAAAGGCCTCAACGCCCCTAACAAGAGGAGACAAATATGCCAATACATCCTTCTGCATGACCCTGATGTCATTTTCCTTCAGGAAACTCATCTTCTACACACAGACACCCAGCGCATGTCCCACCCGCGATTCCCCACACGGTTTTGGGCCTCCGCACAGACTAAAACGGCAGGGGTAGCTATTTTTTTTAAAGCGGGCACTGCCGTACAGGTCACTCGAACAATACGCGACAAGGAGGGACGTTTCCTAAAACTCACGCTTCTTCTATATGGTAAGCCACACACGATGCTTAATGTTTACGCACCTAACCACGCACAACACGCATACCTCCAGACCTTACTTAAAAACTCGCTCTCCCGGGAGCCTGACCCTATTATCCTCGTGGGTGACTTTAACTTAGTATGGGACCCCAGCCTCGACCGCACTACCTCGTCTTTTCAGGGAACAGGAGCCATGTCGGCAGCACTCAAGGGTGACTTTGAAGCCCTGGGTCTCACGGACGCGTGGCGCTACAAGGAACCTGAAGAACGGGACTACACTTTCTATTCTCTTGTCCACCAATCATACTCCCGCATCGATTATTTTTTTCTGTCCCAGTCTCTCATTCGCTCCTTGGAGTCCGCAGCGATCTCAGACATATCAATTTCTGACCATGCCCATTTAGAAATCACTCTGACAGGTATAGGCAGGAACCCCGACTCCGCCCCTAGATGGCGCCTCCCCCCTCATGCCCTCCGGGACCAGGTCGACGTGGCAGAAATTCGACAGGCGATACAAACATACTTTGACACTAACGACCTCCCGGATACTCCCGGGCATGTCCTATGGGACGCCTTCAAGGCCACCATTCGAGGCATTATCACTTCCATTTCCATCGCCCGCACGCGGGAATCGCGCCTGGTGGAGGATAACCTTACTCGAGACATCAAAGCGCTGGAAAAACAGGGACCTGGGACGCCCTCTAAACAGATACGGAAACAGCTTGCCTCACTTCGGGGTCAACTTAAAGCTCTCCGAGTTAACAAGGCGGAGCGCTCCCTCTTAGCCTTAAAACAAAAAATTTATGGAGGGGGTAATAAGGTGGGCTCCACGCTAGCGCGTCGCCTTCGGCTCCAGGTGTCCCGTAGCCACATCTCCAAAATCTCGCTACCGGGAGGGGGGTGGGCTACCTCAGAGCGAGCCAAGCAGCAGGCATTCGGTGCATTCTTTTCCGCTCTTTATGAACAAAGGGAGGCCTGTGTGGACCAGATAGACCCCTTCCTGGCCTCCTGCCCGTGGGCGCCACTAGATCCCTTTTTTAAACAACAGTTGGAAGAGCCTATCACGGCTGGGGAGCTCCAAAAGGCATTAAAAAGCCTTCCTACTGGGAAGACTCCAGGCCCTGATGGCCTTACACTACCATTCTATCGTCTCTTTCTCCTGGAGCTACAGGCCCCACTGCTGCGACTTTTTAATTCCTTTGCAGACGCAAAGACCGTCACGCCGACGATGGCCGGAGCCGAGATAGTGCTTATCCCCAAGCCGGGGAAGGATCCGACCTTATGTGCATCATACCGCCCTATTTCACTGTTAAATGTGGACGTTAAACTATATACCAAAATCTTGGCCCTACGTCTAGCCCCCCATCTCCCAGGCCTAATTGAACCCGACCAGGTAGGTTTCATCCAGGAGCGTCAAGGGGCGGATAACCTCTGTCAAGTGGCCCACTTAGTGGAAAAAGCCCAACGCCGTAATATCCCGGCTTTCCTTCTTTCCCTCGTTGCCGAGAAGGCTTTCGACCGGGTTGACTGGTCCTTTCTCAGGGCAGTACTGCAGCGGATAGGACTGGGCCCGGTCATGATCGCTCGAATTATGGCCCCGTACGCGGCACCATTGGCACGGATTAGAGTCAATGGTCTCCTTACCTCACCCTTCTCCATACATCGGGGCACGCGCCAGGGGTGTCCATTGTCCCCTCTCCTATTTGCCCTTGCCGTGAAGCCCGTGGCGATCGCCATTCGCCAATCAGCGGAACTACGAAGCATTCGGCTTGGGGGGGTTGAGCATAAGGTAGCCTTCTTTGCTGATGACCTCCTCTTGACGCTCACCGACCCCGCGAACTTTCTCCCCGCGTTACTTGATGTACTCTCTCAGTTTGAACTGATCTCGGGGCTTAAAATTAATCTCACCAAGTCACAGGCGCTTAATCTTACCCTCCCCCCACAACAACTCGAGGACCTGGGAGATAATATCCCCTTCCAATGGGCCCCACAATCTATCCGCTATCTAGGTATTAATGTCACGGCTACTTTAGCCTTGTGGACGCAGGCGAACTGGCCTGCTTGTAGGAATTCAATAAGGGAGGATCTCCGTCGTTGGAAATCGCTTCCCATCTCTTGGCTGGGCCGCCTCAATGCGGTCAAGATGACAATTCTTCCTGAGGTGCTCTACCTTTTTCAGGCGCTCCCAACGCCTATTCCCCAGAGGGATATCCTGAGCCTTCAGTGTGAGGTGACTGCATTCATCTGGGGCGGGGGGCGGCCGCGCTTTTCTACGAAAATCTTAATGCTACCGCGTGACCGGGGTGGACTGGCGTGCCCTGATTTTCTTGTTTACTACTGGGCATCGCACCTGCGTTATATATCGGAGTGGGCGGTCCGCGAAAGCGAAAAGCACTTGTTCCACATGGACAGGGCTGTGGCCTGTCGCCCGCTGTGGGACCTAGCCTGGCTGCCGAGAGGTGCTAGACATCGTAGCGCCTATATTGCCACCCCGACAAAAACTGTTTTAGAGATCTGGGACAGAATAGCGGTGACCCGTGGCCTTACCTCCTTCCCCTCCCCTAATACACCTCTGGCGCGTAACCAGGGGTTCCCGCCGGCCTTACACCCTGCCTCCTTCCCTGCCTGGGCAGCCGGTGAGTGTCGTGTCATAGCACAACTTTTTGAAGGGGGGCTTTTTAAATCCTTTGCGCAATGCAGGAAGGACTTTAGACTCCCAACAACAGCACGCTTAGAATACTTTCAAATTCGCCATTGGCTGCACACCCTTTCCTACACAGAGGGCGCAACACGCCAGCTCACACCTTTTGAGACTTTAGTTCGATCTTTTGTTGGCTCTCGAAGACTGATCTCCAAAACTTACAAAGTCCTTCAACACTCACATACAGTGCCGCTTCACACCTACCAACACCACTGGCAGAGGGACCTCGAGGAAGATATTCTCCCTGGCCAGTGGGAACAGTTATGGCGGGATATTCCACGCATTTTTAAAAGTATAGCGCAACAGGAGACAGCGTATAAACTCATGACCCGTTGGTATTATACCCCTCTTAGGCTGCAAAAGATGTACCCTGGTTTCGCTCCTCTCTGCTGGCGATGTCAGACCACCCAGGGCTCCTTCCTACACATATGGTGGTCTTGCCCACTCATAAAAATTTTCTGGAAAGAAGTCCTGAGCCACATTAGGGGGACAGTGGGGTTCCCCATACCAAGCACCCCGGGGGTAACGATACTGGGACTCCGTCCGACGTCCCTTAAAGCCATGACACACTCGGACTGGCGTCTGATCCTTCATATGGTTACTGCCGCAAAGCAAGTCATAGTCCTTCATTGGAAGAAGGCTTTCACGCCCCCGCCCTCGGTATGGCTTACTCGTTTATGGCATGTCATGGCGATGGAGCTCCTCTCTCATAGATTAGCCCACACGATGCTAAATTTGAGCGTACATGGCAACCCCTAGTCTCACATCTCGCTAAACTGGAACATGCCCGATCTGACCCCCCCCGCCTGCGAGCTCTCCAACTCTTTGCCGACCCCTTACTCCCAAGGGGAGAGTCCTGTGAGGATGAGGCGGGATAGCAGAGGGGTGATATCTACCCTTTCCTATGGAGCGTCTGGCCGTAGCCCCACCCCCGAGGAGCTTGCCCGCCCTCTCCCGGGATTTCCCTACATCAATGAGACGTAGCACTATCCTCTCCCCCTTCTTCTTCCTCTTTTTCTGTTCTTCTTTCAATTCTTTCTCCTATGTCTTCGATACTGGGGTTTTGTTCCATGTCTTTTCGCTTTTTCACCGGCCAGCAGACCTGGGGGGTTCCGCCCTGACCTTTCGTTGCAGGCAGTGCTTGGCACCTCCACAAGCCATTGGTCCTTGATAAAATGCTCATAGCAGACCTGTGCCGATCTGGACAGACCTCCATGATGTATTATGTTAAACTAAGACTTACAGTGTCAACTCCAAACCAGGGTACCCGCACTAGAGTAGCTAATAACGTTATTTTGGATCTGTTATGCGCTTAGTACACTCCATCCATTGGGATCTCCAACTCTTTCAAAGGCTTTTCTTTCCTTCTTGTTTGTGCCATATAGCTTCCTCCCCATACTGGCCTATAGAGGATGCGAATTTGTTGGTCCAGATGGTTTAGGCACAGGTATTCATGAGAACCCTGATTGCTTGATGTGCACTGATGCTGCAGCGCTGGGTGGGGGCCTCTAGTGTACCTTTTGATATATAGAGCCTTAGCGTTGGGGTCTGTACCCTATGGCTATCTTTTGTGCACCATATCTTATAACTCCCTTACTGTGGACCAACGATGGATGCACTGTAACTTACCTGCAACTGTCTGCCTTCTGTTGCTGATTATCTGGTGAATGTTAATGAAAATCAATAAAAGAGATTTAAACAAAAAAAATACAGTCACCCAGATCAGAGATCCGCTCACGGGCACAGTTGTAGATTCAAAGGATGAAATTGCCGAGGTCTTTCTGTGACATTTCAAAACGATTTATGAGGTGACGCAGGAAATTACTTCAGCTTCACTTACACAATATTTTGAATCTATAGAATTGCCCTCCATCTCAAAGAGCATGAGTGACTCCCTCAATAAACCTGTCTCACAAATCGAAGTTAGCAATGTATTGAAATCTATAGCTAATGCAAAAGCTCCAGGTAACAATGGCATCCCTGTAGAAGTTTTTAAGACCTTCGAGCTCTTGCTTCTGCCCTTCTTTACTAAGCTTTATAATTTGATAAGAAACGGTGAGCCTGTATCTAGAAACTTTAAAGAGTCGGTGGTGGTTTGTTTTCTTAAGAAAGATAAGGATCCTAGTGTTACTGGCTCATATCGACCCATAAGCCTATTAAACATAGATTTTAAAATATTCATGAAAATCTGGGCATTAAGGATGGCCCCGCTCGCACAACAGGTGGTCCACCAGGATCAGACAGGTTTTATACCTCATAGATTTATGGCCTCTAATACATATTTTTTGACTCATGCAATCGATTACCTGTCAGGCAACAAGGTAAAGGCAGCGATCCTAATGCTTGATGCAGAAAAAGCATTTGACCTTGTTGACTGGCAGGCTCAGTTTTTTATATTGTTAAAGTTCGGTTTCCTCGAGCAGTTGGTTAAAATGTTAAAAGAGCTTTATATGGGTTCAGAGGCCAACATTTTGATAAATACAGAAGAGGCAGGTGTAGTTAAGATCCGGCGTGGGACTAGACAGGGATGCCCGCTGTCCCCTCTTTTATTTTCGCTTTTTATGGAACCTTTGGCAATAAAAATGTGTAATAATCTCCAGATAGTGCCTGCGTTAGCGGCCATGCCAAAGATTAAATTATTTGCAGATGACATCATTCTTTATTTATCAGCAGAGCCAGCCAACATCCTCAAACCATTTGATGAAATATTTGCTTTTACACAAATAGGGGGATACCGGTTAAATCAAGCAAGGACTGAGGCACTCTTGTTTAATGCTCCTTCTGTATCGCTTCCTTTTCTTGCCCCACAGGCAGTTTCGAAACCTATTAGATATTTAGGCTTATTCGTGACTAACCATTATGATAAACTATTTATGGTAAATTATGGAAATACACTTAAAAAAGCTAAGAGCCTATTAGATAGATGGTCTCTTCTTCCCTTAACTTTTTTTGGCAGTGTATCTCTGGTTAAAATGTCTATTTTACCATTATTTTAATTTTTGTTTATTCACCTCCCTATTAAAATTCCTAAATCATATTTTACTGAGTTACATAAATTAATTCAGAATTTTATTTGGTCAAAGAAACAGCCTAGAGCTTTTCTACCATTAGATCCAACTCAGGGAGGGCTCGCCCTCCCTAACCTTGAGCTGTATTATCAGGCAGCATTATTGAATTTCTTGGTTCAACTCCCAATGATAGCATCTAAATTTGAAAATTTTATGCTAAATACTATGTTGGCTGAGAGTGCAATTCAATAACCTGTGTTTCTTCGTTCCCCGAAATTGCCAAAAAATCGAGATACAAGACAATATCTGAATTAGCCTGTCGTGTACAAGTATTTTTCAAATTATATAAAATTCCTAGATATCATTTTTTTTTAAATCGGTAAATGTCAGGCTTTTGGCTTGCAGCTTTCACCGGGGTCTCTGCAATTATGGAAGGAGGGGGGTTTTGAATATTTGGGGGATTTTTTTAACATCTCAAATATGATTACCAGCGAGTCGCTCTCTCAGCAGCTGGACCCTAGTTTCTTAGCCCTTTCATTTAGCTTTAATCAAATATCAAGCTTTTTAAAAACAAATTATGTGATGACCAATGACGCAGCTTCTCGGATTTTAAGCCAATTATATGTTTAGGGCCTAAGGGGAGTTGGTAATTGGTATTCTTGCTTAGAGCAGCTCGGCGAACAGAAAGTGATTGATAACTTTTTTGCTAAACTATTAAAACAAACCGGGTGCAGTGTTAGCAAAAAAGAATGGCAGTCTTTATGCGAAGTAGGCCATAGAGCACTGCGAGCTGCCAACTATAAAAGAATGGCCTTTTTGTCAAGATGGCTCACCTACTATACACTGAAAAGACTGAATAAGCTATTCCCGACTTCCTCAGAGTATTATAGATGTGAGGATCTAGAGATAGGGTCTTGGAACCACATTTTTTATAATTGCTGCAACCTATACCAATTTTGGTCTGATGCTTTTCGAAGGATTAATCATTCATTAGCACTGGCAGTTCATATTATCCCCTCTCTTAAATTAGTTCTATTTGGGTGTTCAATAGAGGTTCAGCATTTGTCGAAGTATCAGCAATATTTCTGCTCTATAGCTATTGCAGTGGCCAGGTCCCTAATTCTCCAGAATTGGAAGTCTGATAAGATACCTTCGATTCAGCATTGACAAGAGAAGATGGCTAGGACATATATCTGGGAGGAAGCATATGCTAAACGCATAGGGTCCCTTCGTAGATTTGCAGCGACCTGGTCAGGGTTTTCTAATAATTTATTTTAGAAATGCTTTTCAGCACTCATATCTCCTAAGGTTTTTATAGCTTTTCTATTAGGTAGGTTGTATCTCGTGTAGATGGGAACTAACTTCTTGGATTAATATGCACCTTATTGCTGGATTCAAATCTGATGTAAAGTAAATTGCTGCTATCGATGTAATCAACAATGGCTGCTGCTCTTTCCCATATCTTGGTGATATTTGCACTATATTTGCGATTTCATTTTTAGTACTGTATTTTCATTGCACTAGCACTTTGTCTATATATTTATGAATTGATTGTTTTATTAGACAAGAGCTGTTTTATGTAATTGTGTATTTTTTCTTTTTTATTCTGTATTAATTGCAAGGCTGGAAATCCACTCAATAAAAAAAATTAAAAATTAAAATTAAAAGAGAACTGAAAACTCAAGTGATAAAGACCCAATGATGATGCTATTCAACTAACAGACAGAGCGGAGAATCAACATATACCACACCTGAGTTAGAGTGAATGAGGGTCTCCAGAACAAAGATCGTAAGACCCTGGAAAAGTAAGACATGTGATTCATTCTCCTCTGATTATGATGGTGATACATAACAGCCATAACTGCAATACCCTTTGCACCAAATTAACAATATTGGTACTAAGTCTCCCCAATGCTGCATGATTTCTTACTCAAATATCAGGTTTAAATATATTTAGGAAATTCTTCCATTTTTCTCCAAATATCCGCTTTTAAGTTCTGAAAATGGACACATTTTCATCTCAAATACATGCTTTTCAAGGTTTGATAAGCAGTAGCTTCTAATTTTGTAGGCTAGGTTGAACAGAGGAGAGCTACCTGCTGGTAGCTGGAGAGCTACCAGTAGCTCATAAGCTACTCGTTGGAGAAGCCTGCCTAGAGTCAATCAGCAGGACAGCATTGTAGGTATGGACTGATGACGCTGGCTGCAATAGGACATTTTAGCTTGCCTTCATATTTTAACCTGAGTGAGACAGGACACAAACACTGGGTCAAAGAAGTCCAAAGCCTTCTGGCAGCAGCTGAAGTCATGTCCCCAGTATGGAGTTAGTCTGCTGTGCTGATGCTTCTGGTGGTTTGTGGTTGGTGTCCACATTTCAAAATAGAGTGCGTCAGGAATGTTGTCGGACTGCGCCGTAGGACTCCACATGAAGCGTCCATCACAAAGCATACTTTGATGATGTTGCTTAGCTCGCTGAAGACAGTTGTGTCATGCTGCAACCTGTTGAAGTTTTTGCTGCAAGGCCTTGTTACCTCCTGGAATCCGTTGGAGGGGCAGTGTCAAGTCCATCTCTCATGCTTGTGGTTGCCACGTGACTGCATGTGGTCAGTGCTGGGGCTGCTGCAAGACCACTGAGGAGCCACTGCCTAGTCATTCGTGCTACCGCAGGGGTTGATGGGTCCTGGTCAAGACTCGCTCTCGTCACCGGGATCAGGATGAGTAGGTAGTCGCTGCTTGACTGATTCTTCAGAGCGTCACTGGTGCTTCTTGTCTGTTGGTATAGCAACGATGTTGGACTCCACTCCGGTTGTTTGATGCTCCATGGGTGATAGAGATGAAGCACCACTTAATGCCCTGCAGAAACCCTTTTCAGCTTGATTACAATATAATAGTTATTAGAATGTAAAGAGGTAAGTTTTCAGTGCTTTTCATAATTCAAGATGGCTGAAGATTACTCTTATTTTTGCAGGAAGTGAGTTTTACATTTCGGCCGTTTGTGCTGAGAAGGAGTTTCTCCAGTACGAGATTTGCAGAAGTATGGGGCAGCTAGTAGAGTAGCCCTAAATCAAACAGCTGTTTATTGGTAGTAGGTATGGTGTTTTTGTAGAAGAAAGTGGGCACCTGAGCCATTAATGGCACAATGAGCTACACACATTGCTTTGAATGGGATGCATCTAGCCACAAGCAGCTGGTGGACAGACTGAAGTGTTAGTGACATAGACAACCTGATTTTAAGATAAAGAAGTAGTCTAGCAGCTGCATTATGGATTCTCTGTAGATTTCAGCTAGTTTGGTGTGATGTCTGGGGGTATACGTTGCTGGAGTACCCTAGACAAGAGAACACTAGTTTGAAGTTGGCTTGCACTTTTTAGTTATATCCTAAGTAATGGAAAATTCAAAGTAGGCCTCACATCATGTAGAAGGATCTCTTCCTAACTTGGTTTACTGAAGGAATTAGGCAGGTGTTCGTATCCATGATCACGCCTAGATTCCATACTTGAACTGATTTGGTCAGAGATGAGCTAAGCTCTTTTGCCTAGAAGTAAGTGAGTGATAGGGGATACAATTTTTGAGTTGTTTGGTTTGGGGTGATTTGTTCACATCTAATGATCTACCGCATGGTGGGATTGGTTGATGGCATAGGAGGGGAACTCAGCTAGGCTTTCAAGTTTAGGCATAATTTGTGTGTTGCCTGCACAGCTGTAACAGTTGCGCTTGAAGGATGTGGTCTGGGTAATACGTTAAAGTGGAGGGGTACAATTGCAGGTCCGTGAAGGACTCCTGCAGTCGGGGCGAAAGGGTAGGAGGAGAGAAAAGGCACAGCTGGAATAAAAGGAATGTTAATGAGGCTTGGAAGAAAGCCAACAAAAGATGCCACCTTGTAACCCTATAGAGTGTCTGGTGCAGAGTGGAATCATGGATCGGATCAAAGTTGATAAAGCAATCCCGCAAAGCGCCACTTCTCAAGTGGAATACACTGAGCTCTTGATGGTGTTCCATTTTGCAATCAGTGGAGATTCTGTGTTAATATATGGGAGGAATCCTGTTTGGATGTTGGAAAGAAGGTTATTCTTTTCTGTGCAAGCTGATAACTGTAGGTAGGTAGCTTTTTCAAAAGCAATGACTAGAAGCGGAGCTTAATTTGAGCCAGTGGTTTCTGGTGCTCGGCATCGGCATTTAATTGTCAGTACCGGCACTTATGACAGTCTGCCACATGGAGGTACTGTTTGTCTAATTTAGAGAAGAGCATAACAACAGTTGTTTATTAATTCAATGTAACTTAAAAAAGACTAACACCTTCCTCCAAAGCCATTGTTATAGCTTTGAGGGACTGGAATAGTCTGAATTTTCACACTTGTAGGAATGTGATGATTAGAAATTGCGTTGGTACTGTCATTGGCAGCGCTGGCAGGGGCAATGGGTGGTGCAAGCTGCAGTGGCTGCTTCACAAATTAAGTACTGACTAGAAGAAGGTTGTTTCAGATTTGGTGATTGTTAAATCTGACCATTGGGATGGTGCATGTTCTGTTCTCTTAGTTTTGTGACTAGTTTTGCTATAGGGAGTTTTTAGTCCCTTTGGCAATTGCTCACAGATCAAGGAATGGTTGATGATAGCTCTGGCCAGGATGTATCGGTACGAGGTGTTGCCCAGTAAGCCACCATGAAAGGGCCAATACTAATACGTCTACAAAAAGAACTCCCTTGTCAGCCATAAATCAAGCAATGTTTCATTTTGCTTCAGGTACCATGGGTTAGTAGTGAATCTCATTCATCAAAGTAACATCTAAGCATTAATTAATACTCACACACTGACTTTCACGCCATTATCCAATTTTGAAAAGCAGCATATACCAAATGGCACAATTTTAGTTAATAAGTTCACACATTTTTACATGTTTTTGCATGTTTGTTTCTTGTTCCCTATTGGAATGATATAGTGACCCAACTAGGTAAAATATTTAACACTACTGTCTCGTTTCGACTATTGCACTTGGCCCATATGTCGTCGGGAATTTTCCCCACACTTACAGACAATGACTTTACTCTCTTTGATCTGTTGACCACCATTGCTATTAAAGTTATTCTACTTGATTGGAAAAACTTTAAATACGTTTCTTATCATACTTGGTGGCATGGGTCAGATATCTTAGATTAGAAACACGCACTCTGCCCAGTCACATCGCACTAGTAATCCAGTCTCATCTACACGTATCTGGGGAACCTTAGACGCTTTTATAAATAACCTGGTGTGATAGATCATTAGCCTTTTTATGCACCCATCTACAGTTACAATGGTCAAATGTTGCCCTGTTTGTGGCCCTAGCTACCAACTACTTGGCTCTCTTTCCATTTCTCTCTGTGTCTTCTGTACACCCTTCCCTACTTCTTCCCTATGCTATCAGACTTTTTCCTTATACCTCATACACTATGTTTCCGAGTGTATGTCTCTCTTTTTCTTCTCTCTATCTACAACCGTGGGTGCAGACTCATTTACCAAAAAGTCCTGAATAGATGAATATTATTAGTAGCATATACACCCACATCGCCACCTAATCGAATTTTATAGGACAATGTTTGTAACTTATCATTATATATACGTATAAATATTTCATTATCGTCATGTTCTTCGATGATTAGGTGGTTGCTATCGTATTGATGTTTCTGACCACTAGCTAACATTTTGTTATGTTATAATGTGTATGGCGAGATCTTCCCTTTTTGTATTGACTAAAAATTCAATAAAGCGTTTGGTACAAAAAAAAGTTTGCACATTTTTAATACATTTAATACAAGGCACAATTACTAAAAACATTGTTTTTTAAAACATATTTATGTTTTTGTACAAACAGAATGCCCCTTTACACCTGCACCCAAATAAACTCATATGATGTAGTTTTGCTGTGAATCATTCAAATCAATCACAAATGCTACTACATTTCAGGCACTTTTGTAAATTAATTCTATGTTTGTCACAGCCAAAATATCAATGATGTATTAGACTTTAATGGTGTTCTATGAAGAGCCCAATATGCTAGGAGATATCTTTATTGTAGTTTTCTGTTCATTAGGTTCAGACTTAGAGTGGCTCCCTGGCGTGAAATTTCCCCGGAGTTGTCTGTCAATGGAGTGTGTTTCAAAACATTTGAAGGACAGCAATTTAACAGGGTCTTCATAAGGCTGCAGGGTCCTCCCTTTAGCCTTCTGCATCTAATTCTATCCATCCTGTGTAATTTCTAGCTCAAATGCTAGCAGGGGCCATATTACAGAGAGTACCCTGGCGCACAAAGGGTATTTTCACCAAATGCTTGTACCTCCGGGGCACTTTGGTATTATAGAAGGGGCCACAGATGTTTGTGTGGAGCTTTCTAAAACATGAACCGTGCTGGAGCACATCTTGCACTGGTGTGATCACGGGGAGCATTGTCTAATTTGTAACGTACTGCGCCCCCAGTGGTGGAGGGGGGTACCAGCTCCCCCTCCAAAGAGATGCCAGTTCACCTCCAGTGAAAGATGAAACCTCGATTTCAAACCACAGCCCTGTCTTTCATCAATGTGCTCTCCTTAGTGCAGGCTCAACCTGTCAGAGTATGTGCCTGCCCTGAGGCCAGTGCATTTTTTTGTTATGATGTCCCAGTCTGCAATCTGTGCATCTTGTTATGGGTGCACTGTGGCGAAAACAGGGACAGTGGATCTGATATTTAATTTGGGCACTGGACGGTTGCAGCAGTGTCTGTGTTTGCTGTGCAATGGGTTTAATGTGTACATGGGTATTAATTTTCTTCAAATACAATGAGATTAAAGTTGGAAAAATTATGTAATACATCTGTAGTGTTAAAATGCCCGCTACCTTCAAACTCATTTCTACTTTTATCAACAATTATGGTAGTCAGATTAGAACTGAGATACAGTCAATATTCATATACAAATACAACTTGAAGCTTGAGCTGTATTACGGTATTTGAACAGAATATCGAGTTCTAAATATCAGGAGTCAGAAATCTAAAAAAATGTGTGATTCAAAAATATTGTGATGCAGAAATATCAGTGTCAAGAATATAATTTTTTTCAGGTAAGTAATATCGTTGTTAAGAATATCGTCTTTGTTAATATCATTTTCAATAATATAGTTCTAAAAAAATCACTTTTTAATTATTTTAATGTGTTTTAGTTCATATATTAATCTTATGTGTTACTACTGTTTGTATATTTATCATTTTTTTTAAATATAGTTTGCAATTTTAAGTGATTTAGAATTTTTAATTTAGTGCCGTAGAGGGTTGTTGGGTTTGTAGGGGGATAGGGTGGAAAGTTAATTAAGTAATAATTAACTATTAATGAATAGTTTTTAAGTAAATAAGTGATTGATATTAATTATGTACATTATGTAATACTGATTTATTTTACTTAGTTTTTAGGTGCAGGTTGCTATGTTTGTAGGGATACAGGTTAGGACATTAATTAGGTAATAATTATTTTTAAATTTGTTATTGATTATTTAATTGATTATTAATTATGTAAATTGTGTAATAATCACATAGTTCAGTTATATTTTAGGTATGGGCTGCAGGGTCTCTATGGGTATAGGGTGAGAAGTTAATTAAGGGATAATTAAAAAAAAAGTATTAGTGCATAATACAATATTTAAATGATTGATAATTATGTAAATTGTGTAATCATGATATATTTAAGTCATATTCTAGGTGTGGGCTGATAGATTTGGAGGGTTATAAGGTGGGAAGTTTATTAAGTAATAATTAATTACTAATTAATTATGTAATTTACTATCAATTATGTAAATTGTGTTATACTTGTTTATTTTAGGTACATTTTAGGCCATTTTTATCGGGAGACCTGGGGAAACGCTGGGTGGTAGGAAATTTGTGTCAGCCCGGTGATCCCACAACTTCCCCACACATAAATTTGAGAAAAAAAGTGATTTTTTCAGCTAAATTTGAGGTTTGCAGGGGATTCTGAGTAGGAAAACGTTGGGGGGGGGGGGGGCCACGCAAGCCATACCTCCCTGGACTCCCCCGGGTGTCTAGTTTTCAGAAATGTGTAGGTTTGGTAGGTTTCCCTATATGACCGCTGAACCCGGGGCCAAAAACCCAGGCGACCCCCCTTGCAAAACCAGGTCGTTTTTTGATAGGTAATTTTGATGTTTCCTCAATACGTTTTGGGCCCTTGCCTGTCGCGGGTACTTGGTCCATCCACGCGAGTGAGGTGCCATTTTTATCGGGACACCTGGGGGAACGCTAGGTGATAGGAAATTTGTGTCAGCCCGGTGATCCCACAACTTTCCCACGCAGAAATTTGAGAAACATTTGATTTTTTCAACTGAATTTGAGGTTTGAAGGGGATTCTGGGTAGGAAAACGTTGGGGGGGTCCATGCAAGCCATACCTCGCTGGACTCCCCCGGGTGTCTAGTTTTCAGAAATGTGTGGGTTCGGTAGTTTCCCAAGATGGCCGCCGAGCCCGGGGCCAAAAACACAGGAGACACCCCCTTGCAAAACCAGGTTGTTTTGTGATAGGTAATTTGGATGTCTCCTCAATACGTTTTGGGCCCTTGCCTGTCGCGGGTACTTGGCCCACCCACGCAAGTGAGGTACCATTTTTATCGGAAGACTTTGAGGAACGCCGGGAGGGTGGAATTTTGTGGTTCCACGCAGATTCCAGAACTTTGTATCACAGAAATGTGAGGAAAATGTGTTTTTTTTTTACAAAGTTTGCGGTTTGCAGGGGATTCTGGATAACAGAACCTGGTGAGGGCCATACAAGTTACCCCCTCTTGGATTCCCCTGGGTGTCTAGTTTTTAAAAATGTATAGGTTTGCTAGGTTTCTTTAGGTGCCGGCAGACCTAGGGTTCAAAATCTACAGCTAGTCACTTTGCCAAAAAAGGGTCAGTTTTCACTGTAAAAATGTGGTGTGTCCACGTCGCGTTTTGGGCCGTTTCCTGTCGCGGGCACTAGGCCTACCCATACAAGTGAGGTACCATTTTTATCGGAAGACTTTGTGGAATGCGGGGTGGGTGGAATTTTGTGGATCCACATAGGTTCTAGAACTTTCCATCACCAGAATGTGAGGAAAATTTGTTTTTTTACAAAGTTTGAGGTTTGCAGGGGATTCTGGGTAACAGGACCTGGTGAGAGCAACACAAGTGACCCCCTCCTGGATTCCCCTGGGTGTCTAGTTGTCAAAACGTTATAGGTTTGCTAGGTTTCCCTAGGTGCCGGCAGAGCTAGGGTTCAAAATCTGCAGCTAGGCACTTTGCCAAAAAGGGTCAGTTTTCACTGTAAAAATGTGGTGTGATGTGGTGTGTCCACGTTGCGTTTTGGGCCATTTCCTTTTGCGAGTACTTGGCCCACCTACAAAAGTGAGGTACCATTTTTATCGAAAGACTTTGCGGAACGCGGGGAGGGTGGAAGTTTGTGGATCCACACAGATTCCAAAACTTTCCATCACAGAAATGTGAGGAAAATGTGTTTTTTTTTTTTTACAAAGTTTGAGGTTTGCAGGGGATTCTGGGCAACAGAACCTGGTGAGGGCCACACTAGTCTCCCCCTCCTGGATTCCCCTGGGTGTCTAGTTTTTAAAAATGTATATGTTTGCTAGGTTTCCTTAGGTGCCGGCAGAGCTAGGGTTCAAAGTCTACAGCTAGGCACTTTGCCAAAAAAGTGTCAGTTTTCACTGCAAAAATGTGGTGTGTCCACGTTGCGTTTTGGGCCGTTTCCTGTCGCGGGCACTAGGCCTACCCATACTAGTGAGGTACCATTTTTATCGGAAGACTTTGGGGAATGCGGGGTGGGTGGAATTTTGTGGATCCACACAGGTTCTAGAACTTTCCATCACAGAAATGTCAGGAAAATGTGTTTTGTTTTGACAAAGATTGAGGTTTGCAAGGGATTCTGGGTAACAGAACCTGGTGCGAACCACTCAAGTCACCCCATCCTGGATACCTCTGGATGTCTAGTTTTCAAAAATTTATAGGTTTGCTAGGTTTCCCTTGGTCTCAGCTGAGCTAGGGTTCAAAATCCAAAGCTAAGAACTTTGCAAAAAAAGGGTCTGTTTTCACTGTAAAAATGTGGTGTGTCCACATTGCGTTTTGGGCCATTTCCTGTCACGGGCACTAGGCCTACCCACACAAGTGAAGTACCATTTTTATCGGGAGACTTAGGGGAACTCAGAATTGTAGCGCAACTGTTATTACCTATTGACTTTCTATGCATTTCTGCCTTCCTAATGTAAGACAATGTGTAATAAAGAAGTCACTTTGAAAAATGTCCTACAATTCACGGGCTAGTATGGGTAACCACAATTTCAGAGAAGTGCAAATAGCTACTGTTTCTAAACTCTATATTTTGTTCCCATTTTGGAAATACATAGGTGTCTTTGATACCTATTTTTCACTCTTTATATTTTACCAAATTAATTGCTTTATACCCGATACACAATGAAAAATCACTGCAAGACGCTGCTCAGTTATTGGCTCTGGGTTCGTCGGGTTCTTGGTGAACCTACAAGTCCTATATATCCCCACAACCAGAAGGACCCAGCGGATGTAACGGTATATTGCTTTCAAACAACTGTCATATTTAGAAGAAGTTACAGGTGAAAATGTTAGCACAGATGACTGTTTTTTTCAACTCATTTTCAATTTTCTTATTTTCAACTGTTAGTTTCTATAAAAAAATCTTGAAGGATCTACACAAATGACCCCTTGCTGAATTCAGAATTGTATCTACTTTTCAGAAATGTATAGCTTTCTGGGATCCATTATTGATTTCATACCCATTTCTACCACTAACTGGAAGGAGGTTGAAAGCACAAAAAGTAGCAAAAATAGGCTATGCCCCAGTAAAATGGCAAAACTGTAAAAAATGTTGGTTTTCTGACAAAAGTCTGCTTGTCCCTGACAGCTGGGAAGATGATGATTTCAGCACCACAAACCCTTTTTGATACCATTTGCAGGGGAAAATCCAGACGCTTTCTTCTGCAGCACTTATTCCCCATTCCCCCAAAAATAAAATTAGCTGTATTTTGGCTAATTTCTGGGTCCCCTCCAAGGGAATCTGCAAACCCTGGGTACCTTTAAAATCCCTATGATGTTGGAAGAAAAGTGTGCAGATTTGGTGTGGATACTTTATGTGGACAAAAAGTTACAGGGGCGTAAGCGCAAACTACCCCAAATAGCCAGAAAAAGGCTTAGACGGGGGGCGGGGGGGGGGGAGAAAAGGCCTAGCAGCGAAGGGGTTAAACTTTTATAATATTTTTTGTAAATGTCTTTTTTTATATATTTTATTTGATCATTTATTTAATGGTTTAGAATTGAATTGTTAATTTTTTATGTTTTATGTAAAAAAACATATATTTGTATAATGTGATTTTTATAGTAGTAAATTTAAAGTATTATACAACAAAGTAATATAATGTAAAATATATATTTTCAATAACTGTTACATTATATATATATATATATATGTATGTGTGTGTGTGTATATATATATATATACACTGTCCACAGATTG